>CAWUFW010002816.1:1200000-1800000 GCA_963921515.1 Calotriton arnoldi
ACCATGGTGGTCTGTGATTTGAAAGGGCCTAGGTTGACGGTTTGTGTTCTCCCTGCCAGGAAATCAGTTAACCATTTTAGTGCGATGCCCTGTGTTCCTATGGCTTTGAGTCTCTTTAGCAGGATATGGTGGTAGATGGTGTCGAATGCTGCAGACAGGTCAAGCAGTATAAGAAGCACTGCTTGACCATTGTCTGCAAGCATTCTGATGTTGTCTGTGAATGTTTTGAGACCAGTGGTTGACAGCAGTTCCCCTTCAGGATTGGGAACAGGAACTTCTGAAGTTCATTTTAGAAGTTTACACCACTGTGATCCGTGATACCATAAGTTTACGGGCTATTATGCTACATCTCAAAGAAATAATTGGAGTGATCGTTCTGACAAGGAAAAAAATGAGCCAGAGAAAAAAAAGAAACAGGAGGGAATACAGAAAAAGGGACTGTATCTCCCTCAACACAGGAGTCCAGCAAGGGTGTATATAATTCGACCATGACAAAATCAGGACTCTGGGGACAGTACAAGGTAGAAAGAATTGGACGGACTTAGTATCACAGAAAAGATATCAAGCAGAAAGAAAAGTGAAGCTGAGCTTAGTATAAAGAAGGAAGTGAAAGGCTAAGACTCAAAGACTCACGTTAAGAAAAAGAAAATGGCTGGTCTAGCAAAAAAAAATAATGCCCTGCAATCTATGGATATTTTTGGGTGGTGGCGCTTCCTGACAGTGCAGCACAATCAATCAATCAGTCAGTGTTTGTAAAGCGCAGCTTCTCACCCATGAGGGTATCCAGGCACTTGGTTGCTGGGCTTAGTCGAAAAGCCAGATCTTGAGTCTCTTCCTGAAGTCAATCAGCGAGGGCGATGTTTGGCGATGGAGGGGGAGGGCATTCCAGGACTTGGCGGCGAGGTGTGAGAAGGCGCGGCCTCCACTGTGGCTGCAGTGGATGTGTAGTGTCTGTGCGAGAGTGAGGGAGGGAGCAAAGGTTTCTGAATGGTTGGTGGAAGTTCAGGCGGTGGTTCATGTATGTTGGTCCTTGGTTGTGGAGGGCTTTGTAGGCGTGTGTCAGTATCTTGAATTGGCATATTTTCTGGATGGGGAGCCAGTGGAGGTTCCTCAGGTGTGGGGTGTGGGTCTGTTTAGGCAGGTTCAGAATCAGTCTGGCTGCTGAGTTCTATATATTCTGGAGCCTTCTCATGAGTTCAGTGGTAGTTCCTGCACACAGTGCGTTACCCTAGTCTAGCTGGCTGGTGATTAGGGCTTGCGTGACTGTTTTCCTTGTGCTGATGGGGAGCCATTTGAAGATTCTTCAGAGCATGCAGAGAGTGTGGACGCAGGTGGAGAAGACTTTGTTGATCTGTCATTTCATGGTGAGTTTGCTGTCCAGGATGATGCTGAGGTTGCGGGCGTAGTCTTTTGGTGTGAGAGTGGGTCCGAATTCGGCAGGCCACCAGGTGTCATTCCAGCGGAGGCGTGGTTGCGAAAGATAAGCACTTCAGTGTTGAGCTTCAGACAGTTGACCTTCATCCAATCTGTGACATTTTTCATGCAGTTGTGGAAGTTGGTGTTAGTGGTGGTGGGGTCTGCTGAGAGCAAGAGGATTATTATTATTATTATGCGACTTGTAATGCACACCCAGAAGGGTTTCCGGGTGAAAGGCAGAGTACAGATAAGAGTCTAGTAGGCTAAAAAAGCCAAGTCTTCAGACCTTTAAAGAGGTCAGGAGTGAATTGACTTTTCTTAAGGCTAAGCTGGGTATCATCGGCGTAGGATATGCTGTTGAGATCGTGGGCTCTGATGATGTTGGCTAGAGGTGTTATGTCGGTGTTGAAGACTGTGGGGCTGAGGGATGAACCTTGAGGGATTCCGCAGATGATGCTCATGGGTTCTGAGGTGAAAGGGGTTAGTCCGATTCTTTGCATGCGTCCCATGAGGAATGATGCAATCCATCTGAGTGCACCTCCCTTGATCCCGAACTGGTGCAGTGTCTTGATGAGTGTGTAGTGGGATACGGTGTTGAACGCTGCGGAGAGGTCGTGGAGGATCAGGGCCGCCGATTCTCCGCTGTCGATTAGGATGTGGATGTCATCCGTAGCAACTATCAGGGCGGTCTCAGTGCTGTGGTTGGCGCGGGACCGGGATTGGGATCTGTCTTGCAGGTTATTTCTCTCCAGGTGTTAGGTCAGCTGCAGATTGAGGGCCTTCTCCAGGATTTTGGCGAGGAAAGGTAGGAACAAGATGGGGCAGTAGCTCTGGAGTTTGCTTGGGTCAGCGGAGGGTTTCTTGAGGAGAGGTCTGACTTCTGTGTGTTTCCATGCATCGGGAAAGGTTGCTGTGGCGATATATGAGTTGAGGACGGTGATGAGTTGGTGGCTGATCTCCCTATTACCTAGGTTGAAGAGGCGGTGGGGACAGTGGTCAGTGGGTGCTCCTGAGTGGATGAAATTCATGTTGACTAATGTACGGTGTGGTGAGTTGTTCCCATGCTGTGAGATGCTGGTCGGGGGAGGCTTCCCTTGGAGTGAGGAGCCTGTGGCGGTCGGTGGCTTGGAGCTTGAAGTTCCTGTAGATGGTGGATATCTCATTGTGGAAGTGATTCGCTAGAGCGTCGCAGACTTTCTGTGAAGGCGGAATAGTGTTCTCGGTGGCCATTGGGCAGGAGAACTCTCTGGCGATGGTGAAGAGTTCCTTGGTGTGGTTGGCGCTAGCCTCAATGTGGTCTACAAGGGCATCCTTTTACGCGTCTTTGTGTGTTGGACTGTAGCATCTCTGCTGGTGCGCCATCTTCCCTCTAGTTGTTTGCAGCTGCGTTTCATTGTACTGAGTTCTGGTGTGTACCAGCTGGCTTGTTTGGTGTATCTGCTAGATTTGGCTGGTTTTATTGGGGCAACTAGGTCGGCAGCGTTTGTGATCCAGGCGTTGAGGTTCTGGACTGCTTGTTCCAGGTTGTTTGCGGAGTCGAGCTGGGCGGTGTTGAGGGTGTCCCTCCATTGGGTCTGTGTCACTTTGCTCCAGCTGCAGAAGGAGGCATTGAGGGGGTTGTCAGTGGTGTGCGGTGATCCTGCGATGGTGAAGTCATCGATGGAGTGGTCGGTCCAGGTCTATGAGGAAGATGTAGTTCTTGGAATCAATGGCAAGTGGGATGATGAAGTCTGTGATGGTGTCACACAGGCCGGTGCGTGGTCCTGGGGGTCCTTAGGCGAGCGTGCCTTTGATGGCTGTTTTGCCATCAGTGTGGAGTTGGAAATTGAGGTGTTCCATGATCAATGTGGTTTTGTTCTGTGGTGGTGCAGTGGATTGTTTCTTTGTGGATGATGGCACAAGTGATAATAGTTCACCAGATTATCAAGGAGCATCCAGAGAGACTACAATTTAAGAATATATACAGTTTGAGATGCCAGATGGGCAAGTAAAACCTTCAGACAGGGTTCATAATGTAGAAATATAGATTGAGGGGGACATACCACGCAGTATAAAAGCTATACTCTGCTCTCATTCATAGGATGCTTATAACATCAAGCTTGCAGAGGATGTTTAAGAAATTAGGTTATTGGTTGAAGGGGTGAAATCCCACTCAGGCAGAAACCACAATCCTTGTCAGGGTGAACCACTAAAGTCACGAAATTAGCCTGTGCTTAACCCTCTAGTAGCTTGGCACAAAAACAGTCAGGCATAACTTAGAGGCACTTTCTAAAGTATTTATGCAACACATAAACAGTAATGAAGTGAAAACATAACACAAGAAAAATACCAAACCAGTTTAGACAAATAAAGAACAAAAAAATAAAATAAAACCAAAATAGGGACTGTCTGAACCTTGATAAAATGAATGCCATTCCATGGTTGGCCTATGTAAAGAAGGGTTTTCACAATCTAGGTCTGGGTGTACTCTTTAACTCCAGGGTAGGAATAGGCCCTCAGACTAAAGGAAGAGTCAAAGAGATTTTGGCTTCCTATACGGAAGAAATCAGAATTGTAAAGTCTCTTACCTCCAGTGCTATCGTTAATTATATGCAAATTACTGCTGTTCCTGGAACTGATTCCTACTTATCTTGGATAAGCAACCCGCAGCATAGATTTTTATTAACAAGGCTAAGACTCAGCTAAGACTAAGTCTAATTCATCATTTAGTTGCCTTCCCTTTCCCCGGCTCCTGGGTTGACGTGGGCATGAAGTGTCCATGTGACGCCGGTTCCACTCAGTCCACTGTGCACTTTATGCTGTTTTGCACATTGTACGGTTCGATAAGAGCGCAATATTTTTGCCCAGTTCTTTTGGACAGTCACTTTACCTCATACAAAGAGGTATTAAGATCTTCACAATCCTTGGCCACCCCAGAAATATGGTACACAAAGGTAAAATGAGAAAGGGAACTTCCTCAATACCGCAAGGGCCGAGAGGAACTCTCAATAGGGAGTACACCCTCCCGTGTGTTAACACTAGACCACAACAAGTACTCCTCTAGTACATAAATCGTGTTCACGACTTTTGTTTAGATGGAACCTGATCCAACAGTGATGGGAAGTCACTATGTGAAGCTAAGGATGATGGCCCACTAGAAGGTGGGGAAGGAGGCAAGTCCTTTTGTTTTATTTACCCTCACACACCCTAGTGGTGTCATGCTTCATCATCGGGTCACCCTGACGCCTAAAGGTCAGGGTGGGCTCGACCGTATTTCAGGGAGCTCTTAGAGAAATTATTGGCCAGGGGGAATAAAGATTAAAAAAACGCGGACAGATCCCAGTTTCCCTTTATTCTTGGATCTGTCAGGGATATTAAAATATAGAAATGGGTGGGTCGGTTAGGTTATTATGGTCCTAAGACCCTAGTGCCACCTGACCTTTAGGCGTCAGGGTGACCCGATGATGAAGCATGACACCACTAGGGTGTGTGAGGGTAAATAAAACAAAAGGACTTGCCTCCTTCCCCACCTTTTAGTGGGCCATCATCCTTAGCTTCACATAGGGACTTCCCATCACTGTTGGATCAGGTTCCATCTAAACTAAAGTCGTGAACACGATTTATGTACTAGAGGAGTACTTGTTGTGGTCTAGTGCACCCCAGAAATATACCATGCAACACTTAGTTATATTGTAGCTGCTATGAAAATGAGGAAATCTTATGCGATGTAAGCATTGTTATTGTGATTTTAGAAAAACATTTTTTTTTGCAAATGACTGTACCTGTCGCTTTCTTTTCTAACTGATTATGAATTGGAAATTTTTCGTATGTGCTTTTATGATCAGTACATGGTTGAATAAAACTTTTTCTTGAACTTGACACCAAAATAAAATTAAATCTATTCAGTAGACCCGGAGTTATGGATTTAACATTTTTTAGAGTAAATTATTGCCTAGAAGATCAAAGAGCGAACCGTGGGTATGTGGCCATGCAAGATCGGGGCAAAGTCAAATGTTAAGGCTGAAGGCAATGAAGTCAGGAGCACACATACAAGGTGGATCCGGCACAGTCTTGGCTTGCCTTTGGACTTAAAAGACATTTTGAAGAAAGGCTCTTGAGAAGCTAAGAGTTCAGCAGGGCAAGGCAGCCGGCAGTGTCCAATGAGGAAGCATCATCATCAGGGAGTCGCTGTATGAAGTCGCAATGATGATTTTTACCTTTGGACTTAGTCATTTCTTTGGAAGTTAAAAATCTCCAGCAGTATGAAGCTGCAGGCTTAGCCAATGAGTCAATCAATCACAGAATTTGTAAAGCGCACTACTTACCCGTGAGGGTCTCAAGGCGCTAGGGAAAAAAGAAAAAAGGGGGGGGGGTGCTGCTACTGGTCGAACAACCAGGTCTTGAGTAGCCTCCTGAAGGTCAGCAGGTCTTGGGTCTGTCGTAGGCTTAGGGGAAGGGTGTTCCAGGTCTTGGCGGCGAGGTGGGAGAAGGATCTGCCGCCGGTGGTAGTTCTTCGAATGCGAGGGACGGTGGCGAGGGAGAGGTCGGCGGAGCGGAGTTGGCGACGTAGAAGAGGAGTCGTCTGTTGAGGTAGGCTGGGCCAGTCTTGTGGAGTGCCTTGTGTGCGTGGATGAGGAGTTTGAAGGAGATTCTCCTGTCGACGGGGAGCCAGTGCAGGTTCCTCAGGTGGGGGGTGATGTGGCTGTGGCGTGGTATATCGAGGATCAGGCGTGCGGAGGCGTTTTGTATGCGTTGCAGCCGCTTGATGAGCTTGGCCGGGGCTCCCGCGTAGAGGGCGTTCCCATAGTCAAGTCTGCTACTGACGAGGGCCTGGGTGACTGTTCTTCTTGTGTCTGTCGGGATCCACCTGTAGATCTTGCGAAGCATGCGGAGGGTGTTGAAGCAGGAGGATGAGACTGCGTTGACTTGCTTGTCCATGGAGAGCGTTGAGTCGAGGATGACTCCCAGGTTGCGTGCGTGGTCGGTGGGTGTCGGGGCTGCTCCCAGCGTCGTTGGCCACCAGGAGTCGTCCCAGGCTGAGGGGTTGGAGCCGAGGATGAGGACCTCTGTCTTCTCCGTGTTCAGTTTTAGTCGGCTGATCTTCATCCAATCGGCGACGGCCTTCATTCCTTCATGGAGGTTGGATTTGGCGGCGAGGGGGTCCTTGGTGAGGGAGAGGATCAGTTGAGTGTCGTCGGCGTAGGAGATAATGTTGAGGTCGTGCTGTCTGGCGATGCGTGCGAGCGGGGCCATGTAGATGTTGAACAGTGTTGGGCTGAGGGACGATCCCTGGGGTACGCCGCAGATGATCTCGGAGGCTTCGGATCGGAATGGTGGGAGGCGGACTCTCTGGGTTCTGCCGGCGAGGAAGGAGGTGGCCCATTCCAGGGCCTTGTCTCGGATCCCTGCGTCGTGGAGGCGTGTGCGTAGAGTGCGGTGGCAGACAGTGTCGAAGGCGGCGGAGAGGTCCAACAGGATGAGGGCTGCGGTCTCACCATTGTCCAGCAGGATCCTGATGTCGTCGGTGGCGGCGATGAGGGCAGTCTCAGTGCTGTGGTTGCTGCGGAACCCCGATTGGGATGGGTCCAGGATGCTGTTTTCTTCGAGGTATCGGGTTGCTCCAAGGGCCTAGATACCTTCGCCGAGAGGCCCTGCTGGACAGGATTTGCTACTGTGAAGAAGTTAGCAGGCGCTACCGTGAAGTCAGGCCGACCAACAATGCACATTGGGTGGATCAGCTGGCAGATAGGTCCTGGTCTTTTTTCAGTTCTCAAGACACTTTTTGGTGAAACGTTTTTTTAATATCATGTTTTTGAAGAAGTACCACCAACACCACTTCCATTGGTCCAGTACCCGTGGGGCTCCACTTGGGGGGTTAGAACTCACTCCAGCAGAGGCTAGGTGCAGGGTCAAGGTCCCAGGAGCTTGTTATGTACCTGTAGCTCACACAGGAGACCAGCTAGCCCTTGGAGTCACTTCTGGTGGTCCTGGGTTCAAGGAAATGGTCCGGTTCTCCTTCAAGCAGCAAGACAGGCATTCAATCAGCAGGGCAGTCCTATGGGGGTCCAACGCAGTCCTTCTATAATTTTCCACAGATCCAGGAGTGTACAGCAAAGTTGCTCTGAGGGTCAAATATTTATACCTGGAGCCAGCCTTTGAATTGGGGGGACACCTTGGGCAACTCCCACATCTGGTTCTGAAACGTTCTTCCCTTCCTCTGCCAAGGCTCCAAGACATCTGGTGTGACAAATAGCTAGTGTCAGTTTCCTTTGTGTGTTCGGGAAGCAAGCCCTTTAAAGTGTAAGTAGGGCAGGGGATACCTCCTGCCTACCATCCTTCCTACATGAAGTCCCCTCTGTCTCACTGGCTGGCATACACAAACTCCCAATAGCAGAGATATTCACACTCATGTGACCTAGGACACTGGCAGCAGGCACCAAGTTGTTAGGGCAAGAAAATGCCAACTTTCTAAAAGTGGCATTTTCAGAATTGTTACTTAAGTCTGAATTTAAAATTAAAGAGGATTTTAAATTACAATACATTTGAGTCCAAACATGATGGGCCTGATTCACAGAACTAACTTACGTCAAAAACGGTAAGTTAGTACTTTTTAGTATTCACAGAATACACTTACTCATTTTGGTATTCACAGAATGAACTTACTCATTTCGGTATTCACAGAAGTTAGTAGTCCTAACTTTAGGACTCCTAAATGCCTTCTGTGAATACCGAAAGTCTTAAAGTTAGGATTTTTCTCAGTTTAGGAGTAGTAAAGTTAGGAGTCCTAACTTTACTACTCCTAAACTGAGAAAATCTAACCTTAAGACTTTCGGTATTCACAGAAGGCATTTAGGAGTCCTAAAGTTAGGAGTCCTAACTTCTGTGAATACCGAAATGAGTAAGTTCATTCTGTGAATACCAAAATGAGTAAGTGTATTCTGTGAATACCAAAAAGTACTAACTTGACGTTTTTGACGTAAGTTAGTTCTGTGAATCAGGCCCGATATTTCAACCTTCTCCCAATGAGTTAGCACTTATTTAATGTAATACTGTAACCCCACTTTAGCCAATGGGAGTGATAGGCCTTGCAGTAGTGAACAAAGAATTTAGGAGTTTTTTACTACCACAAGATTTAAAACTTCAATGTACATGTCCAACTATGTTGATACCATGCACCCTGCTCTACATGCTGTTTAGGGCCTACATTAGTGGTAAATAATATGTATGAAAAAGAAAGATTTAGGCCTGACCAAATATTTATTTTCGAGGTCAAATTGGCAGTTAAAAACTGCACAACAGGTTTCTATGGCAGACCGAGACATGTTTTAAAGTGCTATTTTGGTGAGTGGCACGATGGGTGCTGCAGGCCCATTAGTAGCATATATTTTACAATCCCTGGGTACATGTAGTACGACTTTACTAGGCCGTATAAGTAAATTAAATGTGCCAATTAGGTGTAGTCCATTTTACCATGTTTAAGGAAAAAAGCACCTGCACTTTAGCGCTAGTTAGCAGTGGTAAAGTGCACAGAGTCCTTTTGCCAACAAAAACCAATTCATCAAACAAGAGGGATAAAGGCAAAACATTTGGGGGAAGACCACACCAAAGCTGTCAAGTCTGACAGGATGAATGTACTCCAGTGTTTGTAAGGGATGCACCTCGAGGTGAGTAGGTGATAATGCAAGCATTTTTCTTCTTAGTACTTCAAGAACTCAGGGAAAAATATGCACAGGAGTGGGCTTCGAAACAGTCTCCTATGTTATATACAAACCAAGAAGGTGCGACAAAAGATCTGTTCCCTAAATAATTCCTTTACGGAGTGAGCCTCAGGTAAAGATTTAGTATCCTTTGAAGCTAGAAGTTAAGCACAACAAAACAGCTTTTTCAGATCTACTACAATATCAAGGTATAATAGTATTTTGCAGTTCTACAATGAACACTACTCTTTTTCTAGAATTAAAGCCTGATAGTTCATATACAATAGTCTTAGGTTATAGATATTTAAATGTACATTGTTAGAAATTGGGGCTTGCGGTTGGCAGAGGTATGCACCCTGTTCAAGCAGGAATCGCATTCCCAGTCAGGGTAGGTCACAACACAAACGAAATTATCCTATGCTCACCGTCTGGTACCTTGGCACAGAGCTTAACTTAAGAGGCAATGTGTAAAGTATTTGTGCAACACTTCATACAACAACACAGTGAAAACACCGTAAAAAGACTCCACACCAGGTTAGAAAAGTAGATTATGACTTTATAAGTAAAACAAGCCCAAAACGACAAAATTCCAATGTGTAGAAGTCGAGATATGAATTTTTAAAGACGAAATGCTAAATATAGCGCTTAGAAGCAAGTATCTCCTAGAGAGTTAATTGGTCACACTGGACCAAGACAAAGTCAAGAGTTCAGGCTGACTGCGATGGAGCGAGGGCTGGATACAGGACCCACGCTGGCCCAGGAGAAAAAGTACCTTGATCGTAGTTGCAACAGCGAGATGTATTGAGGATTCCCACTCAATTGAGGTGTTGCGCCAAATTTCTCTAAGCATCTGAGAGGATGCATCGTGTCCGTGAACGAAGCGTCAGTTACGAAGTGCGGCAGTTCAAAAAGCAATGTGCCGGGTTTATCCACGGAGTTGTAGCGATGCATTGGTTCCAAAGCTGTGGTTCTGAGTGCAATGCGGCGGTTCTGAGTGCAACGCGCTGGTCTGATTCCCGCAACAGCGGTGATGCGTCAATTCTTCTCTCGCAGCAGAGGATGAGTCGGTTCCACTGGAGCAAACTCCTAGGTCCACTTCCAAGGGTCTAGGACTGGGGTGGCACCGCGTGGCAGGACAGGCTCACACGCAGATGAGCCCAGGGGTTGGAACAGACGGGTTCTAAGTTTTTTGTATTTCTGAGACTTAGGCAACATGAAGCAAGCCAGCAAGCCCTTGGGGTCTCTCTGGGTTTGAGTGATGCAGGTCCAGTCCTTCTCGCCCAGGTAGAGAGAGCAGCAAAAAGCAGTTCCAGCAGAGTGGCAGTCCTTGAGCAGCACAGCAGCTCCTCTTCTTACTGGCAGAGTGGTTACAGGTCGAGAAGTGTTCTGATTTGGTAGTGCCAGAGGTCCAGTACTTATACCCAGTGGTGCTTTTGAAGTGGGGGAGACATCAAAGAAAGCTTTGCAGTGCACAGAGGCTCTCCCTTCCATCCCTGGCTCCAGACGCACTACAGGAGGGTAATCAATCCTTTGTGTAGGGACAGGACACAGCCCTCTCAGGTGCGAGTGTCAGCTCTTCCCTCCCATCCTGCTCAGGATGGCCCATCTGCATGCAGATGGCAACTCAATGACACATACCCTTCCTTTGTTTATGGCTATCTTGAGGGAATTCAGGAAGCCAGCTTTCACCCACCCCAGGCGTGTATTACAAGGACAGGTAGAAGACACCAAATAGCTAAAGTAAGTAAACGCCAACTTTCAAAAAGTGGCATTTGCTTAACTGGAATTTAAAAATCCTTCTTCAACATACGTTGTGTTTTTAAATTGTGAGTTCAGTGACACTAAACTTGAAAAGTCTATCTCTTCACAATTGGGAGTTACACTTAAAAGATGTAAAAAGGTAATACCAATGCTATCCTATGGGAAAGATATGCCTTGCAAAAGTGAAAAACGAAATTGGGAGTTTTTCACTACCAAGACAAGTAAAGTTTAAAAGTTCATGTCCCGCCTTTTAAATATTTTAAATACTCTGCACCCTGCCCTATGGGTTATACAGGCCTACCTTAGGGGTGACTCATGTATAAAAAGGTTTAAGCCTGGCAATAGGATTTACTTGCCAGGTCGATATGGCAGTGTGAAACTGCCCACACAAGCTCTGCAGTGGCATGCCTGAGACATGAATAAGGGGCTACTTATGTGGGTAGCAAAATCAGTGCTGCAGGCCCACTAGTAGCATTTAATGTACATGCCCTGGGCACATGTTCCGCACATCTCCTGCATTTTACTAGGGACGTATAAGTACATTAAATATGCCATTTGGGGATGAGACAATATTACCGTGTTTAGGGGAGAGAGCACAAGCACTTTAACACCCCTACAGCCAGAAAAAAGGAGGTCAGAAATATGAAGGGAGGCAGGCAAAAAGTTGGGGGAAGACCACCCAGAGGCTGCCAGGTCTAACACACATATACACACACACAATGCAAAAAATGCTCACTGTACTGGACTGATGATGAACTTAGTGAGAAAAAATATAAAACAGCCATGGACATATCAAATTGATTCTTTAGTCAAAATATAGCGCCCAAATCCTATTGTCTAACTGCTTTGTCATTTGGTGGTTTTCAGTATGCTATACACATTTACATTTACACAGAGACTGCAACAACAAGCATGGAGGTGTAATCGCCATAATTGACAAGGAAACCATCCACTGCACCACCACCGCAGACGACGTCACCCCAATCATGGAACACCTCAACTTCCAACTCTGAACTGACAGCAAAACCACCATCCGAGGCACCCTCGCCTACAGACCTCCAGGACGTCGCCCCAGCTTCTGCAACGCTATTCCCAATTTCATTGCTCCGCTCGCCATCGACTCTGAAAACGACATCTTCCTCTACAACCTCAATTTTCACCTTGATGACCCCGATACCAACACTGCCAACCTCCTCGAAAGCATGAGCAACATTGGCCTCACTCAGCTGGTCACCAACCTCACCCACATTACAGGACACAACTCGACCCGATTTTCACGGCCAGCAACTAAATCAAGTATGATGTAGCCTTACGGCTAGAGCGGTCGACCTCGGAGCTGGGGAACCAGGTTCGAGTCTCGGCAAGGACGCTCAACATCCTGTGATTCTGGGCAAATCACTTTATCTTCCCGTGCCTAATAAAAATTAATGTGTCCATCTGTAACGAAACTGGTGCTCATGTAAAGCGCTCTGATACCCGATGTCTCGGGTCTAGTTCGCGCTATATAAAACTCTGAGAAAAAAAAAAGAGAAAAAAAGTACAGTCATGTAACCGAGCTCACCTGGACCGACCACGCCATCATCCACTTCACCATCTCAAGCCGCCCTGCACATTACACCGCAGCTGGAACAAGATCTCAGAGAGCCAGTAGACCGATGCCCTCAACACCTACCCTCACACTGCAAGAAAGCCAGTTGGTACACGACGAAACTAAGAACCATGAAACGCACCTGAAAACGAATCGAAAGGAAATGGCGCACCAGCATGGAACCCGCAGACCGAACATCTTTCAAAACTGCCCTCAACCAGTACCACCAACTACTAAAAAAGACATAAAGAAGCGCCCTGGCTGACCTCATCGAAGTCAACTTCAACCACAGTGAGGAACTCTTCAACATTGTCAGAGTCTCCAGCCCCTCAGCCACAAAAAACATCATCACCCCTTCACAGGAACTCTGCAAATCCCTGGCAGACTTCTTCTATGACAACATCTATAGAAATTTGAAACCCCGACTCACCGACCTCCTCAGCCATTTCGACCCCACAAATGAGGAGCACGATACCTGCTCACTACCTGGGAAAAGCTCACCATGCAAGATACTACAGCCATCATGAACTCCGTCCTCTCATGAGCACCCACGGACCCCTGCCCCCACCGCATCCATCACCACAACCACTTTCACCAAAGAATGGAAGCACGCAGATGTCAAGAAACCTTCCGCTGACCCCAACAAACTCAAGAACAACCGCCTCATCTCTCTGCTGCTCTTTCCCGTCAAAGTCCTTGAGAAGGCCATCAATCACCAACTGCCAGAGCACCTGGAGACCAACAATCTACTGGACACATCCCAATCAGTATTCCACACCAACCACAGGCCCGAAACCGCCCTGATTGCAGCCACTGATGACATCAGATCCCTCCCCCACCAAGGACAAATGGCTGCCCTGATCCTCCTCAACCTCTCAGCAGCGTTCAAAACAGTATCACACCACACCCTGATCAAAAAGCTTCGAAACTTCATAATTTGAGGAGGCACCCTCAAGTAGATCTTCTCCTTCCTCCAGATAGAACCCAGAGAGTCCATCTTCCGTCCTTGACCTCAGAACCCAAGAACAACATCTGCGGCGCCCCACAAGGTTCGTCACACAGTACTACTATTTTCAACACCTACATGACCCCCTTGGCCAGCGTCGTCGTCTAAACATCATATCATACGCCGATGATACCCAGCTCATCCTCTCACTATCAGAAGACCCCTCTGCCACATTGACCAACTTCTGCATGTGCATAACAAGCATCGCCGACTGGATGAGCGACAACTGCCTACACCTCAACACAGACAATACGGAAGTGCTGATCTACAGGAACACCACCTCTCCATGGAACGACCCCTGCTGCCCCCCCCCGAACTAGGACCCTCACCCACACCGACACGCCCGCAAACTTGGCATCATCCTGGACAGTAAGCTCACCATGAAAAGACGGATCAATGCAGTCTCATCCACCTACTTCATCACCCTTCGCATGCTCCGGAAGATTTTCAAGTGATGCCCCATCGACACCAGACGCACCGTCATGCAAGCCCTGGTCACAAGCCTACTGGACTATGGCAATGCACTCTACGTAGGAATCAACTCGCACCTCCTCAAGAGATTGCAAACAATATGGAACTCAGTTGTCACACTCATCCTAGACCTCCCTAAATGGACTCCACCTCAAGAAGCTCCAAAGGCTCCCCATTCAGAAGAGATGACAGTTCAATATGTTGATCCACACTTTCAAAGCCCTTCACAACCAGGGGCCAGAGTACATTAGCCACCAACTGAACTTCCACCTTCCCTCCAGACACCTGCGCTCCGCCTCCCTCTGCCTCGCCCACAGCCCCCGCTTTCGCCGCAGCAAAAGTGGAGGACGTTCCTTATTCCTACCTTGCTCCAAAATCCTGGAACAACCGCCCACTTTATCAACTGACCTCATCATCCCTGCTGGAATTCAGAAAAGGACTCAAGATCTGGATGTTCAACTGAGCTCCTTGCAGCATTACTCTCAGTGCGTGGATACCCCTTGGTTGATCAGCCGCGCTATACAAATCCAGTTTGATTGATTGATTGACTGCAGTAAAATAAGAATAGCCCTGAGCTTTTTGCAGCAAGGATTATAGAGATCTTAAAAGAAAGTTCAGAGGTGCTATCATACATTAATGACATCTATATTACATTAGATGACTTTACTGAACACCTGGCTAGATTTGACATGATATTAGAAGATTGGAATGTTTGAAGAAAATGGAGTGCTCCGGGCTTCTATTAGCTGGTAGACACCCGGAGCATCAACATTCCAATGTTTGTTCACAGCTGTTGCTGTGAACAAAGGCCTCACCGTGAGGCCTTTGTTTTACAAATTAGAACATTCTGCTCTCTAGGGGCGGAACGTTCTAATAGCCTTAGAGCCCTCCATAGCGGGCTCTACTGGCAATTAAAGCCTGCTCCCTTCGGCTCGGGCTTTTAACGCTGGAGCAGGCCTTTAGTGGCTATGGTAGGCTCTAAGTCTTGGTTTAAAATTAATTTTAAGAAGTTTAAAATTGCATAATTAAATGTGATTTTCCTTATGTACAGGTTATCCAGAGACGGTAAAGGCTTGGCACCTGACTTCTCATAAAAGTGTGCTAATGGTCAACCTCTGAGCCCATAAAGGAAGTTACAAGCATTGATGGGGATTTTATCTTTGGTCGAGCGATGGATAGTTGGGCACTGGATGTGGGCAAGCAGTGATCGGAAAACAAATGGTCATCTTGTGCACAGATTGCTCGACTGTCCTCTAACTACAGGAACTGGCTGATACACTATACATTTCTTCATAGAATATACATGGCCCCTGAAAGGTTGCACAAAAGCTACATTGTAGGGATCATGTGTGCCAGAGATGTAACACCCCACATGTGAGATTCCAGCATCTGGCATGGGAGAGCCCTAGTGTGTCCACTTTCTGGAGGTCAGTGATAGAGGAGCTCCATAAAATGCTGGCTTGTGTAGTGCAGAACTCCCCTCTGGTAGTGCTGATGAGATAAGTGGCAAAAAATACAGGTGGCGATCTGTTGGTGCAAAGCTGTCTGACTGGGTGAGAGATGCCATTTGATGTGAGTCAACTACAGAGGTATATCATACATTGATCCCTGAATGCTACAAGCACAAATACATTTGGGAACCATTTCAAGATTACTGTAGAAAATTCGGGGAGGAATCAATCACTGATAGTCACCAGACATGGATGTAGACTTTGGGAATATACTTTCCTGACTTTTGTTTGTTCGGCTGGATGGAGTACGGAATGATGAAATGAATATGAAGCATAATGTGCTCTGTATATTTCAACTACTGTCACCCAAATGCATGCCTAGATGCAATGTAATTATTTCATTGTTGAAAATGTGGCCTTTTTCCTTTGTTTGTAACTGTTTGTTAACTTTTGATGATCACAGTAAAAAAAAAAAAAAACCTTTGGTCGAGCTTACTTGCTCCATTATAATAGGCGACTGAATCCCTTGTATGGTTTAATGACTCCCTCATTATATGAAAAACATTGGCCAAAAGCACACCCAGCTGTCTTAAATGGACTCCAAGCAGACATGTTAGAGACTAAGGGACAGATTTACTATTCTTTCATGCAACGCTGCACAGCAAGACAACTTGCTGCACTGCGTTATGTGTAAGGGAGAACTCAGAAATGAGCCATATTTAGAAAGATGTTGCACATTTCTGTTGTCTCCAAGTGCTGGCGCACTTGTTACTGTTTAGCGCCATCGCAGGCACCTGTGCACCATGGTGCAAGGGTGCCTGCATTATGGGCAGGATTGTGTTTGTGCAGGAAGAAACACCTTCCTGCACAAAAACAATCCTAAAAGGCATTTTCCTCTTTCTATGTGTGATGCATGCGTCACGCATACAAAGAAGAAGTAACAAGGTGAAATAAAGATATTTCTCCTAGTTATTCCTAGATATTGGAGGCGTACCATTTTGATGCATTCCCAGGTTTGCAAGTGTTTGTAAATCTGGGAATGTTACTAAATCCATGGGTGGATACATGAGAGCCCATACTCTACCCATGGAGCGCCTCCCTGCCGCAAGGTAACACAAGGCTGCGATATGCACTGTCTTGCATTACTTTGGATTTACTAAACCATGCAGAGCCACGCAAAATGGCTTTGCATAGCTTAGTAAATCCCACTTAAGGACTTGTGTTGCCTTGTAATGTCTTGAGTCATGCAAGGTCAATTCAAGCCCTTAGTAATTCTGGCATTTACAGACTCGAGATAATAAACAAACCAAGTAATTAGGGTTGTTCTTAGTAATTCAGGCTATACCTACGTAGTATACAATGAAGGGTAGACAACTCCCATAGCTTACAGACCACATCTGCACTTCTCTGCTGATGGGTGTTTCACTCCCACTGAGAACACTCTTACTGCAATACAGACCGTGTTATTAAAAGAGCACCCTTTCACAGAGGGGAAACAAATTAAAGTCTTCCTTATACCCACACTAGAAGCTGCAACAACTCAAGTATTCCTCATGCTCACAATCTACACCTGTGGTGGATGCACTTAGCCCCCTCTTTAAATGCTACTGACGTAAAATGTTAAAGTGATCCTACACTGCACGCAAGAATTTTTGCAATACACATAAAATATACCAAAAACTACAAATGTTTTACACATAAATGAGCATAAGAGTGTGTTCTACATGTACAGCTTTTTGTGAAGAAGTAGGTAGCCAGGAAAAGGTGGAAGGTGACCTTTATTGGTTAACAGGTTAGAGAAGTAACAGCGTCCTACCCACAAGTGACACAGCAGCAACTGACCAAATGCATTGTAGCTAGGCAGCAAGGAGCTCTCTACATTCTAGAGCTCCTTGCGCAGGGCATTCCACACGCAGGTGGAGGGACATGGGAAGTGGACAACAGGGAGGATAAGCAGGGTGAGGAAACTACGAATACCACACACCTTCCCCCCAATACAAAGTGGTGGCTGGATAGACAAAATGTTCAGCCAACAGTATAATCACGCAATCTTAGTGGAACTTTACATACACGAGTACTCCTACGCAGAGGAGAAGTAAATCTAGAAGAAGAACTGTTGGTATGGCAATAGGCGGGATTGAGGGGGCGTACAGGAGCTATCCTATTCAAATTCCAGATCCGTCCGTCGTCAAGTTTTACAGCATTAAGGAGAAGCTTGACAACCTTACGAGGGGTAGAGAACTTGGCACCCCCAGACTTCTGTGGGAAACGTACTCTCACTAAATCACCTAAGTTAACTGAGGTGTGAGAGACAGCGTGCCTCACATCGAAGTTAGCTTTCATTTTAGCTGACTTGAGATTCTGAAGTGCCCTCCATCGAGGATCCTCAGGAATCTCAATGTCGCCACCTTTCCCTCTCATCCATGATTGAAACAAAAGAGTGTTAGGTGTGCGCCCTCTAAATAGCTCAAAAGGAACTTTCTCAGTGGTGGAGTGGGGAGTCAAGCGGTAAGCCTTCACTCTTTCAAATATTGCAGCTCTCCAATCACGTCCCTGCTCTTTAGCGAGATGTATAGATTTTTTCAGAACTCGATTGAATCTTTCAACCATTCCGTTGCATTCTGGGTGATAGAGAGAGCAAAGTTTATGAACAATTCCTTTTTTAGCTAGAAAGTGTTCCATCTCTCTTGACACTAGTTGTGCACCATTGTCTGTCAAGAGAGATTCAGGAAGGCCTTCCCTACAGAATACATCCTCTAAAAATTTTACCACATCTTTTGTTTCTACAGTTTGGGTGACCCTCACCTCAGGCCACCTAGAGTACATATCTATTAAGACCAAAACATAATGTTGCCCTGCCTTGGAATGAACTGGCCCTAAGAGATCCAGGGCCACGTGTTGCCAACACCGAGTAGGAGATTCACGTATTATCATAGGTTGGGTCCGGGTTTTACAAATCTTATCGCAAGCTCTACACTCAGCACAGTCTCTGACCAACCGCTCTACCACAATGTCAACACCTGGCCACCAAAAATGTAAGCGAACTCTTTCCTTTGTCTTCGAGATGCCCTGGTGTCCATCATGTGCTAACTGAACAATTTTCTCCCTCAGGGATGACGGAGGAACAAGGCGTGTTCCTCTCCACAACAGATCATTACAGAGTGAAAGTTCATCTCTTACATTCCAGAACTTCCTTGCCCCTTCAGAGAGTGTTTTGATGCCCGTCCACCCATGAGAAACTAGTTTACGGACCTCATGCAAGACAGGATCACTTTGCAAGGAATCCCTCCATTCAGCTTCAGACACGACATCTTCAACAACCTCACACACATTGAAATTATCTATCTCCCATGTGTCTTCAGAGGAAAGACCATCCAACTGTTTAGGTACCAGACGAGAGAGACAATCTGCAACCTTATTGTCTACCCCCGGGATGTACTTAACTACAAAATCAAATTCTTGAAGTGCTATAATCCACTTGCAAATTCTAGACGAGACAGCATCTAGCCCCTTTTTGCAAAACAAATCTTTAAGGGGCTTGGGGTCCGAATGTACAACAAATGAACTTCCCCAGAGAAACTTCTTTAGCTTCTTGATGGACCAGAAGATACATAACGCCTCTTTTTCAATTACAGAGTATTGGAGCTCGGGACCAACAAGAGCTCTTGACAAAAACATGATGGTTTCTTCTTTACCATTCTTCGTTTGTTTAAGAACGGCCCCTAAACCTTTTGAACTCGCGTCAGTGATAAGTGTGGAGCTCGAGGAGGTGTCAAAACTTTGTAAAGAGGGAGCAGCACGAAGAGCTTTCTTGATCCCCTCAAACTCCAACTGACACTGAGGCGACCAAGGAAACTTCACACCTTTCTTTAGAAGAGACCTCAGGTCATGTGTTCGTGAAGCAAAGCATGGTATGAACTTATTGTAGTATTCTGCCATACCCAAGAAAGTAACGAGCTCATCTCTGGATTGAGGTACAGGAAGATCATCTATTGCGTTTACAAGGCGTTCTTTAGGTCTCACGCCATTGCAAGTCAAACGATGACCTAAGTAGTCTATTTCAGAGAGGTTAAACTTGCACTTATTCTCACGGAGTGTCAGACCCCTAGAACGAAAGCGTTCGAGCACACACCTCAGCCTTGAATCATGTTCAACTTGTGAGGTGGCATGAATCAACACATCGTCTTGATAGACTTTGACTCCATCTACCCCTTTCAGAACGTCTTCCATCACCCTCTGAAATACTGAGGCTGCCGAAATTAAGCCAAATGGGAGACGTGTGAACTTGTAGGTTCCAAAAGGGGTGATGAATGCTGTCAGATCCATGGAGTCCTCATCTATTTTAACCTGGTGGTATGCTGCACGTAGATCGAGAGTGGAAAAAATACATGCATCTCTCAACTGTGCGAGCATCTCAGTGATGTTAGGGAGAGGATATCTGTCTGCAACAACAGCACGGTTGAGAGAACGCAAGTCCACACATAGACGTACCTCGCCAGAGGCCTTGCGTGCCAGAACAACTGGAGCAAGCCACTGACTAGCTTCAGTCTCAATAATGATTCCCTCACTTTTTAATTTCTCTAGTTCTGCACACATAGGCTCTTTCATGGCCAAGGGAACAGTGCGTACCTTACAGGTGACAGGGACTGCATTGGGTTTGAGAGTCATTTTGTGAACATAACCGGAAAGACAACCCAGTTTTTCATTAAAAACTTCCTTAAACTCAGATCGTAATGTCAAGGTCGAATCACCAACACAGGAGACAGCATGTGAATCTCTATTTTTTAGAGTAACATTCGATGGAAGAATATGTGGCGAAATGTCTCTCTGTGGCGAAATGTCTCTCAGAATGATGCAGGGGTCTGCACCGGGAACCAATGATACACCCAAATCAGCCTGGTGAAACCAGCTGATTATGCTGTCGCCCCTGCAAGATACGTAAATTTTACCAGCTGCAAACCTCCCTTTGTATTCAATGTTGCCAATGAAGTAACCAAATAATTTTATGGGTTGGCCCCCGTAAGCTAACGGTCTAATGTCAGGTTTGTATATTTTTACTTTCCCTTGTAATTTCAAGTCGAAGAATTCTTTCGGAATAAGAGAGATCTTTGCACCAGAGTCGAAGAGCATTCTAATGTTGCAATCATTAACTAAAACGGCATCAACTGGACCTCTGCATTAGCTTTTTTCAGTAGGTGTGACAATCTCACCACAATGAAAATCATCATAATCAAAGTCAGAATCGCTATCGTTTTCCAAGACCACTTCTTTGACACGTTTAGGCTTGGTTTGCTTTGCCCTGCAAGCTTTAGCAACGTGACCAACTTTGCCACAGTTACGGCACTTAGAGTTGAGAGCAGGACACGATTTGTCGTTGGCAAGATGGCCAAAGAGGTCGCATCTGTAGCACTTTATCACAGCATTGTCTTTGTATCTTGAATCAAAAGCAGTTTTAAAGGGTTCGCGTGGTTTCCAGACAGGTTCACGTTGTTTCCAAACAGGTCTAGTAGGTTTTTTTGAGATGGTATGAACCTTTTCCTCATGCACCCCATTCTCTTTTTTGATCACCTCTACGCAAGCCAAGGAATGTTCGATTCTTTTGGCTAAAATGATGACTTCGTCAAGTTTCGGATCTCTACATTCTAGAGCTCCTTGCGCAGGGCATTCCACACGCAGGTGGAGGGACATGGGAAGTGGACAACAGGGAGGATAAGCAGGGTGAGGAAACTACGAATACCACACTTTTCACAGGCAAAATAATAGAAATATCAGATTAAAGATATCATGTGACATGAATATAATGTATAAAATATTGTGACTGCCCAAATGTTATGAAACAGAATATCTAATGTACCAATATTGCTTTTTGTGGTATATAATATTGTTTTTAAGAATATCATTTTATTTCGCATTGTTTACTTTAATGTGGTTGTAATAAATATAGTTTTTAATTAATTTTAATATATTAATAAGTATATTACCTTTAAGTGCAATTATTGTTAGTATAATCTTATTATTTTTTTAAAATATAGATTTAATTTTAAATATGCATCTTTTTAAATTTAATTAGTAATTTATCATGTAGTAGCCAGTTGTAGTGATTGTAGGGGATTAGGGTGGGAAGATAATTCAATTAAAAATATTTTTATTTTTATTGTAATTATTGTTTTTTAAATATTTAATTGAGTATTGTTAGACCTGACATCATTGGCGTTGTGTTCCCCCAAGCTTTTTGTCTTCACTTCTCCTGTTTTGCTGAATTCGTTTTTGTTGGCATTACGTCTCTGGACACTTTACCACTGCTAACAAGTGCTAAAGTGCTTTTCCTCTCTCATTGTATGGTAAGATTGGACTAAACCTAATTGGCACATTTAATTTACTTGTAAGTCCCTAGTAGAATGGTACTACCTGTATCGATGGCCACTACAGTGACCGTTTAAAACATGTCTCAAGATTGCCACTGCAAGCCTGCAGTGCAGTTTTAAACTGCCATTTGAATCTGGCAAAATAATCCTTTTGCCAGGCTTAAACCTTCCTTTTTAATATTTATGAGTCACCTGTCAGTTAGGCCCTAAAGGCTTACTGGGTAGGGTGCAATGCATTTGAAAGTAGGACGCGCATGTTTAAGTTTTCCATGTCCTTTTACGTGTTGCAAGGGGTTGTGTGACGGAACCAAGCATGCATTTACCAAGCATGCCGAATCCACGCGGTCTTAGCCACACAAGTCTTTATCATGCATGCCTTTACAGCGAAATATGTGTTGTTAAGGCATGTATGGCAAAGACATTCGCGTGGTTAAGACTTATCAGGTAAGTCTTACCCCCTTGCCCCCTGCCCTGAGACCTAAAACTACCCCCCTCCTGAAAACCAACCCCCTCCCCCGAGCCCTAAAAACTTCCCTGCCCCCAGCCCTAAAACCTACCCAGCCCTCCCCTAAGCCCTAACAACTACCGCAACCCACCCAAGCTCAAAAAACTACCCTTACCCCTAAGCCCTCAAAACTTCCCCGCCCTCCCCTAAGCCCTAAAAACTATCCTGACCCCCGAGCCCTAAAAACTTCTCCGTCCCCGCCAGCCCTAAAAACTTCCCTGACCCCCCAGCCCTAAAAATAACCCCAACCCCCAGCCCTGAAAACTACCCCAACCCTTAAAAACGACCCCCCACCCCTCCAAAACCCAGCCCCAGCCCCACTCACTACATTCTCTCCCGATCCTTCCTGCTTCCGCCCACCAGCAGCTAGGCCGCGCACTGCCTTAACCACCCATACGCGTGGTTAAGGCAAGCGTGGTAGCACTTGCGTTGTTGGAACCCGTGTGGCTCTGCCCGCGTTGTTCCGACTGTTTCCCGTTGCAAGTCATATCTCTCCCTATCACATTTAATATAGAATAACTTTGGATTGGGGAACAGGTAGATAAATGGTATTTACACTCAAATGAATTGCAATTCGAAGTCTTCTTTAACAGTAAAGTTGGATTTTAAGTCACAATTCTTACAGTGCCACTTTTAGAAAGTTAAAGACCAAAATACTAATGATTGTGAAATATTCTTTGGATTGTATAAATAACCAGATACTTTTCCTCTTATTGTATGATAATAAGTCTAATGAAATTTAGAAAGAGAACTCACTGGGGTGGTAACAATGGAATCTCATGGTGATCAGTGTACACTGTTTTATATTGTTTTAAACTATTTTATTGGAAACTTCTGACCCTTTTATTGAGACTATACAATATATGGTTGAATGTATTTTAGATTATTTCATGGCCTCTGCTGGAGTGAGTCACTGATCCCAAGTGTGCCTCTCCAGGTCCTGACTCTAAACTGGCTTCAGAGTGTACTTCTCTACAAGCAAAGGTGAAAATCCTGAAGTTTGGGCTCTTCGCGACCGCAAACAGGCCTGTTTGCGTTGACACTCTGTTGCCCATGACGACCGCCAACATAAAGCTCCTGTGAGATGTGCTCTTCGCTCTACAGTGACCGCCAACGACGAACGGCAACACAAGAACTGCACTTTGGGCTACAGCAGTGGCAGGCCCTCGGTTACTGCCAACGTGAAGCTACAGCCACATCTGACAGGCTATTCATGCTCCAGGCCTGCTGTTTGTGATACAGCAACGACCATCCATGATGCTCTCCCTGTTTCTCACGGGCTCCTCCACCTCGACAAAAACTCCTTGCGCCACACTCAGAAGGTATCTCTTCCATCACGGCCAGATGACAGTGAGTGGCGCTTTGTGTTTTTATGCACTATTTTCACTTAAAACTTTAAAATTGCATGTCTCTGGTTCTAGTGATTGGATTTATATTGTTCTTGTATTGTTTTTTCACTTCATTACTGTGTGTGTGCTCCATAATTACTTTACATAGTGCCTCTAAGTTAAGCATATCTGCTTTGTGTCAAGTTAGCAGAAGGAAAAGCTGAGGTTCATTTAGTGACTTTTATGTTTCACCATGACAAGGATTGTGGTTGTTTCCTGAGTGGGGTTTCCACCCCCATCAACAAATAACCCAATTTCTTACAATTATTAATTGGCTAAATTGTTTCAATTTTAATTGTTATTGTATTTGTTGCGCTTTAATTTGTTAATTTTAAATCTATGCTAGTAAGTTATATTTTAGTAGCGGGTTGTTGGGTTTGTAGTAGAACATGGTGGGTAGTTAATTGAATTATAATTAATTTAGTTTATATGTTAACTAATTTTTTGTTGTAAATATTGAATTGATTATTATATTGTTTACATTGTTTAATTATTATTTGCTATTTTATTTATTTAAACTTAATTTGTAAATTTTAATGTATATTTCAATTGTTAGACTTTAGTAGTTTATATTTTAGTAGTGTGTTGTTCCTATTGGATGAGTAAAAATACCCACATTTTGGAAAACGATAGCCTCCAACCAGTGATTAATGTAGCTTTATGTAGAGGTCTGGGGCCCCTTAGTCATTCAAAAATGTTAGGAAGCTCCTCCTGCCCTTTATGACTACTTTGATGCTGGTAGAGGTAAGCTGAACTTTATGTGGTAGATGTCTTTGAGTACAAGTTGTCAAAGTTTGATTGAGACAATCATTAGTTGCACAGCATACACAAGGAGAAACAGGTTTGGACCTAAAGTTGTGGATGCCTTTCCTACAAGAACATGCCATCCTTACTGGGTCAGCAACCTCTTTCAAATTTCTTCTGTCCCTGTGAGCACACATCATCCAGAATACACACCTTGCCCAATACAAAGTCGACCTTCTCAGAATGATAAAACACTTTCGCTCCCACAACTTATTCCAAACACAGTACAAGCAGCTTCGCTGTCACAGAGCGAAAGAGAAAACAGAGAAACAAGTTTGAAATCCAAAAGTGTGAGACTCTGCCCAGGTAGTCAGCACTCCATTTTGCAGCTTGTCTCTTTACAGGCACCAAAAAGTTGACCATGTAACACCAGTCCTGAGATGCCTGTACTGGCAGCCAATGGCAGGTCAGTCAAAAATCAGAGTAGGCCTATCCACCAAACACTATTGCTCCAGAAAAACAGTACCCAAATTATATCTGACATTGTCATGATGGTCGCACCATATAGTACTCAAAACCCCTAGAGATAAGAAATCCTACACTCTTAAGCAAGCATTCCTAGATGCAGTACGATCACCTGGACCACTCTTTCCACACTCTTAGCTAGATCTGCGAAGATGTCATGCAATGCAGCCCAGCATCTAAAGTTTCTATGCTGCGTTGTGTGACAAAGAGAGAGCAGGAGAGCTCTGTATCTAGAGTGATATGTGTAAGAAACTGGCTCTATATATACTGCACCAAAGTGAGGTACAGTGTGTATAGAGTCCAAGGGTCTCCAGAGGTTTGGCAGAGGTTAAAGTTAGATAGAACCTTACTCTCTAAAGTGGTAGTTTGGTCGAGCAGTAAGGCAGTATAAGAGGACAGTGTAAAGCATTTGATGTACACACTCAGTCAGCAAATGAAGCCACACACTCAAGAACTGAACTCTAGGCCAATTGTTTTGTATAAAAAATATACTGTTGTTTTATTTCTAGAACCAAGCAAGCCTGGCACAGGTAAGCATAAAAATACTTTTCAGTAGTAAATTACTTGTATGAACACAGTTCAAAATTGCAGTGTAACTTGTACTGGTTTTGGTTACAGTTTTAAGTAAGCAGTTTGCAACACATTGCAGGTATAGTACATTCAATTGAATGGGCTTTTTAAGTAAAAATGCAGTTAATTACTTTTCAGATTACTTTTGCTAACACAGGACTGGATCCTAGATTCAGCCCTGGGACATTTCCTGAAAACAGGTGAGTAAATGCGTTTTGGTTAAAGGTACGATTTTTAAAGAATATTATTGCATTTCAAAAGTTGACACTTAGAAACTTTTTCACCTAAAACCACCAATGTTATCCTATGGAAGGAAATTCAATTCGCAGGTCAGTTACTTTAACGTTACTTTTGTAATCCAGTGCTGGACTCCTAGATTCAGCACTGGGACCTTTACTTAAAACAGGTAAGTAATTACGTTTTTGTAGTTTGTACGATTTTTAGAGAATATTATTGCATTTCAAAAGTTGACACAAACTTTTTTCACATAGAATCACCAACGTTATCCTATGGGAGGAAATTCACTTAGCAGGTAAGTTAGGTTATCGATACTTTTTCTTACTCAGTGCTGGATCCTAGATTCAGCACTGGGACATTTCCTGAAAACAGTTGAGAAAATGCGTTTTTGTTATTCGGCTGATTTTTAAGGAATATTTGTAGTTTTCAAAAGTCGACACAAACTTTTTGGGAGAAAAAGTGTCAATGTTATCCTATGAGGAAAAACGAGTTATCGGTTTCAAGGTAAGTAATCGGTCTTTTGAGTTAGGGTTCTGGGGTTAGACTCAGGGGTCTCCCAGGGTCAGTGATGCACTGTTGTTGCACCCTCAGCGGCACTAGGGCGGCCGGGTGCAGAGTGTTGAGGCCCAATGTTATCCTATGGAGGATAGGGGGACTCCGGTTGGTGGCTGCTGGCAAGCAGGCCACGGGGTTGTGGGAGCAAAGCTCCTAGGGTTAAGCTCAGGGCACGTTGGGGACCAAGTTAGCACCAAAGGGGCACCCTCAGCGGCACTAGGGCGGCCGGGTGCAGAGTGCTGTTTTGAGGTCGGGTGCCCTGTTGATTTCAATGGAGATTCTCCGGGACAAAGAAACACTGCAGGCTCGGGGACGAGGACCTTCCAGGAGCTACCACCACTTCGAGGGGTAAGTTGGGATGTAGAGGGTTGGTTAGGCACCGCTGGGTTAGGCACACAAGGCCGTGGGGCGTCGGGTGCAGGGGTGCCTTGGGACGTCGGATTTTCTTACCCGCTGTGGTTGCGGTAGGGGGGGTCCTCTGGATTGAGGCTGCAGGCGTCGTTAGGAGGCTTGAGGCAGGCCAGGGGTCGCCGGATCTCGGGTCAGGATCGCCGGGGGGACCTCCTCAGGGTATTTGTTCACTCGAGCTCGGGCCGGGGTCGGCGGGTGCAGAGTGTGCTGGATTTGCGGTCTCTGGCTGACACCAGAAGCTGCAGTTCAAACACGTCCGGTGTTCACGGGAGAAACAGCTTGGAAAGTGAAGGCAGGCAGGTCCTCCGGGGTTTTTGAGGTTGCTGGCTGCTGGACACGCCGGGGTTTTGCAGGAGCAGGTTCGAGGGGAGACAGGCCTGTAGGGCTGGCGTCGTCCTCTTGTTAGCTCTGCACGGCTTCTCGTCCTTCTTCTTCTCTTCTTTTTCTTGTGGTTGCTGGATCTGAGGAAGGAAGGTTCAGGGTGCCCCTAAATACTGAATTTAGGGGCGTTACAGGTAGGTAAAGGGCAGGGACCAATGGGTCCCTTCCCTGGGGTGGGTACAACCCCTATTCTGCCACTCTCCAGTTGGAGGGGGGCAGGAGCCTGTCCTTGGTTGGCTGGGTCCCCCCATCCTCAAGATGGCGGGGACTCGAGGTTGTGCTTCACCTCGCCTCCCCCACCTTAGGGGTGGAGTTGGCAGAGGTGGGCACACCTCTCTTCCTCACTTTGTTTATCCCGCCGGGTCTCCCGCCCAAAGTGGGGGGTAGAACCAGTGGGGACCAGTTGCTGAGTACAGCAAGTGGTCTGGAGAGGCTCACAAAGGCGGTATGCCTTTGAAGCTGCTCCATTGTGAACCTTGCCCATCCTGGGGAGGAGGCTTGGCACCTCGTCCCAGGATGTGCATTGTTTCAGGCCCCCAAGAGCGGCAAGCTCTCGACCCAGGGGTTCAGAAACATGTCTGGTGGTGGCAGCCTCGGCAGCCACTCAGTCAGGTCACTGGGAGTTGGTCGAGTTTCAGGGGGAGTTCGTGATGACAAGCTCCCAGCACCATATACTCTTAATGGCAGCACTGCACTTACAGTGCCCAGGAATGGACCTGGGTACTGTAGGAGTACAGGGCTCATGCACCTGTACCCTCACCACCGGCATAGGGCACCCAGCTAGAGGGGTGACTGATGGATGCCAGGGCAGTGGTTTGTGGGCATGGCACACATGGGTGTGTGCCATGTCGACTCTTCACTTTGCTCTGCACCAAGACACGCAGCCTGCAAAGGCAGTGTGTGAGTGTCAGGGTACAGGGCCTCTAAGGGTGGCACAATAAGTGCTGCAGCCCTTAGAGGCCTTCTCTGGTCACAGTGCCCTGGGTACCTGTGGTACCATTTACCAGGGGCTGACATGTGGCCAGAGATGCCAATTGGGTTAGTTTTGGGTAAAGAACACAGGCCCTGGGAACCTGATTGGCAGGGACCCAGGGCACACCAGGAAAAAGTGCATCAGTAGTCTGGCAAAAAGTGGGGGGGTTACTGCAACAGAAACCCACTTTCCTACAATATGGTACTCTCCTCCCCTCTCCTTAGCGCCGGCGCACAATCAAGCAGCCGCGCACCACGCACACACCTTTGCACCATACTGCAAGGGTTTTTGCATGAGTCTAGCAAAGGTTTTGTACTGGAAAGGTAGCCTTCCAGTACAAAATACAATGCTTAGACTAACCTTAAAATTTTCTTACTTTGTATGTGTGCTGTAGAGTACAGCACACATGCAAATTCGGAAAAAAAAGAGAAATAAAATGGCTGCTTTGAATTGGCATCATTTTTTGGTGCAAAACGCTGTGTACTATTGTTAGTAGATAGGGTTTTGCATCAGAAAGCATGGGTGATAACAAGGGAACACCCATTTACCACCCATGAAACGCTCCTCTGGCACAGAGTAATGCAAAGCAGCGACTTTTAGGCAGTTTTCCAGTGCAAAACAATTTTTGCACTGGAAAGTAATTCCAACAAAAAATGCTTTGCGCTGATTTGCATCGCCTTAATGATGCAAACCCAGCACAAAATGTTTGTAAATCTAGTCCTCTCAGTCTCACCAAGGCCTAAACTTTGCTGGAACATTACTGGTTGCTCCATCAAGCCTGCTTCAGCTTCATGTTAAGCTACGTCTCATGCAAGGTTGCCAGGACTACCAGTTCTCCATACCTGTAAAACCCAGAACACAAACACTCCTTCTCCAACAATGCTCCCCAGAACAACATCAGAGCTGCAACGCTCCTGCAAGTCAGAAATGAGCTGAAAATCTCCTACTTCAGAGACTACTATATCGCCACAAGATAGGATTCAACAGCCATTGTACATGGTCCTGAATCATAACTCAGCCTTCGTACTCTTGTCCAGTACTCCATTATTCTCTTGCTATGTTGACACTCTACAGATACCTATACATGCATGTGTACATACTGTCTCCCTAATGATGTGCCAAGGAAGAGAAAATCATTCATATTCCCAGAACCCCTCAACTACAATGGCTCCAAATAACTCTTTGGCTTTGGCCCTGCCATACATGAACTGCGACCATCCCAGTGAAACCCATCACTTAGTGCTCTTGATGTTGTGAAACTCATTTGTGCTTAACAAGTCTACTGTTGTGTAGCATTAAACCTCAATGTATCTTTTTTTTCGTAATGTCAAACTTAGGCCTATTATATTTCTCAACAAAAAGCTTTTTCTTCCTCTTATTAAAAACAGGGAATCTTTTCACATTTGTCAGACATATTACTCTGCTCTACAATAAACATGTACATACAATTAACCCTTACTTGGCTTCTCCTAAAGTGCTTATTCAGCCACTCATGGCCAGGTTCTAAGTGTACCAAATACCCAAAATAAAGAAAAACTTTGAGGCCAAAATGATAGGGAATTGGCCCATTTAGTAGTGGCTGAGCAGGATGGCAAACGTTTTAGGGAACCTAAAGTTAATCCTATTGAAATAATTGTAGTCAACCCAATGCATTGTATAACAGTATAAAAATTCATATTTGACCTAGGTGAACAGGATTGCTGCTGCAAGCTGTTTTTGTGCATGTTGTTCAACCAAAAACACAACAGATGGAAAGTTGTCAATGAAGGTCCAGACGTCTAGGGCCGCAGAGTAAGGAGTCACTGAACCTGAACTGCGGCCAGGAGACAAGAGCTTAGAATGTTTTAGAGGGAGGAGATGGAAAAAATTTCCACAAGGGAAGTGAGGTAGCAGGGTCTCCATAGTGAGTGAGGGAATGTGGATTATTTGAAGATAATGGCCAACCTGCTCTCCCTTCTTCTGGGCCTGTCTAAGTATTTTATGTAGTGGCCATTCAGAAAAATACAGACACATATTTGGGTGTGAGCCAGGTCTCCCTGGCCGCCATCACGAAGAGACAACCTAGATTTGATTTACAAATAAGATTGTGATGAAAGAAGCAATGAGAGTTTCTTAAGGTGTGTTGTGTTGAGTGCAGTTTTGATGCAGTGGAATTGAAAAGGGGTGATTTGGGTGAGGTGAAGCAGCACACATGAAAGTGGCAGAATTGCATTTTAGGATTGTTTATGTGCAGGAAGGGACACCTTCCTACACATAAACAATCCTCCCCTGCAAGCAGACACCCTTGCACTCTGGCGCAAGGGTCCCTGCATTGGCGCTAAGTTGCTAAATTTAGCGCCATCGCAGGGGGAAACGCAAGGCTGCACCACATTCTTGTAAATATCGTGCAGCCTTGCGTTTCAGAAGTGGCGGAGCTTGTCGTTAAGCCAAGAAGGCTAACAGCATGCTCCGCCACTTCCTTGTACATATCCCACTTAGTGTAATCATAGTGAGCTAGGAAGATGTAATGGGGCAGGGACACTAGAGAAATAAAATACCAGCAGTATTGTTAAAACCTTTGCAAGCTAAATGGTAATGGTGAGGGTCAGCACAAGTTATATTATGTTATGTGTATTTGTAAATGTACCCACACTAGTGGCGCTCAGCGTGTGTGTGTTTTTCGCTGCCTATGGTAGATTGGTTATTTGAAAAGCCAGGTCTTCTGCTTCTTGTGGAATTCAAGAAGAGAGGAGGAGGCTCGCATGTGGAGTGGGAGGCCGTTCACTTTCTGTTTGAAACTTTCAAAACATCAAGGGTGGGGCAGGGGTGGTGTTAATGTACAGTGATATGTGAGGGATCCGTTTACTATGTTTGTAGGACCCTTTTGTCTGGACCTCGAATTCTTTATCTTTTGAGTTTGTTGATTTGTCATTGCATGACTGACAACTCTAGCAGGCTACAGGCCTGGTTTATACACTGAAGGGCGGCCAGTTCTGACAGGGCGAGAGATTGAGCTAGGGTGTTCTGCATCTGCACAATTCTGTGACTCTTACACCCAAAAATAAAAATACTTACAGCAGGCAGCGCTTTTGCATGAGATCGATGGGACCCAGAGATTACAGGAGCCAGTGTCAAAGGCCACAGTGAACTCCTGGGCAGGGGTCCCAATAGAGATTATGCCAAAATATGAAACCTATGGAGAAACAGAAGTAAAGTGAGCCACAGATGTTACATTAAACACAAAAGCTCTTGTCTCTGACTGTCGTCCAATTGCCTTGGCTTTGACACAACAGCCACTATTTACCTGGTTACAAATAGTTCAAAAACTACTGACACAAATATTATTTTTTTCATTGATATCTGTTAGTTCTTCCTCAATAGATGTCCAACTGATTATCAGAGTCTGATTATTTCTCTGGAGGAGTAGTCCTTGAGCATTCTCATGGGCGCTTCCTGTACTATCATAGAAACCGTAGCATGTTTGCTGAGCCACCTTACCATGCTTCCAGACACACGCCATCCATTGTGTTGAGGAGGGAGGGGTCTGTCCTGAAGCCCCTTCCCCATCCTAGTCGAGAAATTGGCACGAATATATAGACTGTCCGGAGAATTTGAGTCCTATTGTATGGGTCCTCTTACAAGGACTGCCTAAACAGATTTACAGATACCAGTAAATTACCTTCTGATATGATTCTTATGAAATACCAATAACTAACTGTCTGGAGCATAGCAAGTAAGTTAATATTGCAGAAGGTAATGGAAGAGTTGTTGTATCTTATCATGAAAATTATTCTTATTTTTTTTGTTGATTGATAATGGCATACAATAGGTTAGACATACATAATACATTCAAGTGGCAAGAATGTAATTGCAGTATCTAACAGAGATTGTTGCTAATATTGTATATGATGACGGGTTTTCCCACTGATTTCAAATAGCATCAGGTACAGCCCGGTATATATTCTGTATTCAGCTGTTGGTGTCATACACAATAAAAAGAATCACTTTAATGGTTAGATAAAACAACTCTTGAATTGCGTTGTAAATATTAACTTACTTGCTGTGTGCTCCAGACAGTTATTGTCATTTCATGACAGTGATTGTTTTGCCATCACTCCTATTACATTTTCTGGTAGCAAAGGTGTAGTCTATTTTAGCATCAGTAGACTGGACTTTTTTTTACCTTGGGCACTGTACATGTAGCCGCTGTAACTTAGGGATGTGCGTTTAACTAGTACCACTGCAACCTTATAATAAATAACTCAAACCCTTCACAGCATTAAAGACCTTATTATGGCCATGAAAAAATAAGTAGCTTTTAAACAAAAGTGTTAAGAATGAAATAATGGTACGGTAAGATTTGCAAAATGTGGGGGCATATTATCAAGCTGCAGCGATAATTATCGCTGGCCGCTCTTAGCGGGAAATTATTTATCGCCGGCTATCGCTGGCAATTATCGCCATGCTATCGCTGTATCAACAACGCATAGCGCAATGCCGATAATTTTTCAGCGATAGCGGTGTTTTCCATGGAACAGTGCTGGTTTTTCAGCGTTGTTCCATGGAAAACGGAGATAACCTTGCTGATACGACCCTGTGGTCGTATCAGCATAGTCCACCCCCATTGTTAGGTATAGGTAAGTCTGCATTTTTGCAGATGTTAGTTTTTGGCGAAAACCGCGGTTTTCGCCAAAAACTAACGTCTGTAAAAATGCTTGGGCCTCCTTGTAAATATCGCAATGTACATTTCGCGATATTTAACAAGGTAGTCCGTCAGGGGTACGCCCAGTGACGCCCACTTTGCATCTCATTAGAGATGCGAAGTTAGGCGTGCTGGAAACGGGCGCAAAGTCAAGGAAACACGCGCTAGCGTGTCCTTGATGATATTGCGATAAAATTATCGCCGCTTTTCGCCCGAAAACGGACGCTAAAGCAGCAATAATGTTATCGCCAGCCCTTGTTAATATGCCCCGTGTTTTTTAAAAAACAAAGTTTACCACCTCGTTATAACACACGTTAACAGTATCACAAAGCTCCCTGGTGAAGTGTGACTACCAGGGATAGGTTTACTGCTTTTTCAAATGAGATTCATTTTGTGGCACCTCTGCCTTTTATTAAAAAGCGTTTACGCTGAGTTCTGTGTGTATGGAATTCAACGTCAACAGTATTTAGACCTTGTGTAATTGATTTCCACATAATCTTCTGCAGGAAATATTAGGGAATTATTCAAACACAGGCACCAAAATCAGTCATGACATTGTTCACTTTAAAATTATACAGCATCAGAGAACTCCTAAGTTTCTGACGTCGTATGCTAAATATTGCACTTCATTACAGGCTGAAATGTAGGGAACAGTGAGAATATGGAATTTACCTGGGACGTTAATGTTAGCAGTATTGATAGAGATGGGCATAGAAAACGTTATACACGGATACTCAGTGAAAAGCCTGACAAATAGCTGTTTCCATAGCAAGATCTATGGCACATTAAAGCAATTCAGTGATAAAAACATATGCTTAACTATAGGCCAGATGTATCAATCCGTTTTGCGATTTCCTAATTGCGAATCCTTGCGATTTGCAATTAGGAAATTGCAAAACGGCATGTATGAAAGTGTTTTGAACACTTTCTGCGATTCCTAGGGGATTGCAAATGACCTACCTTATGAATATAAATGAGGTAGGTCGCAATTTGCAATCCATTAGGAATCGAAAAAATCACAGGGATGGTGGCCTGCTGAGATCAGCAGACCACCCTGTCTGTGATTGCGTTTAAATAAAACAATATTTTTGTTCATAAAGCAGCACGTTTTCCTTAAAGGAAAATGAGATGCTTTACAAAAAGAAAAAGGAAAAGTTTTCTTTTCATTTTATAAGAGCAGGCAGTGGTCCGTGGGACCACTGCCTGCTCTTAAAAAATGCTTTTACAAACATTCGCAAAGGGAAAGGGGTCCCTTAGGGACCCCTTTCCATTTGCGAAGGGGCTACCCCCTACTTGAAGTAGGTGGTAAAATGCGAATGTTTTGATACCGCATTCACGGTCACAAAACATTCATACATACCATTAGGATTTGCTATTTGGAAGCGATGCCCTAGACACGCCCCTTCCAAATAGCTAATCGCAAACCCATTTTGCGATTCGGTAACAGGTTACCGAATTGCAAAAAAGGGCTTGCTACATCTGAAAAGCATTTTTTTGCGTTCGCAAATGGACCGATTATGCCAATTGGCCGTTTGCGAACACAAAAAATGCTTGATTCATCTGGCCCTATATCTTTAGGAAAAACACTGCCTCCAAAGTATGGGCTTCGAAATATTATACCTTAAAAAATCTCTATTAGCAGAATTCAGTCTGTATTTAACTGTTAAATTTAGCCACACTCAAATTCATGTAGGGAGATATTTAAGAAAGTTGTGAACCTGGTAGTTGATATTTTTTGCAAAAGATGTCTTTGCGGTCTGTGTTTGCACAATAACCAATATGATGAAGTGCCGGTATATTTTAGTCAGAATAGCGCCTGACAAATTGTGTGCCCTAAATATTGTTTACAAAAATATCACCACACTGGAGCTGGGAGCAGAAAATCTGCATCCAATAACGGTGATATTTTTGTAAACAATATTGAGAATTTATTGTCAAACAACCATACAGCATATACCACAAAGACGTTTTAGGGCGTGAGCAAAGTGGACACCAGCCTTTCAGGGTGCCCCCTGATAGAGCCAGCTCAGTACATCAGAGAGTCTTGCCCTGATGACTGTGAAGAATACTTAAACAGATTGTTTTAAATACCGTTATTCACTGAATTTATTTTTAAAGTGGGTGATGTGTGAATCTATTACTCACATTTTGCAGAGAAATGTTGTGTTTATGTTTCATGCAACATCCATGAAAAAAAGTTTCTTTTAAATCAAAGCAGGACCTCGCATATGAGAAATGGGAGGGTGTCACAGAGAACATGTGCAGTAATGTTAGTGAGCTGCTGCTGTGTTACAATATTGAAAACACACGTCACTATCCCTGAATATTAGACGTTAACACATTTAGAATTTGGACAAGTGTACCTGTGCACTGTCAGTGACCTGGCCAAAGACGACATGAAAGAGCTGAAACTGGATCATAAATTCAAAATGTTCCGAACAGGGGCCCTCAAAATCCTTAAGATGTCCCTGATATACCATAAACCATACAGCAACTACCATCACCCCAAAGTGCTGTTTCCTCACCCTCAAGTATATGTAATTGCATGCATGTAGGGATGAGAAGGGTGTTGGACGGTGTGACCTTCATATAGATTTGATGACGTTATTCTGTGTTTGGGGAGGTAATGCCAGAGGTAGGAAGTAGTGCATTTAACCACTGCAAATGAGTCTGGTAGATGGAAAATGGGGCATTATTAATGACAATTACACTGACTGTGTACATTCAACAACCAGCGTTGTAGTAAGACACCGTGACAGTGAATGTTAATAATCTTCAAACCAATGGCATACATGGAAAAAGTATTTTAACTTGTTATTAGAGGTTAAAGGGGAGATGAGGGTCTGGGTAAGCTCCTCCAGCACGTTTGCATCCCCCAACAATCTCTACATCTATAATGCCTGACACAACAAAACCTCTGATATTGCACTGATAAAAGTACCCTAGTATCTACCCTGGCATCTACAATATCACCACTACCCACATCACTGTATGCACAGCTGTTGTTTCTGTAACAGAAGTATCTGATAGTAATCACTGTAAACCCTGCTGAAGTATCTGAAACAGCATTATTTCCCATTGATCCCTGCATAAACTGCTCTAATTTTACTCACAGCTGTACCTCTCGTATACCAATATATGCACTACCCTAAATCTTCTGAGAACAGTACTTCACATAGATCACTGTATAAATTGCTCTAATATCTCTATCAGCAGTACTTCCCATAGATCACTAAATAAACTGCAATCAAATCTCTCACAGCTGTATCTCCCATAGACCAATATATACGCTACTCTAATGTTTGTAAAGCTTTAAAGTAACTCCCATAGATCACAGTAGGTATTGCTTAATACCTCCCAGAGCGCTATCTTAGAGACGAATGTATGAATGGTTGGTTGACCCGAATTGCCATTTATAAGTTACCAACCTTAGAGTTGAGGCTTTGACTGGGTTGCAAACAAGAAGGTGTCTTCTTGTGACACCATGGTTTTCGTGAATAGAATCTGCAACATGGGGGGAGGGAAATTAGACAAAATATCTGATACAAAATATTGTGTTGCAGAAATATAGTGGCAGGAATATCAGGATCTCATATAAATTGTGGACAGGAATATCAAAGGTAAAAATTTCGTTTTAAGTGTTGTTTTGAATATTGTTGTAAAAAAAATCGATGTAGTAAATATAATTGGATATAATAAAATTTTTAGTGTAAAACAGTACGGAATGTGTTTTTTTTTTAATTCTGTGTGTTTATATTTTTTTAATACGGTTTACTTTTAGAATAATTTGTATTTATTAATTTGTTATATTTTGTAAATTTTAAATTAGTTTAATGTTTTTTTGAAGAATTGATTTTTTGTTAGTAGCGGGATGTGGTGTTAATAGGGCATAGGGGTGGGAAGATTTTTTAATAATGTGTAATATAATTTTTTTTAATTAATGTTAAATGTATTTTATTATATTATATATTTATTTTATTTTTAAATATAATGTGAAAAAGATATGTTTTAATGTTTTTTTAATTAAAAGATTTAATATTTATGAAATGTTTATAATTTTATTAAAAACAATATTTAAAAAAGGAAAACAACATTTAAAAATTGTTATAATGTCAAAAATGTAAAACATTTGGTGAAAATGTTTCAGAAAATGTGGGTTTTTGAAAAAAATGTGGTTGTTCTTTAAAAAGAAATTTGAAAGGTAGAAATATTAATTACAATTTTGGAAATGTTATTGCCTATTTTTTTTTATTATTTCATTTTCTTATGTAAATAATAGTTTAAATTAGTGTGTTATAACATAACAATTTTTTTATTAATTACTTTTTTATTAATTTACTTAAGTGTGATAATGTGTAGTTTAACCCTGTAGTTTGTATTTGTTAAATATTACATTGTAGTTAAAAAGTTTTGTTTTGAATTGTATTTAATCATTTCGTATTTTTAAGTTATTTACACCTTCACTAAGTTAGTCTAGAATGCAGTGGGAATAGTAATAACCCGGTAACAACGTCCCCATGTTGGTTTAGATAGGAGTGGGAATAATAAATATCACCCATTTTGTGTCCAACACCTTTCCTGAGTTAGTTTAGATTGGAGTTGGAATAGTAAATTTCAACCCTTTAGTGTCCAACACCTTCCCTAAGTTGGTTTATATTGGAGTGGGATAGTAAATGAAATGAAATGAAATGAATTTGTACTTGTAAAGCGCACTGCTACCCTGAGGCATACTGGCGCTGAACGCATACCGCTGTGGAACCCTTCCTGGCTTTTCCCTGTGAAATGTCCACTCCTGGGCACCCCCAAGGTGAAGCCAGGCATCCCAGCGCTGGTGGGGCCGTTGTGGAGATTAAGCAAGCTATTGCCCAGAGTTGCAGAGTGGGACCCATGATTAGAATAGGCACCGAGGCGAGAATTATCAGGTCCGAGGAAGTTGAGCCCAAGACCCGCCGAGGCGGGAATTGAACCCTGCATCAGGGTCTGCCGCTCTAACCATTGAGCCACACTTCTCCAAATGTCCCCTCATTAGTGTTTAAGATTTTCCCCAATTTTAGTATAATAAAAAGATGTCACACATATTTTAAGAATTTTATTTTTTGACAATTTTAATTTATGTTATACTTTTACATATTGTCAAATATATTTTGTGAAAATAATAGCAATTTAAAAGTTAAATAAATAAAATATATATATTTTTTTAATTGTCAAAAAACTGAAATAAATCAGACTTTATACATATTTGTATTATGTATATTTCCACATTTTATTTTATATAAAATATCGTTTGTACACATTTTTATAATTTTTTATATCCATTTTTAAAACATAGTTTAACATTTATCATTAGTATATATTACTACTATTTAATTTATACTTTGCAATTTTTGCAACATATTTTACAACATTGTTTGATGTTTAACCTTTTTAATAATTTTTTACATTTTTGTTAACATTTAACATTTTTACTATATTTCCTAGTGATTTCTATGGGGAGATAGTCTTTTTTTGTTTAATTTGGAGGCCATTTTTACCGCTAGCTTCTATTTTGCAGTCTATTGGTGTTACTTTGGGTCTTTCTTCCAGTAGGTTAGTTGCTGCTATTTGTCAGAACAGTTAAGTTCCTTTTTAGGGATTTCTTAAGGGTTTTGAAGGCAGGGGGGGATGTACGATGGTCGTGTAAAAGTTGGATATAGTGTTGCACTATGTTGTTGTGTCACAATTGTTAAAATATATTATTAATGTATGACTATCTTATTTCTAAAATATGTGATGTTACTTATGTTTTGATGATTATGGCCCTCATTTTGATGGTGGTCGGACAAGTGTACGACCGGCAGCAGTGGGATTGGGACCGCCCGACAAGTACTCAGCGGTCCCACCTGCCATATTATTACACGAGGCGGTCAGAATGATGCCTTTTTGTATTGCAGCTTGTGCTGTGGCCCGGAAAAGGGCCTCAGCACAAGTTGCATTAAAAAAATGGGATGTTTTTAAACATCCATGCACCGTGTGCCAGGCACCATGTGGTGCCTCGTACACAGGGCGTGGATGTTTGGGGATGCACCACATGCTCCCCCCTGGCCATATAGCAGAGGCCCAGGGAGAAGTCGCTTTCTGACAGCCTTTTCATGTCGGTGGGACTGCCATGAAAAGGCTGTGGGAAATGGACATCGTAATCCCTAGGGCGGTGCCTGCACAGGCACTGGCTTCCATGTAGGGATTACTGTCCGACTGCCGCCCGACGTGCTCCTTGAGCCTGTCGGAAACGGTGGTCTTTCTCCCCCGCCCGCTATGCTCCAACCACCGGTATCTTAATCCTGCGTTCAAACCACTGTCCTAGATGTCGGGCCACTGTGTGTGTGTGTGTTGTGACCAGCAGCAAGTCACTACACACACTCACTGTGAAACGCCAGTACACACATTCCACCAGCTTCGAGGCAGTGTGATTGTGTGTCTGAACTGGCATTTGGCTAGTGGTGTGTGTGGGCTGGCAGTGTGTTGGTGGCTGGTAGACAGTATGTGTATTAACTTGCTTGAGGTGTATTTGTAAGTTGTTTGAGGTTTGGCTGCGTGGTGGTGTGTTAGTCCTGTTGACTCATAAAAGTGATGGGCCCATGATTGGTGCTGTTTGCAAATGTAAGTGTAATGTGTCGGGCACAGCTGGCAGTGTGAATGGTTTTCTGTGTTTGGCGCATGAAAGGCATGTGAATGGACTATATAGTAGTTAGGACCCAATTACGAGATTGGCGGTCCGACCTCCAGAGAAGCGCGTCTATCTACTCCATACCGCCTCTGCGCCGGCGGACAACTGCACGCCATATTACGAGTTGAGCACTCCCAAACACACACCGCTGGCCTGGAGGTCGTCCTGCCAGCGGTTCTGCGGCAGAATCGCAACAGGCCGATTTGTCGGCGATGAGATGGCGGACATCGCCCGGATGGCGTTTTTACTGCTGGGTGTATTACGAGTACAACGTGACATTGGGGGTCTCACGGCGGGAGCCAGCCAACGGCGGTTAGTCAGAGGCAGTCCGTAGCCGATCTTCGAAGAACCAAAAAATAAAAAATAAAAATGCTTTTGCTGGAGCCAGATACCACACCACTGAAATCTCGTCACAAGTGGCCACACCTGCAAAACAAACTAGAAAACCCACCCCTAACTTGACATACATCCTTTGCCATTCCAGACCGAGCAGCCATATCCATCTCAACCATAAATACTCTTTCATCAATCCTTTCCATAGTTTCACTCTTTAACCACCACCACCACCCTCTAAGTACATTTGCCTCACCACAAGCAGGGGAGTCAGGGCAGGCCCCAAGCAATCAGGGGAGTACAAAGGAAACAAAAGTGACCCTCAAATGGACCCACAGGCCGGAGGCACTGTAGTCGCGAGAGGACCTTGAGCAGCTCACCAAAGGGGCAGGCCACGGTGCCCACGAGGCAGTGTGGCTGAAGATCTTGGTGGAAGAAGTTGCTGGAGGTTGGGGCTACTTGAAGTCCAATGCACTTGTCGCAAAGTTGCCAACAAGCATTTGCATTTGCAAAAGAGCGCGGTGCACAGGGGTTCGGTTAATGCGGCCCCACGAGGGACATTGGCCTCAAACTCGGAGAGAGGACAGCTCGTTCCTCGAGGGACGTAGGAAACCACCACCTGTGTTATTGAAACCTTTGGAGTCTGCAGGAGCTCGGGATCAGCAGAATGGTCAGCAGTGTTGAGGTGCCTCCGAATGCAGGGAAGTGACTCCTTCACTTCAAGGGAGATTCCATCAAGTGTCTTGGATGCTCCACAGGTCCTGCACGGATCCTGTATTGTTCAGAGGCACAGACAATGCAGCAGACTGGAAGGAAGACGAAGTCAGGCCCAAACGAAGTCCAGAGTGCCCAGACAGTAGAAGTGCAGTGGTGTCAGTTCTGAATCTTATCCCAAAACGAATCTAGGGACCTACACCCATGTAAGCCCTTAAGTACCCTAGGGAAAGGGTTGGGAAGATTCAGGGGACCCTCCCAGGGGGGAGGTTACTCCCATGTCCTTTGTCCAGTTCCACGCCAGAGCGGGAGCCAACGACTCCCAGAACTGGTTTGAGCTGGACTATGCACAGAGACACAAAATGTGCCCCTCATGCAGACTTTCTGGCGCTGGCAAGCGCACTCACCCGGTACAAATACACTAAATCCTGTCTGTGAGGTGGTTACTCCTCCCTGTGACATGATGCCTATTTTTCCACCTTCCTCTGCTCAAGCTTGGCTCAGCAGCAGGAGGGCAGAAATCTGTCTCTGGTCGGCAGCAACCATTTTGTGCTGTCCGGGGCTAGAAGGTTGGCACCGGGAACACTGAGAGCCTAACAGAGGGCTCTGCCAGTGCTTGGAATCATACCTCTGACACATTTACGGTGTGGGGGTATAATTCCAACATGTTTGATACCAAACATGATGGGGTTTGTTGCAGCTGGTGCCGAGATGGTCATCGCGTAATTACGCGATGCCCCTCTATATAGTATATGGCTGCTTCACTGATAACCGGGGAGAATGGACTCCGTAGGCTGCAGGGCTGTCCTGCTTGTGCAGGGGCACCCTCTCACATAGAACCAAGCACCCTGCATTCAGGATTGCAAAGGCTTGCTAGAGGGGTGACTTATAGGTTTTAAGTGCAGGGACCCAAGATATAGTAAACCTATATCTTTAGTAAGTGATGGAAGCACCAACTTACACAGGCTGCAATGGCAGGCCTGTAGTTCCATTTTGAATGGTCTCTCATGGGTGGCACAATACATGCTGTAGCCCATGGGAGACCTCTGGGGTACCTATGCCCTCAGTACATAGGTACCATATCCTAGGTACTGACAAGGGTACCCCAGTTTCCAATCTGGGATGTACCTAATACTTACCATAACAATTTAGGGAGAAAGCAGATAGACTGGGGTCCTGATTAGCAGGATTCCAGTCAGACTATTCAAAAACAGCATCACATCAAGCAAAAAGTGGGAGTAACCATAAGAAGCAGATCCTACTTTCCTACACTCCTCACAGCAAGAGATCAGAAATGTGGGAGAGGATAGTGAATAGTGTGAATGCTGTTGGAAACACCCCGCACACACAGATGGACATTAGGAAGAGGTGGAATGACCTCCGGCAGAAGGTTAGTAAGAAGTACAGCACCACCTCCTGGCGGCACGGAGAACTGGGGGAGGGCTTCCCAGCACACCATTAAGACTCATGTCCTGGGAGGAGAAAGTCTTGGCCATCCTACACCTTGAGGGATTGGAAGGAATACAGGGAGGAATGGACTCTGAAATGCCATACTGCACGAACTGACACAATATCACAATGTCCTGTCTGCAATTAAATAGGCCTTTCCTCTCCTTATTTAGATCCACTCCCTGAACGCGAAAAGTAGAATCTATCTCTAAAGTTGGTTTGTATGTGGAAAAGAATTTTGTTGCTAACTACACTACTGATATTCAATGCAGAATTGTTATCATATTCAAATGCTGTCTATAAGTGCTGCATCAAATACTACAAGAATGGAAGCATGTAATGTGGGATCATGTAATTGTGTGTTCAATCAAAGATCTGTACAATATACAGCCATAGCGCAATGCTCATCACGAAAGTCATGAATAACTACATCTATCATGATGCCTTGCCACTTCAGCCCCACCCAGCGTGCTACACCCCTCACCCCCCTTCTCACCTGGCAGCCATTTTGCTACTGAACTAACTCCACTCAAGGAGCACAACTCTTCTCTGCCCCTTCAACACATCTACCATGAGGTATTGTATCTTCAACCCCACCCAGCATGCTACATCCCTCACCCCCTTCTTACCTGGCAGCCATCTTGCTCTTGAACTAACTCCGCTCAAGGAGCACAACTCTTCTCTGTCCCTTCAACAGATCTACCATGAGGTCTTGTATCTTCAACCCCACCCAGCAAGCTACATCCCTCACCGCCTTCTCACCTGGCAGCCATCTTGCTCCTGAACTAACTCCACTCAAGGAGCACAACTCTTCTCATCCGTTTACAAAGTCACATCCAAGTGACTACATCTACCATGATGCCTTGTCTCTTCATCCCCACCCAACCTGCTACACCCCTCACACCCCTTCTCACCTGGCAGCCATCTTACTACTCAAATATCCAACATGAAATATGTCACATTGAGAAAAGTACAGAATCTGAGGTAGCCATCTTAGTTTGTTGGTGTCATGCACAAAAAAGCCAAAGCAAAGTTGTCCTGAGCTACTGAATAATACAACTATACAACTAAGAAATGTGTGCCAAACAAGATACTCAGGTAATCTACAATGCCAACTGAGCCCATGCTCACAAGTCTGAATTTCCGTTGAGGAAAAAGTAAGTCATCAAAGCTCATTATTGACAACATAGCAAACAATATGCCTTATTGTATGTACAGGTATACATTGGAACAATAACCTGTCAGTGTAGGTAATTGTTGAAGACTCACTGAGGAAACTGCAAATTCAAGAGAACAAAAATGTCACCTTTAAAAGAATTATTTGATATCTTTGCAGATTTACACCATTAATGTTGAAGATGAGTTATGTCACTAGATGCAGATATCAGTTCATCAGCTCAGCAATGGACTGGACACAAATGTCATAGATGTACACCCATTAATGCTGCTATTAACTTTCATCTCCATTTCAATCCAAAGCTGACCCAGCAACTGCTGCCGATCACACGGAGGAAATTCAGCAGAGTCCCTCCCAAGACCAAGACGACGATGACGACGAAGCCACAGTGACCAACAAGCTCCTGAAGCATTGGACGTCGATGACTAGCCAAGCACATCTGGGCAGTCTGGGCAGACCTCAACACTTGGCCACTCTGAGACCACACATCCTACCAAGGCTGCAACAACTCTGACAACATCTGTCCCCACAACCTCTGCACCTCGCACAGGGAGTACCCTCTCCTGCCCACCAGCCCTGGCTTCTCAGACAGCCACCACCACCCCAGTCAGTCAGGAGCCAGGACCCAGTCAGAGTGTGCAGTCTCTGTCTAGCACAGAGGGCAGTGGGCAATGGGGCTAGACGTCAGAGGAGGGCCAATCTGGATCTCCAGCGTGAGTCCACTGATGAGATGGGTGCCCAGGCTGCCATAACACAGGTCCTGGCTCTGTACCAGGACTCACAAGGTGCGTTGGGCCACGTTGTCACCGAAGTCAGGGAAATGAAGGAGTTGCACCAGTCCACTTACCAGGAGGTCGCTGACATCCGGGGTGATATGGCCGGCATACGCACTGAGGTGGCAGGGGTCCACACCGAGGTGGCCAGCCTATGTTCCGAGGTGGCCTCCATGGTAGGGGTGCTGAAGGATGTCAACAGCACCCTCTGCAGGGCTTTCCCACCAACAGCTCCCCCTCCCTGTGTGGCAAGCTCATCACCACCAACAACCTCCACAGCTGCCACAGGAAGGGAGGCCCTGACAGAGGGGTTCACACCCGGAGGCACCCCAGGATCAGCAGTTCCTGATCCCCCTTCACCCAGGAAAAGGGGATGTCCTTGTAAGACATCAGAAGGGAAGGGTGGCAAGACCAGAACCACCGGCAGGGAATCACCTCACCACTAATGTCATTGCTGTGTGTGCCACACATTCATGCTGTTGACTCGACCTCCCCGTATTTCCCACTCGGATGTGAGGAGTCATTTTGACTTTGGTACCCGCAAACTAGGGACTCAACTTCAACCTTTTCATCCACCATGATTGTATCCCCCACTTCAAATTTTTGCTTTCATCCACACTCCTATCACTGTTATTCTCGCAATCACTCATTTTTGTTACTTGTATTCTCATTCAAATAAATGTAGTTATCCCCAAATAATCATATTGTCCATCATATTCTTTCAAACATTGTTTCATGTGATGATTTATCCGCGGTCAAATAACATTGCCTGTTTGTAAAGGACAATTTCTTATTCCTACGTAAATGTAGTTGTGTCTGCATTACAACAGTGCTATCCACTCTGTTAGCTCACTTGAGGATAGACACACATTGTCTCATCATCTACATAATTGAATCTGTACATACAGAGACTGTCTAAATGTGTGGCAGGTCAGCTAGACATCTTCAGCAGGATTTGCTGCAAAAGCTTAGATCTGTACTATGACTAATTTTACAACTTTGTATCAGAATACAAAGTTGTCACAAACTCACTTCATGTGACGAACAAATAATCAATCCAAAAACATATGTCATGCACATGTGGTTTGATTCAAAGATTATTTAATCAAAATAACAGATAGAAATGAAGTACACAGACACATGTCTGCACCACAGTCCTTGACTCCAGGAACTTAACAATCAGGTGTTGACAACATCTGGTGGCATTGTGTGACAAGAAGACTCAAAACATTAGGATAAGACACAAAAACAGTCACATGCAGATCATAAGCAATGAGAAATGGGGCCATGTGAAGTCAGATTTACAGCAACTAGCCTTAACTCAAACGTTTGTTGTGATACATGATAGCACACATATTGCTTTGTGAACAACACACCATGAGACAAAATATCATGAAAAACAAGGTACTTGCCAAACCATTGTAGTACAAACTGTCCTGATGAAGATGTGTCACACCCATCATCTATGACACACAGTTCCAGGAACAATCCATGGTTGCTCTGTTTCCTCAGACACAGCAACACATACCAGCTGAAGTCACAACTCCATTATGATCACATGAAGACGACATGGTGCATAAACCTACACGTGAACAATACAGTGACCGGCCCTGTTGTAAATTTCTAAACATACACCATGTCTGCTTTCCCAGAGCCTCAACATTGCTAATTAATGACACTACACATTGGCATCATTAATCACATTGAAAAGGTCATACTACACCACTTCCCCTTATCTCTACATGGTTTGAGTCACTCAAAACATTTCCTCAGTCTGTACTACAGGGCCTAAGGCAGCTGTGAACAACACATCTCACAGATACACTTACCTTCAGGAGTAGTAGTTGCGGATGAGTTCCTGACGCACATCTGCACCATCATCTTCACCACTATCGTCATCAATACTTGGCATTTCCCAGCGCCCTGCAGTTGGGTTCCCATGCTCTCCATCCTCTGGGATATACGGTATCTCCCGTCTTAGGGCAATATTGTGGACGATGCAGCAGGCCACGGTTATCTGGCATACCTTCCCTGGTGAGTATTGGAGGGCTCCACCAGTCCTGTCCAGCGGAACCTGGCTTTCCGGAGGCCAAAAGTCCGCTCAACTGTACGCCTTGTCCATGGCCGGTTGGGATAGCCTGAGTCTCCTAAATGTGAAATATGTAGGATGTAAAAATGTATTCACACACTCAGATCAATTTGCATGACATCCATGCAAAATCAATCTACCACATATCACACTTACCCACAAGCAAGCCAGGCCCTCTCGGGTTGGAACTGTGACATCAGCCTTGGTATGTTACTGTTCTGCAGGATGAAGCTGTCGTGGGCAGAGCCTGGGAACCGGGCACTGACGTTGGAGATGTACAGATCTGCCAAACTGACAACTTGCACGTTAACGGAGTGGCAGTGTTTGTGGTTCCTGTAAACTTGCTCACGATCATGAGGTGCCACTAAGGGAATGTGTGCACAATCAATGGATCCAAATACATGTGGGATATGACCTAGCCCATAGAAAGCTGCCTTCACTGTGGCCAATTTGTCACGGCCAGGGAACTGAATGTAGCAGCTCATGTCTTTAAACAATGCAGCAAGCACCTCTGTCAGGAGGTGACTGAACAACGCTTGTGACATCCCACCTGAAGTGGCAACAGTAAACTGAAAACAACCAGTGGCCAAAAAATGCAAAACAGCCAAAACCTTTACAAGTGGGGTGATTCTGTGGGGATATTCAATCTCTGGTCGAAGACCCCACTCCAACTGACTGGTCAGATCCCGGATGGTCAGACGATCCAGTCTGTATTTCTGGATGATGTGCCTCTCTTGCATGGTCTGGAGGTCAGGGAATGGATAGAACACTAGAGGATGACTGCCTTCTCCTCTCCCAGGGTACCTAAGTGAGAGAGTAGTGGAGCATCATTGCATTCTGTTAGCAACATCAGTAAACACATGTAAAGCATTGTTCAAATGTAAAGGACATATGTTGTGAAATGCAGGAAACTAGGTACTGTGAATTAATTACTGGTCAGCCTGCCTTCACTAACAGTCACCTACAAGGTCACAATTCACAATCCGACACCTTGATCAGGCACTACATCAAGCAAAAGTAGCTGACATGGCAAAAAGGGTGGCTTGTCTGACATGTTTTAACTGGTACACCATCACATGTGTACCAAAGTTTGCCTACCTGCCATGTACATCTATGCATTGCACAATGAGTACCATGTCCAAAGCTTTGACAGGGAATACGAGCATGTGAAAAAGTTAGCCTTAACAAGTACATGTAGTGGTAGTGCTGCATATACAATTGTTAAAATAAAAGTAACAAGTGGGTCTGAGGCCATTGCAAACACATCACAGTTGACCGCTGACAAGGCAGTAGTCAGAACTTGCTCTAATAAGAAAATATAGGCGATCACCGCCAACGGACAAAGACTGCACGATTGGCGGTTTCATGCACGGCCTGCTCCCTCATAGGATAACATTGGCTACATTTGATTGCAGTCAACCAATGGCTATGTGTGTCCACACGTACGTATGTGTATGCGCAGTAGAAGTACGCTGCAATTCGAAAATACACTCACATGCCTCTAAGCACTGCTGCTATTCCCCACTCCTAGTGCTCAGCTGCTGTGTGTTACCTCTGGGACCAACCATGCCAGGCCAAACCAGTGCGAGGGCTCCTGCCTTCACAGAAGAATAGCTGGAGACCCTTGTAGGAGAAGTCCTACCAAAGTATGGCCAGTTCTATGGTTCACAAGAGGAGCAGGTAAGTTCTAACAGATGATTTGAGGATGAAGATGTCGCGCTCCCCAACTGTCAAAGTCAAACATACCCATTAGGATGTCGATAATCATCCCTTACACCTGCCCATTTAATCTTCATAACTTTGTGTGCACGAAAAGTGTAAGCTTTTGATAGCACTTAACTTGTATGCAATTATCAACCATTCCATCAAAATATGTACAGCACGACATCTGAGACCTGTGGCAGGGATAATCAACTAGATGAATGTCTAAATGTGGAATCCATTGGCATAGTAATGTGAAACGTGTTCAAACCGTATGAAAAGTGGTTAGGTAACTATACATACCAGTCGTGGGAAATGGTTTGGTGCAGCATCAGAGGAATGATGGTATGAGTATGGGCATCCACACGTTTTAAAACAGGGGACTCAGCATGAACTACAGTGCTAGTGTGAAATCATCCTCCAAAGTATACACTATGAGCAATCACATTCTGATTGACTTTTTAGCAGGGACATTGGATGTGCATAAAATACTGGAATTCCGAAACATATGTAGTGCCAGAGGGAACGTGATGCCTAACTCGCAAACAGACAACACTGACAAGATGACACTATACCTAGGTCAACATAGCTGATGCAACCAGTCTCTCAACAACATTCTATTCTGTTTTGCACAGCATTGTTATGTTAACAATCACAACTACTGATGTGTGATGTCATGTACATGTTTATGTTCCGATTTCTCATACTCTCGACAATCCTGTGTCTATTCCTAAGCATCAATTATATGATCATCAGGAGTCACATAATGCCAAGCATCCACATGTGTCTGACAATGGCTGTAAGAACCCAAAATATGTTTGTTTAGTCTTAATCATACATGTAACAGTGCTTTCAAATCCAAAAGGTTGAAACTCAGTTTATCTGACATTGCACACAAGACCCATGTTCATGACATGTGTCACTCCCAAAATCACACAGATGCACACCATGTTTTATGCTGGAAGTATGAGTCACCACACATGGGAGCAATTCGATTTGTAAAAATATATTGGAACATGTCACAGTAGTCAGAAATATGTTGTGTGCTCCATGTATGGATTCATAGTACTGGCTTGTCATAACCATAGTAAAGTCTGGCATCGTCATTGCACCAATACTGTACTGCCAAAGGTGTCTAGTGTGATTTCTTGACTGATTACACAGACTGTGTATGTTGCCCCAGCCTTTGTTTGGATGTGAAACCAGCCTGACTCCTGGACCAAGATAAATGTATCAAAGCATATATGTGTGATGTGATCCGATGTATGTGTACCTGCACAACAATGGGGTCGATTAGGATGGCGGTTGGAAATGCATTCCGACCACCGTGGTAGCGGAAAATGACCGTCCGCATGTACTGCAGCAAATCCGGCGGTCAGATTAGGATGCACTGCCAGAAAAATCCGACCGCGGCGGACGGATTCCACGAAACTCCGCCGGGAACATCCGGAAAAGCTGAAAATCTGTCCGCGGCGGTCGGATCTGCTGCAGAAAGACAAAAAACCGCCGTTCGACCAGCGGAATGACCGCAAGTGAAATTATGATACAATGGCGGTGCCAACGGAACGATCAGTTGTTTCCGACTGCCGCGATCGCAAGAAATGATGAATGGGAGAGCTGGCGGAAGGACTATTGCATTCAGCCCGCAGCGGTCGCGCGGAAAGAGTAATGGCGGTCGAAAGCAACCACACAACAAGGCTACCAAGTGTGGCTGTATATCTGGCTCAGCCTCAAAAAACATCTGACACACCCCAATGACACATCCCCATGGCAAGTAAAAAATACAAATCCCAGGTCAACCCAGACTACACACCTGACATGAATACTCCATTTTGACCCACCCACATAGCTGAGTAGAAAACCAACCCCTTCCCTGCCAAGAATCCTTTGCACAACTCCAGAACTGAAGGGCCCAACCCCACAGCACAAAGGAGAGGCAAATCAGCACACATCACACCATCACAACCACACACACACACCACACACATCACCACCACCACCTTCACACGTGCACTTTTCACCCATTTGCACATCACACACCATGGCACAGAAGAAGATGCCCAAATTCACTGACAGTGAGTTGTTAGTGAAGGTAGATGAGATAATCAGAGTAGAACCACATTTGTTTGGAAGCATGGTCCAACAGACACCAGTAGCCAGAAAAACTCAAATGTGGGAAAGGATAGTCAACAAAGTCAATGCAGTAGGGACCACCCCGCGCACCCTGCGTGACATCAAGAAGAGGTGGCATGACCTCAAGAGCAGGGTGAAAGAGCATGCCAACAAGAACCATGAGCTGGCTCAGAGGACTGGCGGTGGCCCTCCCATACCACCACTAACATTCACCGAATGGGAGGAGAAGGTGCTTGCCATACTGCATCCAGAGAGTCTCACAGGAATACCCGGGGGAGTGGAGGCTGGTAAGTACCAACAAATGTCTCCCATGACAGTGCTATGTACTGTCTTGCACAACTAGAAAGCTACACTTCCTAGACACAAATGCACTTACGTACAGCACACTCTCCCCTACACATGTCTCGCATATCTAACATTTCCTACCTCTGAATCACCTCAAAGGTAGCCAGCAATATTCCCATGGGGGCATGTGTACAGGCAGCCAGCACTACAACTCCCACCAGGCCCCCTTGTCCCACAGCTGAGCAGGATGGAGCACTCCCCACAGCCAGAACCACGTGGCAGCCATTTCATTGCACTCCTCAAACTAACAGGTAGGTAGCCTTCTCATGCTCTCTTGTCTCACCCCTGAGCAGGATGGAACACTCCCCCCATCCAAGAGCCATGTGTAACCTATTCCCTTCCTCTGCTCCACTTCACAGGTAGGTAGCCATCTTAACAAGGAGGGGTGTTTGTGGTTAGGAAGCCAGCACTACAACTCCCACATGGCCCCCTATGTCCCACAGCGGAGCTAGATGGAGCACTCCCCCCACCCAGCACCATGTGGCAGCCATTTCATTGCACTCCTCAAGCTAACAGGTAGGTAGCCTTCTCATGCTCTCTTGTCTCACCCCTGAGCAGGATGGAACACTCCCCCCATCCAAGAGCCATGTGTAACCTATTCCCTTCCTCTGCTCCACTTCACAGGTAGGTAGCCATCTTAACAGGGAGGGGTGTTTGTGGTTAGGAAGCCAGCACTACAACTCCCACCAGGTCCCTCTGTCCCACAGCTGAGCAGGATGGAGCACTACCCCAACCCAGAACCATGTGGCAGCCATTTCATTACACTCCTCAAACTAACAGGTAGGTAGCCATCTTAACAGGGAGTGGTGTTTGTGGTGAGGAAGCCAGCACTACAGCTTCCACCAGGCCCCCTTGTACCACAGCTGAGCAGGATAGAGCACTCCCCCCACCCAGAACCATGTGGCAGCCATTTCATTGCACTCCTCAAACTAACAGGTAGGTAGCCATCTTAACAGGGAGTGGTGTTTGTGGTGAGGAAGCCAGCACTACAGCTCCCACCAGGCCCCCTTGTACCACAGCTGAGCAGGATAGAGTACTCCCCACACCCGGAACCATGTGGCAGCCAATTGCATTGCACTCCTCAAACTAACAGGTAGGTAGCCATCTTAACAGGGAGGGGTGTTTGTGGTTAGGAAGCCAGCACTACAACTCCCACCAGGCCCCCTTGTCCCACAGCTGAGCAGGATGGTACACTCCTCCCACTCATAACCATGTGGCAGCTATTTTCCTCCACTGTGTCACCGAACAGGTAGGTAGTCAGTGCATGCACCCTGCCATCCTTCTCAAAATGCATGGAGCCATATGACCACACCAGCCCTCACATGTCAGCCAACTTGGCATAGATCCAAAAGCCACTTCCAGTGTGCAGAAAGCTAAGCGCATGTAACTGTCACAGAAATAAAACTTTGACTCACCAAGTCACATGTGAAAGAAATTCAGGGCCCAATCATGCACAGCACAGAATGCAATGTGTAAGTGCCATGGTGTCAGAGCATGAAGGCCCATATGAACACAAAACATGCATGGTCAATCTGACAAACAAAGTAAAGTACATAATATGAAAAAGGTATGTATAACATTACAATGGCTAGTTCTTGCTTCGCTGAACTTGATTCCATGAAGAGTAAACCAAAAACACGAATCATCAAAAGTCGATGTGCCGCAAGTTGGTAGATGATGGCATGTCTCTGTAATCACACAATCTGTATGTGGCACATGGTTTCATTTTACATGTCACACAATGGACAAGTAATGTATGTACCTCAACATCATGTCATGATGCTCAGTATCTTTCAGCCATACCAAGTGATTGCAATGTAAAGTGTTTGGTGTATCAAATGTAACATCCAAAAGTCTAACACCAAGCTTGTGGAGTGCACTTCAATGACCATTTAACCTCTGTTCAACAGGAGATCCACAAGCAACTGCAGCAGAAAACCCCACCAACCTGCAGAGCCAGTCTCCCCCCCGGAACGTGAACTCTCGGATGCAGACTCCCTGCGTTTCTCAGATGAGGAGCAACAACCTGGCCCATCAGGACTGCTAGGGCGCACTACTTCTCAGGCCCTCATTGTCCCCACCACCACCACAGCAACAACAACAGTGCTGACCCCTGCTACAACGACCTGTGCGGCAGCCACCACCACCATCACCACTGCTGCCTGCAACACTCTCCCTGCCTCAGTGGTTACCAACACCACAACACAATCAGAGGATGCCAGGGAGAGTGTGCGGGTGCGTCGAGTCCCAACGCCACAGGTCCGTGTCAGCAAGGCAGGTGGGAGGGCAACTGGGGGACAAATACAGGAGGACACTGAGACCGAAGCCCTGGCCACCATCGCAAGAGTCCTTGGGGCATATGAACAGAACCAGGGACAGATGGGCCAGGTTGTGGAAGAAGTGCGTGAGCTCCGCCTGCTGCTGAGGTCCATGGACACACGTATGGGCCAACTTGTGGATCTCATGGGCCAGCTAGTGGGTGTTCTGAGGGACAGACATGCGGCCCAAATGACGGCTCAACCCCCCTCCAGTGGCCCGCCTGCTGATACTCCCACCACCTCAGCTGCGGCCACAGGGAGGGGTGAGCTGCAACAAAATGACTCCTCAGACACCGCTGAGCCTGCAGCAGAGGTCCCCCCTGCCAAACGCACGAGTGGACGTCCGAGAAACACCAGGGGAGGATCACGTGGCAATGCACCATCCAAACGCAAGTCGCTGAGCCAGCCATGATGGCACCTGTGTTCCCCTTGACATTGACTTTGTTAACTATCCTTACCCACATTGCCATGTTGATGGCAGGAGTCTGTTCGACTGTGTGACTACATCAATGTGGTGACTACTCTATTTGTCTCATTTACCATCACTGAAAACTCATAAATTCACTTTGCACAATTTTGTAAATAATCACTTCTCTGTCACAAATACTTATTGTAAATAAACACTCTTTACACACCTATGTCTTTGTGTCAGCTCCATGTTTATCACAGTATGTACAATGTCAACTCAGATTCCAATGTACCACAAGCTCTGATTGTGACGAGGCATTGATAGGGTGAAGGAACCTAGAAAGACACAAGAGAATTGACATTTACTTGTCAGGTGATGCCATTACAGCTAAAACACACCACTAGTCATCAACGTACAAAAACCAGCACACATAACAATGAGCAACAACATCAACATAGACATGATATACGTGGAAAACAATACACTGTGTCACACACATCAGTCATTAGCGCAGAGCCAACAACAGCCAGCAGTCAAAAAGATCATCTATGCCTTGCCACTACCATCAAAGCCAACAGACAATGTCACTGTTGTACAATGTCACTTACACTCAAGGGAAGTAGTTGTCGATGAGCTGTTGACGCAGGTCAACACCTTCCTCTTCTCCACTATCGTCGTCACTGGGCATGTGTGGATTTGCAGGGGGGGCATCTGCTGCTCATCATCGTCCAGGAGCAGGGGGACCTCTTTGCGCAAGACCAGGTTGTGGAGCATGCAGCATGCAACTATGATCTGACACACCTTTTGGGGAGAGTAGAGTAGTGCACCTCCGCTCTTGTCCAGACACCGGAATCTAGACTTCAGAAGCCCAAAAGTACGCTCCACCACACGACGTGTCCTCCCATGTGCATCATTGTAGCGGACTTCACCCGGGGTCCTTGGATTCCTCAGTGGGCTCAGCAACCAAGGCCGGTTGGGATACGCAGAGTCACCTAGGTGTGAGATACACAGAGCAATTTTGTAATATAAACAGTAGCTGAGAACAGCATGTCACACATACAGCACACTACTTGACTCTGCGTACTCACCAACAAGCCACGCACGCTCCGGATGCAGATTTGCCATCAATTGTGGGATGATGCTGTTACACAGTATGTAGGAGTAATGTGCAGAACCGGGGAATTTGGCACAGACATGGGAGATAATCATATCCGCTTGGCATACCACTTGCACATTAATGGAATGGAAATGCTTCCTGTTCCGGTAGATGTGCTCACGTGCCTGTGGTGGAACTAGGCCAACATGTGTGCAGTCAATGGCTCCAACCACATTAGGTATGTGTCCAAGATCATAAAAATCACCCTTCACATCTGCCAATTCATGTCTCCTTGGAAATGGATGTAGCGGTCCTTGTAGGTCAACAATGCGGACAGGACATCACGTAGCACCATGCTGAACATAGCTTGAGACATCCCACCGGCGATGGCCACCGTGTACTGAAACAAACCAGTTGCAAAGAAATGCAGGGCCGCCATCACCTTAACTGTTGGTGTCAAAGCAGTCGGATAGGTTCTGTGAGGCCTCAGATGGGGCTCCAACTGACCACATAGGTCTTGAAAGGTAAGGAGATCCAGACGGAATTTCCTTATGATGTCCTCATCCTCCATGTTCGCCAGCACTGGGAACGGACGATGCACATTTGGTCGTCTCCTACATAATATGAAAGGGGACACATGTCAATTTAATTCCCCTATGAGATGTGTCAAACATCTTACGTCTTGACTGACACAGCGCCAACAATGACTGGACTGTAACAACAGCTTAATGCACAAGTCACATGCAGAGACACCTTGATCTCATGTAGTCGTACATGTGGTCAGTATGTACATACTGACTACTTCCAAAACAGAATCTGACTATGTGAATGGTAAATGGTACACTCCTACATCTTGTGTCACCAGCCCTGGGAGTAGGTGACACAGCACATGTTGGAAACAGCAACACTGCTGACTTCTACGTAGCTGCTGTACCTGCCACACCTTCTTGCTTAAGTCGCACAGAGCATAACTTTTCTACACAATGAGCACAGTGTGTGTAAGCTGATCAACTATCAAAATGAATACAGCAAAGTACACAGTGAAATAGGCACATTATGTGGTCAGTCCATCATTACTGTGGGTTGATTAGCCATCTCACACATGAGACTCCATTACACACCAAATCTGTGTACATGCACACAAATATCATATGTGACATGTGAGGAAGTACATGCCAATGCATGTAATCATGTGCACTGACATGGCATGTGTAGGCATCAGTGAGTTGAATGTCACACTAGCATTTAATTTTGCAAACAGGTGCCAGAATACATTGTAAAGGTATAGTGTTCAATGATGAAAATTGGCTATTGCCATTGCTAGAGCACAATGTGTCCATAGGTGCGGTATGCGTGCTCCGCCACCGCGATCACGGTCATTGGCCACAATTGAAAAATGCCAAATAGTGGTAGAGACCGCCTGGCTCCCGCGGTGTGCCACCGCCAATGCCAATGCCATTGCAGCCAATGGGAACCGCGATCGCGGTAGTGCAATACAATTTTGAAACCCGCGGTAGGCGTGCTCCGCTACCGCGGGCCCGGTCACTGGATACAATTGAAAGATGCAGGATTGCGGTAGAGACCGCCTGGACCCCGCGGTGTGACACTGCACATGCCAATGCCATTGCAGCCAATGGGAACCGCGATCGCGGTAGTGCAATACAATTTTGAAACTCGCGGTAGGCGTGCACCGCCACCGCGGTCCCGGTTATTGGATACGATTGAAAAATGCTAACCAGGGTGACCAATTGCAGCAGCAGAGTACCACTGAAACAACCCCAGGGGCCTATATATATGTCTGTGAGAGAGCCACACATTTCACTTGCATTGAGACACTGCTGCCTGCCATTCTTCACCACCAACTGCTGCTGTTCCTGTATTATGGACCCAGTGATGGCGAGAACTGAGAACATCAGGGCCCGTCCCTAAACCACAGAGGAGCTGGAGGTCCTGGTGGACGAGGTCCTTGCTCAGTATGGGAGGCTATATGGTGCGCCAGATGTACTGGTAAGTGTCTGAGTAAAAGTTTGAGAGTGCTCAGAATGCTCACATGATGTTGCTCTGCAGTAGTATGTGCCTGTGAGTGCAAGTCAATGTGCATGCATCCATATTTTGCCATATAGCATGCTCCATACATGGCCTATTAAGAATTGCATTTGAGTATGTGGGGAGGATGGCAACATGGACACTTCTACAGCTCTTCTTAAGCAAAAATAAACACACGTTGGTCTGAGACTGGGTAATGTAAATGTGTGATACACTGCCTAGCATGCTGACTTCATGTCAATGGGGTGTTTAGCCTTATTTCCACAGATCCATGACTGCATTGAAGGATGGGAGTGACATGCAGTGGTTTTGCAGCCATACAGTTACACTGCTGGTTTGAGACACTCGAAGTCTGAACAAACATTGCCTGTGCTATGTGATGTCATAGTCCATTAAGTCTTCACATGCTCATTTGTGACATTACAAATGTATTTTGTCCAGAGGGTACTGAATGATGTGTGTACAGTTTTCAAATTGTCCCTATGGTGATGTGTGCATTATGCACAAGAGTACAGTGCCTGAGTGTAACACGCTTGGTGGTAATTCACCTATGACACATCAGATAAATGTGAGTTGGAGATGTCATCCTTCTATTGATTCCATGATGTGTTCAGTCTCGCATGTGTAGGCACAGTTTACCCTCTCATATTGTACATGCATGTGATTTCTCTGATGGCCCACGTTTAACCTCAGTGTGAGTCCCTCTGGCCTGCACAGAAACTGCCCAATGTTACAAGGACCCATCACTAAATGGACTGAGTGAAACATATGTGTTGTCCACCACCCTATTTCTCAATGAGCTATCTTAGGCCTGAGGATTGCACAAGACAGGACTACACCTTGTGAGAAGAGTGTGAGAATGTAAGATCATGGCCCTAAATGTGACCACCATGACACATGTAGCCATGCACTGCTCAAGGACATTGATGGGTGTGTAGTGTTGGACACAGTGAGTCTGCCACGACACATCATTTCCAATGCATTGTATGTCATGCTCACTCACATACTGCATCACAGATGAGGGCCATTTTCACATTGGTTGCTGTGCTGGCACTCTGCATGTGTATGAGATGGCCATGTACTGTGTCCATCATCATACATGTATACATTTCTATGAGATTTTTCGATCCAAGTGTACTACGTGTCATGCTGTATGGCCTCTGCTCAACATTTATGTATTAGTGTGCTATGTATTTTCATGCTCCTGTACTGACACACGTTGGTACACAACACAGTGTCACTGAAACTTCCTCTTCTTGTCTCCCATGCCTGCAGCTTAAGGTACATCAGCGTAAGGCGATATGGAGGGCCATTGCACGCAAGGTGCGGGCTCTGGGTGTCTCCAACCGACGGCATATACACTGTCACAAGAGGTGGGATGACATGTGCCGGCTGAGCAAAAACGTGGCAGAGATGACGCAGGGGGTGCTCCCTCGGAGTGGCAGGTTGGCGCGCAGGAGCATGACACCACTAATGGCCCGCATCTTGGCAGTGACACAGACAGAGCTGGATGGACGCTTGAGGGCCCATCAGCAGCAAGTTGGGGGTGAGTATTGTGCGAAGTGTAACTTTGGGTGTGAGTGACTGCATGAATCCCAACCGTGAGCCAGTGCGAAGCTCTGTGATGTCTCTAGTGTGATGCAATGGCTTATAAGTGGCCTCAGTGTTGAGTGCAGCTGTTCTGCATTTGTACAACATGTGGTTTCTCATGTGTTTAAAACCATGACCCTTGTCATTGACAGATGAGATGTGGCCTTGTGACATATACTGCAGTATGAGTGTCATAGACATCACCTGGCAGTGAACAGCAGTGAGCATCATGTTAGTGTGCATTCATAGATGTGTGCTGTGCACAACAGATAAATTGTGACATCTACACAGCTGACACCAATGTACAACTGTAGTTGTGCTTCGAAGCACAACATGGTGGATATCAGGAGCTTGTAGCCATTGCAAAAGGACATTTTGGAGTTTCTATCTGTGGTGTTCCCTTAGAGAGACTCCATATGTGACAGAGACAACATGGTTTGATGTATAGCTATCTCACCTACAGGCACGTAGGTATGCTTACAGACAATAGTATGTGTGGTTACAGGGAGGCACAGGGCCAGCTATTTGGCTGTGTCAACGCCACATGGAGCATTACTATCAACTATGCATGTTTCCATGCATCATCTGATGATTGCATAAATGTAGCACATGCTGAATGTACATGGAGGAGTTCAACATGGGAGTATCATTTTAAAGTTTTGTGCTTTGCTTGCATATGATGTTTGTGAGTATGGCACTATACTGAACCTATGTCTCTGTCTCTTGCAGCATCTACCGAGGGCAGGGAAGGACGGGGGACCGACACCAGTGGGGAAGCTACTGGCACGACTGCTACACATGAGTTCACTGACACTGAGGGGACCAGCGCCTCGGAGGGGGACAGGAGTGCCCTGGATGATTCACGCCCGGAAACACCAACCTCCACATCTTCAGACTCCAGCGGTGACTCCTCGATGTTGGCGGGCACAGGAAGTTCCAGATCTGCCTCTTCTTCTTCCACATCTCGTCCAGTGCCAACCCTCCCGGATGCTCCCACAAGTGTTGTCCGTGCACACAGCCCTAGGAAGGGTAGAGTCTCCTTCCCCCCAGGCACCGCTGCCCCTGCCTCACCTGCTGCCCTCAGTGTGGAGGCGGTAGACATTTTGTGCCAGCTGTGTGTGGGTCAGACTGCTCTCCTGAATGCCTTCCAGGATCATGACAAGAAGTTGGCACAGGTAGTTGCATTCATGGAGGGCATTCATTCGGACGTGGGTGGCCTACACCGAACTGTCCAGTCTTTGTCCTCCACAGTGACGGCAGCCATTCAGCAGTCACAAGCACCCAGTCCAGCTCCTTTCCCTTCAGCAACCACCCTGCCAGTGGCACCACCTGATGAGAGTGCCCACATGCCAGAGCCCTCAGACACCAAGTCCTCCACACGCAGCACACAACAGCAGCACTCAAAGCGTACCAGACCACAGACACCATCACCACAACACAAAACGGGCACACATGAGCGCAAAACCAAAAGCCCATCACGTGACACTCAGGGGCATCAGGCCAAAAAGCAGGCATCAATATCAAATTTATCAAAATCACCACCATCCAAGGGCACTCCTATCCCCACACCTGCTCCCAAAGACCCACAAACACTTGCCCTGTCTACTGTGAACCTGGTGCCTGCAACGACTAAGCCCAAACACATTTCAAAGGCAGATTCACCCAAAACGTCAACTCCCACCCACACCCCTGTGAAGCAGGGACAAGAGAGCAAAGTGGGGGTTTACCTCGACAACAGGGGATGCAGGGGAAGAGGCAAGGCCACCCCAAGCGTACCACCAGGTCCAGCAAATCCCCACGGGGAGAGCAACCTGCACCTGATACACCTTTGGTGGAGAGTGAGGCTGTTGTGCCCACCTCACTTCCCACTCCGGCCAAGACACTTGTGGGCTATCGGATCTCCAAACAGTTGAGACCCAGCCCTCAACATTCACCCTCAACCACTGTGCCTCCACGCAGCATGTCTCCACCTCCACGTGCCACCACTCCACCCGGTCCAAGCAGCCCTCAGGCTCCCACAGCCACGGATGCCTCTACCTCAGCCGGGTCTCTCTCTCCCAGGTCCAGTCCTCCAACTAGCCCCGACAATCAGCCCCCTCCCAGTTCAGCTTAAAGCCAAATTTTAAGCCAAGTCCTCCTCCCCACACCATTTCTCCCACAGCGGTGCCTGGACTGCCCATATGTAGCCCCTGAGCTGTGGTGATTCCCATGGCAGTGGACGGTGTTACCCATTTGATGGGCAAGTTCTCATGCACACATGTGCGGACTAGAAATATGCACTGGGCAATGGCCTTGCTGTTTGGTACTTTTGATGCCCATTTCCTGTGCAGTTTCTCATGCACACATGTGCGGACTAGAAGTATGGACTGGCCAATGGCCTTGCTGTTTGGTACTTTTAATGCCCATTTCCTGTGCAGTTTCTCATGCACACATGTGCATACTAGTAATATGTACTGGCCAATGGCCTTGATGTTTTGCACTTTTGATGCCTATCCGGATATTATGTAATAAAGAATGTTACACATGTTGTCTGCTTTGTCGCTGCCCTTGCTAAATGACAAGTTTAATGTATGTGTATCTGTTCATGTGACACATGCTCTGTATGCCACTTTCACATTTGCAATTACTTGATTTTCTTTTTCAGAGGTTGCCAGAGGTGACAGGCACTTATGTTCTTCTTGACTCTGAGGCTTGAGGGTGTAATGATGGTTGTTTGTGATGATCTACTCTTATCCTAATCATACTATAGTCAGGTTTGCTAAATTGTACACGTCATATTAGGATGCAGTACCACAACAGAGGTGAATTCTATCCACAGAATAACTTGCGGAGTGGCCAGGATCTGTCATATCTGTGGGATCTTTCTTGATGTGTGAACAGCAGTGTTGATGTGAAGTCATCTTCATAGTCAGATGGGTACATTTGAATGTGTGCACTTGAAGAGTCATACAGTGTGATTGGCCTGTCATTGTCAGTAGTGTTGAGGTGTATGTGTCCCTGTACATGCCACCTACACACATGTATGATCCAGGTAATGAGTGCCTGTTTGTTTACATTATCAGGCATGTGCTCCAGATTGTGGGTACATGTAGGAGTTGTAGGTTGAGCACTGTGCAGTGTGTCGGTGTGTCCTTGCACTCCTGGGGGACACCTACTTGTTGTCGCTGTCAGTTGTGAGTATGCAGAGTGTGTCACTGCAAAGTCTGTGTTGTGTTTTTGTGATCAGCCATGTGTCTTGTTTACGTTTGTGCTCACTGTGCTGACCTGCACAGCCACACTGACATTATATGTGACTTTTCTCATACATTGCTGTCACTTGACACATTTCTGGCACAAGTATGTGGTATGAGGAGTCATACCATCCCCTATAGATGCTTCTGATGCCTACACATTGTGAGTTACTCCTCTATGTGTTTTTGCACTGTACACTCCTCACCTGTCCAATACTGATGTACACACCACTACAGTCTCATGTCTTCCACCCCATGCCTTGCCAGTGTGTGACCCTCCCCACCACTTCATAGTGTGGCACTATACTGTGGGAGAATGATCTGTGTACAGGACCAATGTCCCACCCAGGACTGTTTCACAGTTAGTTATGTGGTATTTTCTTCTACTTGATTTTAGTCATGGTTGCTCATGTGCTGTGCATATGTTTGAGCAGCACAGTCCTCTAGTCATGTTGTATGCATCTGGGTTTTCCTGAGTTGTGCAGCTGTGGGTGATGGCTAAGCTGTATGTCTGTTTGCTGAGGTGCTGCTACCCTTCCTGAGTGTGATGTGATCTGTGTGATGTGGTGAATTGTGGTGTGGAAGTTCATGGTGGAGCACTCAGATATGTGTGCTACTGGTTTTGTTGGTGTTCACACACTGCTTACTGTGCATGCACTGCTGTCAGTGTATGTTGCCTTGTACTTGGCTGGTGTGCATCCCCCTGATCTCCAGCTAAGTTGCCTATGTGATGAATTGGTATGTGCATATGTTGTGTTTTTGTTGTTGATGGATGCAGTGTTTGGCCTGTTTTGGCTCTTTCTACTGACAGGTGCATGTGTGTGTGATGTTCTATTTGCATGACATTGTGTGAGAGAAGTTTGTGCATTGATATACATTCAGATATGTGTTGAATTTGTAGTGTGCATTTCTTGTGTGAATGTCACATGCAGCAATGTGGATTCTTGTTCATGAGCTTCTTTTGAGTGCACATTTGTGATATGTCCTCCTATATTTGACCTGTCACTTGTCAGGAGTGTGCATGTGCATGCTTGTGCTACACATTGACACCATGCTCACTTGATAACTGGTGTGGTGTCTATGTCTGTGTTAGCTGATTCGTCCTATTGATCACAGTTAGTGTTCATGATTGGCATTTGATAATGCAATTTTTTATTGGTTTGGGATATGGTGTCTGTGCATTTATCCAGAGTGAAAAGGTTGTGTATTCCTGTTCTGTCTAGGGTCACATTGCCTATCCACTGTTTGCCTGCACATGGCTGAGCTTGTTGGACCTATTTGGATGTTGTTTGTGAGATTTGTGTTTGGCAATTGGTTTTTGATCAGCATTGGTTCAGACATCCCTGAGTAGGATTCTGATATTTGTAGATACACACCAGGGTGTGTCATTGGTGGTCAGGAAACTCACAGGACCTTATTTGCACCTTTATGTGTGTTTCTCACAGGTGTTGAGTAGTGCAGGAGTGAGATGGGAAGATGATGGGTATGTGTGAAGCTCCTACTTGGGTTTGACAGTCAGGGAGTGTGACAATGAGCCATGTGTGTTGTACTGGTGGCATACACATGTCAAGGTAGTTGACACAGATGTGTGGCTGGTCACTGTATGGCTTCTGACACTTCCTATCATTCCTATGCCTATGCATAGCTTGCATTGCTGTATCCCAGAGATATTGCACAGATGTTACTTTAGTTATATTTCAATCACAGTGCCACCCATGTCTGATTTGATGGCCTAAGGGTAGTGTGATATGTTCCTCCTCTTGCATGTCATGTACAAATGCTATGTGGCTTGCTCCATGGTTTTCCAGCACTGTGCACACCACTTTGGGCTAGTCCATTTATTGTCATACATTGCTGCTGACCTATGGTATGTGTATGTGGCAGAGTTTCAGTGTGGGATCTGTCTGAGGGACTTGACATGCAGTGTGAACAGTTCCATGGTTGTTAATATGCAGAGTGACTCTTCATTTCTTAGTTTACTCAGATGAATGGAAGGCAGGTGTGAGGAGGAGGGTTGTCCAGCCCCTGACCTTCTGTGCAGGCTGTTCATCTTCACCCCCACCTTCCCAGTCAATCTACTTTGTCCTTTGAAGTGTGAGGTGCGAGGTCGAGCCACACCTGGCTGCTAATTAGGGCTTTGAGGGGGGAGCACAAGAGGGGCACACAGCATGTGCAGTAATGGATGTGGGAAGCGTGCTGTGGGCTGTGGCCAACTGATGCAACCCACCATGTGGGTAGGGTGTAGGTGGAGCCCTGGGCAGCTGCCCACACTGCCCATGCCTTGCGCCAGCCCTGCATACTACATTGTACGCAGGTTTTCCTGCGTCTTCACCGCTGCGGTGACATGACCGGGACATTGCAGTGATTTCGATGTTGATGGGTGACCCCGATGCGGAGGTGTCGATTTCTAGCAAGCAGGACATGTGTGAGTACACTGGGGGATTGGTTCCTGTCTCCACCAGAGTGTCTGATGTGAACAGGAAAAGTATTTCAGCACAAAAGCTGTGTGTTGTGGTTGTATGCGGAGATGTTAGTTACTCACCTGCGGTGTTGACCGCGGCGACGTCTTATATGCTGGTAGTGGATCAGGTACAGCAGCGGAGGGCTTGAAGAGCTGGATCCATAGCGGTCAGGAACGCGTGGAGGTGCCCGAGATTCGAGTTTCGATCTCCGCAGTAGTGCTTCCGCCGTCTCCGAGTGGCTGGTTTCTCCGCTGCGTTCTGATGGGCTGTTTGAGGCATCGTGATTTGTCCGGCGGTCGTAACGTCATTCCGCACGGCGGTCTTTCTCTATTGGCTCTCTCCGCCACCGTTGCGGAAGGAAATTTCTGGCGGTTCCCGAAACTCCGCAGCGGACGGGAAATGGGCTATCTTTGCCCATTGTAATATGGCGGACGCGAGGACCGCCGCAGGAGTGCGGAAAAGGACGTTTTTCGCCAGCACCGCGGATGTGCCAAACACCGCCATCCTAATGAGCCCCAATGTTTCTAAGGACCTCTATCCTGTAGCAATGGACATCTTGCACGTTAGTTCTCAAAAAATTAATTCATCTTTGTCGTAAAAGTCATATGTCATGCAGGTGCAGTCCATTAAGGCTCTGTGGCATCCCTCCAGGTTAACTCCTAACTGAAGCAAAGGATTTGGCAAGCCATCACCAGGAAAGTGCGGACCCAGGGAGTCTATCGCCCACGTAGCTCCCATTTCGGAAGAGGTAGGAGGACCTCAGACATTGGAGCAGAAAGATCACCCTAGCCCAGCTGGGAAAGTCCTCCCCAGTCCGAAGGGGCAGGCGCCGGACCCTGACTCCCCTCATGGCCCGTATTCTGGTGGTGGCCTATCCTGAGCTTGATTGGCAGTTGAGGGGACAACAGCAGCTAGGAGGGGGTGAGTATATAGCCCTGGGCTCATGAATCAATACCTAAGCACACTTGTAATTTCTCAGGTACCCATAAACTGATCTATCTGGATTGTGAGCAATGCCAATTCACATTATGGAGTGCATGCCTGTGTAGTGTTGTCAGGCTTGGCACACATATGTGATTTGGACCACCCTCAACACTGCAGTATGCAGTATGCAACTAACTCTATGGTTCTTCTTGGCATGGCCTCAGTGTCCAACATAATAGCAGTAGGCTGTTAAGGTGTCAAGGACGTATAGGTGAGGTTTAGGTACAGCAATCATACGTTACTGTGATGTGAGGACAGAGGTGATTTTTCACACATACTCATTGACATGAGTGTCTTAAGACAATATAAATCTAATGTAGAGGCTCAGATATCAGTCCTTATTGCAGGCATCATTGTGCAAGTTTGGTGATTGTACCATGTCCGTGTGAGGAATGTGTCTGTGTGAGGGAAATCACTAGGTGTTTTGGGACCTTCTCTGTCGGAGGCAATTGGCCCACCCACTTAAGTCAGAGAATATTTTTATTGGGAGACCTAGGGAAACGCTTGGTGGTAGATAATTTGTGTATATGATGAGTCCATGTGAGATTTGTGGTAATTTAATATTTCCCTGATGGGAGTTTTCCAAAGTTTGAAAATGATGCCAAGTTTAAAAACAATATCATGTATAGATAGGTGATGGTTAGAAAATGCGAATGAGGGAATGTTTTTCTTTCTTTTAATAATGAATTTAAATATATTGAAATTGAAGACAATAAACACTTGACAGAATTGTATAAGAAATTACGCTTTGTAAGTAATGAACTCTGTTCTTTGTAAATACAAAGCGGTAATGAACTTGCCATGGGGTGATAATGACATGTGAACAGATCAATTGTGTATTTTTTTGTTGTAATCACTTTTGTCAAACTGTTGGGGTTAAAGATGGCCATTATATTACAGTCACAGAGTGAATTTGTGCTAGAATTAAGTTGGCGAGCAAATTTCAAATTAGAATATGTACATGCACAAGGTATATACTTAATTTTATATAAAAATTAAAAAAATTAATTTAAAAAAAATTAGGAACAGCATTTTTTAAAACATATCTGTTATTTATGTTGATTATTGTATAAATATATTTTTTAGGCCCTGATTAAGTCACTTCATTGGGATGAAACACATTGGCTGGGTCTGGCCAAAAATGGAAAACTGGTCTGAAAATAAAGAATTGTTAAAAATCCAGACATTTGGCGGATAAATATTTTTCTGCAAAAATAGATTTTGATTCATGGCCCTCTGCTTACAAGTGATTACAGGTCTTAACAATGGACGGTTGCGGAAATTATGTAATGACTGTTGCCCTCTCCTGCTGCCATTGACATTCCACTATGGTATCTGGAATGTTGCTTGACGTCTTCGTCCTGACCGATGCAGTCTGCCAACCCATGGATCTTCTAAATAGTCCATTAGGGGACTAAGTTTGCCTTCATTTTATTGATAGAAAGGGTTTTCTGTTAGTAAGTTATAGTGGTTGACTACCCCTGTGACAGGGACTAAGGCTAGTGCTATCATTTGTTTTACTTTGAAGGCGAATTGGCTGTTAGTGGCTTATTCTACACTTAGGGCCTTATTAGAACCTAGGGTGGAGAGCTCGGCGGTCTGACCACTGTATTACGAGTTGGGCAGATCGCCTTTGCGAAGACCGTGCCTGGACCGCCGAGACCGCCAGTTGACTGCCGACCGCCGGGTTCGCGCTCGGGGAAAGGCAGCTACCATAGGGCGATACAGGGGAGCTGCACCGCCTCCCGTATTATGAGTTGCCAGTTCCACGAGCGGACCACGGCAGGTCGACTGCCTGCTTCAAGGTGGAGATGAGAAGAATTTGAGGTGTGTTCTCACACCTTTCTTATTCCTCCAGGCAGAGTCTAATGTGGATCCCTTTCTTCGGGTCCCCCCTTCACAGCAGGATCTTCACCCCATTGAATACAACCCCGTTTGTGACGATCTACATGTGATTCCCTTTCGTACCATTGCCAGGACCGACCCCATATTGGCCGAAACCCAGCAATGGGTAGGTGGTATTTTTCCACATTTATCTTGCATATGTGTGCATCCGACACATATGCAGTCAGAATGCACACAAATGCATTGATATATCTGGAAAATGTACTCACCAATGCTGCAAGATCCCCGCCTCCACACTGCCCGCAGCGTGGTCAACTCGTAATGCGGCAGTCTTTGGACCGCCAGTGCCGTGGGCTAATGGCAGGAGCGGACACGGTTCTACGGCGGTCAGACTACCAAACTCGTAATAACGCCATTAGTGTAGATTTTTGGAGGTGTCGCCATATACTTTGATTAAACAGATAGTAACAGCCTTGTATGGCTGTGTGCTGGTATATTTTTTGTATTGTTTGAGTCATAGCTTGTTCAAAGTCTATGATCATTTTTTGTATTTGTTTGTTGTTTTTATATAGTTTAGGAGTTCATAGTAGGTACTGTGCTATGTATTAGGGAGTAAAGCATACATGAAAGGGATCTTGCTGTTTTAATTTTCACCATGTACAGCGCCTTGACTTGTAATCGGCAGGGAAATAAAAGGGGAGGCGGAGTAGCAATTTTTACACGCAGGATATTTGCCACTGAGAAAATAGTAGAGGAGAGTCTGGATGGGGCTGAGGTTCTGGGGATTAAGTTGGGACTTACATCCTCATGTCTGGTAGTGGTAGTGGTATACCGCCCTCCCTGGTCAACTCCACTGTTCAACGACTTGTTCCATGAAGTTATGAGTGATCTGTGTTCGAGATATCAACAGATCCTGGTTCTTGGGGATTTTAATTACCATTGGGATTGGACACCAAGAGATTGCACGTCTAGCAGGTTTGATGAGGCCATGACCATGCTGGGGTTGCACCAAATCGTTGAGCTCCCCACGCATGAGAAGGGCCACACTTTGGACCTTATCTGGACCACGTCATCAGCTATATTACATGCTGACTGCAGACCATGTAGCTGGTCTGATCACTTCTTGGTCAGTCTCTTACTCCCTGTAGACAGCCGCCCCAAACATTTATCCGTAGGATGGAGGGTGGTACGGAACTGGCGTAAGATAGAAGACGCCAAGCTGAGGGAAGTACTGAACCGGACAATACATCTTGGATCTCAGTCCGGGGACCCGGATTTGAAGTATGAAGAATTCTTACATCAGCTGAGGCTAGCCATTGATGAGGTAGCCCCTGCCCGAAAGGAAAGAATAACGAATAGTATGAAGGGGGCCCCATGGTATACGCAAGAACTGAGAGGGGAAAAACAAGCTCTCCGTCAATGTGAGCGACTATGGCGGAAATTTTCTGATTCTGAGTCGAAGGACACTTACAAAGCAAAATTGGCCCTCTATAAAGCTTCAATTATCAAAACTAAATCTGCGCACTATGAAGCCAGGATCAGTGAGGCGACAGATACTCAGAAAGAGACCTTTAATGTACTCAGGGAGCTGAGTCGTCTGAAAGAGCCAAGGACAGTCGCCAGTCAGGTTGATTGTGACAAGATGCAGGATTTCTTTTTAACTAAGGTCGAAGACATTATTACAGATATAGGTAATACGTGTATTACCCCCTGCCCCCTGTCAGTGGAGGACCCGCCTGACTTTCAGGGTATTGCTCTCTCGGTGTTCCCCGTGCTCGAACCACATGATTTAGCTCACATTGTGGCTAAAGTAAAATCGGGGTCTCCTGAGGACCCTTGTCCGCCGAAGTTGTTCAAAACCATCATTCCAGTGATAGAGGCTGAGGTGCTGTCCCTATTAAATCTGTCTTTGGCGACAGGAAGGGTACCACAGAAGTTTAAGGAAGCCTTGGTGATCCCGTTGCTGAAAAAGGCAGGGGCGGACACCAAGATTCTCAAAAACTTCAGACCGATTTCCAGACTCCCCTTCCTGGCTAAAGTTCTTGAACAACACGTACTCAGAGTCCTCTCGTCTTTCGTTGAACAACATCAGCTGCTACACACTCGGCAAGCCGGTTTCAGGGTGCATAACAGCACTGAGTTGGTGATGTTCTCAGTGCTGGATGACCTGCGGCTTGCAGCCGACAAGAAGACCCCCTCAGCTCTAATCTTATTGGATCTCTCAGCCGCATTTGACACAGTGAATCACGTGCAGTTGCTAGCCCGTGTCCAGCGGCTGGGAGTCACTGGGATGGTCCTCCAATGGATTACCTCCTTTTTGGAGGACCGGTCTCAAAGAGTCCAATTAGGAGATTGCACGTCTAGGCGGGGCGAGTTGCAATGGGGGGTCCCACAGGGCTCCGCGCTGTCCCCTCTGCTTTTTAAAATTTACCTTCAGCCCTTGATAGATGCACTAGCCAAAACAGATTGTCAGGTGTTTAATTACACTGATGATACCCAGTTAATTGTGCGAATTGACAACTCCCCCGCCTCACAGCGTAATGTCCAGAACATCCTCCGGTTCACTATGAACTGGATGACCTCTAATTCACTGAAGGTAAATCCAGATAAAACAGAAGTGCTTGCTCTTACTTCAGGGGTTTCGCCCTGGTCCAGTCTCTTTTGGCCTCAAGAGCTGGGCACTACCCCAACACCGGTGCCAGCAGTGAAGAGCCTGGGTATAAAGTTGGACACTGGATTAACGCTAAACAGCCAGGTATCTGCTGTTGTATGGAGTTGTACTGGCCTCATGCGGCAACTTCGGAAACTGGTGACCTTGCTGTCTTTTTCCACCATGCAGACGGTCGTGACGGCATTAATCCTGTCACGCTTAGACTATGGCAATGCAGTCTACACTGGGCTTCCCGAAAAACTTCTGGGGAAGCTCCAAGTGGTTATGAATGACGCAGCAAGGTTGATTTATAAATTGCCAAGAAGAACCCATGCCACCCCTCTGCTGCAGCAGTTACACTGGCTTCCCATCAAGCAAAGAGTTAAATTTAAGGGGTTGTGCATTGCACACAAGTCTCAGTTTGGAGAGGCACCCAAATACATCAAAGACCGCCTGAGGCCTTATGTGCCCGGACGCTAACTTCGTTCAGCAGAGTCTTGCTTGTTAGTCTGCCCACGTTTTAATAGAACGACCCTAGGGGGCCGGGCATTCTCAGTCACCATCCCCCAGATCTGGAACAAATTACCGGACGGTATGCGTAAGGAAGCCAGGTTACTACCGTTCCGGAGGAGACTTAAAACCCTTCTGTTTACAGAGGCGTTTGGATAAGTTTACTCCGCTGTGTGTTGAGTATGGTTGCGCAAAAGGATTCTGGACCTCTGATCTATGTTACAGCACTTAGAGACCTTCTGGTGATTGGCGCTCTATAAATATAATTTAACATAACATAACATGTATGATGTATATATGAGTGAATGGTTTGGGACACATTTTGAAGGTCCCATCCATCATCCAGGTTTGGCACTGGGTAAGTTTCATTAAGTTATTTGCAATGGAGAATATTAGGATACATTTTTAATTATTTCTATTGTTATGCAAAAGGAAGGGTTCCACTTTATGTATAATTGTTAAGTGGTCTGATATGTCTATGTCCCGGTATCTTCTAGGAATAGGTGGGGTATCGCTGATGGCTTTTTTAGTGCATGTAATTAGAGGTTTTAAAGTGGGGATAGATAGTAGTTGGCCAGTTATGTGTTCAGGGAGTTTGGGTAGCATGTTGTTAAAGATTTTGGTTGTGGGTTCCTGACAACTAGTGCTTGCCTCTCTCATGTCTTGTAAATCTTCTCTCACTTCTACTTCTGTAACGTTTGGGGGGTGGTTGTGCTCTTTTACATTATTTGCAACATTTTCTTTTGTAGTTGCCCCTTCCATAGCATGCATTAAAATAATATTTAGTTAATTTCCAGTTTATCGTTTCTGACAATGCAGTTACTTGGCTGTAGCCCATATGATTTAATAATTGCTTTCCTTTTTGTGAAGTGATAAATTTGGCACCTTCTGTCATTATATCTGTAAATAGCTTAATAATATAAATATATATTATAGTTACATTCTGCATGTTAGTCATTAATGTTTTTAAAAATGCAGTTACTTTTATTTTATTTACTTACTTGCATGTTTTGTTGAGATGTTTCGCACAGTTTTGCAGCTTTTCCTTTCAGCTCGTTTAAACATGGAGCAGATGTTTGTTTTCTGTTGCAAGAGGAACAAAGTTGGAGTTATTTAAATTGGAATTTTTTGCTTGTTTATTAAGGTTTAGAGAGTTAGGTTTGTTTTTGGTCGCTGTTTGGGTGAGGTTCTAATTTATTTTTTATGTATACTTACTTTATTGTATAATATTGGTGTGTTGTTAAAGTTGAGATTTTTTAGAAGCTTGTTGGTTTGGAAGTTGTTGTCTCTTCTTTGAGGTAGTCTGTGTAAAACGATAAAAGTTATAGAGTGTGTTACTATTTACTTGTTAAGTAGCAATTTCATAGTTAAGTAATACTAAGGGCCTTATTACGAGTTTGGTGGTCCTCCTGTAGGCCCGACAGGAGCACTGCCAAGCCCGTAGTGCACCCCCCTGCTGGATTATGAGTCTAATCTATGGTGGGCGGGTGGTGCTGCGGCAGTCTCAAGGTGGTGGGCTGTTATGCTCATAGGACAGATTTAAAAGAAAAGCGCCGCCGTGACAGCGCCTGCAGCACATTCCTGCATGGTGTGGTATGTATGTCACATCGTGCAGGAATGGGTGGAGCGATTCCCACATGCACACCCAGGTCCAGAAGCAGCAAGGGGCCCTGTTAGGCCCTTCTTAGTTGCCTCTCCGCCACTCTTTTCATGGCGGGCTCCTGCCATGAAACGAGCAGTGGAAAGCCAACTCGGAATATGCTCGGTGGTGCCGCAGCACTACCACCAGCATATTCCTGGCCATTTCCAGACTGCCGACGCAGCACGTTGCTTGATCCCGGCGGAGCTGATGGTCTTGTGGCGGTCTGACCACCACACTTCTAATACAGCAGGCGAACCGCCAGTGTGGCGGTGGTCGAACCATCACCACGAGTATGGCAGACCTTTGGACCAGAAAAAACAAAGAGGGGGAGCAAAGAGGTACTGCTTGTCACAAGCAGTGGAGGTGGATACGTCCTCCTTCAGTCTATAGTCATTAAACCACAAAGATCCACCCTCAGATAGTTTCAAAAGCCATGTCCTCCCAGGTTGAGTATGCTTCCTACAATGGTGGGAAAAACACACAGTGTTTTTAAATACCCCTCACACACCAAAAGGGCCCTTGGTGTCATGCTTCATCAAAGGGGTCTTCCCGCCCCTCTACGGGACGGGGCGTGCTACAACCTACGGTTACGCGGGAGCACTGTTGTTGTGAGAAGACTATGTGTCGTGTAGGAGTGTGAGTGGAAGGGTCAGGGGTGAATGGAAAGGTGAGGTTAAAAAATACCTGGCTTGGCGGTTAGAATTTTTTTTAATATACCTTTGAGCTGGTATTGTTAAAAATGTGGGGACGGAGGTGTATTTGCCTCAATGAGCTATGCCTCCAAAGTCAGTCAACATGTTTCGAAGTCCCCCTGGCTTCTTCTTCAGGACTTAGCAGATCCCTTCTACACTCACTTTATATGTGGTGTGTTCATTAAACTAATCCTCTTCATGAAAATGTGTTCGTGAAAATAAATATACAGTGCATGTGGATTCTCAATGCACATATACGATACCTAAATAGGTATCTGTCATTGTTATTTGTTTTCAAATGTAAAAACGCCTCATGAGCCTGTAACGGGTGGGAGGGGTGCCTATAGTTGCAACTGCTCCTGGGACACTGCCCCGCCGTGTCTGGCCTCCCCGCGGCTCCGCTGGACTGCCATACTCGTAAGAAAGCCCTTAATTTTTACTTTAAATATAGGTATTACTTACTTGACTACGTAGCTGAAGAAATGTATATTTTCTTCTACAATTTTTTGTAGCGAGTTTCCTCCTCTTGCTGTGTTTCTCGTTTTTGAGTAATTATTTGCTTTCATTAGTGTGCCTTTTTATATTGTTTGTTTAATTTCTTTAGCTATGTTATTGGTTAAAGCTGTTTATAGTGTTATAATGTTCATTTATTGATTGGTTTAGTATAATTTGAATTTGTTATCATTAAAATCTTTGCTTGATAATTGCTAATCTATGTATCTATGTTTTCTTTTAGTAGTTATATATGTATATATAAATATATATGCATTTACAAATCTCCACTTTACCGGGGCCCCCAACTCTGCAGGGCGGGCTCAAAGCAGGAATGGAGAATCCTGTTTAATTCAACACGAAATTCCTTTTTCGTGTTGAATTAAACAGGATTCTCCATTCCTGCTTTGAGCCCGCCCTGCAGAGTTGGGGCCCCGTAAAGTGGAGATTTGTAAATGCAACAAACGGAGGGGCATGACTCGCTCTTCACCACAGCAGTCAAAAATGGACTTCCGTGACTATTTGTGTGGTTGAAGAGAAAGGGAGGAAGGAGGTTTACCTCTATCCAGCAGTCTTCGTGTCTCTCTGCCAGGCAATTACTTGCTACGTGGCAGCCAAGTGCACTGGGCTTTTAAATGTTTTTACCAGAATGCAGCACAAGAAATTAAAAAGATTGGACTTTGACAAGAATACAAGGCTACTAATGCCAAATAGGACACTATGTCGAGCCAAGTTTGGAATTTGCATACTAGTGCATTCTGGGAATAGTGGTCTAAAGGAAAGACCATGTGACCACTGGGATCTAAAATCAACTCACCTGTGATCAAGGCGCAAGGCGCTGAAACGCGTAAGGACTTAAGGAGTTGTTAAAGCTGCCACGTATTTCAGACACAATGAAGCTGTCAGCCTGAAAGGACGCCGAAGCTGTGGGCTTTTCCTTTTTTCATATAAATATATATTTTTTTTTTTTGGGGGGGGGCGAAATTCCGCGAGCACTTTACTCAGCAAGAAAGAAGACTCGCACACCAGGGTTCGTGTTCACACAAGCGTGTTATTGGCGACGCGTTTCGACCAGAACGGTCTTTTTCACAAGCCAAGGTTACATCTTACATATCCACCATTTAAAGTGTATTTACATGAGATAGAAAACGGACCATCGCGACCTGGTTCCTGTGTAGACATTGAAAACAGACTTATATCCATTGTTTATATGATTATACAGGTAAAAGAAAAGACTTCCTTTCGACATTATAAATTTCATGTGAAAGAGTAAAAATTAATTAAATACATTATCAGTACCGCTCTAATGCATTAGATTTATACAAGTGTAAGTTCATAAATGCATTTTTTGTGGTGTCTTAATATTAGCTGAAACATCCTTTTGCAAACAGATTGAACCATTTAATGAAAAAGGGATGCGATACTCGCAGAAGAACATCCGTATCTTCACATTTTGTTTAACCAAGATAAAACTCATATGCCTGGTTTAGTTAAGGCCAAGTGGCCTTAGAAAAAGGAAGATTTTTGTCCATCTCTAACAGAATCACCTACAGGAAACACCAGTTCTTGTCCGATACATATGTGATATAGATCAATCCTGCTGCCCAAGCAGACAAAACGATCTACGTTTATCCCACAATGTCTACCCTTCATCTAAAAAATGTTAACCCAAAAAACAAAAAGACTAACTGGGGACTCCTCAAGGGCAGAGAAACTATAGACACAGTGAAGAGTGTGGTGAAAGGTGCAAATTATATAACACCGCTTCTGGCGGTGACGGAACATCTCTGGACAGCTATGGACGCAGGACAGACATCGGCACTGATCCTTCTGGATCTTAGTGCCGCATTCGACACCGCGTCCCATGCTGTCCTGTTGCGCCGTCTGCAAGAGGCTGGCATTGGTGGTCTTGCTTTGAAGTGGCTGGCATCATTTCTGTCCGATAGGACTTTTCAGGTGATTGCTCCCCCTTTTACCTCGCCCACCTTTCCCATCAAGCATGGGGTACCACAGGGCTCTTCATTGAGCCCTCTGCTCTTTAACTTGTATGTACAACCTTTGGCTGTTTTAGCCAAGAGCAGAGGATTGACTGTGGTCTCCTATGCCGACGACATGCAGCTGGTGGTAGCCCTCTCGAGCAGCTCTAAGCACGACGCCTCGAAGTTTCGAGGCGATCTTGCTGCAGTTGCCGGGTGGATGACAGCTAACTGCCTCCAGCTGAATGCTAGTAAGTCAGAGGTGTTGCTGGTAGGTAGAGATCACGGGTTATGGAATGAGTACTGGTGGCCTACGAATTTAGGCACCCCCTCCTCCTAAACAGGCGGTGAAGAACTTGGGGGTTTGGATGGACGCCTCTCTCAATTTCCAGACCCAAACAAAGAAGGTGGCGGGCACCTGTTTTGGTTTGTTGCGCGGTCTCAAACCTATTCTGGGCTTCTTTGATGCCCCGACCAGACAGATTATTATTCAGGCCTTGATCATATCGAGGCTTGATTACGCGAACTCTCTGTATCTGGGGGCCAACAAGGCTGAAGTACTCAGGTTACAAAGAGTTCAGAATGCTGCAGCAAGATCTCTTCTGGGTTTGCGTAAAGTTTGCTCGGTGGCTAATACAATACGCCGCCTCCACTGGCTGCCTGTAGCTCAACGGATTGAGTTTAAGACTCTCTGTTTAGCTTTTAAAATTTTGAAGGCCTCCTCCCCCAACATTTTGACGGATTTGTTATCCTTTTATGTCCCCTCCCGTCAGCTTCGCTCTATGGGCCAACATTTACTAGTGGTCCCTCGGGTCAGGAGGACCCGGGCTGGAGGTCGCTCCTTCCGGTACAGAGCAGCTATCCTTTGGAACTCACTGCCTCTCCATATTCGTGGTCTTAGTAATCTCTTCGAATTTAGGAAGGCTATTAAAACTTTTCTATTTCCCACTGTGTAAGTCTCCTGGCTTCTCTTTTGCGCTGTTGTCTCCCATTTGCTGTTTAGCGCCGGGACGCCTCCTGGCCGGGGCAGCTGTCGCGCTCTATAAATCTCACAAATACAAATCAACAAGGGAGAAACAAAGGGAAAACAGGTTGACTGGGCCACAGCATCCTAACCTCAAAATATGTATACATTCAAATCCCACATAGGATGATGCTAGATAAATCTATTGGACCACTAGAGAGTAATCGGAGGTATAGGGGCTGCGCGCCATCTAATAATCAGTGTTAAGTCACACTGATGCGGGGGTATAGGCAGGCTGTGCTTCCTGTGAAGTTTTCAAACCTGCTGATACTGCCTCGAGGTGGAGAGCCCTCCTCCAGGACACAGTATATACAGAGAAACCATGGATCACACTGAAAGCCTAATGAGTCAATAAATCAAAATGGGGTACTCATCCAATGTGGACAAAAAGTTCCTCATCTTCATTCAACCCAAACGGGCTCTTGGTCTCGAGGAGTATAATGTACTTGGACTCCAGAATCCTCAGATCTTTCTCACGGTCACCCCCTCTGGGGTTCGCTGCCATCCTGTCAACACCAAAGAAAGAAAAGCTATTAACATCTTTGTTATGGTATTTCAGCCAGTGTCGTGCAGTGGAGTAACTCAAATCACAGTTCCTTATCGCACGCATATGTTCCAAAATTCGTTTCTTCACAGGGAAGATGGTACTCCCTATGTACATTTTCATACATGGACATATTATTGCATACACACAAAAGTAAGTATTGCAGTTTATAAAATGTCTAATGTCTCCTGTTTTCCCAGTTGGTAATGGGTATGTTTTCCTATTTTTGCTCTTGCAGCAGGCCTTACATTTCCAGCATTTGAAGAAACCTTTCTGCTGGTGTATCCACGTTTGTGTTTTGGATGCCCCCATATAACTCTTGACAAGCATGTCCTTAAGGGATCGTGCTTTCCTATATGTTACTAGTGGCTGATTACTGACTAGGGTTCCTACTACTGTGTCATTCTTGACTATGTGCCAGTGTTTCTTGAGAGTTTCACGTATGGCTACTGCCTCCACATTGAAGGTTGTTATCATTCTGATATCATTGCTGTTTTCCCTTGCACCAGGTTTTTTCACCAACAAAGATGTTCTATCCTGGGCCGCTGCTTTCTCTCTCGCTACTTTTAAGACTTTTTCAGGATAACCTCTTGCCCTGAAACTTTGCATCATAATGTTCTGCTCTTTCTCAAACGCCACTTTAGTGTTGCAGTTTCGTTTAGCTCTCACTAGCTCACCATATGGAATGCTCCACTTTAGGTTGGGGGGGTGGTTTCTGCTGGCATGTAATAAACTGTTTCCTGCTGTCGCCTTTCTATGTAAGACAGTTGATACGGTGCCCTCACTGATCCTAACACAGACATCTAGAAAATCCATCTCGGTCTGATCATATCTCTGCGTAAATCGTATTTGTTCTATTTTGTTTTATTTGTTAATTTCTGATATTTATGTTTCTCGAAATTTATTGGATCGCTATTATGTCACCGATCCGAGAGGTGACATGAGTGGCCCAGGTGACCTGTTCCCATGATGTCTTTCCAAAAACATTAAAAAAAAAATATAGCATGTGTTCGCTTAAGGAACATGGTCTTTTTCACTACAAAATGGTTTCCAGTTTGGCAATGCAAACACAAGCATCAGTGTATGCTTGCTGTTCTGTGCAGGCCTCCATGACTGTGTTAATAGCCAAAAACAGAGAGCTGAAAATAACTTGTGGTGACTCAGCCTATTAGTACATGCTGGTATTGCAAAATCAGAAACAGTTGTGGGCGCACAATTTGTGATCACTATTTGTGACCTGTCTTTTGGTACTTTGTACTCCCTTTATCATACTCAGCTGTTATTTTAATCTCACTGACATCATCTTTGCATAAACTGCTCCTCATAGTTGCATTATATTTTAACATAGTTATGACAGGTTCTTAAACACTCACATCTAGGTAGTTTGTCAATGGGTCACTGAACTCTTACGCAGATAATTCCAGGGAATATTTAGTGGCTAGATCAACTCTGTACCTCTCCGGGAAGTCCTGTAGTTTGTCTTCATTTCTCAGTTTGTCTCTCAATGAGGTACCTTTCTTCAGGGGGATCCTACAGGGGAAGTTTAAATTGGAAAAAAAAGTTGTACAGCAACATCTTCAGACAGCAACAAAGACACATTAAAACCAAATTAATGATGTAATGATTACCAGATGGAGGTCAGGCATGAAGTACTCAAGATAGATAGCCAATGGTGTTTGAATATAAATGGCAATCACTGATAGAATAAAGGGGAGCAACGAGTAAGTAGGAGGGTAATCATGAGACAGACGGAAGCTTGTGTGAGGTCCCTGTCCAGATTGAAACCAGTAGAACAAGCATTGGCACAATCCAATCGGTTTGGCTTCAGTGGTCTATCACATGCAAACGGAGGCATGAGCAAATGCACCACTACTGCCATCACCATCATTACTACAAACACCACTGTCACTAACATGATCACTATCTATATCAACACCACCACTTTAACTACTGCTGCCAAACCCATCATCACCAACTACACTTTTACCAACACTGCAGGTACCACAACCATTACTACCACCACCATTATCAGGCCTGCACTACCACAATCACCATTACCATCCCTGATGCCACCACGCTCATTATCATCACCGTCATAACCAGCATTATCACTATTACTACCACCTACACCACTACTATCAACAGCTTTGTCACCACCAGCACTATCTCCTCAACACCAGTTACTTCTATCACAGCTATCACCATTAAACCACTCCACCGCTACTACCATCACCATCACTACTACCACCACCTCCACTGATACCACTTATACCAGTACTGCCACCACTACAACATTTTTGTGTGTTTATGTGTGTAAGAGCCTTGTGTATTTTACAGTATTTTCCGTGTGTGTGTGTGTGTGTGGGTATGTGTATGTACGTAAAATAAAAGTATGTGTATGAGAGAAATTGTGTGTTTGGTATTAGTGACTAAAGTTCCAGAACTCTCAGCTTTGTCAATGCTTGTGTAGGGCATGACCTCACAAGACATTTTTGCAAGATGTATGAAAGAGGAGTTTAGAAACACCTTTAAGGTTTACAAATCACATTTAGGTGCTAAGTCACATTTTGGAGCAAATTAAACCTTCATGAAACTTAAACTATAATGAAACATTTAAGTACAAAAACACATTTTAAAATAAAAATAACATTTAAGTTAAGACACTTTTCAGTGCAAAATCTCCATGTGGTGTGGAGTCAATAGGAGTGTGGTATCATACATTAGTGCAAAAGGAAAATAAGAACCACCCACAATAGGAAAATCTAGACCACACATTGCCAAAAGAAGCAATTCTGCCTGTGTGTCCAATGCTGAAATAAGCTCATGTGATAACTGAAAAGAAGCCCTAAAGCAGTATAGTGGCAACCAAAAATATCCCAGCTATGTTCAACACACTACAAAAAATGGAAACTGCCATTTTTTATTTCTTTGCTTCCCAAAGGGCGCCAATACCTTTGTAATAGAGTATTTGTTAAAGCAGTTCCAACCAAATAAAATGATTTCAAGATAACTAGATAAAGGACTAACACAGTCATCAGAGTCTTGTTCCTGCCATGCTTAAAAATCGACGAGGGCATCCAGAAGCTTGGACACAAAAAGGACTAAAGACTACCCTCATGAACTGTAAAGAGGATAAGGAAAAGCTCTAAAGCACGAAACAAAAACAAGCAACACTAGCTACGTTAAAGAGAAATGTTGATTTGATATATGATCTGAATAAATATGTAAATACATTATAATACTTTTCATATGTTATACATTTTGCATTTTTCATTTAGTATTCTTTTGAACACATGAAGTGTATTGGGTGAAAAATATCACCTGACAAATAATTTAGTACATGTATACACCTATTTAGATAAAATGTCAAGTGTTTGTTTTTTTCATTTTGAGGAATGTGCTACTTTTCGAAGGAAAGCCTTCCTTTCAAGATGGCTTGTGTTCAACAAATACACCCTGCCAACTGCTGCAATTTCTGAAAACTATGTACTTCCTGCTTTGCATAGGAATCACTCAGGGCTTGATTCACAAAGGTAAGCCTACACGTTTGTGTAAATTTATGATTGTTTGCTATTCACACAGATATTTTACTAGTAATGTCTTTATGACTGCAGAGTCTCTGCACATAAAAAAGTTAGGACAGTCCTATATTTTTGTGTTGACACTCCGCAGTAAAATCCATTTGTGAATAGCAAACAATTGTAAATTTGCACAAAAGGGAAAGTTTAGCTTTTTGAATCCGGCCCAAAGTAAAGGGTAGAATAATATAACAGAGTGACATGAGAAAGAAATACTTCTCTTGGCTTATCCAAGATCTGAATGGAAGTCTCAAAGAAATGGCTGAAGTTGGTGGCTGATCCAAAGTAACAAGCGACTAAAACCAAAGATCTCTGGCTTCACAGGATCTAAATAGGATCTATGCCAGGGATAAATAATGATGGATTTGTATTGTTATTTCTACTTATTTCTTACATTTATCACATTTGATAAAAATGCTTTTGGAGGATGTCAGAGCTGTGTTGTATGTGGAAACAACAAGACAGAGAAGACGGTGGACTAACGATCCTGCACCTCTATACCAGTTTCATCGTTTGTGTTGATCCCACGCAACAATCCCAAACACCAACCGTCCTATGATGCCACTGTGCTCCAGATCCTTCACAGATAATTGAATGGTGTGCGTGGGATGAAAAAAAGTCCAGGAATTAACCGTAGAATTTTCAAATTTCTTTATTAATCAAATTTGTAAATTGATTCCAAAGCAAAAAGTTCAGCCAACATGTTTCGTTCTCAAAGAGAACTTCGTCAGGGCTGAAAGTGATAAAAACAGACATCAATACACACAAATGGAAAAAAATGAAGAAAAAACGGTAATAGCATTAATATAAACGAAAAAAGGGAAGACAAAGAAAGAACACACATAACATAAAAAGCCAATCAAACATAAATATAGATATACATTACAATAACCAAAAATGTACCTAAACAATTTAAAAAACACTAATAATCAACACACTTACATTTAAAAAGTACATTTCTAAACGAAGAGACAAAGAAAAATGGACAATCAAACCAATGCAATTAATTAAAGAAAAATCATACAACATATTACATGAACACCTAAAACTTAGACATATGAAGCATCTTTGACCATAGTTACCCTAAAGTAACATGATGTTTTCACATGAGCACACACATTTGTCTCAATTGTCACAAATTAAAATGCATACAATGCATTTAGCTAATAGTCTAATGAGGTTATAGGCAAACGCTGTGGGACAAACAGAACTTCCAACATTAATAAATTCAAATAACACACAAATTCGTTTAAAGATCAAGAAAAAGATAAATGTAAAGTAAAAAAAAGGGAAATCGTTAGGAAACAAAATAGAGTGGAAAAATAAGAGAGAGAACTAGATACAAAAACATTTAAATGAGATGAGAAAGAAAGACCATACAACTATCTAAAGAAGCAAAAGGTTATTCAGCAATAAAAGGTCTCACCTTCTCAGGGTAATAACCCTTCTGAAATAGAAAAAGAGTTAATCTGTAGGCGTTGTAAAAAACCGCATAAAACCTGGGCTGAGTAGGAACCAGATGACTGCTTGATATTCTGAAAGAAAAATATAAATCAGAAAAAAATATATAAACTCCTATTCATAGATAACGAAATAGAGAGTCATCAAAGTTTATGGACATCTCTTTGATGACTCTCTATTTCGTTTTAATTTGCGGCAATTGAGAAAAATGGGTGTGCTCATGTAAAAACATCATGTTATTTTAGGGTAACTATGGTCAAAGATGCTTCATATGTCTAAGTTTTAGGTGTTCATGTAATATGTTGTATGATTTTTCTTTAATTAATTGCATTGGTTTGATTGTCCATTTTTCTTTGTCTCTTCGTTTAGAAATTTACTTTTTAAATGTAAGTGTGTTGATTATTAGTGTTTTTTAAATTGTTTAGGTACATTTTTGGTTATTGTAATGTATATCTATATTTATGTTTGATTGGCTTTTTATGTTATGTGTGTTCTTTCTTTGTCTTCCCTTTTTCGTTTATATTAATGCTATTACCGTTTTTTCTTCATTTTTTCCATTTGTGTGTATTGATGTCTGTTTTTATCACTTTCAGCTCCTGACGAAGTTCTCTTTGAGAACGAAACGCGTTGGCTGAACTTTTTGCTTTGGAATCAATTTACAAATTTGATTAATAAAGAACTTTGAAAATTCTACTGGTTAATTCCTGGACTTTTTTTCATCCCACGCACACCATTCAATTATCTGTGTTGTATGTGGACTTAATGTGCGTTATATGGCATGAGTGTGTAAAGTGTAGTGTCTTATGTGTTGTGCAGAGAGTTTTTCCTAACAGGAGAGTGTTGTTATGAGTGCGGTGATACCAACCTCTGTAGTGGTGGTGTTCCTTACCTTTTTGGTTGTTTGATATGTATTCTCTACAATGCTTTCTGCACTCTGCGCTCTTCCTGTTCTCTACTTTCCTGGGCATGAGTCATGGTCAAAGCTGCCACTCTCTCACTTTGTGATTGTTCCAGCACATCAATGTGATCATCCTAATTAGAGTAGAACGTGTTCCCTATCCCATGCAGCAAACCACGAAAGCAGTGGCGTAATGCAAAATGAAAAGAACGTGGTGAGGGGCCCCTAGGGCTCCAGTATCTTACAGATTTATTAGGCTGCAGGCTGCAGGGACCTGCATTACATCCATGCCTCAAAGCTCCCTGCCTTGTACAAGGCAACCAACGTTAACCAGTGTTAACCGGCGGGATCAAGAAGGCTTATTGCAGCAACACAACCGAGGAGCAATGAAGCAGCTCAGGGGGCAGGAGGAAGCTGCCAAACAAGTCAGTCTGCTAGATGTAATAGGGAGAGGGAGGTCTGTATGCGACGGTCAGGGGCATACGTGTTATAATGCTAAAAGGCCGATTGTCCAGATATAATATACATGAAGAGATAAAGAAGAAAGCTACCAAAAGATCTCATATCAACCTTATCTGAGAGGTGTTACTGGCCTGGCACAATGAACCTCAGAAATTGACTGGGTTGGCAAGAGACCAGCCACAGGCAATGGGCAGATGGAAAGGGAACCAACTCAGACCACTGGTAGAGGATGGTAGTCGATCCTATGAGGAGACAGGTGAGAGATGTATCTGATAGAGACTTCTAGCCACAGATTACCTTAGAATTATCCCCAGGCATCAGACTAGTTCCGGAAAATTTTCCGCGATCAGTACCCCTGCGCGCCGGTAGGTGGCGTTGTCCACGCTGGAAGAGACGTGCGTGGGGCCTATATAAGAGCCATGTCAATTCTTTTTTTTTTTTTTTTTCTGCGCCAGTCAGTGCAGATTCGCTGAAGAGCTACCCACAGTCACTTTTTGACTGACCTTTTTTGACCATTTTTGTGAAAGATGTTTTGAGACATTGTATCCTGATGTGGCAGGGATATCTGCGAGGAAGGCTGGTATTAAACTCTGTGGCGCCTGTCATCAACCAATGCCAGTGACTGGTCTACACACCTTGTCTGCCTCTGGTGCCCAGAGCATGACCACAACGCCAAGACCTGCATCGATTGTCATGCCATGCACACCAAGGCTTTGAGGGAGCGGTCTCTCAAGGTCTTTGGTGCTCGATGTTCGTGTCGGTCTCGTTCCAGGTTGAGAAGAATGTCCTGGGATCAGTTGCTGAGCCAATCCAAGCACTCGTCACACTCGAAGTTGTTCGGGTAAGTCCTGTACGTTCAAAAAGACCAAGAAGCCGAAGAGGAATTCGACTTCGCCCCATCTGTTGAAGTCATCCGACAAGACCAGGGAACGTCGGCATTTTAGGCCTGGCTTCGCGGTTGAGCCTGCACCAGGGCCATCACCGTGACTCCCCAATTTCCTGGAGCCAGAGCATCCACAGCCCAACTCCATGAGTTATATGGGGCCATGCACCTCCTATTTGGGCAGTCTGTCATCACTAGCACTTCCTCGGGCCCAGCAGATGGGGCCCCTACTGGCCTTCCGCCGGCAGGTTCGCCCCAGGTGCCAGTCAGTCCTCTTGTATCCATGGATGGATCTGGACCAGCACCGGTCGAGCCACCTTCACCTTCCCTGGGACTATTGCCAATGTTCCCGATGCCCACCCGCTACGCCATCCCATTCTAATCCCCAAAATCGACATAGAGCCAGATGGGCATCGTCCAACGCCGACTTCGGTGCCGACAGAGGGTATCTCTTTCAGGCCGGAGCCTGTGCCCTAGTCCTATTGACTAGGACTAGGGGATGAACGGGAGTGGCCACTGGACCCTGGACCCTGGACCATGTTCCCGGTGCCCACACGCTATGTCATCCCCATTCTTATTCCCAAAATCGACATAGAGCCAGATGGGCGTCGTCCAACGCCGACTTTGGTGCCGACAGGAGGCATTTCTTTAAGGCCGGAACCTGTGCCCTAGTCCTATTGACTAGGACTGGGAGGATGAATGGGAGTGGCCACTGAACCCTGGAAAATACCAACCCCTAGATGCCACCGAGGACACCTGGTGTGAGTATCTGGCAGATGTCAGTGGAATGGACACCTCTCCAGATACTGACTTGGTCTCTCTTCCTACCATGGCTACATAGGAGGGAGACTCATTTGCTATGGATGTGAGAAGGGCGGCCAATGTCCTGGACCTTCTGCTGCCCTCTGTAGCTGTCAAGATGACTGTCTTGATGGAGGTGCTTCAGCTGGGAGTGACCCCATCAGAACCGCTTCTCCAGTTTACTGAAGCCCTCATGGATGTCTTACTTGGGGCCTGGTCACAGGGGCTCCTGTGAATAAGAATTTCCCGCAGCCATTGCCCCATCCTAGGTTATCACACTTTCCTCACTTGGCACCCCACCCCACAGAACTTGGTGGTCCAAGCCTCCACTTCCAAAATAAATCCTAGCACATTCCCTACACCTCCACTAGACAGGGAGTCCAAGAGACTGGATATCTTGGTAAGAAGATGTTTTCTTCTGCTAGCATGGCACTGCGATCAGTGAACACTGCATGCCTTTTCGGCCAATACTCCTATTCACTGTGGGACTCGGTTGCGCAGGTGTTGCCTATGGTCCAGAGGGAGGCCCAGGCCATTCTATATCATGCTATAGCTGATGGGAGAGTCACAGCTAAGTTCACCATACGTTGTTGACTGAATACAACCAACTCGCTAGGCAGAGCGGTTTTATCGTCAGTGTCCCTAAGGTGCCATGTATTGCTGAGAACCAATGGCTTTTCAGAGGATGCACAAGCCTCGCTTATGGACATGCGTTTCAATGGCTCCCGTCTCTTTGAAGACAAGGTGGACTCAGCACTGGAGCGATTCAAGGGTAGCAGAGCTATGGCCAGGTCCTTGTGCTTTTCTATGGTCCCTCGCCAAACCCATTCGTGCCCCCTGAAGTGGCTTCCAGCCATGTCTCTACCAACCCAGTCACCACAGCACGCAAGCTTCCCAGCCCCTGCGTGGCCGAGGATGCAATACTCACAGACCCAATGGGTAAAGTAGCCAGAGGATGAGCCAGTCTACCGCCCCTGACACCCCCAGCCTCCAAGCCTCTTTAGTTTGCATTCAGCCCAATATGGGCATCTAGTAGGAGGCAGAATAGGCCATCACCTGCCTCACTGGTGGTCGATAACATCCGAACACTGGGTTCTCCAAATTATCCAAAGGGGCTACTGCCTTCCCTTTGCAACAGCCCCTCCACCCATGCCACCCATTTGTGACATACTAACGGAGGACCACCTCTCGTTACTCTGCCAGAAAGTGGTGTTCTCTAGGCCAAGGGAGCCCTAGAGAGGGTGCTGGCATCAGAAGTATGTCGTGGTTGTTATTCCCGCTACTTTCTGGTGCCTAGGAAGGACAGAGGCCTTTGTCCTATCCTAGACCTGAACCCTCTCAATTTCATCCTGACTCAAGTTCTATCAGCCCTCCCCCTGGGAGACTGGATGGTAGAGTTGGACTTGCAGGATGCACACTTCCACATTCCTGTCCTGCCTTCCCACCGACATTACCTGTGGTTCACGGTGGGCCACGAGCACTTTCAATTTGCCATGCTCCCTTTTGGCCTTACCAGCACCACTCTGGTGTTCACCAAGGTGATGCCAGTGGTTGCAGCTCATCTGCCGAGATCAGGTCTTGCCCTATCTCGATGACTGGCTGTTAAGGGCGGGCTCGCCCCAGGTGGTCGTCTCCCACCTCCAGACTACGGCGGACCTCCTGCACTCACTGGGGTTCAATATCAACGTGTTGAAGTCAAACCTGATCCCTTCTCAGACGCTCACTTTCATCAGAGCTGTGTTGGACACAGCGCAGTTTCTGGCGTATCCGCACGAACGGGGAGTCCAGGATATTCAGGCTATGATACTGATGTTTCAGCCTCTGTCCTGGATTTCAGTGAGACTGACTCTGAGGTTGCTGGGCCTCATGGGCTCCTACATCCTGCTTGTGATGCATGCCTGCAGGCATATGCAGGATCTGCAGTGGAACCTGAAGTTCCAGTGGTTGCAGCATCTGGAGAATCTCTCCAACATGGTCCAGATCTCGGAGGGCACTACAAAAGACCTGCAGTGGTGGCTAACAAACCACGATTGGGTCAGTAGCAGAGCCCTCTTCCTTCCCCAACCAGATCTAACGGTAGTGACAGATGAGTCATTCCTGGGCAGGGGCGGCCATCTGGGAGAAGTGGAGATCAGAGGACTCTTGTCGGAGTGACGGAGGTAGACGCGGACGTGGGGCGGCAGGATGCGGGCATTGACTGCTGCGAGTGGCGAGCATCAGAGGCCATGTGTGTTCGCCTTTAACCGGTCTAATCGTAGCCTAAACTGCCTAAGCAGCCACAGAGGAGTCACAGAGAGTGGGATGGGCTGGTTCAAATTATTCCTGCGCCTCCCGCTACACCACATTGAATCGGAAACCGAGCTGTATTCTTTAGTTTTCTGTGGTGGAGGAGACGCGAGAGACGGCCGGGAGACCGGGAGGCGGCCAGGAGATAGGCAGTGAGGTGTGTTGTCCAACTACACGGAGGAGGGGGAGGAGCGGTAAGCTGGCAGCATTGCTGCTTTTTCTCTTGCCAGCGCTCTCCTCAAGCCCCAGGCTCCTCTATGACTGTTTATCTTTGTTAAAACATATACTGCTATATTGCCACTGGACTCTAGCGAGACTCTAGTGAGACTGTGAAAAGGTAAAAGGAGCTCCTGCAACACAGGCAGAGAAGAACGGGCAGAGGGCGATGGGTTTCCTGAGAGCAGAGGAGTCCTTCATTTGTTCTGAGGCTGAGAGCCGAGCCTGAACCCGAGCATGAGAGGGGTTGAGAGTGGGTGACATTGGGTGCGACAGGCTCGTGCCACGCTTCCTCCCGCATGCCCGGAGATGGTCGGCGTTAGTCCGGCGTGGCTTGCGCTGCAGAGAGGTTCGCTTCGACCCCCCCCCGCTCCCCTAAGCTCTACGTGTCGCCATCTTATTGGGGGTTGAGCCACCTGGCAGTATCAGCAGAGTAATGAACTGATTTGGCTGGCTGACTACTAATAGGAGTGGATGAACATCATCCGTGACTCTGCTTAATGATTGTATCTTGTGGACTTTCACGTCTCTTTTGGCTTAGACTGTGCTGTTCTGAGTAGACCAGCAGTCCAGGGGGGCTAGTACCACCATTCTGCGCAATATTTGGTTTGAGCCTGGCAGGATAAAACTAGATTAGCCAGCTTAATAAGCATAATCAGTATAATCAGTTCAATCAGCAGTGCTCATCCAGACAGCCGCAGCTCCGGCGGTCTACAAGCCCACAAACTAAAATCATTTGCTGGTGATTCCTTCCAGGTGCCTACGTTCAGGGAGCTCAATTGCTCCCTCTGGATCATCTGCAGGATCGCCAGGATTCATTTTAGGGCCGGTTAGTTGCACCTCTGATTACACTAGTCCCCTCAAGTTACTCAAGACCTATCAGGCGAAGGAAACCCCGGGGTCACCTTTCACACTTGAAATCCTAACCCTCTGTGATGTTGATGCTTTCAAGGGGCGTGAGGGGCACAATAAAGGGCACAGTGGTAAAGGATAAGGCTCAGGGAGTGGCCTCCAATGTAGCCTGTGAGGACAAGGTGGGTACTCGCCCCAACCTTTCTGAGCTGACTGTTCCACATTCTCCCAAGTTTTTCTATCAGATTACTGCCGGAGTAACCTTAATATCTCCATTAACACAAGCCACTGATGGAAGTGTTTTACCTTTGGTGGCAGAAGATACTGAGATGGAAATGGACAAGCCGGTGGAAAATGTTGAGGTTCAGTCCGAAATAAATTCTGTTGAAAAGAGGTTGCCAGTAATGGTGGGGCCGGTATCCTTGGTTGATAAATCTAGCCCTTTGAGCAACGCTGAGCAATCTTTGGGTCATCTCTCCCTTAAAATGTCTCAACATATACCCCAGACTGTAGACTGCAGCCTTGAACCTGGGGATTTGGAGGATTATAGTATGCCGGACATTGCCATACCGCTAGAAAAAAACAAAGTTTTGGAGGCCAACCTGAAAACGCCAGTCACCAGGGAGGTGGCACAGAGACTGTCATCGGATACCCATGCCAGTTGCTCCGGAGGTGGCACAGAGACTGTCATCGGATACCCATGCCAGTTGCTCCTGTATGCCAAACCAGTACAGTAGCACCCCTTCTAGTGTGTCCCATGAGCATTCATTAGATTTGTCAAACCTGGAGGCGTCAGAGACGTCGCCTGATAAAGAGGCACACGATTTTTGGCAAATATTAAATGTAAATTGTAGATTGGGGGGGAGGAGCAATATTGAGATATTTTATATTTTAAAGAGGATTCTCCCGTCAATTTTATCCCTGTTGGAGAAAACCACAATGAATTCCGATCATATACTGGATGTCCTTTCTCCAATTTTAATGGGGGTTCAGAGGCTCAATTGTGTTAATACCAGTATAAGTAAGCCCGAAAAGGGCACTGTAGTAAAATCCCAGGCTTGCCAGACATGCATAGGGGTGTCTGGCTCAGGAATCCAGGTTGAGGAAGCGGAAGATAAGGGGGACCCCACTGCTTCACCGTTAAGAGGTGGTCCCAGGGTAAGCTCCGCCCCTAAAAAACAACGGACAGGGGATACTTTGCACCTCAGTCCCGGGGGCAACGCAAAGGCATCCGCACCTATGAATCCATTACGGGTGTACCCCATCTTTAAAAAAGGGAATTCTAACATGTCTTGCACTACTGAATTATTAACAGTCCCCCTTCACGTAAATTGTCCCATGGGTAGTTTATATGTTGTTCTCTCAGGGGAGGGTGCCCCTCCGAAAGAAAGTAATAGATTAAAAGGTCAGAGGGAGAAGAAGAATAGGATTTGCTGCATTCATAGGCGTAAGCCTAAAAAATTGAGGTTTCCTATGGTACCTGAGGAGCCTGACATCTCAAACCCGCCTCAAAGTAGAAATTATTCCAGGCTCCCATTCTCTGACGATGGCCAATATTTGGGACGTTTGGAGATAAATTCTCCCCCTCCCATCTCTATGGTAGTTGATCCTTCATGGAAGGGATTAGGGGAGTTGGAAGGGCAGGAAGTCGGTGGGATTCCCAAAATGACTTAGGGGGGAGTAGGAAATAACTGTGAGAACTTTAAAGTACATATTGATTCGGATATAGTGCACAGAGGAATTAGGAAAGATCACAACCCAGTGAATTTAACAGCACAAACCTATGCTGCTGTGCCAGATTTAGGTCGGGACGTGAATAATGTCTCCTCCATCCTTCCTGACCGGGGTACTCTCCCAGTACAGATTGATCACGGCCAAGGGAGGATTCAGGAAGGGAGCCCCCCTCCTTGCTTCTTGCATAAGTCAGGTGTCAGTGTTGGGGTCCGATCTAAGATTAAGCGATAACTCATGTGCTGGACATAGTTCTGGGCATGCAACTAAAACTCTGATTTTTGCTTCCCTGTTTGATACCGAATCAGCCTTATTCAACAGAAGCTCACTGTTGCAGCTGTTATCAGAAATAGAGGATTTAAGATTAGTAATAAGCAAAGATATTGAGCTGGTCTATCTAGACTTCAGTAGTGGTCCCCCAAATACTAGAGCCACATTTAGTTCAGGGATAATTGCAATGCTATTGTTGTCTAACGCCGAATATTTTAGAATAAGAGGGATAGATGTGTTCCCACATGTGGACTCTTTGGTGGCACCGCTTGAACCACACAGAAAAGACCACCAGGAGTTAGGTAGTATGTTTCCCAAAACAAGGGGTGTCATAAATCCGAAAGACATTAAAATCTCGGTGGGTAGCTCTTCAGGAAAAAGAGAGATTAACATCACAGGACCTGAGGTTCTAAGATCTATCAAACCCATAGGGGATGAAGAGGGGGCCCAGTGGAGTTGGGTAGCTGGCTCGCTGAATGGCTTAAAAGAAAACACAAAACTCCCCATGCTGCGGAGGTAGCCCACTGGGAAAAATCTTGTCTTGGAAAATAGCGGGTGTTGGAAATTCTAATCTTAAATTTAACTCTTTATTAGATCATGAACCTAAAATAATCTGTCTCCAGGAAACATGGAGCTGCGTGGATTTCAATTTTGAGAACTTTTTGTATTTTGTCGTGCAGCAAAACCTTCAACTAAAGGTCATGCAAGTGGTGGCCTAGCTATTTTACTCAGCTGCACTATAAATTGGAATCCTGTGGTTTTCTCCATCCTTCCAAGTTTTGTATGGGTTTGAAACTTAGGTTGGGTAATAGTACACGAGGTCAGTCTGCATCCCTTTTTTTGGTAAATGTATACATTCCTTCAGGGAGCGCAAGTGATTCACTGGTTGAATCTATCTTTTCCTTTGTGCATAAGACAAGTATCTCCAAAGAGTGCACCTTGATACTGATGATGGGTGATTTTAACGCTGAAATCTCAAACTGTTCATCTATGGCCTTTTCTAACTGAGTTGGAGGACGTATGGTCCATTCCTGAATTTTTACTACCTGGCCATATTAGATTAGATAGGCGGGGCTTGTCTTTCCTGCATAATCTGAGAATGTGTGATTTCGTGCTGTTGAATGGCAGATTCCCAGATGATTCTCCTGCCTCTTTCACCTTTCACGGTCCATGCGGGCACTCACTGTATGACTATATGGTGGTATCCTATCAACTCTTTGGTGCATGTACGCATTTCAAGGTACTGCCTACAAACATGAGCGATCATGGAGTTGTGACAGTGGATGTCAACATGGAACTCGAGTTGCTGGAACCCTGGAATCAAAGGGATGATAGCATTTTATACAACAGATCTAATGGGCGCACTTTTTGATCCAATAAAAACCTCCCATGTTTTAGGAGGATTGTCGAAAAAGCGCAACCTGGCCTTAGTCAGGAAAATCCCATCTCCAGGTTCGAGAAGATATTGGCCCCAATTAGATTGTGTGGAAGCAAGAAGCAAGTTAGTAGCACTAATCCTGTAATGGCTATATCATGGGAGGTAAAAAAACTAAATCGCAAGATTAACGCCCTAAGAAGGGAGCAATTTAAGCAGTCCTCTATGTCCAGACAAAGGGAAATCAATAGATTGAAACAGGCAAGAAAAATAAAATTTGCATTGGAGCGCAGAGGGGTGGAAGATGTGAATTGGATACAACTAAGATAGGTTGCAAAGTCCGGTGATACAGGGAAATATTGGGCTTTAATAGTTAAGTTGTGCGATGGCAGAACTAAGGCAAAACCCATTTCGATATCTGATGTAGAATGCACCATATACATTTCTCAGTTATATGCACTAAATTCCTTAGTTGGGCTGAAAACCGACTTTGTCTTCGACTCTTCGGTGGGGAGCGATTACTGCCCCCCCCTCATGTAACGAAATAGAGGGTTTCATTAAAGGGGCAAGGTATTCAGGTGCGATTGGCCCTGATGATGTTCCAAGTGCAATAGTTAAACAGGATGGCGCAGCATGGGCACAATTTTTGTGTCCGGTATTTTCTTACTGTTACGCACATGGGACTATTCAGTTGTCCTGGAAGGGAAGTATTGTGGTCCCATTATTTAAAAAGGGACCAAAAAATTCCCCTGCTTGCTTTAGGCAGATCGCATTATTGGATGCGACTGGAAAATTGTTTGCTAAGAGTATACTCCTCCAGCTTTTAGAAACGGTTTAGTCCCTGCAGAGCAAGCCGGGTTCTGCAAACATAGTGGTACTCTAGATAATATTACTGCTCTGCAAACCTTAATTGATAAATACCCAATGAGCAGGGGTATGCCGTTATACGCAGCCTTTATAGATTTCTCCACGGCTTTCGACCAGGTTGACCGGGGGACACTGTGGAGAAAATTGGCCACTTTGGGGATTCCCATGCACCTGCTTAGACTAATTATTGCATTGCACTCCTCCACTTGGACTCAGGTCCTGATGGGAGGAACCCAGGGCCTGTCAAGTAAAATAGAGACCCACAAGGGACTGAAACAAGGGTGCCTACTGGCTCCTCTTCTCTTTTCTCTTTATATTAACGATCTGCCGAGTAGGGTAGTGCTCTGCAAAGGGGACCCCCAAAACTAGGAACAATGAAGTTAAGCTGCCTGCTATATGCGGACAACGCCATTTTGTTAGACCTAACTCCAATTGGACTCCAAAGGCGACTTACCAAGCTAACAAGTTATTCAGAAGATTACTTCTTGAAAATAAATATTTCAAAAAGTAAAATTATGGTTTTTAGACAAAGGGGATGCCGAGTTAGGAAAAATATGCACTGGTTCCTGGAGAATGATAAACTTGCCGCGGTGAAATTATACCCTTACCTAGGAAGAATTTTCACAAGTCAGTGCTCCAGTAGCGATCATATTGACCAGTGCAGAGGTAAAGCAATCTCTCAGGCTTCTGCAATTAGTAGATTTAAAATCATTGCGGGAAAAGATATTTTGCACATGTCTTATCAGTTTATAAAATTAAAATTCCCCCAGCGTTGAGTTACGCCTGTGAAACAGTAGATGAACAGCAGTGGGATAATTTTGAGAAAGTAGAGGGGCGTATCTGGCGCCAAATGTGTAATCTGAATCGTGGAACACCCTTAGCCGCAATTCTGCTCGAATTTGGGCTTCTTTCCACTTATGAGTTCTCTATGGCTGCCTGCTTAAGATGGAGCAATGCACTATTGAAAAGTTCTGAGAACCCTTTACGGGTAGCAATGTGTGAGGAAATTTTTTACACCCTGAAGGGAAAAAGTGTTCTCTTTAGGAATTACCGGAAAGCCGTAAATTTGTTTGACTTTGAGAATCGCTGTACGGGTACTCTTCCCAAACAAGGTTTGGAGTTTGCGGAGCAGAGACTTGTTGATCCCGGCATAGAGGGCGTTTCCGTAGTCCAGTCTGCTGGTTATGAGTGCATGGGTGACAGTCTTCCTTGATTCGGGGGGGATCCATTTGAAGGTCTTTCGGAGGATGCGGAGGGTGTTGAAGCAGGTGGAGGCGACGGCATTGACCTGTCGGGTCATGGAGAGGGAGGAGTCGAGTACGATGCCGAGGTTTCAGGCGTGGTCTGTTGGGGCGGGGGAACTGCCGAGGGCGGTGGGCCTCCAGGTGTTGTCTCAGGCAGAGGGGGAGGGTCCGAGGACCTCTGTCTTCTCCGAGTTGAACTTCAGCCAGCTGCTGCTCATCCAGGATGCAACGTCGTTCATTTCTTCCTGGAAGTTGAATCTGGTGGTGAGGGGATCCTTGGTGAGGGAGAGGATGAGCTGGGTGTCGTCGGCATAGGATACTATGCTGAGTCCGTGCTGTCTGACGATAGCGGCGAGGGGGGCCATGTAGATGTTGAAGAGCGTGGGGCTGAGCAATGATCCTTGGGGTACTCCGCAGTTGATCTCTGTGGGTTCGGAGAGAAAGGGTGGAAGTCTGATTCTTTGGGTTCTGCTGGTGAGGAAGGAGCGGAGCCAGTCGAGGGTGGATCCCTGTATGCCGGTGTCGTGGAGTCTGGCGGTGAGTGTGGGGTGGGAGACGGTGTCGAAGGCTGCAGAGAGGTCAAGAAGGATCAGGGCTGCGGTGTGTCCTTGGTCGAGGAGGGTGCGGATGTAGTCTGTGGCGGCGAGTAGAGCAGTCTCAGTGCTGTGGTTGCTGCGGAATCTGGATTGGGAGGGGTCGAGGATGGAGTTTTCTTCGATGAATTTCGTTAGTTGGACGTTGGCTGTCTTCTCTGTGACTTTGGCCGTGAAGGGGAGGAGGGAGATGGGTCGGTAGTTCTTGAGGTCTGTGGGTTCTGCTGAGGGCTTCTTGAGTAGGGGTCTGACTTCTGCGTGTTTCCAGTCGTCGGGAAAGATGCCGGTTTCGAAGGTGGCGTTGAAGGTGTGTCGTAGTTCTGGTGCGATGGCGGCTCTGTGGAAGATGTGTGGGGGCAGGGGTCCATTTGGGCTCCTGAGTAGATGCCTTTCATGGTCGATGTTGTGTCTTCGGTGGTGACTGGGGTCCAGGAGGAAATGGTGGGCTGGCTGGCGTTGCTGGAGGAGGGAGTGGTTTCGGAGTCAGGTGTCTGGTCGTTGTAGTTGTCATAGAGGCCCTTTATTTTCAGATGGAGTAGGAGCCGAGCTTTTTGCAGAGGTCATGGGAAGGGGTGATGTCTGTGGTTTCGCTGGGGTGTTTGGTGAATTCCTGGATGATGCTGAAGAGTTCCTTAGAGAAGGCGAGGATCTTGTTCTGGATGAATGTCCTTTAGGTTGATCTGATGCGTTGGTGGTATTCTGTCATGGCGTACTTGTAGGTGGTGTGGTCTTCCGAGGATTTGCTGTTACTCCAGTTCCTCTCGAGATGTCTACAGGTGCGTCTGGATTCTTGGAGGTCGGCGGTGAACCATGTGGCCTTTCTGGGGCGCTGTCTGTCAGGGTTACGTAGCTAGAAGTCTCTATCAGATGAACAAGTTATTTACCTTTGGTAATGCCTTATCTGGTAGAGACTCAATCTAGCCGCAGATTCTTTACTGACCCACCCATTCTCCTCGTTCTGCAAACAGATTTCAAGGTACAGGACTATTGCCATATCAGGGCCCTAGTTCCACACACCGCTTGTCAGTGTTCTTCATGGATCTGTGCTTTTGGTGTGGAAAGTCGCAAAAAGAAACTGACGTCAGTGTGCTGGGGCACATGTCACTTCTGGTGCAGCCGCCGCTGTCGATGCCACTCGGAGCCGAATGACGTACCCCACCCGCGCACAGGCGTGCTGCTCATGAAAAATTCCCGATCCAGTCTGACTCCTGGGGATAATTTTAAGATAAGGAATCTGCAGCTAGATAGAGTCTCTACCAGATAAGGTATTACCAAAGGTAATTAACTTGTTATTTTGGCACGGACACTGCAGCAAAATAAAAATATAAAATAAAGCAGCAAATATTCACAGGATACAGGCCTAGCATATGGGGCCAATAGTCCTGGACTCTACCGTGTTTGGGTATTCGTAACAGTGGAAACAGGACTGGGAATGTGTGACAATCAGGAGGAACATCCAGTGCATCCCGGAGCCTGGTGATGGTGGTCAAACACAACATGGGGCTAGCAGGAGGCTTTCATTTCTTGTAGAAGGTTTAGAGCAAGGTGGGAGATGTAAACTTGAGGGCTAGGACACTGCTGTGGTTGGAAATAGGAGCAGGAAAGATCTGGGATGGCATGTGGCGTACAGCAGTTTAGGAATGTAGATCTCAGTGAGCAGCTGGGAATCAACTGGTTGATTTTTTAGTCCCTGATTTGAGGAGTCAATGATTTCTTGAAGACAGAAATCATGAGCAGGACCAGGGCCCAATGGTGAACACGGAGCCTTCCTGCTTATTAACGCTCTGATAGAGCTTGGTGGCGATTGCTTAGCACTGGATGAACAGTGAGTGAGTACCTTTGTTTAGAGGCTGAATTCAGGGAAGAGTGACCCATCATGAGAAACAAACAATTCACTCAGCATGGTACTTTTCAAGTTGCCAAGCCATAAACTGAGATGGAGAAGTATTTGTATCTATGTCTTTATCTATGCGAGATATGAATTTATTTACTATGATGTTTTACAAAGTGCTAGATGTCTCTTTTTAATTACTTCACAGTGCTTGACGGAAAGAATGGCATTGGGTTGGAGCGCAGAAGGACTTTTGATGTATCAGAACCTTTTCAGTTGTGGCTTCTGCTTTGTGTATCTGGAGTAATATCGTCAGAGTTCACTCTTCACAAGTTTCCTGACCGCGTTTAGTTGATCTCGATTTCAGACTGAGGGTGTTCCAGAGTCTCGGTCCGTGAATGCCGGGCCACCTGCCTCCGCATTTCTACCTCCTGAATGATGGCTGTTAAAGCCGATGGGCAAACATGAAGCTAAACTGTCGTTGGGGCCACTTTCTGCAGGTAAAAAGGGCAAGTGTCCAGGTGTAAGAGAGCTACTTGTGTTCTTTGCGAACATAAGGTATCTCTGCCTATGTTTATGGGTAACAACACATATATTTATACAGCACACAATACATAATAAGGAGTCTTTATTACTCGCTAAGTGAGCTAAATCCTTCAAAGAAGCAAAAGTATGCCTTGCAGGCAGGGGCATAGCTTCAGAGGGGGTGTTTGGGGTGTTACACCCCCCTAATAAATCTATTCTCTAGTAAATAGTTGGGTACAGGTGTTTTCAGTCGGGTATGGTGAGGAGCCTGTCGGATTTCACCTGGGATTTTTACATACTCACAGAGACAAACACACACACACAGTCTCTCTTCTATGTTTTAAAGGTCTTACAAAATGTGGCTAATTTACAAAATATTGTGTTATAAGTACCCCTTGCAATCTGTACTCCTCTCCCTTTCCACCGCTCCTTAAACTCCCCTTCTACACTTCTTCTCTTATAATGTATTTTAACATGATATGCCAGCATGGTGTAGGAAACCTTAAAGCTCAGACCCCCCCCAATTTTACTGACCAACCTACGCCCCACAGGTCTGCGTCTCTCTCTCCCCACTTCCTCTCCCTGCCCCTCCCTCTTCACCCACTCTCACCCACCCCCTCTACCACTCCCTCTCTCCAAGGAAGCTTTGATACTCCGGTAGGTTATGCAGAGACCTAAGCAAAAAAAGTGTGCTGCTAGTTATTTTGATGCATTCGGAATCGTTTGAAAGTACCTAAACACAATAAAGTCTGTGCTTGCAAAAATGGGGTGTCTGACTTTATCAGCATTTACCAACACTGTGAGAATCAGTGTGTGTCAAACATGCCCAAACACACACACATTACCCCACTCACCTTGTAAATGTTTGGATTGGGCGATTTTTCTCTTTCACTCCTTTCATTTCACTTGGACACATGGCGCACTCCGAAATGCCATTTTACACAAGCGATTGTCTTTATGTTCATTGTGTGCACATGCAGATACCACGCACACATCTCACATGAATAGATGACGCCAGCCAGCTCACCTTTCCATGGAAAGGGATTGAGTATTTTTAGACCCCAGCTGAGAGACCCATGCTGCCACTTGTACATCTTCTGCAATACAATCATCAGGACAAACAAACTCACACATATTTATGCTGTTCAATTCAACACAGCGTGTTAGGAACATTACAAAAAACAGAAAATATACCTAACACAGAGGTCTGATATGCATGGGACAGCGGTATAACATACATGACACAGGTATGATATACATGACACAGAAGCAGGATATACATGACACAGAATAATGATATACACGAAGCAGAGGGATGATATACATGAAGCAGAGGTATAATATACATGACACAGTTACGATATGCATGATACAGAGGCAGGATACACATGACACAGATGGACATATACATGAAACAGAGGTATAATATACATGAAGCAGAGGGGTGATATACATGACGCAGAGGGATGATATACATGAAGCAGAGGTATAATATACATGAAGCAGAGGGGTGATATACATGACGCAGAGGGATGTTATGCATGACGCAAAGGGATGATATACATGACGCAGAGGGATGATATACATGAGGCAGAGGGATGATATACGTGGCACAGAGGGATGATATATATGACAGAGAGGGGTGATATACGTGGCACAGAGGGATGATAGATATGTGTTGGAAAGTGGATTATTGGTAGGGGCAAATGTAGGTCTGCCACTGGCAATAAGGCCACTAACACATGATAGGGCGCAGCATAGGTCTGAGAAAATTATTCCTATGCTCAACCCTTAGTAACGTGGCTGCGAGCAGACAGGCTTAACTTCAAAGACAGGGATGTAAAGCATTTAAAAACACCAATTCAGTAAATAATTGAGACACAACACATAATAAAAATCCAACACCAATTTATAATAGGAAATATCTTTATCTTTAAAATGACACCAAAACGACAAAATTCCAATGTAGGGAACCGGAGATATGAATTTTCAAAGATTTAGCAAAATATAGCACTTAGAAGATTATAGCACCACATTGGGATACCTGCTTGCGATAGACCGGGTCAAAGTCAAAGTTTCAGGCCGACCGCGATGGAGCCCTGGGCGGCTACAGCTCGCGGCAGGTCCCGGTCTCAGTTTCTACCTTCACACTTAGAAACTTTTCTGGAGCTTTTCTACCCGAGGTCCCTCGAAGCTCCCAGCCAGTCCGGATTCGGTGAGGGTTCGCCGGATTGCCTTTCGACAAGCTCCAGGTCAACTTCCCTGGAGCGGACTTAGAAACGTTTTCTTTAGCGCTTTAGCGGGGCAACCCAGGAGCCCAGGCCGACACGCGATGGAAAGCAGGCGGCTTGGCTCTCGCGGTTGCTCCTGGTCACCTTTTCTACGAGCGGACTTAGAAACGTTTCTGGAGCTTTTTCTCGCGGGGTCTCTCGATGCTCTTCATGTAGCCGGATCCGGTGAGGGTTCGCCGGCTTCAGATTTCTTCTAGTCCCGGTCAAACTCTGGAAGTGGGACCGACGGAGCTTTAGCGGGACGAACCTGGGTGGCTTGGCCGGCTCGCGGTTGAAGGCAGGCGGCTTGGCTGACCAGGATGAGTCGGTCCCTCTATGGAGCTTTTTTTCAAAGTTCCTCCAAAGTTCTCCAAACTTCTTGAACTTCTTCCTGAAGTTCCTCAAAGGGTCCCAAAGTGTCTCAAACTCACTCCAAGGGTCTGGAAGCTCCAAGATGGTCCTTGAAAGTTGAGGACTTCAGTTCCCACAATCCACTTGGACGTCACCCTTACAAATCCACTGGTAGTTCTCCACGGTGCAGATTTAGTTGGTGATGTTCCAGATGAGCTCTTTTAACCTGTAGCTTTCAGGGAGTCCACTCTTTAGTTCCTTTTCAGCAAGATAATCCACAGGGCTGTAGTTTCAGATGGCGCAGTCTTCAGAGATCAGGCCTTAGAAATCTTTGCACAGCAAAACTTCTCAGCTTGGCAATGTCTTGCTTCAGTAAGTTTCAAGCAGCAGATCTGGAGGGCTCTGCCCCTCTCAGATACTTATTCCAAGTTCTCTGGGTCAGGCAGGAGGTCACTCCTGACCAATGGGAGCAGGGTAACTCCTCACATATATGACCACATCCTGTGGAGTGTGGCATTATTTTGTCCCAGAGTGAATCAAATCTTCCAAATCCATAATGGCTGATTTTCCAGCAAGGAGGTAAGAGCTGGCTAAACACACCCCTAGGATGGCTAATTTACTTAGACTCTCCCCCCTGCATCTGCTCATACCTTCCTTAATCCTACCATCTGCCTAAGGTAGAAAGTTTAGAGTTGTAAATGACACTGTTCTCTGCTCTCCTCTTTGAAGAACATAGTTTACGACTCCTCCCCCTGGCCTGGCATTCCTATGGAACACCACACTGCCCTGCCAGCAGAGCTGGTTGACCCCAGGGGCTCTTTATCACCTCTTCAAGGCAGCCTGGCTAATCCACTTAACTCTGACCAATCAGGGAAACCACTGGAAGGCTGAATCTGGACTTACAAACAAGAAAGTCTTATAACTTCTTGTATGTACACTTTAGGAGAAATTAAACAATATCATATTGTTGAATTTATTAATACCATTCGGGGAAGTCTTTGACTGGCACTTCTAGCCCTCTCCTATCAAGAGTTATTAGTTAATAACTTCCTACCATGTTATCCTATGTAACAGGGGATTTGCCATGGAAAAAAGGACTTGGGCCATTTTTCCAGCACCAGGACTTACAAAAACATTGTTTATAAGTACTTTGCTTATATCTACAGGACCCCCACCCCATGGGACAACTAGGGGAGACTTTAGGGGTTCCGAATCTGTACAAATATTGCAGATCCTCACTTCACAGTGCTCCTAGCATCAAAGTCGAATTTGGGCAGCACTTTATCACAATGTGTGGAGTGAAATGTGAAATTTCACTTAACCGAGGGCATATAGAACTCATTTTATAAGGGTCTACCTTATAGATACCTGACCCCCACCCCTGGGACACCTAGGGGAGACCCTGTGGGTCCCTAATATGCCATAACATTGTAGGTTATCCATTTGTAAGTGCCCCAAACACCAAAGTCGAGTTTGGGCACAATTTACTTTTTAAAAGCAGTCCTGGTACCCAGGGCTGCTTTTAAACTGACCTCAGGCTTTAGCAGTGCACACATGAAAGTGCAAAAAGAGCTGCTGGCCTCTAAACTGCCATGCCCTAGGGTACTAGGGACTTCTAGGTAGTTTCAATCCCCCTGCCCTATTATATACTAGGGGCTTATAGGGTAGGCCATGCCAATCACAGGGGTACCCCACCATACAATTGTGTACCCTAGTGTATGTAGGTGTTTTAACTGTATTCTAATGTGTCTCTTTCAGCATAGCACTGGCCATGGGCCTGGTTAGGCAGAGCCCAGGGTCAGTCAAAGTCAGTTACCACCAGTATCAGTCAGCAAAAAGTTGGGGGTGCCCAGGGCACAGGATGACTTTGCAACATAGCCCCCCCAAACGAAAGGTGATGGGTTACTAACCTACACCCTGGTAGTCCTCATCAGCTAAGTGGAAAAACCTGGAAAATCCATCCGCATTTGCATGGGCAACCCCAGGTCTGTGTTCCACTATAAAGTCCATCCCCTGTAGGGAAATGGACCACCTTAACAGCTTGGGATTCTCCCCTCTCATCTGCATGAGCCATCTGAGAGGCCTGTGGTCAGTTTGAACACGAAAGTGAGTCCCAAACAAATATGGTCTCAACTTTTTCAGGGACCAAACCACAGCATTCAACGCCAGCGAAGGCAGAAGCAACACGCTCTCGTCTGCACAGCTCCAGGCCCCCAATTAAAGGCCCTGCTGTTCGTTTTCCATAAAAATAAAACCAATCATCCCGGCCAGCTGCCTTCCCATCCCGGGTTCCCTCCAAAATAAGCAAACACGAGTCCCGGGCAGACATTCCCACTCAGTTCCTTGGCGCAAATAATTCACGCCCGCAGCCAATTTTAAAAATCAGTACCAGCCGCCCACATCATTAACAGACGAATGGGCCTAGGATGAATTTCCTTTCCTTTAATTCAGCTTGCTCACCCTTGTCCTGAAGATGAACCCCACTTATTGGGTTCGAAACGCCGTCGACCACCATACAACATGAACTCGTATTACTCTTTGTAAAATAACTGTGGAGCTCATTATACTGTTGTCAATGCAATGCCTTTTTAAACCTCACTATCACCCTGCATGTCACGCTTCCTTTCACTTAAATATATGTGAGCACCTGAATACTATACAAAAAATTGTAAAATAAATGTCTATCATTTATCTGACCTACATGACCTTTCTTTTGATCTTTCCTTTGCTCCCTCATGAATTAATTTCAAAATCTTAGAACCAAGTGTTCCCTGTTGGGTCACCTTCTCGCTTTGGACCATTTAGGCCACTCCTGAACCACTGTTTCCTAAATATCTCGCCACCCCAGGTTCACATATTGGGGTACCCTTGTCTTCTCAAAAAACCTAGGTATAGGGTGAGCGTCAGTCTTTGTGACTGCATTCAATCCTCTGTAGTCCACACAGAACCTTAACTCCGTGGGTCCCCCCTGAGGATTAGGTTTAGGCACCAGCACCACTGGACTGGCCCATGGACTCTCAGACGGTTCAATTACCCCCAATTCCAGCATCTTAGCAACCTCAGCTTTAATGCTGGCTCTGACATGGTCAGACAATCTGTACAGTTTATTTTTGACAGGTAGGCTGTCACCAGTGTCAATGTGGTGCACACACCACTCAGTGATGCCTGGGGTCAAAGAGAACAGGCCAGCAAACTGCTCCAGCACTTGCTTACAGTCTCTGTGTTGCTGGTCTGTCAACTTGGGAGAGAGTATCACCCCCTCCACTGACCCATCTTGCACATTAGTGGAGAGGAGGTCAGGCACAGGCTCAGTTTCCTCCTCCACACCCTCATCAGTGATCAGTAACATGGTCATGTCTGCCCTGTCATGGTGGGGTTTCAATCTATTCACATGCAGGACCCTATGAGGGTTCCTGGGGGTGCCAAGGTCAACAAAATAGGTAACCTCACCCTTCTTTTCTAAGATTGGATAGGGCCCACTCCACTTGTCATGGAGGGCCCTGGGAGCCACAGGCTCCAACACCCACACAAATTGTCCTGGAGTATACTCAGGCATAGTAGCCTTTTGATCATACCAGTGCTTCATGAGCTCCTGGCTGGCCTCCAGTTTCCTGTTTGCCTTGTGTTGTAAAGTCTGCTTGTCTTCCTCGCGGCGTCTCGTGAGGATGGCGTATTCTCTGTGGAATTCTCTCTTTGTGTTCCACGGAGGCACGGCATTCTCGGAGAGGCGATTGATGTGGACAGCAGGCAGGGATCCCTGCCTTGACGAAGAGCGCTAATAAATTCTTCGTGCTACTACTTACCTGTACGCCTCGTCCATTCAAACTTCAACATTTTGGCGACGATTGCCTGCTTCAGCTCTTCGCCAGTGGGGAAGGAATCCACGCGTCTCCTGCGCAGCTTATGGTGTTTGAAACAGTCTTCCTTGCTTCCTTTCCTGTGAGGTCCAGTCAGTCTGGCACAACTTTTTTCCCCGTCAATTCCCTTCATTGAGGTACTGTTCATTTTATCTATTTCGGTGGTTTTGCCATCTCCGCTCTCGAGCCGTTTCCTGCTCGCGCTTTGCCTCATAACACGTTGCTTAGCAACGTCATCGTCGTCCTCTGAGCCTGCCTGTTGTTTATGGTGGCGTCAGCATCTTGGACTGATCCTATCTTCAGTGCCCTTGCCAACTTCAACGCGTAACGTGCGGCCATTTTATGACAACTTCTTTGGCCCGTTACATTGGCTACCTTGTTATCGTTGATTTGCTCGTCGGCCGGCACGCTTTAAGCTGTATTAAGTGTTTTGTTACACTACATCCACACAGTAATCTGCACACCTTCCTGGCAGATCACGGTGATCTACATATCTACGTTTTGGATATAAATTACTGTTTGGATCTGTTCATTTGCCGCCACGTTTCAAGCTGCAGTATCTGTTTTAATACTCCGCATTACCGTAATATCTACACGGTGATCTGCACACCTTCCTGGCAGATCACGGTGATCTGCACACCTGTTTTTGTTTCACATAATTACTTATTTACCATACTCCTTTTGTAAATTCTTCGCATATTCACACTGTGTTCCGCATATCTCCTTATATAGTGTTCATTCACGGCTTTTCATTGCATATTCAACGCAGATCCATACGGTGATCTGCACACCTCTTGTTGTTATTATTTATGTGCCACATTCATTTGTTTTTTTGTATGCGTTTTGTTTTTGTTTATTTTACAAAGTTTATTGTAGATTTACACGGTGATCTGCACACCTCCTCGTTCTATTGCTTCTACTATTTCTCACCTGTTTGGCTACATCTCATTTCTCATATAGCATGGCTGCCAGTCAAACAATTTCTCCTCCGCCTGCGTTTTTATCTGAAAGGGATACACCTTCCATAGAATGGGAGGAATGGATTGGCATTTTTGAAAATTATTTAGAAGCCATTGATGGTCTTAGGTTTCAAGCATCCAGGAAGAGAGCCATTTTATTAAATTCTTTGGGGAAAGCTGGTCAACATGCTTTTAAATTTCTTCCTGAAATTATTGGTGCTGATGGTGAGGCTATTGATAATCCTTATATTGAGGGCAAACAGAGACTTGACAAGTATTTTGGAAAACAAATCAACAGTGTCATGTAGCGCCACAAATTTTATACCTTTCCCCAGAAAGATAAAGAGACAGTTGACCAAATGGTTACTCGTCTACGAGAACTTGCTGTTAAATGTGACTTTGGCGCAATGACTGATCAATTAATTAGAGATCAATTAATTGTACAGTGTAAAAATAAAAGGATGCAAGAAAAACTTTGGGCTGCCAGAAATCCAACTTTACTTGAAGCCATTTCCATTGCCAAGGTAGTTGAGGAGTCTGACAAATGCATGCAAGAGATTAAAAAAAGAAGATACAGTAAATGTGGTGACAAAGAAAGATACTTCTTCGGACAATGATCATAAAAACAAGCAACTTCCTAAATCCAAGTCAAGGTTGCCTGGCGACAACAAAAGCACATTCTCTGGGTGTTACAGATGTGGCAGTATGGGTCATGCTGCAGACTTTGCTGGTTGCTTTGCTAGAGATGAGACCTGTAGAAAGTGTGGTAAGAAAGGTCATCTGAGCACTGTTTGCAAAAATCCCAATAGGAGTACAGTTGCCTTTATCCATGATGATTGTGTTCCACCTGACATTTCTCTTTGTGTCGAGGATGACCATTCATGCACTTTACAGAGACCTAAAGCTGTTTTCATTTTGAATGGGGTCTCTTTATCTGTCAGGACTCATGGTAGGTTTCCTCCTTATTTAACTCTGGCCACCATTTCCCCCTCACAAAACCATCAAAAAGCATTCGATCCCTGGAGTTGGAGAGCAAGTTGGCATCGTAGAAATTCCAACATGGCCCCTAACATTCCAACACTGCTGCAGCATATCGCTGTGTAGCAGTCTAGTCATTTAGGTTAATCACACTCTGGTGAAGCGCGCTCCAAGATTCCACTGTGCACTTCACCGAAGTACCTCAAGGAAGAGCAACGACTTTACATGGGCGTCGTGGAAGTCAGTCAGGGTAGTTTGCGTGCACCCCGGGTTTAGATGCGACGGTTGGTAATATTCCCAGAGTCAAGGTCAGTGAACTGTTTAGTTCTTGTCATGTAAAAAGAAATACTTTTGTGGAAAGCTAATAGCATAGATTCAAAATATCACCGGGAGGATAGAGGTGAAATAAAAGTATTTAAAACTGCTTCTTCAGTTCCCCTCTAAACCTTCGGTGTATTCTCAGAGGCTTTCGTTAGACAATTTCAGTCAGAATCATTTAGTTTCTCCTGAACGTGGGCGTGACCTTTCAACACGCCGCATTTATCAGCGAGAAATGTAAGCATCCCGTTTCAGCTGTTTTCAGTCAGTGAGGCAAAATATCTATAACGCGGGCGTCTCATTTAACACGCCGTGTTTTCTCCCAACTAATTAAAAAGGAATATTCCTTAAACCAAATACTTTCAGCCAGAGTCAGAGTTATTCGAGTGTGACGATTAGCGCACCATAAGTCAAGGCGCTTTTCAAGAACATGAAGAGCTAATAGAAACTAACATAAAAAACGACATCTCTTAAACAATAACTTCCTACCAGAGTCAGAGATATTCGTGTGATATAATTAGCGCTCTATAAATCAAAACGCTTTCCAAGCACAGGAAGAGCTTAAGGGAAAATAGATTAAAACCACATAACTGCAATTTATACTACAAAGCTAAAAGCCTTTACTAAATCTGTGGTACAAGAAAGAAAAGGCAGAGTCATGAATTCCCAGAACCCCATTTAATACGGCCAGTTCAGTTCAATACACTGTAAGTACACTAATAGAAATTAGAGGCACACCATTACAGAATTAAATAAATAAAACTTAGACTTACCTGTATCATTTCTTGTGAAGGAAGTTGAAGCAGGAAAGGCGCTGGTCGTCCCTGAAAAAGAAGAAAGAAGATTACTGAACTACACTTCTCTTCATAAATAAAGAAGAAAGCAAAAAGAGAAGTAAGAAGAGAAATAAGCTCCCAATCATATCCTGGTAAGGCAACCAACCCTAAATGTTAAGGAAAGTCAGTCATTATTAGATAAATGGAAAAGAGAAGTTACATTACATATGTGTTTAGCACTACAAGAACACTACGAAGAAGAATAGAAGATTGGCAGAACGAGCAGAGTGTTGGGAGCTGTCTCTTCTCTGTCCCATTCCCCTTTCCCCCCTTGGTACTTACCTGCAATGGTTTATTGAGATACTAAGCAGGGAGGTTCTGAGAGGGGCATTGGAAACTAGCGTCGTTCTGTTCCCGTGCTATTAGAACCATAGTTGTTAGCCTTGACAGAGTGAAGTGCCCACGTTGGTACTAGCACCTGATCAGAATGACGGAAGGATTTGAGTTAAAAGAATTAGGAGACATTTTAGGTAATATACAAAGAGACTTAATGGCAGTCCGAGAGGAAAATAAAATTCTGAGACAAGAATTAATTAGTTTAAAATCAGGAGAATCAGTTTTGGGGTCTAGTCAAGGAACCTCCTCCTTTGAAACTCAAAGGCCTAACACCAGTACCTTATCCTTTGCCCCAACACAAGTCATTCATTCATTATCCCCTGTAATTCCTCTCGCCCCTCCTGAGCGATTCAATGGAGACCCGCAGAAGGCGCAAATTTTTTTAACGCAATGCTCCCTACATTTCATGTGCCGACCAACGATTTTCCCCGATGCACAGTCCCGCGTAGCCTTCATTTTATCTTACCTAAGTGGTGACGCCGCCTCATGGTCCATGCCATTAGTAACTAAAGATGATCCTATCCTGTATAATCTAGATAACTTCAAAAAAGAATTTCTCCGAATTTTCGATAGAAGAACTGCATCTCAGGCCTCAGACAACAAATTGTTAGAATTGAAACAGGGCAACCGAGAACTAGTGGCCTACCTAGCCCAATTCAATAAACTGGTGGTAGAAACAGACTGGCCCGAGAATGAAAGAGCAGCAGTATTCTACAGAGGGTTGAGAGACGAACTGAAGGATGCGTTGTCACAGATTCCAAATCGTCCTACTGATATTTCATCAATGGTGGATCTAACCTTGGAAATTGATTATCGGCAAAATGAGCGGAAGGGAGAACGAAGAAGAGATTTTAGACCCAGTATTCCCCGTTTTGATCGAGCCAAATCGGAATCCACGCGGACGACAGAAGGAACTTCGGGAGTTGAACCTATGCAAATTGGTGTTATCCGAGGACCACTCTCAAAAGAAGAAAAAGAAAAGAGAAGACTAAATAAGTTGTGCATGTACTGTGGAGGCAGTGGACATTTCGTCAAAACATGCTTGAAGCGACCCAAAATTCCAGCCAAGGAGAAGGAAAACTAGCAGCACCACCAGTCAACGGAGTTGGATTGGTGGATGCTAATAAAGAAACAACTCCAATAAATCACCAACTGGCGAACACCCTACAAGTCTCCTCACCCCACTTGGTTATGTCTGTAAAGTTAAAATTCAGGGAGGTAGTTCTCACAGATATTATGGTCATGGTTGACTCTGGAGCAACCGGTAATTTTTGCGACCACTAATTTGTTAATCGAATTGGATTGCAAGCTATCAGAAAAGAGAAACGGTCAGAGCAGTAGATGGTACTGATTTAACCTCTGGACCCATAACCAGTCACACAGAAGTTGTGCAAATGACTACCGCCCAAGGACATCGAGAAACCCTACAATTTAATTTAATTGATGCTCCCCAATTTCAATTGATTTTAGGTTTACCGTGGCTAACTGAACACAACCCGTTGATTGATTGGGGAGCTCGTACTATTCAATTAAATTCTGCCTACTGCACCAGGAATTGTTTTCATAACTCGACCGAATTTTCTGAACCCAGTGCAGCTGCTCAGCTGTGTGAGAATGGTAGTTCGGTATGTGTTATCCAAACCACTATGATACCAGAAGAATATCAAGACTTTGCTGACATTTTTGACGAAGTTAAGGCTAAAACTCTACCTCCTCACAGGCCCTACGACTGCAAGATTGATCTTGAACCTGGGGCAAACTTGCCGTGCAGTCGGGTCTACGCCTTAATGGAAAAAGAAAACGTCCATTTGAAAGAATATTTAGCCAAGCATTTGGAGAACGGGTTTATAAGACCATCTCAATCTCCAGTCTCTTCCCCCCTTTTTTTCGTGCCAAAAAAAGGGGGAGATCTCAGAACGTGCATTGACTTTCGGGCAATCAACAGGATAACAATTAAGAATCGCTACCCATTGCCCCTCATTTCGGTCTTGATTGATCAGGTCAAAGAAGCAAAGATCTACACTCGTTTAGATCTACGAGGAGCTTATCACCTGATTAGACTCCGGGAAGGCGACGAATGGAAGACGGCGTTTAGGACCAAATACGGCCTTCACGAGTACCTAGTAATGCCGTATGGTCTTTGTAATGCACCAGCGGCCTTCCAGTACTTTATTAACGATGTTTTGAGTGACTTTATCGACCAATGTGCCATTGTGTACATTTATGACATTCTGATTTATTCCAACTCTATAGAAGAACATCAAGATCAAGTACGAGCTGTTCTACAACGCTTACGGGAGAATTCCCTATACGTCAAGTTAGAGAAATGCTTGTTCAACACTGATACAGTGGAATTTTTAGGATTCGTATTGTCACCCGCAGGTGTAGAAATGGACGAACAGAAAGTGAAGGCGATTACGGACTGGAAATCTCCTACCTGTATCAAAGAGGTTCAAAGTTTTATCGGATTCTCTAACTTTTATAGGAGATTCATTCATGGATTTTCCCAAAAGATCCTTCCTCTTACTCGTCTTCTCAAAAAAGGTGTTCCATTCAAATGGTCCGACGAAGCGGAAGAGGCCTTTAACTTGATGAAAGAAAGCTTCATCACCGCACCAGTTTTGCTTCATGCGGATCCCTCCGAACCTTTTTACCTGGAGACAGACGCTTCAGATTTGGCCATCGGAGGAATAGTTTCACAACGGCACAAGGACACAGGACAGTTACATCCAGTGGCTTATCGTTCTCGCAAACTCAACCCTGCAGAATGTAATTATACAATTACAGAGAAAGAACTTCTGGCCATTAAAGATGCCTTCAAAGATTGGAGGCATTATCTGATGGGAGCTAAACACACGGTCACGGTGTTTACTGATCACCGCAATTTGAAATTTCTACGATCTGCTCATACCCTTACTCCGCGTCAGCTTCGTTGGTCGCTCTATTTCGCAGACTTCGATTTTGTAATTACCTTTTGCCCAGGTTCTAAGAATGGAAAAGCTGATGTTCTTTCCAGGCTAGACACAGAAAATCAAGCTCCTGTCATTGAGGATCTACAAATCATTCCTGAAGATAAGATTGTTGGTGTGATCTCTGTGGAGCCTTTTGAGACTCGTATTCGGGAAGTTATGACTGATCTACACATGGAGAAATGGGCTACTGAAGATCTACATCGTTCTATTCAGAATGGTCTACCCTATCAAGGAACCACCCTGTTTCTACCTACAAAGGAACTTCAACTGAAAGCGATGCAAGAATATCATGACAACCCTCTGGCTGGCCATAAGGGTATACTAAAGACTGAAGACTTACTCAAACGGCGTTTCTGGTGGCCACACATGTGTCGAGATGTTCGTCAATATGTTTTAGGTTGTGGACTTTGTGCATGGGGAAAACCGGACAGGCAGGCCCCTAAAGGTCTCTTACAACCCATGCCAACCCCTCCCTATCCTTGGCACTGTCTCCCTAGATTTAATTGTTGATTTGCCCTCCTCTCATGGGTACGATACCATCCTTGTCTGTGTTGACACCTTTAGTAAGATGGCACATTTTGTACCCTTCAAGGGCACACCCACTGCCAAACAACTGTCCATACTTTTCAATCAACATGTTATTCGTCTCCATGGTATTCCTAACATCCTAATCTCAGATAGAGGCTCTCAGTTTCTGTCGCGATTTTGGAAAGACTACATCAAAGGTCTTAACATTGACCATCGCTACTCCACCAGTTTCCATCCGGAGACTGATGGTCAGACTGAGCGCATTCATCAGGAACTAGAACAACATCTTCGACTTTACTTGTTAGATGAAGAGGGTGATTGGCCTGACCATCTGTGGACTGCTGAGTATGCTCATAATAACGCTTTAAATGTGTCCACTGGTCATTCCCCTTTCTTTGTAAATTCAGGCAGACATCCTAATTCCCATGTTAATTTTGAGAATGTAGAAGTTCCTGCTGTTCAAGACATTGCCCGACAGATAGCTAAAATCCACCAATCTACAACTCAGAATTTGTTGATCGCTAAAGATCGTTACAAACACTTTGCTGATCGGAAGCGTAAAAAAGAACCTCATCTTCAGGTAGGGGACTTAGTTTGGCTTTGTACAAAAAATCTCAGACTCAAAGGCTCCTGTAAATTCCAACACCGTTTCATGGGTCCCTATCCAGTTGAGAAGGTCATTAACCCAGTAACTTACCGACTATCACTGCCTGACACAACTAGGATTCATCCAGCCTTTCACATCTCTCTCCTTAAACCAGTCCAACCAGGTTTGCGGAGTACTCCCCCTCCTGATCCTCTGATTCTTGATGGTGAGGTGGAGTACGAGGTGAAACGAATCTTAGATTCAAAAAAGATTCAAAACGAACTTTTCTACCTCATTGATTGGAAGGGTTATGGGCCTGATGAGCGTTCATGGGAAAAAAGTACCAATGTCCATGCCCCCCGATTAATCAGCGCCTTCCATGCTAAATTCCCTGCCAAACCACGATTGGAGGAAACCCCGTTGGGAGGGGGTACTGTCAGGACTCACGGTAGGTTTCCTCCTTATTTAACTCTGGCCACCATTTCCCCCTCACAAAACCATCAAAAAGCATTTGATCCCTGGAGTTGGAGAGCAAGTTGGCATCGTAGAAATTCCAACATGGCCGCTAACATTCCAACACTGCTGCAGCATATCGCTGTGTAGCAGTCTAGTCATTTAGGTTAATCACACTCTGGTGAAGCGCGCTCCAAGATTCCACTGTGCACTTCACCGAAGTACCTCAAGGAAGAGCAACGACTTTACATGGGCGTCGTGGAAGTCAGTCAGGGTAGTTTGCGTGCACCCCGGTTTTAGATTCGACGGTTGGTAATATTCCCAGAGTCAAGGTCAGTGAACTGTTTAGTTCTTGTCATGTAAAAAGAAATACTTTTGTGGAAAGCTAATAGCATAGATTCAAAATATCACCGGGAGGATAGAGGTGAAATAAAAGTATTTAAAACTGCTTCTTCAGTTCCCCTCTAAACCTTCGGTGTATTCTCAGAGGCTTTCGTTAGACAATTTCAGTCAGAATCATTTAGTTTCTCCTGAACGCGGGCGTGACCTTTCAACACGCCGCGTTTATCAGCGAGAAATTGAAGCATCCCGTTTTAGCTGTTTTCAGTCAGCTGAGGCAAAATATCTATAACGCGGGCATCTCATTTAACACGCCGTGTTTCCTCCCAACTAATTAAAAAGGAATATTCCTTAAACCAAATACTTTCAGCCAGAGACAGAGTTATTCGAGTGTGACGATTAGCGCACCATAAGTCAAGCCGCTTTTCAAGGACATGAAGAGCTAATTGAAACTAACATAAAAAACGACATCCCTTAAACAATAACTTCCTACCAGAGTCAGAGATATTCGTGTGATATAATTAGCGCTCCATAAATCAAAATGCTTTCCAAGCACACGAAGAGCTTAAGGGAAAATAGATTAAAACCACATAATTGCAATTTATACTACAAAGCTAAAAGCCTTTACTAAATCTGTGGTACAAGAAAGAAAAGGCAGAGTCATGAATTCCCAGAACCCCATTTAATACGGCCAGTTCAGTTCAATACACTGTAAGTACACTAATAGAAATTAGAGGCACACCATTACAGAATTAAATAAATAAAACTTAGACTTACCTGTATCATTTCTTGTGAAGGAAGTTGAAGCAGGAAAGGCGCCGGTCGTCCCTGAAAAAGAAGAAAGAAGATTACTGAACTGCACTTCTCTTCATAAATAAAGAAGAAAGCAAAAGAGAAGTAAGAAGAGAAATAAGCTCCCAATCATATCCTGGTGAGGCAAGCAACCCTAAATGTTAAGGAAAGTAAGTCATTATTAGATAAATGGAAAAGTAAAGTTACATTACATATGTGTTTAGCACTACAAGAACACTACGAAGAAGATTGGCAGAACGAGCAGAGCAGAGTGTTGGGAGCTGTCTCTTCTCTGTCCCATTCCCCTTTCCCCCCTTGGTACTTACCTGCAATGGTTTATTGAGATACTAAGCATAGACGTTCCGAGAGGGGCATTGGAAACTAGTGTCGTTCTGTTCCCGTGCTATTAGAACCATAGTTGTTAGCCTTGACATTATCTTTAATGGTAGACCCAGGTTCTATGTTTACTATTATTCCTTTTCACATTTTTAAAGAATGTTGGCCTAATGTTACTTTAACTAACAGTGATATTTCTCCAAAAGGATATGGTGGCGAAGCTATTAATATCAAAGGAGTCATGGAAACAAAATTTGAGTTTAGGGTAGAAGTGCTATGGGCAAAGTGTATGTCTCCAATGAGGGTCCTACTATCCTAGGATGGGTGCAACAGCATGACTTGCATGTCATCATTGACCCCAGGTCTCCTGAACATGTACTAGTAGTTGAAGATTATCCTACTATTGACTCTGTTTTGTCAAAATATGATGACATTTTTCGCATGAATTTGGGAAAACTTGTGGGGTACACGCATGAAATTAAACTTAAGAAGGATGCCCATCCTGTCAGACATCCCCTAAGGAAGATACCCATCTCCATTCGCGATGAGGTTAGGGAGATGTTAGACGATATGCAGAAACAGGACATTATTGAACCTGTGGAGGTCTCGGGGTGGCTTTCTCCGATAGTGGTTACAAAGAAAAAAGATGGTAAACTTCGTTTCTGTGTGGACCTCAGGTCATTAAACCAGAATATTATTGTTGATAGTTTTCCCCTCCCAAACATATCTGAGATGGTCCTCTTGATGGATAAAGCTAAGTTCTTTTCTAAGCTCGATCTAAGGTCAGCTTATCATCAGGTTGCCTTACATCCTAATTCTAGGAATCTAACTGCTTTCCTGACCATGGAGGGAGTTTTTCAATTGAAAAGGCTTCCCTTCGGCCTCGCCTCAGCCGCTAGTGTGTTCCAACGCATGATGCATCGACTACTTAAAGGAATCAGGAATGTTCACTATTTCCAGGATGACATTCTTATCACTGGAAAAAACTAAGCTGAACATAATGTCACCTTGGCTAATGTACTAGACTTATTACATAAGTCTGGTCTTACTTTAAGGAAAGATAAGTGCTTGTTTTTGATGAAAGAGGTGGACTATTTGGGATATACCATCTCTGAAGGGGGTGTGCAACCTAAAGAAGATTTATTAAAAGCCATCAAGTTGGCAGCCACACCCTCTACCAAAGAACAGTTGAAATCCTTCATGGGGTTAATCAAGTACTATTCAAAATGTGTTAGTAATTTTGCACATAAAACAGAGGCGTTACGGCAGTTGTTGAGAAAAGGGGCACCATTCTCATGGGATACTCCGCAAGCTCAAGCTTTTCAGAATATCAAGGATGAAATTATCGGTGCCGGTATTCTCACCCCATTTGAACCTGGCAGAGATACCTTCATCACAGTGGATGCCAGTGCCCATGGCGTTAGAGCTGTATTGTCGCAAACTAAATGTGGTGTGGAAAAATCTGTAGCTTTTGCCTCACGTACACTCAGTAGCTCTGAGCGTAATTGTGCTGTCATCGAGCGTGAGGCTTTAGCTGCAGCGTGGGGTGTACAGTATTTTCGAACCTATGTATGGGGAACTCACTTCACACTAAGAACTGACCGCAAACCCCTGATTAGAATTTTAAGTCCAGGAGGTGCCAGCAAAGGTTCTCCTCGCTTGATGAGGTTTGCAGCTAAGTTGCAAGAATTCACATACAAACTTGAGTACATCTCTGGTTGGAAAAATGCCCTAGCGGACTGTTTATCAAGACTTCCCCTAGAAGTGGAGGGGCATACAGAAATTGATGAGGAGGTGGTTTGTATGGTAGCAAGTATTGAAGATGCTTGTGTGGATGAGTTTAAATCTATCTCCAAGGATGAATGGCATCAAGCTGCTATTGATGATCCTGACTATCTAGAATTAGTAAATTCCATTCGGTCTGGTTGGAGGCGTGAAGGTATTGTTAAGCCTTCTTTACGTACTTATGTTAAATTGCAAGAGGAACTTAACATTGGTGTTTCTGACGATTTGGTATTGAGGGGTGAGAGGTTTATTCCTCCCAGGGCACTTAGGAAGAAATTGTTCATGTTAGCTCATGAATGGCATTTAGGTCAGACCATTACCATGAAACGCCTCAAGAACAACTTTTGGTGGCCAGGTCTTGATGAGGATGTCAGAGTTTGGGTGGAAGGGTGTTCTCTATGCAGAGAGAGTGAAAAAAGACTAAAGGTTGGTTCACAAAGCATGGGCTCCATTTCTGGCAATCACGGTGGTGCACCGTGGGAAAAAGTATGTCTTGACTTTATTGGTCCTTTGGAATTTCTTTCTGGTGATAATCGTTTTGCCATGGTGGAAGTGGATGTTTTCTCTAGGTGGCTTGATGTAGAATTCTTAAGAAATATTACCACCACTACTGTCATTAAAAGTTTATATTCAATTTTTATGAGAGAAGGTTTCCCGCACATCTTAGTAACGGACAATGGTACACAACTAACTTCCCATGTCATGCGAGGTTTTCTCATGAATAATGGCATAAAGCATATGTGTACTTCCTTGTATAACCCACAAGGGAACGGCATGGTTGAACGCATGAACAGGGTTGTCAAGGGCGCCATTCAAATGGCCATACAAGGGGGGCAAGATGTTCAGAAGTGTGTACAAGATATGGTTTGGGCTCACAACACTACTGTACATAGTGTCACCAATGAGGTGCCGTTTACAAGAATGAGAGGAAGAACACCTAAAACTAAATTAACTCCTCAATGGATGCATGAGTGTGTTAGGAATTCTGTTGGTATCGAGCATCCTGGCAAGATTGCTGTTGGTGATTTGATCAAAGTAAAGTTGGGCAGGAGGGAGCATGATCCGAACAAATTCTCTGATCCCATGATGGTGAGGGAAGTGCACAAGTGGCATGTTGTACTGGTGAATGGTCAAAAAGGGAATTTCAGGAGAATAGCTTTGTATAAAAAGAGAAATGATGTCACTTGTGACAATCCTGATTTCAAGCATGTCTCACCCTCCTTTGTTGAGGAAAAGGGTGGTCTTACCTGTGTTCGAAGACAACCACGGTTACGTCATGTCCCTGAAAGATTTAAAGATTTTGTTATGACTTGATTGTGTTTTTGATTGCGTAATTATTTTTGCCTGTTTTGTTTCTTTGATGTTGTTTCCTTGCTCTTCTCTTTTCTCTCCTTGTTTTTCCAGTATTGCATTTTATCTTGTTATACAATATTTGATTTTGTTCTGTTATAACGAAAGGGGATAAGTTGTAAAGTCTGCTTGTCTTCCTCGCGGCGTCTCATGAGGATGGCGTATTCTCTGTGGAATTCTCTCTTTGTGTTCCACGGAGGCACGGCATTCTCGGAGAGGCGGTTGATGCGGACAGCAGACTGGGATCCCTGTCTTGACAAAGAGCGCTAATAAATTCTTCGTGCTACTACTTACCTGTACGCCTCGTCCATTCAAACTTCAACACCTTGTACATGTACTCTGCCATTCTAGATCTCAGGCCTAGCACATAGTCAAGCACATTGTCCTTTGCTTCTTTAAGAGGCTTCTCTAAAGACTCTCTCAGCAGGCTCAATGGCCCCCTCACAGGGTGTCCAAACAACAACTCAAAGGGACTGAAACCAACCCCTTTCTGTGGCACCTCCCTGTAGGCAAACAGTAGGCATGGGAGGAGAACATCCCATCTCCTCCTGAGTTTCCTTGACAACCCATTTATCATGCCCTTCAGGGTTTTGTTGAATCTCTCAACAAGACCATTTTCTTGTGGGTGATAGGGGGTGGTGAACTTGTAGTTGACACCACACTCATCCCACATAGCAGTCAGATAGCTGGACAGGAAGTTTGTGCCCCTATCTGACACCACCTCTTTGGAAAACCCACTCTGGTGAACACACCAAGCAGTGCTCTAGCCACCGCAGGAGCATCAATGGTTCTAAGAGGTATGGCTTCAGGGTACCTAGTGGCATGGTCAACTACCACTAAGATATACCTATTCCCTGATGCAGTAGGTGGGTCCAGGGGACCAACAATGTCCATCCCAACCCTTTCAAAAGGAACCCCCACCACTGGCAGGGGTATTAGGGGAGCCTTTGTCTTGCCCCCTGCCTTGCCACTGGCCTGACATGTGACACAGGAGCTGCAAAACTCCTTTACCTTTTCGGACATATGGGGCCAGTAGAAATGGTTCACCAACCGGTTCCATGTCTTTGTCTGTACCAAATGTCCTGCCAAGGGGATATCATGACCCAAAGTCAGGATGAACTCTCTGTACTTCTGGGGCACCACCAACCTCCTGGTGGCCCCCTCCTTGAGGTTTCTGGCCTCAGTATAAAGCAGTCCATCTTCCCAGTAGAGTTTGTGAAACCCACTGTCATCCCCCTCCTCTTGCTTAGAAGCAATCCGCCTCAAGCTCTCAAGGGTGGGACAGCCACGCTGTCCCTTACTGAACTCCTCTCTGGAGGGTCCACCTGCTCCTGTCAGTCCTGCCAATTCTGACAGCACTGGCAGGGATGGAGTCCCTCCCTCAGAGGCCAGATCCTCCCCATCAGGGTTAGATTCTTCCTGCACCTCTGGAGTTCCCTGGGCTGGCTCACCAGGCCCAGTACCCTTGTCCTTGGATGCTTGGCCCTTTGTTCCAGGGTCCAAGTGTCCAGCCCCTCCCTTCTGGCTAGTCTGTGACCTAGTCACAGCACATACCCACTCAGGGAGCTCCAATATTTTCATATGGAGTCCTCTCGCCACCTCTGACCACACAGAGGCTTCAAGATCATTGCCCAGTAAACACTGGACTGGGAGCACCTTTGACACAGCTACCTTCATAGGGCCTGTCACACCTCCCCATTCCAAATCCACCACAGCCATAGGATGGAGTTTGGTAGTGCTGTCTGCATAAGTCACCTGGTGAAACTCACTAGGTAACAACCTCTCTGGAGGAACCAGCTCATCCAGGACCATAGTTACACTAGCACCAGTGTCTCTGATAGCCTAAACTCAGTCCCATTCACTTTAGGCCTCTGCCTGTACTTGTCCATGTTTGGAAGTAAGGCAGCAAGGGTTGCAATATTCACCCCACCCAGGGACACTAAGGTTGCTTCCACCACCTGCCTACCCCTCTCTGGGGCACCACTCTCCACCCCTACACTGACACTGGCAATCCCTGTGGATGGCCCCTTAGGGGGGAGCTTCTTGGCGCAGACAGCATCTCCCTGCTTGTGCCCTGGCTGGTTACAGTCATAGCACTTACCCACCTTTGAGGGGTCAAAAAACCTGCCAGGCTTTCCCTGATTCCCCCTCCCTTTGAATTTGGGTTGGCTCGGGCCCCCCCCTCCTTGTGCAGGTTTTTGTGGGTCTTTGGAGGACTCCTTCTGGTTTTGACCTTCCTTTCCCTGGGCTTTTCCCTGGGGAGGGACCTGTCCTCCTTTCTTCTGGTCACCCCCCTGGTGCTGAATGGAAACCCGGGTTCTCACCCACTCATCAGCTGCTTCCCCCAGCTCTCTGGGGTCTGTCAGCTTAGAGTCCATTAGATACTGGCGTAACTTCTCTTCTGCACAATGAGTCAAAATATGTTCTTTCAAAAACAAATGATACAATCCCTCATATGTGTCAACTTTGTTACCAACAATCCAGCCTTCCAGTGCCTTTACTGAAATGTCCACAAAGTCTACCCAAGACTTTGAACTCAATTTCTGGGTGCCTCTAAACTTCACCCTGTACTGCTCTGGAGTCAGACCAAATCTCTTGACTAAGCATGCCTTCATCTGCTGGTATGATTCTGCATCCTCTCCCTTCAGGGTAAGGAGCCTATCCCTCCCAGCTACTGGAATCAACTCCCACAGCAGTGCACCCCAATACCTAGAGTGGACAATACTCATTTTAAGGGCCCTCTCAAAAGCTGCTAGCCACCTGTCAATGTCATCCCCCTCTGTGTACTTGGGCACTATACCCTTGGGAAGTTTAAGTTCAAATGCACCACCCCTGGACATCTCAAAATCTTCTGTAAAGATGGAGGCCCCCTGCTAGTAGGGTGAAGTTCCTTAAGACAGGGCTAATTAATCTAATGTATAAACTTAAGGCAACATTGATATAAACAATACAAAAATTGAAACAAACTTTATAGAAAACAAAGGGAGAACCAACCGTATCTGTATTTTTATACAAGAATAATTTTTATTGATATGCAATAGCAAAAAATAATTTTATATTAAAAATGACACCCCATTTATACTCATTCATTCCTCTTCATTTATACAACATATGACTGAATCAATTTAAAAAACATTTTTCATCATTTTCAATTGGATATTAAATGACAATTGATTATTAAAGATTTTAGGAAACAATGTGGCAAGATTTTAATAATCCGTTGTTTTGAAAACAACGGATTATTAAAATCTTGCCACATTGTTTCCTAAAATCTTTAATAATCAATTGTCATTTAATATCCAATTGAAAATGATGAAAAATGTTTTTAAATTGATTGTCAGTCATATGTTGTATAAATGAAGAGGAATGAATGAGTATAAATGGGGTGTCATTTTTAATATAAAATTATTTTTTGCTATTGCATATCAATAAAAATTATTCTTGTATAAAAATACAGATACAGTTGGTTCTCCCTTTGTTTTCTATAAAGTTTGTTTCAATTTTTGTATTGTTTATATCAATGTTGCCTTAAGTTTATACATTACATCTCAAAATCTTCATCATTTTCATTGCCACCATTTCTTTTCAACGCCTCCTCCCTCTCCCATCTCTTCTCAGCCAATTCCAGTTTCCTCTGCTCCAAAGCTATCAAAGCTAATTGAGCCTTAAGCTGTCTCTCTGCAAGGGACGGAGGTGTTCCCTGAGTAAGGGACCCTTCCCCACTCCCACCATCTGGATTCATATGGCTCACACTAGAGAAAATGGAAGCGGCATCATCCTCACCCTCCTCTTGGATGAGGTTGGGGGGGGACCCTCTATCCCCCTTGACTCTCCTCAGCTGCCCCAGCCCAGGCCTTTAGGGACTCAATCAACCCTGCCTTCCTAAGCTTCTTGGTAGCAGGCAGCCCCCTAAGCCTACACTGTTCCCTAAGATCAGCTATCTTAAACTGGGACAGTTTAGCCAGGTCCAGCTCCATGGTTCCCTAGTTTTGGGTCACAATAACTAGGCACAACAGACATAGAACAATTTGGAAAAATCAAAACAATGGATTAAAAACAGTTTAGTCCAAATTCCAAAAATCAAACGCAAAAGTTTTGTTCTAAGGCAATTTAGAGGATTTTTATGATCTTAATTCACTTTACTGAAAGGTGTACTTTTTAAACACAAGTCCTCATCCACACCGCTGAGCACCAAATGTTGGAAAGTGGATTATTGGTAGGGGCAAATGTAGGTCTGCCACTGGCAATAAGGCCACTAACACATGATAGGACTCAGCATAGGTCTTAGAAAATTATTCCTATGCTTAACCCTTGGTAACGTGGCTGCGAGCAGACAGGCTTAACTTCAAAGACAGATATGTAAAGCATTTAAAAACACAAATTCAGTAAATAATTAAGACACAACACATAATAAAAATCCAACACCAATTTATAAAAATAGGAAATATTTTTATCTTTAAAATGACACCAAAACGACAAAAGTCCAATGTAGGGAACCGGAGATATGAATTTTCAAAGATTTAGCAAAATATAGCACTTAGAAGATTATAGCACCATATTGGGATACCTGCTCGCGATAGACCGGGTCAAAGTCAAAGTTTCAGGCCGACCGCGATGGAGCCCTGGGCGGCTACAGCTCGCGGCAGGTCCCGGTCTCAGTTTCTACCTTCACACTTAGAAACTTTTCTGGAGCTTTTCTCCCCGAGGTCCCTCGAAGCTCCCAGCCAGTCCGGATTCGGTGAGGGTTCGCCAGATTGCCTTTCGACAAGCTCCCGGTCAACTTCCCTGGAGCGGACTTGGAAACTTTTTCCATCGCATGTCGGCCTGGGCTCCTGGGTTGCCCCGCTGAAGCGCTAAAGAAAAAGTTTCTGAGTTCTATGCTGAGTCCTATTATGTGTTAGTGGCCTTATTGCCTACCAATAATCCACTTTCCAACAATATGACACAGAGGGATGATATATGTGACACAGAGGGATAATATACATGAAGTAGAGGGCTGATATACATGACACAGAGGTATTATCACATACATGACACAGGTATGATATGCATGACACAGAGGCAGGATATATATGACACAGATGGATATATACATGAAGCAAAGGTATAATATACATGACCCAAAGGAATGATATACATGAAGCAGAGGGATGACATAGTGGCACAGAGGAATGATATATATGAAGCAGAGTTATGATATACATGACACAGAGGGATGATATATGTGGCACAGAGGGATGATAGATATGACACAGAGGGGTAATAGATATGACACAGGGGGTAATAGATATGACACAGGGGGATGATATGCGTGACATAGAGGGATGTTATACGTGACATAGAGGGATGTTATACGTGACACAGAGGGATGATATACATGATGCAGAGGGATGATATGCATGACGCAGAGGGATGATATGCATGGTAAAGAGATATCACATACATGACACAGGTATGATATGCATGACACAGAGGCAGGATACACATTACACAGATGGATATATACATGAAGCAAATGTATAATATACATGAAGATGAGGGATGATATATACGACACAGAGGGTTGATATACGTGACACAGAGGGTTGATATAAATGACACAGAGGGTTGATATAAATGACAGAGGAGTGGTATACATGACACAGAGTGATGATATAACACAGAGGCATGATCAATATGACACAAAGGGGTGATAGATATGACACAGAGGGGTGATAGATATGACACAGAGGGATGATATACATGAGACAGGTATGATATACATGACATAGACATATGATATACATGACACAGGTATGAAATACATGACACAGAAGGGTGATGTACATGACACAGGGGTATAATGTACATGACACACTCGTATGATATAAATGACACAAAGGTATGATATACAGGACCCAGAGATATAGAGTCAGCTGTTCCAGTGCGCATCTCACAGGGGGCTTTGAGCAGCTGAGTGGAGAAAGAGAGACAGGGGGTCTAGGTGCTCTGTCACCTTTGATTACAAAGAGCAGACATGTATCCATGAGCTTCATAGCACATGGCTTTGCACAGGTCTCACTGATTCCCTTAAGTTATACTCTAGCAGGCAAGAAGATTCAAGCCACTTTATCCACCTCCTGTCAGCTCATGCTGCTGCATCAGGTTAGAAGCCATTACTTACTACCGAACGATGTGTCTAAAGTATAATAACTTCCTTTTTTAAAGTGCCTTCGGCGCACCTTTCTATAGATCAGGAATCAGAGAGGAGCTTTCTAGCCTAGAATTACACAGCTGGATCAATGTCCTATGGACACTGGAGAAGTGTAGGGCTTCAGTATCTGCTGCTCTTATTCAGTCGCGCAGTGGCAGCAAAAGTCTCAGCACTGCCATGGGCTGGAGCAGGATAAATTGTGGAGCATACAGAAAATGCGCAGCATAAGCAGAATGCCTAGGATGATGTTTTGCATAATGCTTAGTATAATTGTGTTGGAGGCGATGCAGCAGAACAATCATAGACTGTTTTGTTGCAGGCATACTCCAGTGCACAGTAGAGCGTGAAGCAGAATGCATAACATGATGGGGCAAAGTACATTGAAGAATGTCTACTAGGAGTAGTAGAATGCATGGTAAAGTGTGGAGGAGAGTGCACAGGAAGATTTGCAGACAGTTTTGCTGTAGGCATAGTTCAATGCTCAGTAGAACATGAAGCAGAATGCCTAATATGATACATTGCAGAATGTGTAGCAGAAGATAGCAGTAGAAGGCTTAGTAGAGTGTGGAGGCAAATACATAAGATGATTCTTTGCAGCATGCATTGTAGAGTGTAGTGCTGCAGGTTGGTGCAGTTGGGTGTGTGGACGGTTTCAGTGCAGAAGTCGAACATGGACAAAATGACAGAGGAGAGACAAAGGGAACAGTGGGACGTTCAAAGAATGGTGGTTTTGATTGGATAAGAGAAAACACTCACTGCACCAAACAGTCGGCGATGGCCAGAAGCGACCAAAGCAGCAGCCGTTGCATGGTTCCTTCCTTGCGCGAGCCCTTGTTGACAGGGCGGCATTGAGGGGACAGTGTTACTAAACACGCCTCACAGCCATCTGGCCATCCGCCTCCTCCACTGCCTGCCTGATAAGGTGGGTAAACACAGGGAAAATGGTGACGGAAAGAGCAGTGCTGGAGTCTAGTTGTAATCCTCAAGGATTTGTTTGCCCAGGATGAATAAACGGAGCCAACCGCGCCCGCTCCAGTGAAGTGGCTATTGTGCGCAGCGTAATGAATGCACAATCGCATGCAATTGAGATCTCGACTCAAATCAACATGCAATCTCAAAGATAAGCAAAACAAATCCTGCCACACATTATAGGTAGGATATCTGAGGTGGGATGCCATTAATTCCCAATAATGCACAGTATGAAGGTCTGACATGAGTGAGGGCTTTCCGTCCTGTTAACAGGAAGACCCTTATCTAACATGTTTTAAACTAATATTTATTCATTGACGCTCTAAGCCAGGGATATCACCTGTGTATTTTGCAATATGAAGGTTGGACCATCCTCAGAAATGCAGAGGATGTCACAATCTACCCTGCACCATGCATTAAGAGCATATAATAAACTGAGAGAGTGCAGTGAGGTACACAGGATCAGGTCTTCGTAGACAACATTAAAGCAAATGGCACCTAGGCACCACACATGACCTGCTGAGACCACACAAAGCAAACAGCTAGCCTTGCTAAAGTGATCTATACCCACCTGCTCAAGTGTAGAGGACTGTAGGTAACTCATTAAGGGGCATATTAGCAAGGGCTGGCGATATAATTATCGCCGCTTTAGCGTCCGTTTTTGGGCGAAAAGCGGCGATAATTATATCGCAATATCATCAAGGACACGCTAGCGCGTGTTTCCTTGATGTAGAGCCCGTTTTTCACAGCCTCGCCTCGCATCGCTAATGAGATGCAAAGAAGGCGTGGCTGTGAAAACAACACATGTTAATATCCTGAAGGCAGCTTCGCGATATTAACAAGGAGGTGCAGCGATAAAAAAATCGCGCTACCTCAGCCTTAACTCAGGAATTTAACGTCTGTTAAATTCCTGACTAAAGCATACTTTTAATGGGAGATGGATTATGCTGATACGACCACAGGGTCGTATCAGCAATGTTATCAGCTGTTTTCAATGGAACATCGCTGGAAAACCAGTGATGTTCCATTGAAAACACCGCTATCGCTGAAATATTATCGCCATTGCGCTATGCGTTGTAAATATAGCGTTATCATGGCGATAATATTCAGCGATAGCCAGCGATAATATTTCTATCGCTATGTACGGCCAGCGATAATTATCGCTGGCCGTTGATAATATGCCCCACAGTGCCTGGTTCACAAACCTTTTTTTGTAGTACGTGACGTAGTACTTTCATTGTAAAATTGACACACTACATACAAAATGCAGTTCACAAACCACCGGCCAGCGATCGCCACCTCCACGCCACTATCTTTTTTGTACTGAGAACTATCCCTCGTATGAAGAAAACTCCACACTTAGGTATTGGATTTAGGAGCATTGTGACGGAGAAGGGGGAGTACCTAGAAAATGGGGAATAATTACAACAAAATGGTGGGCATGGAAATTAAGGAAAGGTTTTGGGGCAAAGTTAGCACAAAAACACAACCAGAAAAGAGAAACAGTGAGAAAATTGCTATTCACAAAATATACTTCTATTTCTACCATAGCTCTAATGAAGACAAGCAGGCTGAAATGTACTTCAGCTAAGCCTCGGAGTAAGTCAAGCACCACACACAGCCTATCAATGGTACTGGAACACTTATAAAACTCAATGGAGGAAGCAAACAACACAATGGAAAAATAGGAAAACAATGGGAAAATATTTTAAGGAGCTGCCAAACTATATAAGTATAATGATATCTTTTCTACAGAAAATATTTAAAACATTGTAACTTATTTCTTTATAAAACCTACTACAACATGGTACTCACCTACTAATGCATGAGGGGAGAGAGTGATAACTCGGGACCCCACCACACATATCTAAACTTATTCCAACATCACCCAATCACATGCAGGTTGGCCGAATAAGAAAACAACCCACACACCAAACAAGGTTTTTGGGTTTACTACGTCAATCAATGTCTTTGTATATTTTCCCCTTATTTTCAGGAACTATATTTTGAGGAGAGAGAGATTATGCAAGGAAAGGATCAATGAACATTTTTTTGATGTCTAGGGAAGCAGTCATTGCCAGTTACTGCTTCTCCCCTAAACTGATCGTTGATATGGTTACAGACTCAAAGCAGAAGCCTGATTCACCTAGAGCCTACCACAGGAGCTACCTGCCGATGTCAAAATATCTCAATGCTTGGAACAGGTACTGAAATGTATCAATGAAAGAGTGAACCAGTTTATCGCCATGCCACAATCACTGGAGGAAAGGCAAACGGTGGCAGGGGAATTCTATTCTTTTGCCCACTTTCCTCATTTATTAAGTTCCATTCATTGCACTCACATGGCATCTCAGCCACCTCACCACAATGAATGTATTTTTTCCACAAAAGACACTGGTGTCACTCTATCAACACGCAGGCTGTCTCAGATGCCAGGGGCTGCTTCTGATGTGTACACAGCCTTTTCTGATGCACACACGATAGCCACATCTTCCATCCGTCTCCTCTTGCATGTCAGTTGTTTGCTGGTAATTTCAATGACATGTGGCTCAGAGGTAAGTTATAACATCTCAAACTGGGGTTGCATGTGCATTAGGGGGTGGAATTTCGAAAATACTCACTTATTACAAAAAATAGACACAAATCGCCCTAACAGACGGTATGCATGTTTAGAGATTGTAGTACATTTAGAATAAAACCTCATCTTAAACAAGCATTGCTAATGCCAAAAGGTTTTGCCTACAGAAACAATTGGCTTTGTTAATGTCTTTTAGCCATGTGGTACAGCAGTGAGACTGGTGGGCACCATGGTTGAAAGTTTTTTTAAAAAGCACTGTGGCAGCACCTGTACTGGCCACATCATATTGCTTTTTTTCTGACAGGACGGGAGAGTGGGAGGTAGCAAGCAACAACGTTCATCTATTAAATGGTAATCATTGAAGCATCCCAAAGGTAACAGTAAATATAAAAGCGCAACTTAGAAAGTCCTCTTTCAAGAAAGATCATGGTTTTAAGTCTTAAAAAGTAAAGCCAATTGTCTTTTTGGCGACTCTTAAAACTCTAATCTCCTCGGTGCATGGCGTGAAGAATTAGAACCTCCTTTCAGGTTTGGGCACAGAAGTGAGCTCACAAAAGCCACATGGGCCGAAATCATTGCACCCACTAATTGGTGCTTTGGATGTGCACGTACGGAATCCCTGTTACATTAAGAGTAAACTGCTAACAGCTCCATTAAGAAAAAAATTGATTTATCTACACAGCATCTCCAGCATTTATAAATCTGCATAGATGTTCGTACACTTTAGTTGGTGATGTAGTTCTTTGGCACGTTTGTGCACAGAGTAAGTTATTCACTCAAAAACAAGGAAGGAATTGTCTGGGCCAAACTATGGCCAGCGACAACCTTCTGTAGTAATGCAAAGTCTGGACATCGCAGTGTGGCTCTATGGCCATGTGCAGCTTGTTTCAAGGCGCTTCCCATTTTTCACGGATAGTGAAAACGAGCCACAGTGGATCACACGACCTGCCCAGGCTAACACGATTTGCTCAAGTGAGAAAACAGGCTTATAAACTAGCGGCCAGATTTATCATTCTTTCATGCAGCAAAAACAGCAAGCCACCTTGCTTCGCTGTGTGAAAGGGAAAGGGCAGGAATGCACTGTATTTGCCATTATATGGCGCCTTCCAGGCGGAGTACTACGCTCCATTTGTAGGGAGCTTGAGGCAATTGAGGGGAGGCTCTGTGAAATTGATGGGCGAACTCAGACTAGTGACTCCCCCCACCGTACATGAGCGCGTGACGCTCCTGGCGGAATTTTAAGAACTGGCAGCGCGGGAAGTGAACTATATTGGCAAATATGCTAGGGCTCGGGTATATGGTGAAGGTGAGCGGCCTGGTCGGACACTGGCCAGACTGCTCCGCCCTCAATATCAGTCCTCCTATGTTACACACCTTGAACTGGATGATAGAACATCGCTCATACGCAGGGAGGATATTGCCTCCACTTTTCTCTCTTACTATACCGGCTTGTATACCTCGCGGGTCCCCCCTGTTAGTGACACACTTGCGGAGTACCTCACTGGGGTGGCAATGGTTTGGATTGATGAGGGGCAAAGCCAATTTCTAGTGGGCCTATTGACGCGGACGAAATCTCGCAGGCTATAGATTACATACCTGGTACCCGTGCCCCGGGCACAGACGGACTGACAGGCGATTTCTACAAAGCCTACAAGACTCTATTGGCTCCCCCACTACTGGAGGTATATGAAGAGGCCTTGGAGGAGGGATCTCTCCCCCCCACCATGCGGGAAGCAATAATCACGCTCTTACTGAAACCCAATAAGCCTTCTCATTGTTGCGCATCTTATAGGCTCTTATCATTGTTAAACCAAGACTACAAAATGTTGGCTAAGGTCCTTGCCACTCGTCTATCCCTACTGGTGGATAAGATAGTTTGCCCATTCCAGGCTGGATTTGTCCCAAGCCGTTCAACGTTTGTTAATCTTCATGCAGTATTTGCAGTTATTAACCAATTAGATCCTACACTTTTGGCTGCGGCGATTTGACTCGCTGGAAAGGACCTTTCTGCACGCCACATTGCAAAAGCTGGGAATCCCTACTGGCTTCTCCAATCAAGTTCGCTTGCTCTATGCCAGCCCAGTAGCCCGCCTCCGGATGAACGGTGAGCTAACTGAGCAGTTCCAGCTTACACGCGGAACTCGACAGGGATGCCCGCTATCACCCCTGCTATTTATCATTGCTATGGATCCCCTTGCGCGGCATTTGCAGGAGCAACGCCTGCAGCCTGGATTGAGATTCCACCGGGGCCTGCTACTAGCCTCCTTTTATGCTGATGACATGATGCTATTCGTCAGAGAACTTGAAACTAACCTCCCCCCTCTACTTCGAGATGTTGTACGCTTCGAGTATTTTTCCCGGGCTTGCCATCAACTGGAATAAGTTGGAGATTTTCCCACTGACGCAATCCACCGTCCACTTCGCCATAGACTTCCACTGATCCTCCAAGATACCTGGGCATTTTCCTGCACCAAAGTGCTCCAGAGGTTATTTGCCTTAATTATGGACCAGTGATTGATAAACTGACAACGCAAATCGAACGGTGGATCAAACTCCCCCTCTCGATTGCTGGAAGGATCACCATTATTAAAATGGTCGTCCTTCCTCGCTTCTTATACTTATTCCTTAATATCCCCATTGCCCTCACAAATACATTTTTTGAGACGCTCTGCGGATTGCTTATTCGATTGATAAGGGCTGGCAGACAGCTGCGGATTGGATGGTGAACCTTAACCATGCCGTATCAGCGTGGGGGGGTCGGTGTCCCGGACTTCTACCTATACTACCTGATTGCGCAAGTACACTTTGCATATTACTGGTATCATCCAGATGTTAGAATGCAGTATCTGAAACAAGAGTGTTCGCAGGCTCGCCCTTGCCCACTCTCTTCTATTATACCCCGTGGATTGTCTAGGAGCCCAACCAAAATCCAAACCTTGCAAACCACATATTGGGCCTGGGTCAAGTTACAAAGATATCTAAATATTGATTTCCTGTACTCCCCACATTTACCGCTGCTAGATAAAACATGGCTACCCCCAACGACGGAAACACTTACCAAACGAACACTAGCTTGGTATGGTCTACAGACTATTGGTGATCTTTTTCACGATGCTCAGTTGCGCACTGTTGATGACTTAATAGCAGGCAATGACGCATCTTACATGGACAAATTTATTTTGCAAAGAGTATGAAACGCCATGCGTACGGTGCTCCCATCTCCCCCAAGGGAGCCGACAGTCTTTCCCCTGCTCACATTAACCATCACGGCAGCTGATGGGGCTCATCTCCTTTCCCGACTTTACCACTTATCCTTATCACTCCGTCCAGTGGGTGGGGCAGGAGCCCGGTGGATTGGGAAAGAGACCTGGGATGCTCCTTGCTTGATCAGACATGGCTATATTGTTATGAGCAGACGCGATATGTGTCAAGCAACGATCGGCATAAACTGCTACACTTCAAATATTTACATAGAGCATGTCACACCGTACCTACTAGCTAAAATGGATCCCTCCAAATCCCACAATAGTTCCAAATGTGCAGCAGAGCAAGCGGACTTCTCGCACTTGGCATGGAACTGCAGGCCCATATTGACATATTGGGGGGAGGTCTTCCACTATTTGTCCCAGATGACTGGCTACACGCTGCAACCCACTCCACTGACGGCCTTGTTGGGGTATGTTAAGCCTATACCTACTGGAGTGAGGCGATTTGTTGCTATCGTTCTGCTTCTTGCTAAAAGGCAGGTCTTGTTACATTGGGGGGACCTCAAGTCCCAACGGTTAAGGCTTGGGTCAACGACTTAATCTATATTGACACCACTAGTGATACATATGTCACATTACAACCGCTTGCCTCACGTCCTAAAAACATATGGCAACCATTGAGGGATTACTTATTGACACATCCCGAGGGGACTGAGTAGAATATAAGCGGGAATCTGCCCCTGTAACACTTTCTGTATACCCCCTTGTGCAAATGTCTGGGATTAATTGCCACCCTCGTCTGTTGAGATTGTATGTTGGTATAACGGACAAGGGGTATGTGCCCTAGCAAACTGAATCTATGTCATAATCTTTTAGAGATGTTTCACATGCAATTGGCGCCGCTGGGTTCGGGCCTTCCCTCCTTGGTCTTTCTTTTCTTTTTACCTCTGAATATGTAGGTGTAGATGTAATGTATGGACAATCTGTAACAGTTTGCTCTGGACGGACGCTATGTAAAATGGGGTCACTGATATGTCTGTTGTTAATTACCCTATATTAGTTTCTTCTTCTTTCTTTCTTTCCTTCTTTCTTACCTTTTCTAGTCTTTGTCTTCATTTCCTGATGACCTAGTGTTTATGCACTGTTGTGAAAAATTCAATAAATAAAAGTAAAAAAAAATATGGCGCATTCCTGTCCTTTCCTAGCACTGGCGCACTTTTAGCTGCCTAACGCCAACGCAGTCACCTTTGCGTCCTGGTGCAAGGGTGCCTCCGTTGTAGACATGATTGTTTTATGTGCAGGAAGAGACACCTTCCTGCACAAAAACAATCCTGAGAGGTATTTTCCTTTTTCTGTGTGTGCTGCAGAATGCAGCACACATAGAAAGTGAAAACAACCAGGAGAAATAAAGATATTTTTCCTCGTTACATCTCACGTGGAGATGTGTAGCATTTTGACGCATTCCCAGGTATACCACCAAGTGTAAATCTGGGAATGCGCCAAAATCCATGAGTGGATGAATGGGAACTCCCACGCTCCACCCATGGAATGCCTCTCTGCCACAGAGAAACGCAAGGCAGTGATTTGCTTTGCCTTGCATTATTCTAGATGTATCTAGCCATGCAGGGCTACGCAAGGTGGCCTTGCGTGGCTTGATAAATCTCACTTAGTTTTTGCACTGCCCTTGCGCGGCGCAAGGGCGACGCAAAACCTTGCTAAATCTGGAACTTGATATTCTGTTTGCACAGCCAGCCAAACAACTTAGAAGAACACATTGTTACACCGGCGGAAGGCTTGCAGCCAGGTTCATGTCAGTCATTTGCTCGTTCATCCACTTGTTTTATTCATTTAGTCAGTCATTCAGAATAGCATGCCTATTGAGTGGACTGAGGGAGAGAATGATCTTGTGAAGGAGATGTAGTCTATGGGAGGGTGATGGGTTTTGTGTACGGGGTGTTGTCTATGGCAGAGTGATGTGTTTTTGTTCAGGTGGCTAGTCTACGGGAGAGAAATGGGTGATGTGCTTTTGTGGAGGGGATGTAGTCTATTTGGAGTGATAGGGTTTTGTATAAGGGATAAGGTCTACCGAATGATAATACAGTTAATAGGAGTAGTGGTCATATGGAGAGACATGTTCCTGTCAAAGACATCTGGCCTACCCGATGCATTATGGTTTTGGGTAGGAGAGGTGGTCTTTAGGAGATTTGGAGTAATGTAGTTATAGTTTAGTGGAGAAGATGTGGCCTATTGGATGAGATGCAGTATGTGGTCTATTTGATACGAGGCGATCCATTCCAGGACATGTGCATTGGTGATTTTAAAATTCCAACCTGGGTATCAACTCCAGCTTCCTCACTATACTAACTCTTCAGTTTTGTTCCCAGTGTAAAACACATACACTCTCAGATTGCTTAAACAAAACAAAAGTGGCACCAGAAGAAAGGGAGCAGTGCAACGACACAGTAATGCGTACATGCTCCTGGAGAGGGAGAAATACAAGAAGAGGAAAGAAATTACACATAGATCAATGAATAAGAAGCAAGCAGATCAAAGTGACGATGAAGCCAACCAATGCTAAACAATGGGCGGGCTCTATGCCCATTTTAAGCTAACAACAGTCTACTGATTTTTAGTAGGATTCGACCTATAATTATCACATCTTACATACATTAGCCACCTTTTTAGTCTAGAAAAAGTCATCAACATCCTCATTACTCTTAAAGGGGACAATGAAGTCATATAGCGGCCTGCACTTCAGCATGAAAAACGTAATACATTTCCAGAAATGGCCCAAGAAGACACGCAAGAGATCCTCAAATTTCTTAAATCAGGTTCTCCATTGGAACCTGCCCCTCCGGATATCATGCTTAAAGGTGGCAAGGTAATTATTGGCATACTGACTGACATGTTCAATCTGTCGCTGGAGTCAGGGACAGTTCCAGCAGAATGGAAGCACGAAGTGTTAGGCCGTTGCTGAAAAAAACCATCAGCTTATCCCTCGAAATGCAAAAATTACTAGCCTATCTCTCTCCTACCAGGACCGAGTACGTTACTAGAAAAATGTATCAATAAGAATCTCTCCCTTTATCTGGAAGCACGTGATATTTTACAGCCCTCTTAAGCAGGTTTTAGACCAGGAAGCACCACTGAAACCACCCTGTTTGCTGCCACAGAGGAATTAAAAGCCATTCTGGATCAAAGCGTGACCACAGCCCTGATCCTCTTGAATATGAGTGCGGCGTTTGACACTGTTTCCCACCAGGTGTTACTTAAAAGGCTGGAGGAAGCAGGTGTAGTGGGAACCACACTGATCTCCTTCTTCCTAAACAGAACATTCTAAGTCTGTGAGGAAACCACTAAATCGGAAATGTACTCCTTAAATTGTGGAGTGCCTCACAGCTCCTATTTAAACCCCACTTTATTCAATCTCTATGTTACCTCATTGACATCGATCATAAAGGCTCATGGCTTCTCCTCAATCTCTTATGCTGACAATAAACAGATTACCATCTCTCTCTCCTCAAAAACCGACAAAACCTCAAAGCAGTTAAACCATTGTCTCAAACATGTTGTAGACTGGATGGCAGCAAGCAGTCTAAAACTGAATGAGGAAAAAACTGAGGTGATGGTGGTGGGAAACAATCCAGCAAGGTGGATGGAGATGAACTGGCTAGCCTGTCTGGGCAGCCAATCCACTCCAAAATCAGAGGTGAAGATCCTGGGCATCTGGCTTGACGACAAGCTCACAATGACAAAAGCTAAAATTCTAGCAGCAACGTGCTTTAGCATGCTCAGAACATTGAGGAAGCGTCTGAGATGGTTACCTGAACCGTCGTGCAGAATAGTGGTGCAAGGTTTAGTCATCTCATGACTGTTTTATGGGAACTCCCTATATTTGGGAAGTCCCAAGGCTGTCATAAAAAGACTACAGTTCATCCAGAATGCCGGAGCTCGAATACTACGTAAAATCCTCAAACATCAGTCTGCTCCTTTACCACTGGTAAGCCTGCATTGGCCACCAGTAAATAAAAGAATACATTTCAAAGCACTCTGCTTAGCTCATCAAGGTCTGATGTTAATCCAGAGACTCCTTTTACCCTATAACACTGTAAGAACGCTGTGCTCTACCAACCAGCAGCTGTTTTCAATACCCAGGATAAAGAGAATAAGGAGTGGAGGAAGTTTCTTTGCATTCCTGACTCCTAAGCTCTGGAACACGCTTCCACAATATATCAGGAAAACAGAGTCCGAACCTAAGTTTAGGAAACTGCTAAAACCCATCCTGTTCAACTAATTTGGCTCATTCAGAAATCTCCTGTTGTTGGCTTAGCGCTGGGAGGCCCTTTGGGTAGCCATGCACTTTAGAAATCTTCATGAATAGAATAGAATGTCTTTACTGTAGATGCTGGGTATGCTGTCTAACCCCATCTTCTCACACACTTCCAATGTCCAACCACACAGCCTAAACAGAGGTAAAAGAGGGCACACATAGCTGTAGGAGCCATCATTAAACACACTCTTGGAGTCCTTAAGTCACACTTCAGATGTGTTAACCATACGCAGCGTACGCCTGTACTCTACTGAAGTTCTGTGCAAGATAGTAGTAGGCGATTTTATGTTGCACATCATCATCATCATCATTGAAAGCTTCAGTGGAGTTGTGATCTATCTTCAACCAGGACCGAGAGTGCTGTTCAGCCATGATTTTAGTAATTTAATTGTACCTTATCTGGCAAGCTCCAATCTTACACTTCTGGATGATGTTAATTATCACCTGGAGAAGACACTATGTAAAGAAACGCAAATCTTTTTAGAAACCATGAATTGTTGTGGCCTATCTCAACTGGTTATGAGCCCCACCCATAAGGTCGGACATATATTAGACGGCATCTTCTCCAACAATTCCCGGATTAGGGTTGAGGAACCTATTCAACTTTCCTGGTCTGACCATTATGCTATCCCCTTTAAGCTTCAAACCTCGGTATCCCATGCAGCTCCGAATAATAAGAATAGGGTGGAGAAGAAGAGAAACCTCAGTCTTATTAATAAGGAAGCCCTTTTCAACACTCTCAATAGCCATCAATGGCTTCATCACTCAGATGCTAACTTGGCATACACCGAGTTTTCCAACTGGCTTTTAGCAGCTTTGGACCTTCTTGCCCCTCTCAAGGAGCATTATGCGGCTAAAAAAAAGCCCTCTGCCCCTTGGTTTTCAGAAAGACTTAGGAAACTTAGGCAAGCATGCCGTCATCAAGAAAGGAAATGGCGCCTGGATCTTAATCCAGTCGAAAGAGATCTTCATAAACTAAGACTAAGGGAATATAAAAGCGCCTTTACAGAGGAAAAATTACTTTTCTATTCCAAAGAGACCGAATCTGTGAGGTCTTCAAGGGAGCTTTTTAATGTAATCAAGTCTCTCTCGGCCCCCTCAGGTCCAGCTTATGCGGATATCTCCCAGGACCTCTGTGATAGAATGGCGAGCTTTTTTCGTTCTAAGATCACAGAAATATATTCCTCCCTGGAAATCCTCAATGCTGAGGCAATCAAAGTAGGCCCTCCTAAGCTCCCTGCCCCTTCGGGCCTCCCCGAAACCACTATCAAGGCAGATAATCTACATACCTTCCCTCCTCTTAGGCAAGAGGACACGGATCGTTTGTTAAGTGGAATCAAGTCAGGTTCCCAATTAGAGCCCTGCCCTCTGAAGATTTTGAAACTAGGGAGAGAGGTTATTGTTTCTCACTTGACCTCAATTCTTAATGCGCCTATTGCATCTTGGCAGTATCCCACTGCTTGGAAAACTGCAGTGGTTAAACCCCTTTTAAAAAAGCCCTCTCTGGACCCCGCTGAGTTAAAAAATTATCATCCCATCTCTCTATTACCTGTCCCAGCAAAAATCCTCGAGAAACATCTGAATTTCTACCTCAGTCCCTATCTGGATGAACACCAGCTGCTCGATGGCTCTCAGCATGGTTTTAGATGGGAACACAGCACGGAGACGGCGTTAACCTCTGTAATCAACAACATCCTATGTCAGGTTGACGCTGGTCATACAACACTGTTGATCCTTCTAGACCTAACGGCGGCCTTCAATACCATTTCTCTATTGAGACTGGTGGGCAGGCTTAAGGAAATGGGGGTTGGGGGCTCTGCCCTGAACTTGCTTACCTCATTCCTTACGGACCGGTCACAAATAGTCAGGATGGATCAATTTTACTCAGCTCCAAAGCAGTTGTTCTGTGGAGTCCCTCAGGGCTCCTCATTGAGCCCGACCCTTTTTAACATTTATGTTGCCCCTCTAGCCAGGGTCGTTAGATCCTTTGGGCTGGAGGTGCTATCTTATGCCGATGACACCCAAATTATGGTGTCCATTACTAACAGCATAGAAGCATCAGCAGCTAATTTTAAAAACTGCATGCTGGCAGTGGTCTCCTGGATGGTAGAGAACTATCTCAGACTCAACGGGGACAGAACGGAGGTTTTGATTTTTGTAAACCAACAGGACATCTGGTCAGAGGCCTGGTGGCCTGATACGCTTGGCCCTTGCCCCGGCCCTGGCCCCATTGCAAAAAACCTGGGCGTCATAGTTGACAACTCTCTCTCCCTGGGCCACCAGATTAGTAGAACGGTGTCCACCTGCTTTGGGACTATTAGGATTCTTAGGAAGATTTCTCAATTTCTTTCTTTTTCCTCCCGAAAGCAGGCAGTTGTTGCCCTCGTGCTGTCCAGATTGGACTATTGTAATGCTCTTTACTTGGGGATTAACAAGGGACTTGTTCATCGCCTACAGATGGTGCAGAATGCTGCAGCCAGGTTGGTGATGAACCTTGCCAAACACCATTCTGTTTCGGCTACTATCAGTAAGCTGCATTGGCTCCCTCTTGGCCGGAGAATCCGGTTTAAAGCCCTTTGTCTCGTCCACAAGGCTTTTTATAACACTGGGTCAGAGGGTATTAAAAGGCTTTTTCGAAGATAAGTTCCCACTAAGCAGTTAAGATCTGCTAATAAAAATCTGCTGATAGATCCGAGGTTTAAGAGAGTAAGATGGGGAGGTAGAGCCTTTTCCCTTGCTGCGGCCAAACTCTGGAATTCCCTTCCTTCATCAATCTCTGGATTGGAGTCTCACACGTTCTTCCGTAAGGCCCTGAAGACCTGGCTCTTCACCGTGAGCCCTACGCATCCTTGTCCGTTGACCCTCTCCGCAGCGCCTTGACGCCTGTGGGCTAAGTTCGCGCTTTACAAAGCTAATATTCATTCATTCATCATGCAAAGGAGCTAACATGTAGACAACACCCCATCCTGCCTTGTCCAGGATCCCAGAATGTGTACTGATAGAGGTCAGTGTTTGCAGGTGAGTGATCAACTTGGTACCTTCATGTGATTTCATTTTAAATAATTTGTTTGAAAAGTAATATGTTTGCTAAATGAAAAAATATTGTGACCTTAATATATTGGGTGCATATCTTATTAGTGACTCGTGTTTAAGTTCTCTTTTGCCAACATTTGTATGTACAACTAACAGAGTGTAACTTTAACACACTGTCACACATGCAATCGTTTTTCAAGAGCAAATAACCTTTTAAAACATGTGTTTGGTTCTGATATTGTTTTTTAGATTGTATATTTGCTAGACCTGTCTGACTAAGTGTGGCCTTCCCCCAAACATTTTACCTACTTATCTCCTTTTATGTGCTGAAATTATTTTTGTTGGCCTTAGGACTCTGTGCACCTTACCACTGCTAATCAGTGCCAAAGTGTGTGTGCTCACTCCCCTAAACATGGTTTGATTGGCTTTCACCTGATTGGTATATTTAATTTACTTCTTATAAGTCCCTTGTAGTGCTGTATACCATATACCCAGGGCCTGTAAATTAAATGCTACTAATGGGGCTGCAGGACTTATTGTGCCACCCACTTAAGTAGCACCTTACAACATGTCACAGGCGTGCCAATGCAGCCTGTAAGCAGATTAAACTGCCAATTCGACTTGGCAATATCACCACCTTGCCAAGCTTAAACTCCCCTTTTATTGCATATAAGCCAAGCCCTAAAGTCAGCCCTAGGTAGCCAACAGTGCAGGGTGCATTGACATTAATATGTTCGACATGTCCCCTCAAGCTTTTTCATGTATTGGTAGTGAAAAACCCCTAGATTTGGGATAACATTGGGCTGCCTAATTACATTTTATAAGTTCAATGTTTGATTGGACCAGGTATCTATTTCATGTTTAGTATCTCTCAAATTGTAATGAAAAATCCTCTTTATTGGTAAAATTGGATTTTTAATTGCAATTTTGAAAATGCCACTTTTAGAAAGTTGGCATTTTTCCTGCCTTTAACACTTTTTTGCCTGCAGCCTGTCCTGGATCACATGAATGGGTGTAGCTGACAGTTAGACTTTGTGAATTCCTTCCAGAAAATAGAGAGATTAGGTGTGCCTGAATGGGCCATCTCCTGGCAGGATGGGGGAGGAGGGGCAGAGCTGGACACAGCTCTACTTACAACTTAATAGCCTGCAGCCAGCTTGGAGCCAGGGCAAAGGAGTCAGGAAATTCCATGCACTTCAAATAACCTTTGTATAAGCTTCTCCCACCTTCCTGAGGAAGGGCACCAGGGTATAAAAATATGACCTTCAGACACACTCCCAAGTTTCACTCATGGACCTGCAGAAGGACTTTCAGAGGACTGCCTGCTGCTGTGATCTGCTGTGCACGCTGCAAGACTCAGAGGCTAGCCCTGCTGTCCATCCCTGCTTCTTCACCTGCAACCAGGACTACCAGAGTGACTCCAAGGGCTAATTTTCTGGCCTCCTGTTCAGAGCCACAGGTCACAAAATCCTCCCACCATCTTGAAACCACACCTGGACCCAGCCTGTGTGAGTCCTAAACACCATGTGGTGTCCCACAAGTCCTAGTCCCTTGGTTGGTGTGCTAAAGGTGCCCAGATGGCCAAACCCCAAAACTGAGGACTTAGAAAGATTTTGGCAAAAAACTCCTGTGAGAACCATTAGGAGACCGAGACAACCTGCTCACCAATCTGCCCAAGTTGCACTGATGGTTAAATTGACTTTGCGGCTTCTCCCACTACGTTTTTCTCTGCAGCTGCAAATGCTGTTCAGCGGTCCTTTGCCAAAGGGGTATCTGGCTTCGTGGGCTTGTCTTCGGCTACAGCTCTTCTGCCTCATCCAGCTGGAGATTTTCGACTTTAAAAAGACACTAAATTCGAACGTAGAAATCTTTACTGCAGCTTGTCCCAAGGCTCTGCGATGACAAGGCTCCATCTTCAGGTACCTCCTGCAGCATTTCCCTGCTGCTTTATCTTCCCAGAACAATTTTTCTCCAAATTTCTTCAAAGTCTCAAGGTAAGCGCTGACCGGGCCCAACCCCCTTCTTGTATCCAAACCGCGCTCCATCGCAGTCGGCCATATTTTTCAACTGGTCTCACGTGACCAGATGTCTGTGGTTGCCGTTTCGATCTTTTAGGTGCTAGCTTTTACTAAAAACATAAAAAATTCATATCTCTGGTCCTACTGATTGGTTTGGTGTAGTTTTGGTATAAGATAATTTATTAAAATTTACTCTATTCGTCTAAACTGATGTCGGATTTTTCTTGTGTTGTGTTTTCAATGTATTACTGTTTGTGTGATGCATAAATACTATACACATTGCCTCCAAGGTACGCCTGACTGCTTTTTGTGCCAAGCTACCCAGGGTCAAGCACACATTAATTTAGTAATTGTTGGTGGTTCACCATGCAGGGGATTGTGGCTGTTGCTTGACCAGGGCTCAAACCCCAGTCAACTAACAACCCAAAATATTATATATTTTTATTAATTATATACAAACAAAATTGTTGATGCAATTCTACCACTAAATCATTTCCTTGGTAGTCATCAAACTAGGCGGACTGTTGCCCGAGTAGAATTGTCAGCTATGACTTGAGCCTTTACATACATCTCAATTCCAAGAGCAATGTAGTGCACAGAAGGCCTGTTTTTTAAATCATGGTTGAGTGTTTTTAAAACTCAATGGACATAACTTAACCACTGTGACAAGTGGAAGGTTTACCCTACACATTACCATGGTAAATGATAGTCAATGTCTTCATAATGTCAATCGTCCTCTTATTTAGTATTGTCATTTCCTTGAAAAGTATTTATATGTATATGTATTAGTGACATTTGATCTCATGATTACTTTATTTGGTCTTCATTCCTTTTTATTCATTTTCAGATAATGCAGCTGGCCAACCAACACCAGAGCAGGGCCTGGGGCACACTACAAGATCCTCGACTGCACAGCAGATGCAACAACTTTCTACCACAAAAATACTCTGGTTGGAGGCTTTCAAACCCACTGTGCAGATGGAAGACTTAGATGCTACTAGCCTGGATGAGGAAGACAATGGGGCCAAGAAGAAGAGATCTCAGCGGTATTCAAAGAGCAGACCTCACCATCATATGGGCCTGCACCTACCTCATCCTTACCTCCACAGACCCCCATGCACAGAGGGCCTCTAGCTACACCTTTGCTCTACCTCCTCCTCCTCCTTCTCCTGCAAGTGCAAACTCAGAACATCAGCAGTAGAGTGACAGATTTGCCCCACACATCCGTGACCACTCATGTGTTCCCCCTTCCCAATAACACCTCAGTGGCAGCTCTCTAGGAGGCTATTAGACCTGGCATGGTTTCCCCTGTCTTTTTGCCTCTACCGCCTGTATTTTTGATGGTATGCTGAACTTAGTTTTTGCTGGTTTAATGTACTCTAGGCATTTTACCACTGCTGATCAGTGCTAAAGTGCAAGTGCTCCGTGTGTAAAATGCAATTATGATTGGTTACCGATGATTGGCATATTTGATTTACTGGTAAGTCCCTAGTAAAGTGCACTGTGTGTGCTCAGCACCTGTAAATAAAATGCTACTAGTGGGCCTGCGGCACTGGTTGTTCCACCCACATGAGTAGCCCTGTAAACCTGTCTCTGACCTTAATTGCAGTGCCTGTGAGTGCAGTTTAAAACTGCCATGTCGACCTGGTAAGTGCACCAACCTGGTTGGAACTGAATCCCATAACTTTTAGAACACTTCTGGATCAAGAGGAGACTCTGCCAAGAGGAAGAGCTGGAGTGCTGTCAGGAGGAGTACTGCCCCTTTATTTTGCTGAGTTGGCCTTCAGTGGCTGCTTCTGTCTTGGAGAGGACAAAGACTGGTCTTTGCTTTGGTATCTTGCTTAAGAAGATTCTCCAAGGGCTTGTGTGTGCTTGCCTCCTGTTAAAAAGTCTCAGGGCCATCAATGACTTCACATGCAGTATCCCTGAACTCCACTGCTGGGGGTCTGACCTGCCAAGTGGTGCCCTTGAAGGTGGTTCCTACTGCAAAAGACTCAAAAATAGACGCATCTCCCTTCCAGTGCCTGTTTTTCCAACACAGCACCGCCATGCGGGAGAAGTTTCCACGCATCGCCGCTGTGTGGCCGAAGAAATAGACGCAGCGCCTGTCCAGGGCTGAAAGAAATGCTGCAGCCCGAGTCCAGCGCACTGTGTCTCTGACGTCCGAGAACACAACGCTGACTCTGACGCAGGCCCTGCTGTGCTGTATTTCAGGTCCGCGGCTAAAATAATCGACGCAGCGGCTGAAATAATCGACGCAGCGGCTGTTTTGCTGCCGCATCGACACCCAGTGTGTCTGGATTTTCACGCATCGCACCTGTGCGCCCAAGTTTACAACGCATCGCCCCCAGAAAGGAGTCGCCTCTGAAAATCGATGCATCATTTCTTCCCGCAGGTTGAAATCAATGCAGCACTTCTCCTGTGTGCATCAGAACCGACGCATCCATTCCCCAAGGACTCCAGAACTGACGCATCACTGTGTTCTCTGACGCTTTCCTCCTTTGCAGTTTTTTTTACTTCGATTTTGACGCATCAAAGGTACTTTGTGCTAAAATCACCACAGCTCTATAGACAGAATTGCTAAAACCTTTTAAAAGTGATATTTTGAGTTCTGTATGTTGGATTTTTGTCGTTTTGGTCTTGTTTGGTTTAGATAAAGATTGTTTATTTTTCTAAACTGGTGTGGTGTCCATTTGTAGTGTTTTCACTGAGTTACTATGTGTGTTATGTACAAATACTTTTCACACTGCCTCTGAGATAAGCCTGACTGCTCGCGCCAAGCTGCCAAGGGGGTGAGCAGGGGTTATCTTAGCTGTGTGATCCCCTTACCCTGACTAGAAGGAAGGGTGCCTACTTGGACAGGGTGTATACCACTGCCAACTAGAGACCCCCATTTCTAACAAGGTCATTGACCATCGGTGTTCTAGGGCCCTCTACAGTTGTTTCCTCAAATTGAAACACACACACACACACCTTCAGCACTTGACTCTCAAGGGAGGGACAGCAGATCCCTTAGGAGGGTAATGTGGATTGGAAACTCAGAACTGAGTAATGATCCTAATAGCACTCAGTAAATCCTTGCCTAGTCAGTGTTTTAAAATGTGAAAAGGGAAAGTACTTTAATGCATACACAGCTAAATGCTATTTGTAAAATTACAAATATATTCCGAATATACCAATGGCAAAACAGTATACTGAATAGGGAACACGTTTTTGGTGGAAATGATTTTAAAATCCATCCTAAAAGGGGCCTCTATGATGACAAGGGTGCAGATTACCTACCCTAAGAATTCATCACAGAGGGGAATTAAACCACTAGTCCTAGTCTGTTTCTTTTATCTGTGAGATTCTTTGTCAGCATTTCCATGCCTGCAGGTCCTTACCTATACAAGTAACTACAAATCTGGCCATGCCGCTAATTAAGCCTATTGCAAGAACAAGAACTATTCTCAATCACCATAGTTAGGTTTACAGACTTTGTTATAGTAATGACAATCAACAGGAAAGACCAACATCCTTTGAGAGTGCATTCACATTTACTAAATCCGGTCTACAGACTTTGGGCATAAATTATAGTTTGGCGAACAGGTTACTCCGTCACAAACATGATGGATATCTCATCCGCACTATTACAATTGCATTACATCCTATGTCAGTTGTGATAAGGCAGACAGGATATCTGTCCCATTTGTGACGCAGTAACTGTGCACCAAACTCTACATCAGGACCTTGTGTTTAATAACAGGTATTTGCCTTAAGAGACCACAGAGAGGTTCAGGCAGTCCCAAAACAGTACAGTGAGATCTCCACTTGGAGTCAAGTACAATACATTTTGCAAGACTTGGTAAAATGCATTTTACCATTAACAATGGCCCCTCAGTAATCAGCTAAACAAAATTTCAGCTAGACTCAATATTCCACTACTGAATTCGAAGATTTTCCCTGACTTCTGTTTTGTATATCTCAGTTGCTCAGCAACCCTTTGGAACCTATAACCTCTGCCAGGGTCATCCTCTGAAAAAGTGACCTCCTGTGCCTGTTTTCTCATCCTGGCATTAGGCTCCAGGCATCAGGATCCCAGTGCCTTTATACAGGAGCCTGGTCCATCTTAAGGACCTCAGGAATGTTTCTACAATATACATCCTGTTTGGCAGTCTGCCTAGCCTTCATCTTCTCTACCATTGATATACAGGAGATTCAAAATAGATTGCTGCCTTCATACATAAAGCACTACTGACACAATTTGTGCTTGCCCTAATCCACGTACTCACTTTATGCTAGTAGTCTACAGGAAACTGACCTTTTTAAAAGGTGGGCACTAGAGGTTACAGCTCATAATCCAATTTAACAGAGCTCACAGTAAGTGCAACTCCATTAGGGAGGGCCCCAACAAAGTAGAGGTCCAAATACCAAGGTCAAACAGCAAAAAAGCAGGTGTTTTCAACATTTAGAACCTATATTCATACTAGATATATACCATATGCTCTATTTCGATTACCCTAATTTTATGACAAGACAGGAGGCTAGCATGATGCATTAGCCTTATATTCGCCAGTTCTGAGCAGCAACACTTCAAAGAACCCCTAAATAGAACTTTGAACATCGAACATTTGAAACAGAACTCAATAGTCCCATAAAATCCATCCGTACACCATCTTGTTCCTCTTTAGTTTGCTGCTTCTGAGCAGATAAGTATTCTCATTGTTATATTACATTTGTATAAGAATGAACGGTGTAGTTTATCAGGCATAGGTCGAATTTTGGGACCTGTATGGTAATATCTGTGGCTAGGTTTATTAGCTTATTAACATGGTAATGTGGTTTAAAATGATAAAACAATGAAGTTCATGGAGAGGTTGTGCTATGTAAAATTAGTTTATCTAGAAATTGTACACAATTAACCGAAATTACAACAAGGGAAATATTTTTTATAGACAATTTCATATGTTGTGAAGCGCTTGCCAAGAAACCCGAATGAGGCAGTTGCATTTACCATTAGGTTCGTGCTGAATAAGGTTTGAGAAATGCGGCGAGAAGATGCGCGTGGCAGCCCGAAGAGTCTGCAGCCATTTTGATTGCACACACACATGCGCATATGTTGCGCTATTTACGAGGATTGAGTAAACGCCTTTTAGAATTGGGCACATGTTCATCATCAATTCAAGCGATGTTCTCAGGTCCTTTACATTGCAGGGCTTTGTAGCATTTGAATACCTTAGGTCTTGCAAAAGGAGTATCGTATGGGAATTATGTGATAATGTCAGAAGAGGCAAGAGAGGAATTGGTATGGTGGTTGGAAAATTTGAAGTCCTGGAATTGTTGAGATCAAAACAAAGTTTTGTAATAGAGACAGATGTGAGCAGCTATGGATGGGGAGCAATGTGTTCAAAACAGGAGACAGATGGTGTTTGGAGTTTGAAGGATTGGATTGAACATATAAACTGGTTAGAGATCAAAGGGAGTTTTGCATTGTGCAGTTTCAGGTCACAATTCCAGGGATCTTCTGTACACTTGAAGATGGACAATGTTATTGCTGTTACGCATATAAACAAATTGGAAGGCAGCAGATCAAAGAAAATGACAGATGTAGCGAAAGAGATTTGGGAATTTTGTCTAGAACCACAAATTGGTTCTCAGGCCCAGTACTTGTCAGGGATGCAAAATGTTGTATCAGACTGGAATTCAAGGAACATACTGGAATACTGCGATTGGAAGTTAGAAGAGGGAATTTTTCAGGTGATTCAGGATTGTCTGGGGCCGTTGAAGGTAGATCTGTTTGGTTCGAGGTTGACTCATCAGTTAATGGATTACATCAGTTGGAGGCTGTCTTGCTTTGCCTTTCATATAATACAGAATCCACCACACGGTGGCTCAAGCCTGGCAAAGCAAAACGTAAGAACAACAACACCTAGAAAAGGGTTTTATTTTACAAAATGCAAAGACTCTCTTTTTAGAATAAGGCTTGGGGTTTATTTATGCAATTCTCTCTGACAGAAAGGCTTTCCCAGATGCCAAATGCACAACATTCAAATACACATATATATATATATATATTTATATGCAAGCAATAATAACACACTTGGTAAATGCAACAGTTAAATGCATGAATAATACCATGAATAAACAAGCAGCAAATAATATGAGATAATACTCAAGAAAATATGCTAGACGTCCTGCTAGAGGTCAGAAAGATATATACACTGAATCACAAAGAAAACACCTCAAATGATCAAAGCCACTGGCCACACATCACAATGGCAATAATCAAAACTCAACACCTCAAATGACCACAGCCACTGGGACCACGCATCACAATGGCAATAATCAAAACTCAACACCTCAAATGACCACAGCCACTGGGACCACGCATCACAATGGCAATAATCAAAACTCAACACTTCACCTGATGCAAACACTGCATCTTAGCCCACTCCTGACCGGGGGGATTAAACAGCCAGGGAAAAGAGCCTCAGCAACCAGGGTTCTGCTGTACCGAAGTAGACGCGTCCATCCCCATTCGGATTCCAAAATCCCGGTTTTTAAGTCAACAACCCTCAGCTTTATAGTCTCAAAACTCACACTAGAAGATTCAAAAGTCTTCCTCCCCGCGCCAAAGGAATCTTACTGGAACTGACCAGCTTCCAAGCAAGCATTCCATGGCAGGAAGGAGTTCCCACGTCCCCTCTACATTCTCGCATGTTCCAGCCTTTATCTTAACGAAGCTCACGAAAGCCTTCCAGGGTACATTGAACAATCTCTCACAAAACAATCCTTGAACGTGATTAACCCAAACAACTTGCAAGCGTGGCTGTGTGCGCAGATAAAGCTCAAGCCAGGCAGAGTCAGAATTCAGGATGACATGAGGCCATGTCAGTCACTGGAAAAAGTTTTGTAATAGAGACAGATGTGAGCAGCTATGGATGGGGAGCAATGTGTTCAAAACAGGAGACAGATGGTGTTTGGAGTTTGAAGGATTGGATTGAACATATAAACTGGTTAGAGATCAAAGGGAGTTTTGCATTGTGCAGTTTCAGGTCACAATTCCAGGGATCTTCTGTACACTTGAAGATGGACAATGTTATTGCTGTTACGCATATAAACAAATTGGAAGGCAGCAGATCAAAGAAAATGACAGATGTAGCGAAAGAGATTTGGGAATTTTGTCTAGAACCACAAATTGGTTCTCAGGCCCAGTACTTGTCAGGGATGCAAAATGTTGTATCAGACTGGAATTCAAGGAACATACTGGAATACTGCGATTGGAAGTTAGAAGAGGGAATTTTTCAGGTGATTCAGGATTGTCTGGGGCCGTTGAAGGTAGATCTGTTTGGTTCGAGGTTGACTCATCAGTTAATGGATTACATCAGTTGGAGGCTGTCTTGCTTTGCCTTTCATATAATACAGAATCCACCACACGGTGGCTCAAGCCTGGCAAAGCAAAACGTAAGAACAACAACACCTAGAAAAGGGTTTTATTTTACAAAATGCAAAGACTCTCTTTTTAGAATAAGGCTTGGGGTTTATTTATGCAATTCTCTCTGACAGAAAGGCTTTCCCAGATGCCAAATGCACAACATTCAAATACACATATATATATATATATATTTATATGCAAGCAATAATAACACACTTGGTAAATGCAACAGTTAAATGCATGAATAATACCATGAATAAACAAGCAGCAAATAATATGAGATAATACTCAAGAAAATATGCTAGACGTCCTGCTAGAGGTCAGAAAGATATATACACTGAATCACAAAGAAAACACCTCAAATGATCAAAGCCACTGGCCACACATCACAATGGCAATAATCAAAACTCAACACCTCAAATGACCACAGCCACTGGGACCACGCATCACAATGGCAATAATCAAAACTCAACACTTCACCTGATGCAAACACTGCATCTTAGCCCACTCCTGACCGGGGGATTAAACAGCCAGGGAAAAGAGCCTCAGCAACCAGGGTTCTGCTGTACCGAAGTAGACGCGTCCATCCCCATTCGGATTCCAAAATCCCGGTTTTTAAGTCAACAACCCTCAGCTTTATAGTCTCAAAACTCACACTAGAAGATTCAAAAGTCTTCCTCCCCGCGCCAAAGGAATCTTACTGGAACTGACCAGCTTCCAAGCAAGCATTCCATGGCAGGAAGGAGTTCCCACGTCCCCTCTACATTCTCGCATGTTCCAGCCTTTATCTTAACGAAGCTCACGAAAGCCTTCCAGGGTACATTGAACAATCTCTCACAAAACAATCCTTGAACGTGATTAACCCAAACAACTTGCAAGCGTGGCTGTGTGCGCAGATAAAGCTCAAGCCAGGCAGAGTCAGAATTCAGGATGACATGAGGCCATGTCAGTCACTGGAAAAAGGAATTGTTCCTGTAGCTTGGAAGCAGGCAGTGGTGACTCCGCTGCTTAAGAAACCGTCTCTGGATCCTAAAAGCCCAATGAGCTTTAGACCGATATCTCTCCTACCATATCCAGTAAAAATCCTGGAGAGGGCAGTTAGTAAATCCCTGTCCTCATATCTAGAAGAAAACCATCTGCTAGATAAGGACCAATTTGGGTTTCGACCAGGGCACGGAACTGAAACAGCCCTGGTGACTGTATTGGACAACCTGAGAATGCGTGCCGACAATGGTAATCCTTCTGTACTAGTGTTACTAGACATGTCGGCTGCATTCGACACGGTGAATCATAAGATACTGCTTGAAAGACTAGAGAATATAGGAGTGAGAGGACGGGCACTGAAGTGGCTGCAATTATATTTGACGGGCAGACAACAGGTAGTGACCATCTCACCGTTTACATCTCCAAAAACACCTGTGCGTCACGGGGTGCCACAGGGCTCGGCAATAAGCCCTATTCTATTCAACATCTACCTACGCCCCCTGATCCCCATTATTAAATCTTTTGGAATAGATCTAGTCAATTATGCGGACGACACACAATTGGTGTTTTCCATGGAGGGAAATCAAGCAGTATCCATAGAAACTTTTCAGGAGTGCATGTATCAGACCTCCAACTGGCTCAGGACAAATTCCCTACAATTTAATGAAGGAAAGACGGAGGTTGTATACTGTTCCTCTGCCAGAATGATGCGGCCTCTGCCGTCTGAGTTCAGATTTACCCCTACGGACAAACCACTGGTTCAAGTAAGAACAGTACGCAATCTGGGGGTTTTAATGGATGACAACCTCCAAATGGAGTCACAAGCCAATAAAATAGTTAGTACTTGCTTCTCACTGTTAAGAGCATTACGCCAGATTCTCCCACTACTGCCTAGTGCTACTAGACCCTTAGTAGTGAGGAGTATAATTTTAAGCAGACTGGACTACTGCAACTCTTTGTATTTGGGAGCACCACATTCAGTGCTATTGAAGCTGCAGAGGATCCAGTCCATAGCAGCCAAACTGGCGTTAAATAGGCAGCCCAGGTCTTCAACGACGGCAGCATTAAAGGACCTCCATTGGCTACCCATTAAGGAGAGAATTCATTTAAATCTCTCTGCATTGTGTTTAGAGCAGTGCATGGTCTGGGTCCAATTTCCATGCAGGAGAAACTCACCTGGTACAATCCTGGGAGAAATCTTCGCTCTTCCAGTGCAAGTCTGGTAACAATCGCTAGATTTAAGAAGACCAGGATGGGTGGCAGAGCATTTGGTATAGCAGCCTCACGACTCTGGAATGATCTCCCCTGCATATCAGACAAACTAACTCGCTGTTCTCATTTAGAAAGAGCTTAAAGACTTGGCTCTTCCCTAGGGATGAGTAATATGAGCTCTCTAAATCAGCGTACAGGCTATCTGTTCTGCCTAGTGACAACTTGGTAAGTCGCAGCGCCAGGATACCCGTAGGGTGACAGTTTTTGCGCTATATAAATCCATGATACAATACAATACAATGTCAAAGCCAATAGTAAGAACCTAATAATACTACCAATGTACAACACAATGCACATTTGTGCACCACTGCTTATAGCATCACATACTTCATCTCTCAATGTACAACACAGTGCACATTTGTACACCACTGCTTATAACACTGGACTTCGGGACCAAAAAGTACATTCCACACCTCTCTCTCTCATGCTTTCAAATGCACATCCCATACGTTCTGTTCTTGGCAGGGCTGTCCTACTCCGTGACAGCTCCCACTGAAAGACTGCAAGATTACAAGAAGGAAACCCTTAAGAGAAACAAGGCATATGCAGGACGTCGTACATTCAGGCTAGGATAAAATAACACACCAAAGTCAATTAAAATAATGGTAGTCAAAGGTCATCACAGGGTGTCAGACCACAAGAGTGCCTCTAGCACTACAGAGGCCAGACCCAGAGGCCATGGCAGTGGATGCTTACACTCTGAATTGGACGGAGATGAAGGGTTATGCATTCCCTCCGTTTGCTATCATTCAGAGAGTGTTGATTCAAGTGAGGAGTCAGGTCTGTCAGATAGTGTTAGTGACTCAGTTTTGTACTTCTCAAACATGGTTCCCTTCAGTGATGGAGATGGTGGTAGAGATCCCATATTTAATAAGAGCTCTCAAAGGGTTGTTGAAAAGAGAAGAAGCGATAGAGCATGTTTGTTCAACCTACTAGTCTGGAGAATATCAGGAGATCTAATAGATTCTCAGATTTTTTGAGAGCAGTTTCAGAATTACTCAATGAGTCTTGGGATCCAGGAAAACGAAAGAGATTTAGGAGTGGGTGGAGTATCTGGTTACGTTGGTGCGTGGCAAAGGATTTGGATGCTGTGGAGGCTGATGAAGTTATGGCAGAAAAGTTTTTAGCAGATTTATTTCAGAAGAGTTTTTCATACAGAACGGTAAATTGCTACAGATCAGCTATTGTTGCTGGTCATTCTTTGGTACAAGGTTTGTCAATAGGCACGAGTCCTTTAGTTTGTAGAGTGATGAAAGGAATACGGTTGAAGAGACCTCCTAAAGCAAGGAATATTTTTTGTCTGGGATGTAGATTTGTTTTTCAAATTATTTGAGAGCTGGCCTGGAAAAATGTATCTTGGTGTAAGGGAATTGACATGGAAGTTGGCAACTCTGTTGTGCATAGTTTCTTTTAAAAGAGTTTCGGATACCAGTGCTGAAATGAAATGACAAAAATTTATAAGAGAGTAACAAATACAGCAAGACATCAAGGCACTAAAGATGAAGAGCTCCTTAAGGAAAATAGGATTATAAGAAGGAAGGGTTCTGGGATCAGAAAAGGGAACAAGCTGCTGATTGACTAAAGGGTAAAATGCCAGGTCTTCAAGGCTTTTCGAATAGAATTGTGGGCCTGCAGGTTACTGATAGAGCGTGGAAGGGAATCCCATAGTTTTGTTGCGGCCACACCGAAGGCTCTGCCTCTCCACCTGATCTTCTGGATTTTAGGAACAACTGCAACTGGAGCTGTCTAGAGGGGGTGTATCGCTGGAACTAGGTTCTCAGTCCTCTAGGCCCGGTATTCTGCAAAGCCCTATGAACAATGCATAATGCTTTAAAGGTGATGCATTTGTTCACTGGTAGCCAATGCAATTTGGAAATCCCTACCGAGATTGGTTGATATTTAGGGATTTCAAGTATCAGTCTTGCAGCCGATTTCTGTACAAACTGTAGCTTGGCTATTGCCAATTTATTGATCTCAAGATAAAGTGCACTGCAACAGTCTAGCCTGGAAGAGATTAAAGCTAGAGCTACTTGCTTGCATGCCTGCAGTGGGATAAAAGGGAACACCTTGCTCGGGGTCCTGATGATCCAGAAACAGTTTCATACAGTATGGTTGACCTGAAGGTCAAACGACAGCTTTGTGTCTATCAACACTCCCAGATTTTTTGCAGAGTCTGTCAGAGTGGGCAGTTCCCCTAGTATGTCCGGCCACCAGGAGTTGCTCCAAATTGATGGTTGATTATCAACGATCAAGACCTCCTTCTAGTCTCCATTGAGTCTAATGTAGTTGATACCCATTCAGGTGGCTACTGCCTGCAAGCATTTTTTAAAGTTGGCAACAATTGCCTCCATACCCTTGTTAATAGACACAATTTTTTGTGTGTCGTCAGCATACGATAGGGCCTATAGTCCAAAGGACCGTATCAGCTTAGCTAGTGGGGAGACATATAGATTGGTTAAATGGATACTTTACCTGAGAGGGGCCAATAATATTTCCCTCCACAATTCCCCCTGGAAGCCTCAATCTAGACCAATTTGGAAATCATTGGATGACTATTTCGCACATACTAAGCCCCCGTGAACTATGTACTGTCGCAATTTCCAAGACTTAACCAGTCATTTATAGAATACTTAAAGCCCTCCTCCTCCTGCTAACATTCTGTCTAGTCGAATATTGCTTTATCATATCCCCAACTTTATCATGCCTCCTAATACAGCTCTTGGTCTTTGACTTCACCTGTGTGGTCTGTGTCGACATGATATGCTATATTCTATACAGTTACGTCCTGCTGCTCAAGAACTGTTGTGCGTCAAGCCTACATTTTGACCACTCGGGTGTTAATCTACCTATCTTTTAATTTTTATTTCTTAGCCTTGTTTCATTATATTATTGTTTTGTCATCATTCTACATAAGATGCCATGTGTACTATTCAGGATGTTGTCAAGTATTAATCAAAAAGTGTATCTTTCATGTGTACTACTCAGAAGACAGTACACTTTACCTGTTGGATCCACATGCGCTCTACACTAATGTAACATGCAACTTTTTGTTTGTCTCTTCCTTGTCATAAAACTAATAAAATCTTTGAAATCAAAAAAAGCTACTTTGTGCTAAAATCACCACACCCATAGAACTCTCTGGACAGAATTGCTAAAACCTTTTAAAAGTGATATTTTGAGTTCTGTATTTTGGATTTTTGTCGTTTTAGTCTTGTTTGGTTTAGTTAAAGATTGTTTATTTTTCCAAAATGGTGTGGTGTCCATTTGTAGTGTTTTCACTGCGTTACACAATGCCTCTGAGATAAGCCTGACTGCTCGTGTCAAGCTACCAAGGGGGTGAGTAGGGGTTATATTAGATGTGTGATCCCCTTACCCTGACTAGAAGGAAGGGTGCCTACTTGGACAGGGTGTATACCACTGCCAACTGGAGACCCCAATTTGTAACAGAGGCACAGAGCAAATGTTCAAGTAGCAATCTCCAATGTTATTTATGTTTATGCCTGATTTTGTCTACAGGGACCAGTCCTCTGAACAGTACATCTGTGCCACGAAACTGGATCCACAGTTTAAAAAGGGACTGCGCACTTTCACTCCTTATTCATCAATGGATGTCCCTATTTCCCAGTAATGGAAAGCCAGTGACCTAGAAAATGAACGATTGCAACTTCGAAACCATACATAACTGAAGTGCAGACTTCAACACCTGGAGAGCATTCACTGATGGTAACACAGTCACCTGCAACCAAGCCTATAGTAGCACCAACTGTAGCAATTTCTATTCCAACATTCGCAATGGGTTAGTTTATGAATGTTACAGAACTTAAATCAAGTGCACAGGCAACTCTGAAACAGACAATGATGTATACAACTATAATGATGCAGAAGATAGTCCAAGGCACATCGGGTGACCTAAGAGAAGTCTATTTGGATCAAGAGCAGTTGACCTTTAGGTTTGGGAAAAATGAATAGGGGCCGGAACTCAGTACTCTGACAATAAATTATCTTCATTGTCCCGTAGCCAGTGTACAATCAGAGTGGGTGTTTAGTTCACTTACTTGACTTACTTGCGCAATTGATTGATGATTGTTATAATGCATAAACATTTCATATCTAAAAATTGTAGGGCTCCATAAGACACCACTGTGGATGATGTCAGTTTCTCAGATATTACAAGTATGGTGAGTGATCACCCTCCAGAAAACCTCCCTGAATTTGAGCATGATCTCCACTTTCTGGATTACAAAAGCAAACAATGGCACAACAGAAATGCCTGCTGTAAAAAATATATTAAAAACGTTTCATTTCATAATTAGTGTGCGGATAATGTAAACAAACTTGAATGCATCAGTGTGTGCATAGCACAAATAAACAATCACAGAGGATTCTACAATTTTGGCCTGGGGAATGAGTGGTGAGCAAGAAAAAAAAATGAATTAAACCTTAGTATCAAACGCATAATTTGTAAAGAACAGTCTATGGAATATAAGTTAGTAATGGGTGCCTCCAGGCCTTTTCCTGAAAAAAAATGCCTGCCGCCCATACCTAACCTTGCCTTCCCATGCTCAGCTGTAAGTAAAAATGCAAAGGACTGCATAGCTTGTATGTTGCTTCCGTGGGAATAAAAGACGCATGGAGAGGTAGATGGGCGCCACACTTGTAACAGGTAACTTGCTTCAGTGAATGAGAAATGAAAATGTATGAGATTATGCGCTAAGCCTAGGTAAACTTGGTATTTCACGCTTGAGTGAGCATTTGATTCAGGATGAATGTTGGGAGGGTTAATTGATTGGCATTTTGGTAATTGCATGCTAGTATCTCTTGGTTATTCTGAAACTTCTCAGTTTACCTAGATTAGACTTTGACTAAAATTATTTTTCATTTCCTGTTCAACAAGGCTGACTCTTTTCGGAAGAAATACAATCTACAGGTCTCGACAACAACAAGGAAAAGAAGGGCCAATTGCTATCTACTTCTATGGGAAACAAGAGGATTCAAAGAAGACCATGCTATGGACTGGAAAGGGGTGAGGTATTTCAAATAAAGCAGACTAGTGGCTCATGTGGCAAATCCTAAGGGGTTGTGGGGTGGGCACTGATGATGAGAAGAGCTAAACATTTTTATTATTTGGGTGATCAATAATTTGGGGTATTTGTGGCTAGTTGACTGGGATCACTGGTACTAGATTGGCTCTTGGTATATTGTATCCTAGCTCCAAATTTTGATTCTCAAATATTGACATTTTCTTTTCTCACTCTACAGACCTTCTCTTTTGCATGGAGGAGGAACCTCCATAGTGCTCCTGCTGTGTAGTTTACCCCTACTCCCAAGGCACACATTGCCAGAATAATGCACCATTTGTACACAACATAATTTTCTTAACTGTTTCATTCTAAATATTTTTAATTGTGTGTATTGTTGCCATTTTGGATTCCAGCCTGGATAACTATACGTAACATTGAAGTCTTCTGGATGCTAAAGATTGAGTTGTTTAACTTAAAAGACATCTTCCTTCCATGAAAAATGTGCCACGTTTATGGACTTGCTGAATGCTGTGTTTGTCTCTCTAACGTTTTACCTAAATCGCCCTACCCACCCAATCAACAATACCCTAACCCTCTTTCGTAAAGTTTCTATATTTATTGTGCTGTTATCTACTTCCACCATCAACAGATGTCCCAATTGTCAGGGCAGTTGTAGTGCTAGCAATGTTAAACAGTTACAAGAAGAGGTTACAAAAAATTGCTAATTAGCCCAAGTCATCCCCGTTATCTAGGCTAGAAAGGGACATCATAATCTAGAGAAAAAGTAGAACAATAGTAGGCCAAGGATAGATACCGTGCACATTTTTCTACAATCTATGAGACCCCCTCCCACTTCCTGGAAAATGTAGATTTTCCACAGCCTGGTGGGCAGAAAATCTGGATTTTATTAAAGACACAGAGGCTAACATTATGCAATTACTCTTTATAGCCAATACTCCAGCAGCTCCTTTAAAGAATATAGAACTTAGAATTCAGAGTAAATAAAACATCAGAACTCCCAACAATCAGCCTTCTTTTTAGCGACTGCAAATGACAGAAAACTCCAAGGAAGTCTTATGCACAATCCCAAAAGATAAACTTTCTTCTTGTCCACAGGATAACAAAAATACATTCCATGCAGATTGATCCTTTAGATGCCAGAGACTGCAAAATATTATGTCTGTCCTCGAGCTACAAAAAAAGACAATTATCCTAGGTTGGGCTAAAGGGAGGAATAATATTAGCCTCTGTGTCTTTAATAAAATCCAGATTTTCTGCCCACCAGGCTGTGGAAAATCTACATTTTATGGCAAGACCCGGAGGCTAACATTATGTAAGTTTAAAGTGTTTCTAATAAACAACTTGCCATATTTTCCACTGGTTTAAAATAAAATGTTCTAAAAGTCACATCATTCGACCACTCTGCACACCGCAAAATATCCGGTAAAGATCCCCCCTTCATGAATGACTCAGAAGCAGCCGCCGCTCTCACTGAGTGTGCTCCAAACATACTCACATCCACACCTGCTCTGCACATCACTTCTCGCACCAATCTAGCAAGCATGGGAGACGATACTGCCTTAAAAAGGTTTCCTAAATGAAATTAACAACTGATTCACTCCAGGCGGTCTTACCTGAGCTGTTCTCTTCTCATACTGTTTTACACACCTTACAACATACAACTCTTCTTTTTCATCAAAGTATGGATACAAAATAGTTGCTGAATTAGTCTTTGTTCTTCTTGCTAAATAGAAACACACACCCTCAGGAGAAAAAATCCTGCTTGAAACATACAGAGCTTTAACATCTGACACCCTCCTAAATGACACCAAACACAACTAAATTGTCAATTTTAACGTCAAATCTCACAATGACAATACATCATTTACCTCCCATTTTAGCAAACAATTCATTACTTTTGAAACATCCCAAACTGAGTTATTTCTAGACACAGGGGGTTTAGTAATTCTAATGCTATGCATCAATCTACACACCATCACATCCTGACCCACAGATAACCCGTTCACCAGATCGTGACCTGCTGCAATAGCCGACCTATAAACATTCACTGTTCTGTAGGCCAAACCTTCCTCAAATCTTTCTGAAAGACAATTTACCACTTCCACTGTAGACACTGAAATGGGATCAAACTCTCTCTCTAAGCACCAGCAAACCCACTTTAGCCAAGCCAATCTATACATCTTCCATGTTCCTGGAGCCCAGGATTCTTTAATGAGTTCTGAAGCCACTCGTGAAAGGCCTGGAACTTCCCAGACTCTCCTGAAATTCTCCAAGCCACCAGTCTCAATTGCCCCGAAATCACTAAATCGTGCAACTCCCCCTTTGGGCCCCTTAACAGGTTCGGAAACCAAGGCAACATAATTGGAAAATCCACACACATTTCCAACAGAACTGGATACCACACTTGGGCCTTCCAAAGAAGAGAAATCACTATAGTTGTCTCTTTCCACCTGCGCACCATCATGGTCACCCGTGCAATCATAGAAAATGGAGGGAACGAATATGCCCTAAGACCTGTCCAAACTTGCCGAAAAGCATCTATTCCTGCTGCTTCCAGATCCGGTCGCCAACTGAAAAACCTGCTCACCTGCCCATTCAACCTGTCCGCAAACAGGCCCCAAATTGTTTCCATCTGCATATACACACTTCTCTCCAACATCCAATTGCTTGAATCCCTGAAGTTCGGCGAGAACCAATTTGCAACCACATTGCTGATCCTAGGAATATGTTCCGCCTGTACACAAAAACTCCTCTTCAGACAATAACCCCAAAAGACCTTTGCCAGATCCGCCAAACTCTTTGATTTTGGATCTACCAGCTTGTTCACGTACTGAACTGCCGATACATTGTCCATGCGTAACAGCACTGAACACCTCACCTTGTTCTGCGTAAAACATTTTATCGCAAAAGATCCAGCCAGCATCTCCAAGCAATTTATATGCATTTTCTTCTTTTTGTTTATCCAACGACCACCTGTTGTAACTGCACCAAAACGTGCACCCCAACCATCTAAACTTGCATCAGATTCTATAACTAACTCCGGATTTTCTCCAAAGATCGCCCGACAATTCCCAGCTTCCATATTCATCAACCACCATTTCATTTCCTCCTTTGCCTCCTCCTTAAGAAACATCTTTTATTTAAAACCATTATTTAAAGGTACTCCTTTTAACCTCTTTAATGCCCAATAATTCAAAGGTCCAGGAAAAATAGCCTGTGTCCTTGAAGACAAAAGACCAATCACACGAGCTAACATTCTCAAAGAAATTTGACCCTGCATTAATTTCCTCTTTAATTCCTTCTTTATCCGTTTCAACTTCTCTCATGGAAGTTTTAAAACTCCATCCACTGAATTTACTGGAAAACCCAAAAACTGAGTTTTTTGACTCAGTTGTAAACATGATTTTTGCCTGTTTATCACAAATCCCAATGATTCTAGTAAATTCATCGTCATCTCTCTATACTCTAATACACGTACCCTGCTCTGATCCATGATCAAGATGTCGTCTAGACAGATAATTAATTTCACTCCTCTTTCTCTGAGGTAAGAGACCACTGGCCGCAAAATCTTTGTAAAATACCATGAGGCTGACGAAAGACCAAAAGGGAGGCACACAAATTTCCAAGTCCTTCCGTCCCATCTGAACATAAGATATTTCTGATGTTGTTCCCAAATTAGAACCGTAAGAGATGCATCCTTTAGATCTAGATGAGTCAACCAATCTCCTGTTTGCAAGATGTCTCTCAAAATATGCATCCCTTCCATCTTGAAATGGTGATATACCACCCTATCGTTGAGACTTCTCAAGTTTATTACTGGTCTCATCTCTTTGTCCTTTTTCTCTACCAAGAAAATATTGCTGACAAACCTCTCTTGTCCTGGATCTGTTTCCACAATTGCTATCAGATAGCTCTAATACTATAATACTAATAAGCATCTGATAGCTCTAATACTTCTTTGGCTACAAGTTTCACTTGATCCGTCCTGAACTGTATTACACTTAGCACCCAATTCTGAACTGGCTTCCCTATGAACTCAGTGCGATAACCTTGCACCGTTTACAACACCCAAGGATCTCTTATTATTTGTAATCAATTCTCATAAAATTGGGCAAGTCTGCCGCCCAACCTTACTGGGGTAGAAGTAAGGCCTAACCTTACCTGCTCCTCTGAATCAACGATCACTCTGTCCTCCGCGGCTTCTAAAGCGCTGTCTCTGTGGATAAAAACTGGAGTATTTCCAAACTCCCTGTGCTTGTGAGGGGCCATATCCTCGGCAAAACGATGACCTAGTAATTACCTGTCCACAGCCGGGAAATAAACCCCTTGATCTCCCGGCCCATCCCAAAACATGGTCACTGAAGACCCTCTTTATGTCTCCATGTGACTTCTGTATTGAACAATATGCCCCCACAAATTTTGACATGGACTTAATAAAGTCAACTCCAAAAAGGAGCCCTTTTGGAGAAGGCCCAGCCTCATTGTTTGCCAAATACACAAGCTTTGGATCAATCTAAAGCAGATGCTCTTTCTGCGCTCCACTGACAGGGCAGTATTTGCGTTGCCCAAAAGGCAAATCGCCCTTTGGACCCACTGACGTAATTTATCAGTATCTACATTCTCTTTATTCATATGAGCATCCTCCACTAGATGAAAAAACTTAGTCAATGGCCCTGCAACATCCAGAAGTCTATGCTGGCACATACGAAGGCCCTTGTCTAAACCCTTTCGAGGATCACGTCCCCCTTTACCAGCAAAAGCCAATATCTTAGGATCTAACTCAGGGGTCATCTTAACCTTATCATCGAAAGAAGGTCTTGGACACTCCGACCTCAACCGGACCCTTACTTCCTTGGGAATCTGTTTCCTTATCCATGCGTGCACGTAACCTGCCACATGCTCCAAAGGTGTCCATTCTGGAGACAGTGGGTGTCTGACCAAAAAAGGATCAAATAATGAATCTCCTGCAGGATCTAATAGCTCCTCTGCACCAGTGTCTTTAATCTTCTCCTTTTTCTCCTTCCCCTGACGCACCTCCTCACCATCAGATTCATCAGAACCAAAATCTGATGAACAACTAATCTCCACTTCGGCACTGCCCGAAGACTCTTCACATTGCACAACAGTGTGTTTCCGATTCTTATCCAAATTCTTTATCTTTCTTCCTATTTCGGTGCCTTTATACTGCCCTCCTTGTGTGTACTCAACACCACCATGCCTTAGGCTCACACCGGCACCATGTTCTGCCAATGCAGACTTCTGCTTTTTTGCCTGCTGACCAATACCTTTCTTCCTCAGACACTGCTCTATTACTAGCCATCATAGCCTCTAATTTCTTTTCCATTCTATTTCCTAAATCTTCTGACATTTTTTCCATGGCTTTTTTCAATTTTTCTTCCAAAATCTTCTCCTTCAATTGATTTCTATCCTCACTCATCTTCAACTTCCTATTTATATTAATTAAAGAATAACTCAATTCTAACTAAAACACCTACACTTATATATAATCTAACTAACCTATTCACCCAAAAACTGTATCCCCTATAAACTCTACTGACCAGCCTAAATCACAACTCCTGACATCCAGTTTCCTCAGAAGGCTACAATTCAACTGTCACTTTTCAGTCAAAACAGCTGACAATAAAAAAAATGCAGTTCTGATCATTCTGTTTAATGTAAACTAGTGTGTATAGCCCAAACTATTAAAATGGCAGTTCCTGTTACAATTATTTTAGTCCTATTTTAATTTCAATTGTCGCAGAGCGTCATCATTTATAAAAAATGTGCCAACTGTAGAGCTCTCCTAATGCAACTTATATTAATTACTTAAAAATTCAATGAAACCGCTCGGGGGAGAAGGCAGCTCAATAAAAGCATGCGCCTCTCCCCCGACACCAAGACCACAGATGACAAGCCGGCTCGAGGGAGTAGGCAGCTCAAGAAAGCACGCGCCTCTCCCTCACGTCCGGATACCGTAAAGACAAAGCCGGCTCGAGGGAAAGAGCAGCTCGAGCAAGCATGCACCTCTCCTTTGCGTATGGAGACCACGTACGACAATGCCGGCTTGAGGGAGGAGGCTGCTCTGGAAAGCACGCGCCTCTCCCTCGCGCCCAGTCCTGAAAGCAGAGCGCGAGTAGTGGATCGCGAACTCCAACCGCTACAAACAACCCCAGGCCTCACAGTAAGAATATATTTTAATTCTAATGTAAAAAATAAACATTACCTATTCAATAGCATTTGACCTAATCACACAACCAAACAGCTAAACTTCTTCAAAGCCTAAATACCAAAAGTTATGAATTCTTAATTAAAAAAAAACGTATTCAAATCAGAATTTCTAATACTCACATAACGTACACTTACAGAAATATTAAACTCAACACTTATTTAAATAAGTAGTATACATTCATTCAACACTTCAAAAATTCCTCACTCCCCACACAGTTACTTATCTGCAGGAGCAGCAGCAAAAAATAAGGCTGATTGTTGGGAGTTCTATCGAAGCCAACCTTCATCTGTGACTTGAATGTTAATTATGCTTTCTTTAATGACTATAGTTTAGTGTCTATTTTAGTTTAGTAGGCTTAATTTACTGTACTTTACACTGTGTTGCCTTATGCTGGTCTTTGTCCTAGATTTCCGACTCACTCTGTTTCGTCTGCTCCATTCTGATTAAGAAGAACTTAGTTTTTTCTGTGACATCTTGCTTGTTTGTGCCTATTGGGACCACCAACAGTTAGTCCCTTTGGAAAAAAACACTTAATCAACAGCAGCAAGCCTTGAGAGCAGTGGCAGACAACAACTTTCTGCTTGAATCAGAAAAAGAACTGGAAGGAGGGAGTGGTAGGATTCGGGGTTGTACAGGTGTTTGAACTATGCATAATATAAACACACCTCCTGTATCCCATGGGTTGTTTTAAGTACTATTCCTCCTTAGGAGTGAGTGATGATGATTAGGAGCAGATGATATGGCAGTACATAGATATTACTAGTACTGCTGACTTATAAGAAGGTGGGTGCTCTCGGTGACATCAAGTCATGAATGGGAGAGGCTAAGATAATGCATCATCGATTTTCCAACACTGATTTCAGGAAGTTGAATTGGAGTCCTGCATTGGGTTAGTCTGGTGGTAAGGCAGGTCAAATCAAGCAGAGTGTAGACTAGAAAGAGGACACTGGGTTGGTCAACTGGATTATTTATTTGTGATTGGCTCAGTTTCTGCTCTGATGGTAGGTAGGTGGAGCATCCTGTTTTAAGAATGTTTTAGTAAAATATACAACTAATATTACTACTACTAATACAAATAATAATGATAGTAATAATAATAATAACCATAATTAAGGGAAGAAACCTAGGAAGCAATTGAGGGAGAATTTGTGGCTCTTGGGAACTGGACAGGATGGGAAGTGAGAGGTATGGGTGGGCAGAGGACACTGGGCAAGTACAACATGAGCACCTCTTCTTCCCTTAATTTAAATGGCCAAGTCACAGAAACATAGGAAGGTGGATAACTTAAAAAGGATTGTGAACTTGAGTTATGAAAGAGCAAGGAAGAAAAGGACTACCTTAGCAAACACAATACAACAAATGCAGCAGCTGTTTTTGAGAAGGGAATGGGACCTTTCCTTACCACTCGCCCCAGCAAATACTTGTTCCGCCTCCTGATTAGTATCTTCTTCGGGAGGCTCTGAAAAACAAGGCACTTGTTTAGTAATATCACTACCAACCACAGTATTTGAACAAGTAAAAAATAATACCTAACAAATCTGAATATAGTGCCCCTTTGTTATTTTTAAAATGTAGAAGTACACCTTTCAAATTGATTAATATAGTCAAAAAATGAATGCTATAACAGTTTTAAAAAAGGTAGAAAGGCCAGGAAAGGATCAGGAAAACAGTTATAAAGTAAGGAGGAGGGAATGGAGAGTAGACATTTAAGGGGTAAGAGGGAGAGGTTGATGATGCAACAGTAAAAAAGGGGGGAGAAGGGAAAAACAAAGAAGACAGGAAGAAATAGGCTGTGGAAACAGAAGGGAATTGTTAGACCTGGCACTGTTGGCGTGGGTCTCCCTTCCATTTTTTGCTGTTGCCTCCTGTATTTTTGCTGGTTATAGATGCTTTGGGCACTGTGCCACTGCTATTCAGTGCCACAGTGCAAGTGCTCCCTATGGTAAATTGATGTATGGATTAGTGATTCCATGATTGGTTGGTTTGGTTTACTTGTCAGACCCTAGTACAGTGCACTGAGTGTGCCCAGGGCTTGTAAACCAAATGCTGCTGGTGGGCTTGCAGCACTGGTTGTGCCACCCACAGAAGCAGCCTGTAAAAGTGTTTCTCAGGTCTGCCATTGCAGAGCCTGTGTGCAGTCTGGTACTGGCATGTTGACTGGGCAAGTACACCTACTTGCCAGTCCCTAAACCTTCCCTTTTCTGCATATTAGTCACCCCTATGGTAGGCCCAAGGGCAGGGTGCATTGTAAGTATAAGGTAGGACATGCCCTGATGTGTGTGGCATGTCCTAATAGTGAATTACAGCCATTTTCGTTTTTCACTATTGCAAGGCTACCTGTTCTCCATAGGCCAGAATGGGCAGTTTGATTATTACAGCTTATAATCCTAACTGACCCAGGGAACATGGTAGAAAAACGAATTTAGTATGCCTGAACTCAGAATGATAAAATACATCTTTTAGTGAAGTTGGTTTTAACATTCTGTGTTTGAAAATACCACTTTTAGAAAGTAGGTATTTTCTTGCCTAACTATCCAAGCCTGCCTCTGCTAGGTTGTGTATTCCTTGTCTGGGTTTGTGAGTGACAGGGGCTGGGGGGACTCCAGGAGACAGGGTGAGTCAGCACAGGGCTGAATAGAGAGATCTGCATGGAGATAGGTGGGAGGAGTAGCACCTGGGACCTGAATAGAGCTGTGCCTTCCCTCCACAATGCTGGCTCCACCTCCTGTGGTGTGTCTGATGTCCCTGGCCTACTCTGTGAAAGGAAAGAAGGAGTCTTGTCAACAAAGTGCTCCAGGACTGACCAGAACTGGTCTGGACTAGGCAAAGGCCTCTCGGCCTTCAGAGAACAAAGAGAATATGTGTATAAAAGAGGGGACCCAAACCCCAGAACTTTAGATCACTTTGGGAAGCAAGAAGAAACCTTTGCTGAGGAGAGGAACCAGAGAAACTGAGGAGGAGACTATCCCTAAGCTGAGTGCTGTTTGGGGGATTGGCCTGCAGTGGTTGCCTGACTGCCAAAGAGAGGAGAAAGGAACTTTGTGTGTACTTTCATCAACTTGTAAGAGATCTCCAAGGGCTTGAGAAAAGAGCTTGCCTCCTGCTGAAGTCTCAGGGACAACAGACTTCACCAACGAGCTCCCCAAGAGTCTTTCTGTAAAGTGCCTGCTGCTGAGCTGGACTTTCTGAGGGATTGCGTGTCGCAAGGAGCTGGAAGCGCGACTCACGAAGGAGAAGCGTCGCCGCCGCAGCCGAAGCGCCTCGCATCGCCGAAGAAAAGGATCGACGTCGCATCAGATGCCGCCGCATCAACGGAGAAGAGTGTCGCCACCGCTGCCGCTGTCGCATCGCTGCCAAAGCGCCACGCATCGCCGGAGAAGAGGACCGACGTCGCATCAGACGCCGCCGCATCACCGGGAAGCGTGTCGCAGGGCCTGTCGCAGCTCAGAACAATCGTTGAGTCGCCGCACGGCTGTCGCATCAGTGCCGAAGCGCCTCGCATCGCCGGAGAAGAGGACCGGCGTCGCATCAGACGCCGCCGCATCACTGGGAAGCGTGTCGCAGGGCCTGTCGCGGCTCAGACGCATCGTTGCCGAAGCACCCCGCATCGCCGGAGAAGAGGACCGACGTCGCATCAGACGCCGCCGCTTCACCGGGAAGCGTGTCGCAGGGCCTGTCGCGGCTCAGAAGAATCGTAGAGTCGCCATACGGCCGTCGGGCGTGCACGCATCGTGTCGCATCAAGAAGAAGACGCCATCTTTGTTCATTGCACCGGATCTTCATCGCATCACGGCGTTGCTGGTCGCATCGCCACGAAAGCGCAGTAAGAAACCGACGCATCACCTCCCCTCGCAGAGAAGAACCGACGCATCCCCTGCGCATCAGTAGGGACCCGACGCATCACCGTTCTTGCGTGTAAGGAACCGACGCATCACCTTCCCTGCAACACTTTAGTTGTATAGCATTACGCATCCTAAGGTACATTGAACTCAAAGTGTCGCATTTACCATCTTAAGAGAACTGAGCTAATTCTACCATTTTGAAGTACAGTATTGCGGATTTTTGTCGTTTGTGGTCTTGTGTTAAATCTATATAAAAGATACTTATTTTTAATATACATCTGGTGTGGTGTCCATCTGTAGTGTTGTCACTTGATTACTGTATGTGTTCACAAATGCTTTACACACTGCCTCTGAGATAAGCCTGTCTGCTCGTGCCAAGCTACCAAGGGGGTGAGCAGGGGTTATTTTAGGAGTGTATCCCCCTTACCCTGACTAGACGCAAGGGTCCCTTTTTGGACAAAGGTACCTACCTCTGCCAACTAGAGACCCCCAAATCTAACAGGAATATAAACAAGGAGGTGTGCAGACTCTACCGACACAAACTAAAGTACATAAAGGCGATATTTAGGAAAATGTTGGGAAAAATCTAATTAAAAGAAAATACAGTCTGAAAAAAGTCCATGCTGTATATTACCAGAGGTGAGATTGTTAGTTGAAATCAAAGAAGAGTGATTAAATATTAAATATTTATACATGACTTACCAGCACCAGATGGAATGAATTCCAGTGCGGTAGTAGTGGCAGTGGATGTCGCCTCTCTCCAGGACCTCCTCTTCTTTGGTAATCCTGCAAAGAAAAAAGAAAAAGACAAATATTGCAATAATATTAAAGCACATGTAATAATAATTTACAGGCAAACCAATGTGCTGCTTGTGTAACCAATCCAATTCCTCCTCTTTAACCTCCATGCTAAAACACTAGTATTAGTTATAACTTAAAATGATATTGCTCTTCATACGTTTTCGATATCGTCAAACTAAAGCAAACCACAATTAAAGTTGACGCTATTGCGCTGATTCTGTGCATTGACAGGATACTGTGCATTGACAGGACAGTTATGGAGGAGCCCCACAACCATTGAGATCTTCCCTCTGTCCTCCCCACTGCCTGCCATCAAACTAAGCCTAAGCAGACCTAGCTCCAATCAGTGCTTACTTTGTAAAAAAAAGTGCCAGGGCACTTCTTGTAAGGCCGCTGCGGCCTACACCACGCATTGCCCCTCCAGTGCTGCCAGTGACAGTACCAACACAATTACTAACCACCACACTCCTACAAGTGTGACAATTCAGACCATTCCAGGCCACCCAAAGCTGTAATAATGGCATGAGCGGCAGGTATTATTAGTTTTTAATGTATATTGACTTAGTACACACGGTTGTTGTGCTCATCTCAAAATAAGGGAGAGCCACCATATGGTGGACTGCCACTAGAGTCGGAGCCAACAATTAAATGCCGGTTCCCAACACGGCGCTTAATTGTCAGCACCGGCTCTAGTGGCAGTCCACCATAATTTGAGCCGGAAACCACTGCCATCTTCAGTGTATATGATCCAACACAAAAAAAACTTGCACTCGAGGGGTTTTCGTCATCAACGAAATTTAATCCAAGGCTGACGCGTTTCGACCTTCACGGTCTTGATCACAAGCCAACATTATCAAAGTACACTGGATGTGCCCTTTTTAACACTCCACGTCACCATAAACATAAACAACAAACTCTAAACAATGTATAAGTCTGGATACATAAAGTATTAAATTTGTGTATGATGCATTTCTTCCATGCAAAACATTCGTACTATATATAAAAATATATTATATCCTTACACATAAATTTAACATTCTCCGGCCTGAAAGACACACACCATCGGTGTCCAAACTACGTCAGAACGGAGGATTGGTTATATGTTTGCCAATCAAAGGTACACTCACAAGTTCTATACAGTCCCAAGAAAACAACCCAACTCCTCCAAACTAAGGCTAACAAAATTGCCAGGTTACAAAAGCGAAAACGGTAAGGGCGGCCCACTGGCCATTGAACAGACAAATGTACAAAAGACAAAATTTAATTACAAATCATGCGTCATAATGCATTTTTAATGGCTCTGGCAAGTGGCTAAATATCAGAGTAGACATTACAGGTCCAATATTATTAATACTTTCTTCCAGAAAACATTGTTCATAACATCTATTCCCCCAAAAACTCAATAGTGCACATACAATATAAGAATAAATAATGTGAAGCAAAAAATAGAGTAGCAGATAAGTACAAAACAAAAAATAAATGTAGCAAATTATCTCTCACAGTAATCGAACCAATAAGATATATCCAATTTAACTAAATATCCCTAATATTACAATTTCAAAGATAAAAAAATCCATGATATATACATATATACGCCTTCAAATGCAGAGATTCCAGAGAACAACTTATCCCAGATGTACATGTAATTCTTCATCCTGATTGAGCCCCACCAGGAAATTTGCTGTTAAGCTTGATTATATATTCAAACTCCATCCTCCTCAGGATAGGTTCCCTGTCTCCACCTCTTGTGCTTGTTAACGCTCTGTCAATGCCATAAAAAGAGATTCTTTCAGTATCTCTTGCAGGGATCTGCTGCCAATGTCTAGCCACAGTGTAACTAAGATCAATATTCCTTATTGCACGCATATGCTCAATAATTCTCTTCTTCACAAGGAAGATTGTACTGCCCACATATCGGAGTCCACAGGGACAGACCAAGACATGGGGCCTGATTCGCAAAAGTAATCTGAGACAAAATCCTAACTTTACGACTTTCGGTATTCACAAAAGGCATTTAGCAGTACTAAAGTTAGGATTCCTAAAGATGTGATACCTGGCCCTCCCCTGGGTAAATAGTTGGCTAACAGGAGAGCGCTATGCACACTTGTTTTTTTTTTTTTTTGCTTCCAAGGACAAATATTTAAATCGGCATATCTTCAGCCAGTAGGGATGTTTTTTGTGATCTTTGGCTTGTTTAGCTCCTTGTGGCCAGCCATAGCCATCAGGAGCAATCTCTTAAGGCCCCATGGCCTCTAAAAGGGTACTTTTCACAGGGAGCTGGATTTTCTGGCTCCCTGCACCAAGCCTGCCCTCTGCCTGGCTTCTGGTGCTATTCTCCTGCTGCAGGGACCCTCAGTTGGTCCAATCCCCCAGCTGTTTGTCAGGGGGCAGAAGGGGTCAAGCGCCACTGGCCTTGGGGATACCCTTCCTAGTCCTGGTGGTCAGCTGGATTCAAAGCCTTTAGTTCATCCTTGCACTGCATCAGGAGGCTCCTCCTCCCTGCTGAGCACCCGGTTGCTGTTGTCGCTCCCAGTTCCATCTGTCTCTCCTTTGTGCAGGGGTTTTAAGTGGGGGGGGGGGAGTTTTAGGAGCCAGACACCACAGGCAGGCGCGCAACGCCCATAGGGCTAAAAGGGCTTCAGCCCTCCCCTGTTGTGTGTCTCAGCCCGGGCTGCTGCAGCTCGAGCTGCTGAGGGCTCGGCTGGGCAGTGTCTGGAGTCTTATCTCCGGCACGCCCACGTTTTTCACAGGTCATTAAAGACCATTTGCATATTTACATACCTTTGTAAACTGGTTACAGAGGCTTAGTTTTTTTTCTGGTTCCTGTACCCCCTGTGCCCCCACCCTGCCTATTCCTTACATTTGTATTTTACATTTAATGCCGTAGTGTGAGAATGCATTTCATGAAAAGGAATATAAAGTAGGGTTGCCAAAAGAAAAATGCCAGCCATGTGGTGTTTAAAGAGCCTGCAAAGACCTCGTCTTGACACTAAGGGGCCGATTCCGATCTCGGCCGGTAGGGCTCCGAATAGGATTCGGCTTTACCGGATCCGATTCGGAGCCCTTTTTCCCGACCGAATCGTACGCGGGTCCGGCCGAGCGAGTACGATGCGGACTCGCCGACCGACTCGTCCGGGCGACCCGACCGCTCCGACCGACTCGTACCCGGATCGTACCGCTCCGACCGACTCGCTCGGACCCGATTCGCACCGCGCAATGGAGACGTTTTCCGGCCGGGTAAGTACGATGCGCACCTCGACCGCTCCGACCGACTCGCGCCCGTCCGACTCGAACTCGCTGTCGGAGCCGTACTTTGGGGGTCCGTGTCGGACCCCCTGTACGCGTACCCGCGCGAGTCGCACACAGGGGGACCCATGGGTCCCCCTACCTGTGCGTGTACGCCGCGAGGCGCTCGCGGCGTACTCGCTGTAGGGGGCGCCCTTGTCCGCCTCGCACCCATTGAGGCAATGGGAGCCCGCGTACGCGTTGTACGACCGGCTCCCATTGAGTTCAATGGGAGTCCGACCGACTCGTGTCCGGTGGCATACGAATGCATCGGACTCGTTCGGTCGGACTGCACGGGTCCGATTCGGTCGGAAATCTCTCCGGGTCCGGCTCGGTCGGAGAGATTTCCGGCCCAAATCGGAATCGACCCCTAAATATGGTTATAAATAAAAAAGTATGTATTCATTTGTAATGTGACTTTTCTGTCTTTGTTCCCTTTAATTATCAGTCATGGATCATTCGAGCAGCCCTAGAACACAATTAAAAGTGCTTTCTATTTATATTTGCTGTTCGAAATATGCACAGATAAGTGCTGAAAATACGCTTTAGGTGACTGTTTATTTTTGTACCATCTGGGACATCAAAATAATGAGCTGGCAACCCTAATCATAAGACTGGAAGTTTGTTGCAGGATCAGCGCATTATTTATTTTGTCCACCCTCGATCCCTGATTAATGCCATAATAGCAATAGTTTAACTTTAATCTGAAACCCTGTGCCACCGTCAATAACATGCTGAGTTACTTCAAGTGTCTGGGAATGCACCCTGCATTCAGACAACTCACTCCTAATTCTCACCCTTCACTTTCACGCTCACCCTGCACTCACAGCGATCACAATGCACTCACACTGCCCACCATGCACTCACACCATTCACCCACTCACCCTGCACACAGTGATCACTCTACACTCACAATGCACTTGTGCTGTTCACCCTGTACCTCACCCTGCAGTCACACGAGCACACTACTCACCCTGCACTCATGTGACACTTCACTCACCTGTCCCCTTCACTGCTCAGTCTCCAATCTCACTCAAACAAGCCCACCACTAACCAGGCATTCATTCGTCCCACTCTACACTTAAATCCGCAACCAAATTCATATGGTCACCTCACTCACCCTTCAGTCACTCCTCTTACCCTCTCTCACACTGTCGTATCACTCACCGTGCACTCACATGGGCACTCCTGCCACCCACACAGCGCAGAGGGTTAATGTGCCTGCTACAAAGAACGTGTACCATGCAGATCACAGAAATAAGTGTGAGTAAACTATGAGTAGTGCTATAAAAAAATGAAATGTTTGTCAGAAAGGGGCTCTAGAGAGATGAGGTGCATTGTTGGTAAGTGGTAGTGAGGGAATTTATGGAGAAGGAGGAATTGGGGGAGGGGCTGCCAAAAAAGACTGTTGCACCGTGTGGGACCAGTACTAAGGCCAGCCCTGGCTGGGAGTGTTAGCCCCCCCGAAGTTCAGGTCTAGATGCGCCCTGACCCCAGGCCACTCCGCGGATGCCACATCATCCCTCCACCCCTGTCCCAACCATCCTACACAGCATTCAGGAACAAAGCAATATGGAGCTTTCAAGTTGTCTCTGGTAAGAGCTTCTCTGAGAGCCTCAGCTCTGCCTCTAGCTGACACATCTGACTAGTCCCTTCCCTGCAAAACTTTAAAGGCAAGCTCCTTGTATGCTATCAGGTGCAGATACCCTCCTCTACACCCCTTCCTTTTGCAGGAACAGTATCAATCCCTGTTAATTGCCCTGTTGTGTGGGGAGGTCTTTGATGCTTCCACTAGGGAGCAGACTAATTAGCTTGGCACAGTAGGGAGGATAAAGCCATGGAATATGATTATGAGCTGAGCTTGGGAAATATGACAAATCTTGAAGTTCCATAGGAATGTTGATGTGTGATGTTGGTGACTGCAAATTCAAAGTCAAGATGTATTTTTATGTTGAGTTTGGTACCTCGCTGGACCCTGTAGGCATAAGTCACTAGAAACTGTCCTTTAGGGCAGATTTCTCTTTTTTCTGTAATACCGTGAAAACACCACAAACCTTCAGTAAGCACTACAGCTCTAGACTATGAATACACACTCACAATTTAAGACCTACCCCAGGTCAGCACCAATCCTTGAAGAGTCCTTTCTGCAACAATCTACATGTCGCAGGTACCAGACTAAGCATAATATTAGTCTCACACATGCAGCCCACACATGTGTGCACCATCACACTCGTGTGTGCTCACTTGTTCCTGTGTAACCAGCCCAGTGCCTCTTACCGTACCTGCATAGCAGTGACCTTATCTTAAAAGGCAGCTACTGGAGGTTGGCACGCTCAGTCAAAATACCGTGAATTTAACACAAGTGAGACTCAAGTAGTGAGACTCACCCACAGTAAAAGTTTTAAAAAAAATTGTCAAATGCAAAAAAATCCAGATGGACTAGATAGGTAGAACCCATCTGCAACACATAGGTTTTGTACTGGAAGGGTACACTTTCCCTAGTTAAGACTAGCTTTAAATCTTTTCCCGCGTTGGATGGTCCTGTGCCCTCTACAGTACAGCACATGTGCAATGTTGGAAAAGTAAGAAGAAATAAAAACATTTCTCCTTTTTAATTCCTGCTCCAGGAGGTATTATTTTTTTTATCTAGCAAAGCCCTGTTTTCTGTTGCTAGTAGATAGGGCTTTATATCAAAACCCTTGTGAGGTTGAATGGGAATGCTCATGTACCACCCAGGGAACAATGTCAGGGTAACAAAGGGTATGCCCAGACGTGGGTCCCTTGCTCCTTTTGCCACTGGATTCAAGCTAGCCTGGCTGATGAGGGGTGTTACCCTGAAACCGGTCCCAGGATGCTTGTTTCCGGTCCAGGGAGGACCTGGCCTGGCAGTTCGGGCTGGACTGTTCCCGTGAGGCACAGGGTCAAGACTGATTTGCATATGGCTGGGTCCAAACTGGGGTGGCGATGTGAGCTAAAGAACGATGATGGATTCAACCCAGATCTGTGACTGGGGCTGAGTGTCTGAACAGTTTCAGCACTCCGTCCATCATCTCCTTGTGTTTGTTCTGATGAATGGACACTGAGTAAAGAGTCTGGTTGGTACATAGTGAGATGGCAGTTTATGTAGGTATGCAAGGGCTTTTCCCTAGTACACTTTGTGGCCCATGCACAAGGCCTTGTTTTAATCATGGCACCTACTTGGAACAAAGAATGTGTTTTAAGGTTTGGATTGGTGTGTTCAAATTACACAGGTTAAGGCACATTCTGGCTGCCTGGTTTTGAAATCAGGATGAGTGCTTGTGTCAGTTCAAATCTGTGGTCAGTGTGGATAAGTGGGAATATTATTTTGAAGGAGACAGCATTCCAATTTTATAAACTTACTTAATAAATACATAAATGTATACGCTTCATTTTCCTTGGTTCAACACTTGTCTACTTGAAGATTTCATAGAAAAAAAGCTTCAATTGTTAATAGCAGAGACACTTCATTTCATTTTAATAAACAATATGGGCTTTAAATGTGCTTCCACTTTTAAAAGTATGTATGACCAAATTGATCCCAATTATTACATATAATGCACTAGCTTGCTTTTACAACAGTATGCACTACTTTGGCACACTAGAATAAGTCTTGAGAAGGGTGTTCCCAGCAACATATCTTAGTCAATATTATTATGGGGATATGAGCCTTAGATTTCTCAACAAATATTGAAGGGTTCACAACTCAGTCTAGGAAGGAAGCACAGGATCTGGTCCCCGAACAGTAAGTGTAAGTCACCTCGTCTGTCACACTGAACAGCACCACTTGGGAAGTCTGTCTCCTCCACACTGCCAAGAGGCCTGCGAATGGATTGTGTCAGAGTGAACAGGTCTCCTGCAGACAGACAGTAAGGGCGTCTATGACTCCTTAAGGACACTCTGTCATGTAATGTAACGTCGTGCTGCACTGGTGGCATCGTGAAGGCATTCCCGTTTCACAGCGTGGTGCACTCTGGGCGGAAAGATAGCTGAGTAGCCCGAGCGCCTGCTGCAGAGAACTGTGTGGAGCCTTGAGGTCCGCAGACTCACCACAACGCATGCGATGTAAAAAAAAATGGCGATCCACCTTGTTGTGAGGCAACAGAGGCTCTTCCGTTTCCTCACAATGACGTGCACCGCCCCTCAGAGCCGACGTGAAACAGGAACCAGGAGGAGAGAGGAACCACGAGGAGAGAGAGGTAAGGGGGATTGGGCCTGGGGTGGGGGTTACTTTTTTAGGGTAAAAGGGGGTCGGGTGGGGTGTGTGTGTAGTGCAGGGTAGTGTTTTAGGGTCGTGCAGGGTAGTGTTTAAGTGTAGGGAGAAGAATGGGGGTGGGGGAGAGTCGTGCTGGGAGCAGTGTTTTAGGGTTTATGGTAGTGTCGGGGGTCGTGCAGGGTAGTGTTTTAGGGTACGGAGAGGACTGGGGGTCAGGGGAGGTTTGTGCAGGGGTAGTGTTTTAGGGTTTAGGGTAGTGTCGGAGGATTGTGCAGGGTAGTATTTTAGGGTAGGGAGAGGAATGGAGGTTGGGCGGAGGGTCGTGCAGGGGTACTAAATTAGGGTTTAGGGTAGGGCAGGGTAGTGTAACTTACCTTTCATACTTTTACCATGAGTATACCTTTACCACGCATGCCTTTGCATTGTAATGGCATATGCGTGGTAAAAGTATGCGATGTATTGGTAGGTCGTTGTAATTGACAACGCGTAGTAATACCCGCGTTGTAATGGCACGTGTGGTATTAGTACGCGTTGTTGTAATGAGTCATATTCCACTAAAGTAAATCGCCAGAGCAGCGCATGCGCGCTGGCTCGGGCTCGACCTAAAATGAGGGCTCCTGGGGGTGGCATTCGCAGAATATCCTCCCCCGGGCAGCTTCGGGCGAATGGAAGATTCCACTGGGCAGGTGTGCAGTCATTGGCTGTTCGTGGGTGACGGGCAGGTGGGAAATGATGATTTATGTCGTTAACGTTTATTCAGGCTCAGGCGGTGAGGAAGGGAGTTAGTCTAATTGAATTTGCTGTCGTTTTCAAAGTAAGCCAATTTTATTTATGGCTGAATCAGCTGCAGCGGTTAGAGAAGCCTTGAAAATCCTCTGAGATGCTGGAAGGGAGGATTTATTACAGCCCGGGGTTCTGTCACAGGCTTGGGTGGGAATGAAGCGGCCGAGGCGCATAGCTGCTGATGGTGTACTAGCCGCTGTTTTGGCATGCTCGTCGGTTTACAATTCCCCCAAGATTATTAAAGCTGTACCCAGAGCACGGAATGAGGGTTTAGATAATGGTACAGGAGAAGCTTCCCTTACCTCTTCAGCGCTCGGTTCCTTTTCGTCTGTGAGGCGAGGGAGGGGCCGTACTCGCACACGCGTGTTGCTGGCTAATCGGTCTGCCTGTGCTAAGCTCCTTAAAGGAGCGAAAAGAATTAAAGGGGAGGCTATGGTGACACGTTAGAGCTCTTTATCGCCCCATAGTGGGCTAACAACAGAAGAGAGCTCTTTTGAAAGATTAAATGATACGGCAATGAAAGTGTCTAATAAACCAGGCATTCCCACATTTAAAAAGATGTTAAATTTTAGGGGCAATGAGGCTTCTTCAAAGGTTGTGGAAAGATCTTTATCTCCAATAGTGTGCAGTATAAAAGATGACAATTTAGTGAATGCAAGGCATTCTCCTGTTTTGTTATCAAAAGTTGAAGAGGGTGCCAAGTCTTCAGACCACGTTAAAAGGATAAATAATCAAAATATGGTTGATAGCCAATTGAAGGATAATGTTCAAGTCAATAAAGAGTTAGGTGTAAATATGCAGCTCCTGTAAAAGGTATTAACACGACAGCAAAAGGCGGGAAATGAATTTGGGTGCCTAGTGACGCGGATAGAGCAACAGATTTATTAAATATAAGGGAAGAAGAAGTTCCAGAGTCTGCAAGTTTTAGCGGCTTCCTCGCTGGGAAAATTCTGCATAAAGGAGCAAGGTGCAGTAAGAATTTGCTGGACAGGTCAAAGGCGTCCTGTTATCACCAGCCCGAAGAGAGGGATGATTTTGATGCAATCCTCCCGACTTCGTGGGATCAGAAATGTGCTTCTCAGTTTTCAAGAACAATTTATTGGAGGTCATTTGATGGTGGATTTGGGGATGGCGAAAGCCTGCGTGTGAGTGCGATTAATAAGGATGTGCAGTTGGAAGGGGTGGTAAATTATGAGAATGATATTGAAGAATTTGAGGAAGGGGACATTTTTTTTTTTATATAAACAATTTTTATTGATAAACAAACGATCTGCATTGTACATTGCTATATTCAATGGTTATACATACATAGTCAATCTATAGACAGGTTTGCACAAGGTTATGGCTTTCAAACATTTACTTCACTATTATTTGTCCACTTCAGCATCATAATCCATTTGTGGGGGTTCGCAGATGTTTCCCCTATATGTGTTCCATTTTCCCCATACCCTTCCCCATTTTTTGGGGCACTTTCGATGTAGGAATACGGCCTTTTCCGCTACCATGGCTATATCCATATCTCTGCGCCAGTCTCGTACAGTCAGCAGTGATTCTGTTCCCCATTTTTGTGCTATATTTCGTTTGGCTATCATCACACCCGTCGCTGCCCACTGACGTTCGGCATGAGTAAGGTCCGTCGGTTCCCATACGTTAAGGAGACAACATTTGGGCTCAAGCGGGACCTGTTTCCCGGCGGCTTCTGTGATGGTTTGCATCACTGCTGTCCAATATGGTACGAGCCTCAGACATTCCCACATAGTATGGTAGAAAGTACCAATACCCCCACAGCGACGTATGCAGTATGGGTCCGTAATTCTTCCCATCTTGTGTAGTACTTCCCTTGTGTAATAGGTTCTGTGTAAGATTTTAAATTGTACCAGTCGCAGTCTGGAAGAGATTGCTCCCTCTTTGGGTGACGCAGTCGCTTCCTGCCAGTCAGGGTCGTCCATATCTCCGACCTCAGCCTGCCAGAGTGTTCTAAGTCTGCTAAGGGGGTCTGTCCGGTTGTGAATAATTTTTTTATAAATGGATGAGGTTGCTTTTTGTTCTAGGTAGGTAGTGAGCAATCGGTCCTCTAAAGGGGAGGATTCGGGAGTATTTCTCCAGGTGGGAGAACTGCATTGATTGCATGTTTTATCTGCATGTATCGAAATTGTTCCCCCGTAGTCATCTGGTATTGCTCTTGCAAATATGCAAAGCTCACCACTTCCCCATTCTGCCATAGGTCTCCCAGCCGGGAGATCCCTATCAGATCCCACTTCTGGAAACCCTTACTTTCTCCCAATATGCCTAGTTTGTCCGTGTCCCAGAGTGGAGTATGCTGCGTCAGTCTGTCCGTCCATCCCAGGTGTTTGGTGACCGTGTGCCAAGTACGAACTGTGTGTGCCGTGGGGCCTATGAGATCTCGGATTTTCCGTCTGTTGTAGAGTCCCCTATTGGGTCCACCGTTCCCCAGGGTCATTCTGTCCAGGCGATAAGCGGGGTCTGTGTCTGGCACATGGAACCATTGATTAATGACTGTAAGTTGTGATGCCCAGTAATAGGCTTTGATATCAGGTAAGGCGATCCCGCCGTCATACCAGCTTCTGACTAGTTTGTTCATTGCTACCCTTGCCGGTTTGCTATCCCATAGGAGGGCAGTGACCTCCGCGTTAACCGCTTTAAAGTATGTATCCGGAACTGGATAGGGCGTATTGTGTAGGGCATATAGAAATCTGGGCAGGGCCATCATTTTGAAAAGAGCCGCTCTGCCTAGCAAGGTGAGTGGCAGTGTTTTCCAGTGTTTAATATCTCGCTTCAGTCTGTGCAGCGGGGCTTGCAAATTGAGGGTAATGAACATATCTGGGTCTGACGTTACGTGGATACCAAGGTACTTAAAGCTATCTGTTACTATCTGGACTGTGCAACCCTTTGGGAGACAGGGAGGTCGACCATGTAGTATGTAGAGTATGGACTTATCCCAGTTAATAGCATATCCCGATACTGAACCGAACACTGCACATATGTTAAGTAGTGCATGGAGGGTGCGCGTTGGTGAGGCCATATAGATTAGGACATCGTCTGCATAGAGAGAGATAGGTCTTCACATCCCTCCCTCCATTTAAGACCTCGGACTCTGGGGTCCCATCTTATCCAGGCCGCCAGCGGCTCCAGGACTAATGCAAACAGTAGGGGTGATAGTGGGCAGCCCTGCCGTGTTCCCCTACCCAGGGTTATTTCCCGTGATATGTGCCCATTAGCGACAACGTGTGCCACCGGGTTCGTGTATAGCAGATGTATCCAAGAGCAGAACTTTGGTCCAAACCCCAGGTGCTGAAGGACTGCAAATAAGAAGGCCCATTCCACCGAGTCGAAGGCCATTTTCGCATCTAGCGATAGGATTGCTGCATCTTCCTGTACTGTGTGTTTTCGGCCCAGTACTCCGTGTAGGCGCCTAAGGTTCAGGGCTGTATTTCTACCGGGCATAAAGGCTGATTGGTCCGGGTGAACCAGTTTAATTAGATGTGGTGTCAGTCTGATTGCCAATGTTTTGGCTAAAATTTTTGCCTCTGCATTGATCAATGAGATTGGGCGATACGACGTACATTCTACCACTGGCTTCCCAGGTTTGTGGATTGCCACGATGGTTGCCATACGCTGATCTCTGGGGAGGATTCCTATGTCGCGGCTAGATTCAAACATTTGTAGCATATAGGGGGTTATCGTATCTGCCGTATGTTTATATAGTTCTAGTGGGATACCGTTGGGGCCAGTAGCCTTACCCGATTGTATCTGGGAGATGGCGACTTTGAGCTCGTCCACCGTAATGTCTGCCTCTAGACCGTCCGCATCTTGCGGCGTGAGTTTCGGCATATGGATATCTTTAAGAAATGCAAGTGCCCCTTGGATCGTGATTTCATTTGTGGATGTGTAGATTTGTTCATAGTGTTGCGCCAGCGCATTCACTATTTCTTGTGGTTTGGATGTAGTATCACCCGTTTGGGTTCGGAGCTGTGCTATCCATCTGCCCGCCCTTTCCTTCTTATCTAGCCATGCGAGAATTTTGCCTGTTTTGTCTCCCACTTCATAGATCCGATGTTGAACAGCCTGCAGACGTCTGTTAGCGTCTGCCCATAGGTGTTCTCTATATTCCTGTCTTTTAGGTCGCAGGGTATGCGCCGCATCGTCGGTAGGAGCTAGGGCATGTTGGGATTCTAATTGCTGTACTTCCTGCTCCAGGGCCTCTATTGCCTTTTTCTTTTCTTTCTTATGCCCTTCTATGAGGGAAATGGCTTGACCTTGTATCACTGGTTTATATGCTTCCCATAGTATGGATGGGGAGGCGACTGACGCCTCATTCTCCTGAAAATATAGTTTTGTCGCCGCAATTAGGTCTTTCTTGATCTCGGAGTTGGAAAGGAATCCAGGATATATGGGATACATACGGCGTTGAGTAGCTTTGTATGCCCGGATCTCCGCCTTTATCGGGGAGTGATCAGAGATACCCCTGGGTAAATGTGAGATCTGGCCCATCTTGCCTATGTTGCCTAGTGCCGTAAATATATTATCTATACGAGAGAGGCTGTTATGAGCTCCTGAATGAAAAGTATATTGTCGCTTGGATGGGTTCTGGAACCGCCATATGTCTAATAACCCATGGGCTTCTATAAATTCGGTCAATAGTGTGGTTGTGCGATGTTGTGGTCGAGCGGGCATACGGTCCAGTGTGTCATTCATGGTCATATTAAAGACTCCCCCTAGTATCAAATCCCCCTCTGGTAGTGTTAGAAGGAATTTGCCCAAGTCTTGGAAGGCGGAGAAATGCAGGGTGGGCGGGATATAGATAGATACAAAGTTAATCAGACGACCCTCCCATTGCATTGAGATTGCTGCAAATCGGCCCTGGTCATCCTTGAAAGTACGGTGGATAATGAGTGGGAATCGTTTACGAACCAGGATGCCCACCCCCCGGGATCCTGTGGTAAAATCTGAGTGTACCACCAGTTGTAGCCCCCACCGGTCGAGGGATTTGCACATGGATCCTACCAGGTGTGTCTCTTGGAGCAGTATGAGTGCTGGGGCTGCCCGTTTCAGATATTGCATCACCAGGCCTCTTTTTATCTTATCCCTTAGTCCATTGACATTCCAGGATATAAATGGTAGTGTGGGCGTTGTGGTACCTTGCGTCAGTGGATCAGGCGACATCGTAGAGGGTGTGTGGGGTTGTGACGTGTCGAAAATTAAGGAGCCGAGTGGGCCTAGTCCCGTCATGACCATGTATGAGTATTTGCAGATCAATAACCACTAAAACATTAATATCCCAAAAAACTTTGCATTGCATGTACACATTTCGGACACATGAATTCTTCGTTACCCGGTCCCTGTTACACCGGAGTGTTGCCACTTGCATATCACCACATTTCACAGTCCGTAGGAGGGCAAGTGAGAATGCTAGTATTGTAACAATGCCTAACAATAACTGAACCCGCCCTAACTTCCCAAGAAAAAACATGTCCTCCCTCCCTGCATCCCTGCCTAGTAGGTTCGAAACTACCCACCTTCCCAATAGCAGAGTGCCTATGGCCCCAAAAACATGTAACATTTAAATATAGGGGTGTGCGATGCTGGCATCCGGTAGCCTCTCCCTCCCGGGCCAGCGACCATGCCCATTCAGATTGAGGGTCATTCTCGCAGTCCAAAGTACATAGCCTATTCAGCCTTATGCCAGTCTAATCTTGGGCGAACCTTTAATGCATATCGTGTTCGGATAATGGGGAAATACTCCCCCCTACATTATCAAAAGGTCGCCAGAGGACAAAGGAAGATAAAGAGTTACAGACCAGGGATGTTCATGCAGTCTTTCACCTCCCTGTTCGTGTCGTGTCGCTGCCAGGGCTGCCGGAGCGGGAGCTTCTGGTTCTTGATGGCGAGCGTGTCTTGCTTCCAGGCCAGCGTTCGGAATCTTTTGGGCGTTGATCGGTGGTCAAGCGGTCTTCCTCCTCTCTATTTCGATGTGTTCGTGGTGGACCTGTATCGAGCCAGTGTTGTGCCTCTTCCGGCGTCAGGAAGAACCAGGACTTGTCCCCATCGACTACTTTCAACTTAGCTGGGAAAAACATCATGTATTTGATTCCTTTGTCTCTTAGGACCCGCTTGATCCCCTCAAAAGAGCGCCGCTCTCGCTGCACCCTCAGCGTGAAGTCCGGGAAGAAACGGACTGTGGCGTTGTTATAGGAGATATCTCCGTGGACTCTTGCCGCTTGTAGGATTGCGTCCCGGTCTCGAAAGTTCAGAATACGCGCAATGATGGTTCTAGGCGGCGCACCAGGCCTCGGCCTAGGGACCGGGGCCCTGTGCGCCCGCTCTATGGAGAACAGTGGGGACAGCCTTTTGGGCTTGAGGCGATTCAGGATGAGGTCTTCAAGGAAGAGGTCCACGCTTGGACCCTCCGTTCCCTCCGGTACCCCCACCACTCGAATGTTGTTTCGGCGGGCGCGGCCTTCTTGATCATCCAGCTGCAGTGCTAGTTCCTTATGTTGATGTATTAATGTTTGGATCCTTCCCTCCAGCTTACGTGTCGTTGACTGTAGCTCCACTATATTTTCTTCCGCGACGGTGACCTTCTCCGATGTTTTCCGCATGTCTGCTCGCATAAGGTTCATTTCAATTGTTACCTTGTCGATTTTTGTTTCCAGATTGGTCCCGACAGTCTGTATGGCCGCCATTATGGAGCTGAGAGATGGTTCCTCGGCAGTCCCGGCGTCGTCCTGCGCCCCCTCCTCCACCGTGAGCCGCCTCGGCACCGCGTATTTGTCCATTTTATTGGCTTGAGTAGACGCTGCGGCCCCTCTCGGTTTCGTCATGGTGTGAATTGCCACCGAGAGAGGCGCCCTGTAGTGGGACGAGGATCGTCGCCTCACCTCCAGCCTGTGTTTCCTTCCCGCCAAGGGAGGTCCACTGTCTCCACTATTGTTAATGTGGTCAGTCCCTCTCCAGATGGGGTCATCAATCTGTAGGACACCCCCGTTCAGCGATCGATTCGGTCCTCTCTATGCAGGTCCCGGGGGGTTTGTGTCACTTCAGTGTTTTTAGGGTGTGTGTGCCGGTATTTGCCGGGATCACTTCACCCAGTTTATCGCGTGCTGGCTGGAGTCCCAGGTTGTTGTTGTGCCAATGGTAGGGCGTCCTGGATTGCAACCAGTCTGTGTATATTCCCACTGCACCGCGTGCAGTGGCGCCAGGCGTTTTCCTCACCTGTGGGAGAGAGCGATAGTCCCCTGCGGGGTGTTCACTGACTCTTACTCGCCGTTTTCTACTGCGCCATGCGCCGTACTGGTGCCCTCCCCGATGGTCAGGGGGCAGTCCCTTACCGGCGGCGCTCCCTCCGGTAGTTTTATGGCAATCTTATTTAGGCGGCAGCGTGTTACAGGACGCACAGGGTCCGCCAGAGCCCCCGGTCATGAGGCAGTGGACGCCCTCAGTCCGGGGTTGGTGTCACGCATAGGGCGAGTTGCGATCCCGGCGGGCTGCAGGGAGGAGGGGGGGCGCCGCGCCCTCACCGGTCATCAGTCCATGCAGCGCCGTGGCCGGATTGAGGTCGTCTGTCGTAGGGATTGCTATGCCGGTTTTAGGCCGCAAACCACCGGGCTCGCGTAGTTCAGAGCCTCGGCCTCGCGTTCGCGCTGCCGATCAAGTCATTACGCGACTCCGACCCCTTTTCACCCAGGCCATCGCACCGCAGCCGGGCCGAGTCTCAGGTTGGGGCTGTGTCTGTCTTCTTCGCGTCAGTGCTGAAGGATTCTCCCTCCGCCGCTACAGGATATCAGGGGTTGTTCGGAGTCCGTTTTCCCCCTCAGGCTGCCGGATTCATGTCGGATTTCACGGGCTATGCCACTGGTCCTGACGGAGCTCGAGAACTACGCCGCCATCTCGGTCGGCGCCAAGCCACGCCCCCCAGGAAGGGGACATTTTTGATGATGTTGATGGGGGTGTTTTTGTTGGGGGTAACAGGGTGGAGTGGGGGGGGGTTCTAAATTTTTGTCCAAAGATCGTATTTTACAGAATAAAGAGAATGGGGAGTGTTGGTTCAGACACAACAGGGGAAAAAGATGTCAAGACGGGGAAACACGAAAAAGGTCATCGCTGGATATGGGCAACACACTAGGAACAGGTGAGAGCCATGGGTCAAGGTCTTTAAATGCTAGTAAGGTATGCTGTAAGAGAAGCAAAACGTCAGATATTAAATTAGTAGATACAAATGTTGGGACAGAGTGTTTCTCAGAAGACATTGAACTATCCAAGTTCAGTAAAGAGTGTAAATCAAAACAGGACAACAAAGTAAGTGGGGCTAATGTTGAACTAACCAAAGCTGTGGGAAGAACTGAGGAAAATGATAAAGAAAAAGAAGAGAAATCTAGAAATTAAGGTTTAAAACGTTTGCCTTGTATGGCGCTTTCTATGCGATTAGGTGCACATTTGAATAAAGTGACTAAAGATAAAATATGGAAGGGCGAATTCGTAGATCTATATAAACTGCTTCACAGAGAGATCCAATCAAAAGAAGGGTCAAGGGAAGAAGCATGGGAGTTAGCAAAAAGACCAAAGGTACCTACAACGATTGATACTTAGACATCAGCCTTTTTAATATTTTCTAGTGTCTATTGTGAAAAATTTCCTGAAAGAGCTGTAGCCATCTTTAAATACATTGACACTATTAGGAAAGCACACATGGAATTTGAGGATTTGAGCGCGTTTGGTTCTTCTCCCAGAAAAACCTTGGGGGTAAGTTGATAACGAGTTATGGGTGCAGTGGATGTACCTCTCAAAGACCCCCTCCTACGATGCACACTGCAAGTGGCTTAGCAGTAACGCATCGGCCTTTTCTTGCTAAGCCCTCCTTGGGGGAGGGGGGGGATTCTGGAATAGACCTCAAATTCAGGCGCTTGCTGGAATTTCAACAGAGGGTATTGTCAAAAGAAATGTGGAGGAAGCATTCCATATTGCAATGTTTCAGGGACCATGCAAACGGGGGAGGTTTTGGTCATGGCAGGGGGTGAGGCAGCACATTTCAGCCTGGTTACAAGGGCTTGTACGCCATAAGACATTGAAAGTCTATGTTTTTGGCTAAAGTTTTACCCCAACAGGGAAGAGGAAGCAAGGCTGGAGTGGGGATTTAAAGATGGTTTCAGATTAGGTAGGCTACCAGGGCCCTAGATGTCATAGATTTGCAAAGAATCTCAAGTCAGCAAATGAATATCCACAAGTGGTAAAACAAAAGTTGATTGCAGAAGTTTCGGAAGGAAGAATGGCGGGTCCTTTTTCTTCGTGGCCTTTATCTGATCTCATAGTATCTCCATTAGGAGTAATACCTAAGAAAACAGTGGGTGAATTTCGAATGATTCAGCACCTTTCTTGGCCCCACGTTTGCTCAGTAAATGATTTTATATCAAAGAATGACACCATGGTACAATTAGCATCAATAGACATAGCCTTGGGTTTGATCAGAAAAGTGGGCACAAAAGCTGAATTGGCTAAGTGCGATATTAAATAAGCTCTTAGACTGTTACCAGTTCACCCTTTGGATTTTTCGTTGCTAGGTATTCATTTTGAAGATCAGTTTTTGTAGACAAAGTACTACCCACCGATGTGCCATTTCCTGCAATCTCTTAGAGGCTTTTAGTACTTTTTTGTGGTGGTCTTTTTCTTACAGGTCAGGTCATGTTAACGTCACTCATTATTTAGACGACTTTTTGTTCATTGGTTCAGCTGGTACACAAGAGTGTGAGAGGGCTCTTTGTCAATTTGAGTCGTTGGCTAAGGAACTAGGCGTGCCTCTAGCAGCTGAGAAGACGGAAGGTCCTACAACATGTTTAGTTTTTCTAGGCATTGAGTTAGATACTGTTAAAATGGAGGCAAGATTACCGGACAAGAAAGTACAAGAAATTATCAAACTGTTAGAACAAGCCAAATTGTCACCTAAATTAACTTTGAATCAAATTCAATGTCTATTAAGGCATTTGAATTTTCCTTGCCATGTGGTAAAGGCCGGAAAAGCTTTTTGTAGAAGGCTAGGTTTTGCTATGGAAATAAATTCTATAAAGGAGGAGCACCAATGTCAAATCGTAACACAATCAAATATTGCAATCCTTCTAATGATAAGTCCTTAGGCAGTAGATTCAATTGAAAATTCTTCTTCTTTATTTCACAAACAGTTCATTTAAACACGCTAGATTTTCATTTCCAATAGCTGAATTACACTCCACTTTTTAAGTCAGCTGACTTAAAAAGTGGAGTGTAATTCAGCTATTGGAAATGAAAATCTAGCGTGTTTAAATGAACTGTTTGTGAAATAAAGAAGAAGAATTTTCAGGGCTGATTTTGACGTTTGGCTAATGTTTCTGAGAGCATTCAATGGAGTCACTATTTGGTCTCTGGATGAGGACTTTGTATGGTTGATACAAATTTTTTCAGACGTGGCAGGAGCTAATGGTTTTTAGCTCTTTTGGAAAGGCAGATGGTGTGCTGAGAAATGGCCAAAGAGATGGATTTCTGAAGGGAGAAGTATAGCCTTTTTGAATTTTTTTCCTTTGTTAGTAGCCTTAGCTGTATTGGGTACTAAACTGGCAAACAAGACGGTCATTTTTTACGTTGACAACAAGACTGTAGTGGATTTGATCAATGGTCAGAAAGCTAAAGAGAAACATCTACTGAAATTGTTACAGAGATTTTTTAGGCTGGAGCAGATAACAATATCACAGATGCATTATCTCATTCCCAGTGGCAGAAATTCCATGGTTTGGGGCCCGGAGCATATCTGCGAAAAACTCAGGTTACTCAAGAGGTATGGGAGCTAGCAGAATGAGAATGCTTTAGCTAGTTGAAAAATCGCTTGCAGAAAGTACCAAGGTAGCTTATAGAAGAGCATGGTTACAATTTTTGGAGTCAGGCACATCTTATACGACACACAGTTTAAAAGGTTTAGAGATGCGTAGAGAGGATGTGCTACCTTTCATTATGGCTAACATAGAAAGAAACATTTCAGCCACTACGATCGCTGGCAAATTGGCAGGCCTGAATTTTTATGGAAAATTTTTCTGGGGTTACGAGCCATCTGCAGGTGAGATGGGGATGTCAGTACCACGAACCTGAACGATCTGGGCTTCCACAGGAGCAGAAGAACTTTTCCCCAAATCTCAAACTCCACTGTGAGTTAATTATTAAATCCACTCACAGTAAAGAGGGGGAAAGGGGATGGGGACAACAAGAGAGACTCCACTGCTGTGCCTCTTCCTCACTGGGATCCTAGCGAGGGACTGCTTTGGCATCTGCAAGTACAAACACACTATTAATACCTTTACACCAGCCCCTCCCTCTCTCACCCCGACTAATGCTGTCTTGCACCACTCCTAGCGCATACCAATTACCTGTCTTTTGCAGTGGCTTAGCTGCTCTCTTTCTCTGTTTGCATGACTTGTAAATTTTGTAACTTATTCTGTATTTTAATTCTTTCTTTTTGTCTATTTCATAGGATCAATCAATCAATCAGGGGTTTGTTAAAGCGCGACTACTCACCCGTAAGGGTCTCAAGGCGCTAGGGGTGGGGGGGTGCAGGTTCCATCCATCAAGGAGGGGGTCTGTCGAAGAGCCAGGTTTTGAGGTTTCTTGCGAAGATGGGGAGCGATGTTGTCTGTCTGAGGTGGAGCGGAAGGGCGTTCCATGCTTTGGCCGCGAGGAAGGAGAAGGAGTGGCCTCCCGATCTGGTCTTTCTGGTGCGGGGGACGACGGCGTAGGAGAGCTGGGCTGATCGTAGGGTCCTTTGGGGTGCGTGGAATTTGAGTCGGCTGTTCAGGTATGCTGGTCCGGTGCCGTGGAGGGCCTTGTGTGCATGGGTGAGCATCTTGAAGGTGATTCTCGCCTCAACAGGGAGCCAGTGGAGTGTGCGCAGGTGCTGGGAGATGTGGCAGTGTTTTGTCAGGTTGAGGACCAGTCTTGCGGCGGTGTTCTGGATGTTCTGTAGCTTGCGGGTGAGGTTTTTGTTTATTCCGGCGTAGAATGCGTTGCCGTAGTCGAGTCTGCTGGTGACCAGGGTGTGAGTGACCGTCTTTCGGTGTTCGAGGGGGATCCATTTGAAGGTCTTACGAAGGAGGCGGAGGGTGTGGAAGCAGGAAGACGAGACAGAGTTGATCTGGCGGTCCATTTTGAGCTCGGAGTCCAGGATGATTCCCAGGTTGCGTGCGTGGTCCGTGGGGGTTGGCGGGTTTCCGAGGGCGGGGGGCCAACAGGTGTCGCTCCAGGCATCAGGGTTTGGGCCCATGATGAGTACTTCTGTTTTGTTGGTGTTTAGTTGTAGGCAGCTGTTTTTCATCCATTTGGCGACAGCTTCCATGCCTTCTCGATAGTTGCGTCTGGCGGTGTTGGGCTCGTTGGATAGGGAGAGGATGAGCTGGGTGTCGTCTGCGTATGACACGATGTTGAGTCCGTAGGTTCTGACGATGGGGGCGAGTGGAGCCATGTAGACGTTGAAGAGCGTCGGGCTGAGGGAGGAGCCCTGGGGGACTCCACAGGTGGTAGGTGTGGGGTCCGAGAGGAAAGGGGGGAGTCTGACCCGCTGCGTCCTGCCGGAGAGGAAGGAGCGGATCCAGTCGAGGGCCTTGTCCTGGATTCCTGCGTCGTGGAGTCTGCGTATTAGGGTGCGGTGGGAGACTGTGTCGAACGCCGCTGATAGGTCGAGGAGGATGAGGGCTACTGTTTCTCCTTTGTCCAGTAGGGTGCGGATGTCGTCTGTTGCGGCGAGGAGGGCGGTTTCCGTATTGTGGTTTTTTCTGAAGCCGGATTGGGAGGAGTCGAGGATGTTGTGTTCTTCAATGAATGTGGCGAATTGGCTGTTGATGGCTTTCTCGATGACTTTCGCTGGGAACGGGAGCAGGGAGATGGGTCTGTAGTTTTTGAGGTCGGTGGGGTCCGCTGAAGGTTTCTTTAGGAGGGGGTTGACCTCGGCGTGTTTCCAGTCGTCGGGGAACGAGGCGGTCGCCAGGGAGCGGTTGATGGTGTGGCGGAGCATGGGTGCGATGGTGTCGGCGGCTCTGTTGAAGATGTGGTGGGGGCAGGGGTCCGTGGGGGCCCCTGAGTGGATTGACTTCATTGTCTTCAGTGTGTCTTCGGTGGTGAGGGCTGTCCAGTCGTCAATCACTGGTTTCCGGGTGTCGGGGTGGTTGGTGAGGGTTCAGTGTGTTGGTTGTCTTCGTCGAAGTTGTCGTAGATGCTCTTGATTTTGTGGTGGAAAAAGGTGCTGAGTTTGTCGCAGAGGTCTTGTGAGGGAGGGATGTCGGTAGACTCGCTAGTGGGTTGGGCGAACTCCTTGATGATGCTGAAGAGTTCCTTGCTGTTGTGCGCGCGGGTGGAGATTCTGTCTTCAATCGCTTTTTTCCTCGTTTCTCTGATGAGTTGATGGTGGGCGTTGGTGGCAGCTCTGAAGTTGTCGTGGGCTTCTGTGGATTTGGTGTTCCTCCAGGCCTTTTCGAGGCGGCGGCATGTTCTTCTGGACTCTCGAAGTTCGGTGGTAAACCATCTGGCTTTCTTGGCGCGGGTATTGTTGTTTTTCTTGAGGGGGGCTATGGTGTTGGTGCTGTCCGAGATCCATCTATGCAGGGTTCGGGCTGCGGTGTTGGGGTCGTCGTTTTCCGCGATGGTTGGGGTGGAGTTGTTGAGGGAGGAGGTGAGCTGGTCGTCGGTGATTTTGGTCCAGTTTCTTTGTGGAAGCAGGTGCTGGTGTCTGTGGATGGTGGGTGTTCTGAAGGTGAAGTGGACGCAACGATGGTCGGTCCATGGGAGTTCGGTGGTGTGGCTGAAGGTGATAGAGTTTCCTGTAGTGAAGAGGGGGTCGAGGGTGTGTCCTGCTGAGTGTGTGGGCTCGGTCACGATCTGGTGCAGTCCAATGTTGTGGAGGTTGTCCAGGAGGGATGTGGTGTTGGGGTCCAGTTGGTTGTCGAGGTGGAAGTTGAGGTCTCCCAGCAGGGTGTAGTTGGTGGATGCGATGGCCTGCGGGGAGATAATGTCCGTGATGGAGTTGGCGAAGGGTCCGCGGAGTCCAGGGGGTCGGTAGATGAGGGTTCCTCGGAGGGTGGCGGTGGGGCTGGCCAGTATCTTGAAGTGAAGGTGTTCCATCAGTTCTGTGGGCTCGTCAGGGAGTGTGCTCAGGCGGAGGCTGGATTTGTGGACGATGGCGATTCCTCCTCCTGGGCGGGTGGGGCGGTCCTTCCTGGAGATCTTGTATCCTTGGGGGATGGCGATGGCGATGTCCGGTCCCGAGGTGGTGTTGGTCCAGGTTTCGGTGAAAAACGCTAAGTCCGGGGTGGTGCTGTCGAGGAGGTCCCAGATTTCTGTGGCGTGTTTGTGGAGGGATCGGACGTTGAGGAGGATGCATTGCAGGGTCTTCGGTTCGGTTGTGGTCTTGTGGGCGGGTTGTGCTGGATCCGTGTTCTTGGCGGTGCTGCAGGTGTGCCGGCATAGGATAGCAGACTGCTGAAGATAAAGTTGGTAAGTATGAATATATATATATATATATATTGACATCTACAGTAGAATGACGGCAAGGAAATGGTGAATCAAATGCTGCTGTCCTTGCTGCTTACTCCTGTACTGCTTCCCTGAATCTTTCTGTCACAATGTTCACAGGAAATTGAGATTTACACAACCTCACTGAATGTTCCACTCTATTACTACACCAAAAGCGCCATGAATAGTTTCTAGAACTGAATTCGTAAACACAAGTTCTTTTCTAGCAGACACTGGAATGCACTGAGGTTTAGTCAATAAATTGAACTGAATGTCTTTGTTGATGTTCCTCATAAATGCTCACTGGAAGGCGCAAGAATTGTCAAGAGTTAATACTTTCTTTATCAAGTTCCTCTCACAGCAGACGAAGACACAGCTGAGGAACTATCTCTGGAAATGTTTATATATTCAAGGCTCCTCTCAAGACTGCAGGTAACGCGAGGGGTATGAGTCAAAAGAAGAGAAGGAAACTACTTACTGACTTCTCTTCAAACCTCCCTCTTACTACAGAACTCAGTCACGAACAACTGCTGAGCGCTGAATCTCTCTAGCTAGCGGGACTCCGACTCAGAAATCTTCTGCCGATATACCCTGAGAAAAGGCAGGCGGAATAACGCATTAATATGCTACTCCCCAGCCAAAAATACGAAGTTAGTAGAAGCGCTAACAGAAACGCTCCGCTTCCACAGAAAATGACGGTTGAAGTGCGCTCGCGCGCAAGACGCGCGAGCGCAACACCTGAACCTCCTCACAAGCCAGAAACACTAAAATGCTCACCTCAGAACGGGGAAAACACTGGCTGCTGCCATATTGGATTTCACTTGGGCAGAATAGAATTTAATCAGCACCTCACCACCCTATCTCAAAGGAGAGAATTTGTGCAACCGATTCCAAGGGTAATTGAACACCCTTTTGTACCTAAACCTACGAAGGGAGTGAAATGGTGAATGGAAATGCCCAGCCTTGACAGGGGAGGCGACTTTTGCAAGGTTGGGCAATGGAAAAGAAGAGAGGTCAGAGTGTCAGAGAGCCTGTATCATTGAAGATGTTATGTGCCTTAATAAAGCGCCTACCTGTTATTTGTTTTTCCCATTTTGAATATTTATTATTTAAACTATGCATGTGTTGGTTATTTTTTGGAGCTTTTAGAATTTCAGAGCTGCTAGGTAAAGGTCTTAATGTTGATCTCAAAGTTAAAAATGTGGTTAGTTCCAAGGAAGCAATACAGATTTTTCTGGAGAAATCCAAAACGGATCAGGTAGGTAAAGGAGTAAATGTTATTCTTCGGAAAATATGCGGTTCATTATGTCCAATGAAAGCCTGGCAGGATTTCAAGGCTGTTGGTGGTGCTTCTTTTGAATTTGTTTTTAGACATCAAGACGGCTCTCGTCTTAAGGCTTCCCAGGTATTTGCGGTAATGAGAAAAGCCTTGTGCCATTTGGGAGAGGATCCTTTTCGCTTTGGTATGCGCTCTTTTAGAATTGGTGCTGCTTCTGAAGCTGCTAGGTTGGGTTTCTCCATCAAAGAGGTCAAGAGCTTAGGTCGATGGTCTTCAGACTGTTTTTTAAGATATATTAGAAATTTAGAAGTTCTTTAGAGTTTATATAAGTGTTAACGTTGTGTTTCTTTTTCAGGTCATATTTCGGGTCCTCCTATGGCTCTTGTGACCATTTGGATAATTGGACATTCTTTTATAAAACGGGCTGTGAAACAAGCGGAAAAAAGACATTTTGGAAAAAATCTAGGTTTTCGTTGTGACAACATAAAAATTGAGTGGTGGGGGAGGAGGGCATGAAACGGGGCCAGTTACTGCCATGGTTAAGCAAATTATTAGTGGTAAGAAAATGTCCTGATCTTTTACTACTACATTTGGGCAAAAATGATTTAGTTCAAATCTGATTTAGAATTGATTGCCAGATCTTGGGTCAAGACAAAATTGATTTTGACAGCGCTTGTGCCTAGGAGGGTATGGAGGGGGGCTGAGAAGTTTACAGCTGTTGAGAGGGCAAGGAGAAAGGTTAATAGAGAGATGCATAGTTTTTGCAGCATAAATGGGATAAGCTGGTTAGCGCATAATGACATAACTAAAGAAGATTTTCAATTTTTTAGGCAAGATGATGTTCACCTTTCTTTTATAGGTAACGAATTATATCTATTGAACATGAAAGAAAAGTTACTTTAGCTTTAAACACTTGGTGTTAATATGGGGGCTGTTGAGGCGACAGTCCTTTAGTTCGTGGCTCTCTAGTTCGAGCAAATGTTTGGGAGCTAGCTGTTTTGGCGGCAGTGCTTTGATAAGATCGGGTTTTTTATTTTGTATGGATTTCTTTAGTTCTCTGTGCCATTCTGCACACTATTCAAGAATTTTCATTTGAATATATTGACATTGGGAGTAAGGACCTCAAGGACCTCAACCACCTCCGATGCATCCTAGTGAACACCCGCTCCGCACGCAAACACGCCGTCGAGCTCTGGGACCTGCTCGACTCATCATCACCAGACGTCGCCTTCCTGACAGAGACCTGGATGAACGACTCCTCCGCACCCGACATCGCCATAGCCATCCCAGACGGCTATAAGATCACCCGCAGAGACCGCGCCAACGGAGTAGGAGGAGGAATCGCCATCGTCCACAAGAACTCCATCAGGGTCTCGACCAGCACCGACGACGTTCTCTGCACCGCCGAACACATGCACTTCCAGATCCACACGGACCCCAACACCACCCTCAGAGGCACCCTTGTCTACAGACCCCCTGGGCCCGACCCCAGTTCAGCGACTCCATCGCCGACTTCATCAGCACGCACGCCCTGACTTCTACCGACTACATCCTCCTCGGAGACCTGAACTTCCACCTGGAGAACAACAACGACAGCAACTCCACCACCCTGATCGACAACCTCGCCAACCTCGGACTGAGACAGCTCGTCACAACACCGACACATTCCGCCGGCCACACGCTCGACCCCGTCTTCTCCTCAAGCTCCCACGTCTCCTTCACCCACACCACGGAACTCCTCTGGACCGACCACCGCTGCATCCACTTCACCTTCCAGAAACTCACCACCGCACCCAACAGATCCCACGCCGCTGCTGGAGCAAAGTCACCGAAGACCAACTACGGGCAAACCTCGCTCTCAGCCCTCCCTCCGACCCATCCAACACCGACGACGCTGCCTGCAACCTCAGACGATGGATAGACGACTGTGCCAACACCCTCGCTCCGCTGAAAAAACTCACCTACAGCGACACCACCAAAAGAGCCAGCTGGTTCACCCCGGAACTCCTAGCTTCCAAGCGTACTTGCCGGAAACTTGAGAAGAAATGGCACAGTGATAAGACACCGGACAGCCACGCAGCCCATAAAGACGCCATCCGTAAACACCACCACCTCATCAGGTCCGCCAAGAGAATCTCCTTCAAAGACCGCCTCGACAACAACGCACACAACAGCAAGGAGCTCTTCAACATCGTGAAGGAACTCTCCAACCCCAGCTCCAACACCAACGACATCCCGCCGTCGCAAGCCCTGTCCGATTCCCTCGCCACCTTCTTCCACCGCAAGATCGCCGACATCCACGACAGCTTCAACACCCAGACAGCCCCCACCAAGATAGATACTCCAGACCCGCCGCACACCATCGACCATGACCCCTTGCCAGCCTGGGCCAGCGTGAACATCGATGACACCATCAAGACCATGGGCACAATACACTCCGGTTCCCCGTCAGACCCTTTCCCGCAACACATCTTCAACAAAGCCAGCAGCTCCATCGCACCCCACCTGTGCAACGTTATCAATCTCTCCTTCGAGACAGCGACCTTCCCAGAGAGCTGGAAACACGCAGAGATCAACGCCCTACTCAAAAAACCCAAGGCGGACCCAAGAGACCTCAAGAACTTCCGGCCCATCTCCCTGCTTCCGTTCCCAGCCAAGGTCATCGAGAAGATCGTCAACAAACAGCTAACCCGATACCTAGAAGAAAACAGCATCCTGGACCCATCCCAATCGGGGTTCCGCAGCAACCACAGCACTGAGACTGCCCTCATCGCCGCCACCGACGACATCAGGACCCTGCTGGACAACGGTGAGACCGCAGCCCTCATCCTGCTGGACCTCTCCGCCGCCTTCGACACTGTCTGCCACCGCACTCTACGCGCACGCCTCCACGACGCAGGGATCCGAGACAAGGCCCTGGAATGGACCACCTCCTTCCTCGACGGCAGAACCCAGAGAGTCCGCCTCCCACCTTTCCGATCCGAAGCCTCCGAGATCATCTGTGGCGTACCCCAGGGATCCTCCCTCAGCCCAACACTGTTCAACATCTACATGGCCCTGCTCGCACGCATCGCCAGACAGCACGACCTCAACATTATCTCCTACGCCGACGACACTCAACTGATCCTCTCCCTCACCAAGGACCCCCTCGCCGCCAAAGCCAATCTCCATGAAGGAATGAAGGCCGTCGCCGATTGGATGAAGATCAGCCGACTAAAGCTGAACATGGACAAGACGGAGGTCCTCATCCTCGGCTCCAACCCCTCAGCCTGGGACGACTCCTGGTGGCCAACGACGCTGGGAGCAGCCCCGACACCCACCGACCACGCACGCAAGCTGGGAGTCATCCTCGACTCAACGCTCTCCATGGCCAAGCAAGTCAACGCAGTCTCCTCCTCCTGCTTCAACACCCTCCGCATGCTTCGCAAGATCTACAGGTGGATCCCGACAGACACAAGAAGAACAGTCACCCAGGCCCTCGTCAGTAGCAGACTTGACTATGGGAACGCCCTCTACGCGGGAGCCCCGGCCAAGCTCATCAAGCGACTGCAACGCATACAAAACGCCTCAGCACGCCTGATCCGCGACGTACCACGCCACATCACCCCCCACCTGAGGAACCTGCACTGGCTCCCCGTCGACAGGAGGATCACCTTCAAACTCCTCATCCACGCACACAAGGCCTGGCAAAACTGGCCCAGCCTACCTCAACAGACGACTCTTCTTCTATGTCCCCAACCGCCAGCTCCGCTCCGCCGACCTCTCCCTCGCCACCGTCCCTCGCATTCGAAGAACAACCACCGGCGGCAGATCCTTCTCACACCTCGCCGCCAAGACCTGGAACACCCTTCCACTAAGCCTACGACAGAACCAAGACCTGCTGACCTTCAGGAGGCCACTCAAGACCTGGCTGTTCGACCAGTAGCAGCACCCCCCCCCTTCCCTCTCCCCAGCGCCTTGAGACCCTCGCGAGTAAGTAGTGCGCTCTACAAATTCTGTGATTGATTGATTGATTGGTGGACAGGAAAAACGCCTGGTTAGGTTTTTTCCTGGTGGCAGAAATTGAGGAGATCGAGGCAGGCAGGAAGGGTTGGGGGCATTCAGGGTAGGTTCGGGCAGAGCGAACACAGGGGAGCGATAAATGAGGCAGGAGTAAGGCAGGGGATGAAAGAAAGGGGTTGGTGAGAATGGTTGGTTAGAAGAATGTTTTGGGAAGTTTTTACTGTGGGGAATTGGTTAAGGGTGGGGGGGTGTTAGGATATTGACTTTGTATTAGTGAGGCCTTGTTTATAATTTTGCAAAATTTTAAACTGCATACCTGTCCAAATAAAGCAGCCTTTTACCCCTATCTGGCCTGGTTATTTTGCATATCGCCCGATGAGGGCTCCTGGGGGTGGTATTCGCAGAATGTCCACCCCCGGTCAGCTTCAGGCGAGTGGAAGATTCCACTGGGCAGGTGTGCAGTCATTGGCTGTTTGTGGGTGATGGGCGGGTGGGAAACGACGGTTTATGTCGTTAAAGTTTATCCAGGCTCAGGCGGTGAGGTAGGGAGTCGGTCTAATTGAATTTGCTTCCCTCCCTATAAACTTTTTTTTAATGTTAGTGCCAAAGGTATTTCTTTACTGAGTTCTATTGCATGGTATTTGTCGCTTGGATAGGTGGCAGAAATTGAGAAGATCAAGACAGGCAGGAAGGGTTGGGGGCATTCATAGGTTCGGGCAGAGGGAACACAGAGGAGCGATGAATGAGGCAGGGGATGAAAGAAAGGGGTTGGTGAGGATGGGTGCTTAGAAGAATGTTTTGGGAAGTTTTTACTGTGGGGGAATGGCTTAAGGGTGGGGGGGTGCTAGGATATTGACTTTGTATTGGGGAGGCCTTGTTTATAATTTTGTAAAATTTTAAACTGCATACCTGTCCCAATAAAGCGGCCTTTTACCCCTATCTGGCCTGGTTATTTTGCATATCGCCAGAAACAACAAGGTGATGGATGGATGGAATGCTTGTAATCTCAGTCACAGGCGATCACTCCGGCCACGTTTGTTTTTCGCCAGCTTGGCCACTGTTGACAGTAACCTGCAACAGTGCAACCAGAACTTCAAATTGCTGCTTCCTGAGTAGTGTTTCTTTCAATGTCCCCCACCTAGCAAGCAGCGCCTGCTCAAACACGTTGGTCGTCCAATTTTAGACCAGAATCAGACTGGTGACTGGGTCTTACCGGCATTCTGGACACTCCCCCTGCCAAAGCTGACTCCCATCAGTGAAATTACGGTGAGGCAGGTGGTGCCTGACTGAAAATGATCCGTAGGTGTTCCACGCCAAACATCCCCCCTGAAGATACACCCTTGGGAATTGTGCATCTACCCGGCCCAATGAAAGCTCCAAGGCTGGATGTGACTTGTAGCTGCAGGGTGTCTGGCACTGATTGGTGCGCTGACAGTGACGTGGCACTTTAACCTGAGCAGGTGAGCAAACGCACGTGCGGGACTCATTTATTACAAAAGCTAAATGAGCTGCAAGAGTCAAGGATGGATGGATGGACTACTGCTAATTCACCAAGAAATCTTGTTCCAGAACCAAGGCTGCGCCTAGACCTTGTGAGCACGTCAGAAAGCGCTAGCGGCTGGCCCAGTGCGGCAGTAGTGTCACAGCGGCATTGAGAAGACATACTGACACCGAACATACATACACATGTGCTGCACTGGAAGAGCCATTCTCGCAAAGTTGGACAACCTCGAGGAAACTAATACATTTCAGGCTCATGAATGTGGATAACACGTGTATTATTATATTAGTTTGGACATTCTAGTAGAGTTTTAAAAACGCATTCTTACGGGGATGATTTAATTTTTAAATAGTTATTGTATGTGTGTTAGCAAACTTCGAATAAACCAGAATAAGCAATTAGTTCAATTAAATAAATTATAAATATGTGAAGGTTTCAAAGCACGTACTATAATAGATACTGCATTGCCAACTGGAGATAATTTGTAAACCTAGCTTAATCTTAATTCGGATTGTAACTTTATAAAACACAAATAAAACAAAATGTGACGTTTTTCTAATGTTACTGCAGGAAGACCCGTCCGTCTGAAATGCGATGCCAGCTCAGAACAAACAGTTTCCGCTTTTGTCTGACATCATCATAGCGCCAAGGCTCCTTGCTGGCTTCGAAGCACTAAAACATGTTCTGGTGGAAAATATTCACAACAACAGGTTTATATCTGATCTAATCTTCAAAAAATCTGCAAAGAACCCACAGGTGAAACCTGTTCGAGCTTCCAGCCACGGAACAAGGTTTTTTTGCAGCCAGTAGTAAGCACGTAATCACGTTCCACTTGACAGAGGATACGGCAGCCACAGGCAGACATTTCCTGTATTTGCCTTTAATCGCAGCTCTCAGCAGCAATCACTGCACATTGCACAAGCAAACAAACACCCTTTGATTGCTTTCCCTTGGTAAGTTCAGTGTCTGACATCTGTGCTTACACTGTCTGCTCAGTTACCTTCTAGGTACTGATAAGGTTTCCAGCATTCCGCTCTCTTTGCTCGCTTTCTTAACCTTATTTACTTCTTTTCCACTTATCCCACGCCTTTGTGCAGGTGCTATTAGCCGTACGCGCTTGCAATGTTTACTTTTACCTTCCTGAAACACCTGGGTAGCTGCACTGCTCTTTTCACCTCAAATCTACGCAGTTGGACGTGCTGTATTTCTTGAATGGGGGGCTTGGGGGTGGCATTCGAAGAATGTCCACCCCCGGGCAGCTTCGGGCATGTAATCGCACAGAACGATCGCGCGCAGGCGAGGCGCCTGCATTAGAACACAGCGGATTCAAACGCTGCGTTCTAATTAGCTTTCAGTTGGGGGTCCTGAGGCCAGGTAGGCGGCAGCACGGCTCTCAAGATTTTGTGCCAGGCTGGGAGGGAAGATTTATTGGCCCCTGGGGTTTTCGGTCAGGCTTGGACGGGCATTTCTCTCAAGAAGAGGGCTTCCTCTGATGGTGTGTCTGCTGCTGTATTGGCTTGTACTTTGTCTGAGAGTTCCCCTGAAATTGTTCCTGTTAAAGTCACCAGTGTTATGAACAAAGTTATGAAAGGAGACTCCTCTCTTACCTCTATCCAGCAGCCAGCTTCCTCTGGTTTGGGAAAAGGGAGGGGCAGGGCTCGCACACGCTCAGTCAGGGGAAAATGTGTCAGAAAAACAACCTTCCTTAAAGGGATACCTGGATTTTCAGATGAGGTGGTGTTAACTGACAGTGAGGCGTTGGCGCCACCTAGTGGTGAGTTACATTTAGCTAATTTTGACAATGTTCAATACACTGATTCTTTAATTTTTTGTTTACCAAACGTGACACCTATTTTTGGGGCAAAATTTCACTTGTCTAAATCTGGGGTTTCTGGTTCGTGTGAGAGGCCCCTTTCACCTGTCATTTCCTCTGATAGTGGTGAATTATCTTTAAGTAGTGCTGCTTTATCTACTGAGGGTACCTCAAGGGTCAATCCAAGAAGTCATTCTGTGGTAAATTCTGATTTGGGCAGTGAAAGTTTACCTGTTAAACTAATGTCTAAAGTTAGCTCTTCAGCCCCTAAGGCTGGTATCGTCAATACATTTTCTGTCAGATCTAGTAGTGAGCCTCCTGGGCAGGGCAATTGGGTATGGGTTAACAATGAGGATAGGAGTAGCGCTACGGTATCTGCCCATATCAGGGAACCCCTTATGTCTGCAAGTATTGGTGGCTTGCAGGCCAACGTTACTTCAAAGCTGCAAAATGGCATCAGGTGCAGCGACCCACCTTTGAACAGGTTTCAAGCATCCTTTTCACTTCGTCACAACCACATGGAAAATCCTGAAGTGATTTTTCCAACGCCTTTACCCAACCACAAAATTTCTCAGTTCAAAAAAGCGGTGAACTGGAGACAATTTGATGGTGGTGTGGGTGATGGAGCTCAACCATCCTGCAGTGGGGCTCGTCAAGGGGTCCTTGATAATGGTGACGATGAATTAACTGATTTGGAAGAGGGCGAGCTTGCTAGTGATGATGATTTACCTAACAGCCTTTTTCTTTCTAAACAGGGGGGGATTACTAACAAGATTTCTCGAGCTAATATTTTACAGATGAAAGAATCTGAAAGGAGCTGGAAGGATTTTGAGCGTTATTCCAAAGCATCTGACGGCGCCAACAAGAAAAAGCCTTCAACACTGGACAAGCCTTGTCAAGCAGGTGAGTCACAGTTTGATATCCCTTATACGACAGTCTCTTTTAGGAAACGCAAAGCGGACGGGGTTTTGGTTAACAGTAAGGCTTCAGATGCTAAGGTTTGTTGCCATTGTGAGACGCCTTCAATATCACAGAATGTAGTTTCTCCTAATCCTGATAAAAACAAAGATAAATTGTTGGAATCTAACACAAATTCTCAGGGGGAGAAGGACGGTAAGGATACATTCATAGGTTTAAAAAGGCTTCCATATATGGGGCTGTCGATGCCCTTAGGTTCTCATCTTAACAAACATACCAAAGAAAAAATTTGGAATGGAGAATTTGTGGATGTTTTTAAATTACTTCACAGGGAGATTCAATCTAAATAAGGTTCTAGGGAAGAGGCTTGGGAACTAGCTAAAAGACCCAGGGTTCCTACTAATATCGACTCCTGGACCTCAGCTTTTCTGATTTTTGCAAGTGTTTACTGTGAAAGATTTCCAGATCGTTCAGTTTCAATTTTCAAATACTTGGATACTGTTAGAAGGTGGTTCTGACACTCTGGGCCGCCCGGGTTTTTCGCTTTTTGTGCACCTATTTGTTGAGCTTTTACTGTGGGAGAACCTCATAAGTTGGGACTCACCCACAGTGAACTCATGATGAAAGAGACTGCGTGTGGATTTTACTGGTGTCCCCCTAGCTTGACCAGGACGCTGCGCAGCAGCTGGAGTAAGGGACACCGAGCTGGTTACATGCATACACCTGTGTACATGCGTGTGCACACGTGTAGGGGCTGCGCAAGGGAGATTCCTGGCTTGCGCAGCCCAGGAGCAGATACAAAGTGAATGGTGTGGCAGGAATTATGCAGAATTGGGTGGTGACATGGAATAGGATTTATACACAGGGAAGAAACATGCCAGGGAAAGTCAGTGTGTTCTACTGTATTTTTCACTTCATTATTCCCCTATGGGGAAGTGGAGCCCATGGGCTAGTGTCACTTTCCTAAAGCCTACAAATTCCAGACACGCACTAAAGTCCACGGTAACAGGTGTGAGAAGAAGTATTCTGCAGAGTCCAAAGTCATATTTGTACTGCTTTTGGGTCATCCAGAAATGTCATATTTCTCTGAGTCAGCTCATAACCAGGGCCTGGCTGGGGTCTGGCCCTGGCAGGTTAGATTAATGACCCTTCTTCCCAGAGCGAAGACCTCCTCTCCATGAAGAGAAGATGGGTGGGGCTACAGGCTCATCTATCAGCAGCTATCACTGGGTGCCAGGCACCAGGCTGCACCAGGGAGGGAAGGCAGCGAGGGGGGAAGGGGCTTTCAGAGACCATGTGGCAGGAGACCCTGGACGACGCCATCTTGAACCAACCCAGAGGCCTGGGCAGGAAGGAGGGAGCAGGGGCAGAGAAGTGATGTGTCTCTGTGTGATAGGGCAAACAGAGAGTTCCTGCCAGCCCCCTCCCCAACTTCTTAAAAGAACTTGCACAGGAAGAGAAGCTCTCTCTGGGGTGTGGTCTGCTGAGGTAGAAGGTGCTGGAGCCTGGCGCAATGGGCAGTTGGAAGGAGGAACCCCCTGACTGCCCCCCCAGGATCCTGAACAGCGCCGGAAGAAGAGTCCAGGACCAGTGCGCAGAAGCAGGGGCCTCTGTGCCGGGAGAAGAGAGGCCCAGGAGGAGAGCCAGGCGAAAGGCTGGCGCAGGGAGCCAGTGAAAACAGCTCCCTGCCGAAGTTCACCCTCTTGGAGGCGAAGAGGGTAGCGACAAGTGCTCCAGATGGGTAGAGCTGGCCATCAGGAGCGCAAGGAGGCCGGAATGGTGCAAATCGGCAGCCTGGGGGCCGGGATATGCCCCCCAGAAGGTAGGCGACCTTTGACCCCACCTGGGACCGACGACGAAGCACGTGGGGCTCCGCCGCCGGTCGCAATTATGCCCCCGGGGTGGGTCAGGTCCCGGGGGCTGCCCCAGGAGGAAGCAAAGTCGGGGGACACCGTCTCACCCCCCGTGAAATTGCCCAGAAAGGGGGCCAGGTGCCCACCCTGGCCCCCGGTGATGTTGGGGGAGGGGGAGCGCCGTCGCGCCCCCCCGAGGAAGACAGGACGGGGAGCGCCGTTGCGCTCCCCGCGAAAATAGCCGAGCGGGGTGCCAGGAGCCCACCCTGGCCCCCGCATACTCAAGAGGGAGGGGAGCGCCGTCGCGCTCCCCTCGAAGATGGACGGGGGCCCGGGACCCCATCCCCGGGCCCCAAAGCAAAGTCGGGGAGCGCCGTCGCGCTCCCGTGAAAACGCCCCAAGCAGAGCGCCAGGAGCCCACCCTGGCCCCCGCCGACGCTGGATGAGGGGAAGCGCCGTCGCGCCCCCCCCGAAGATGGACGGGGGCCCGGGATCCTATCCCCAGGCCCCGAGTGCAGCCGGAGAAGCCGGCGGAGTCTTGCGCGTCTGCCCGCCGGAGCGGGCAGACCAGAAGTGCTGAGCCGGCTCCCGCGGCAGCACGCGAGGGTGCTGGCCGCGCGGGGAGCCGGCGAGAGCCACCGGGGGTGGGCTCCCCAGGTGGCTCTCCATCCGGATGGCCATGCGGGGCCCGGGTGGGACCGGGCCCCGCGAAACGAGGTGCAAGGGGCCCAGGTGGGACCGGGCCCCAGAAAATCGGCGGATCGGCCGGGGGTGGGCTCCCCGAGCCGAATGACTCACCTGGGGGTCCGGGTGGGACCGGACCCTCCAGCGCTGCACAGACGTGGCCGGAGGCCCACTTCGTGGCTCTCCCCGAAGCAGCGGGAGAGCCGCTGCTCTAAAATGCATGAAGTCCCACAATGCCTTGCAGGCCAGGACCGGCCTGCAAGGGAAAGCCAGCTTTTCTCAGCTTGTGGTGGCCCCAGGAGAACAGGGTCACCACCACACAGGCGCAAAGGCGCAGGGGGAGCTGCTGGAGAAGCGCAGTCTCCCCCAGCACAATGAAGAGAAGTCCCTCCCTAAGTCACATGGGGACTTGAAAAGAATAACCCCTCAAGGGCTCAGCCAGCAATTTAATTTCTCTTGGGCTGGAACTTTCGTTCTACAGCTGGAGGAGAGTTGAGAAGTGCATCAAAGAGTGAAAGGCTGAGTTGGGGACGTCTGGAGAAGGGCATCCCCTGGAGATGAAGAGGTGTGATTGCACCCGTAGTGCATTTACTAATGTTATTTTTTTTAGTGGGACTGAAGGTCAAATGTGAAGTACCTGTGTAAGGCGATGTCATAAGCAAAGTGGGGTTATGTTGTCTGACATTTCTGGTACGGTGTCTGGCTGTATATACTTAATCCTGTGATTTCATCTGTGATGCCTTTTAGGGGCTTTAATTGCAACGCATTATAATGATCAACTAAGGTGATAAGCACTGTCATTCTAGAGTGATGCTTAAACATGTATTCTTGCTGCTGCGCTTAAGTGAAGAACAACCCAGACTGTTAGCCCTGAAGATGTAAGGGTGCATACTGTATGGACAATATGAGATGCTCAGTCAGGGTTATGTGTCACCAGGGCAGGTGTACCTATTTTTAATGCTCGTTGAGATAATGGAGGGGGGTCGCCACTAGGATGGTGCCAGTGCGCAGGGCCCCCGCTCCAGGTTATGTTCAACACACTGCATTAGGGGGCAAGATGATGTGCATACATGGGAGTGGTGGTAGTAGACCTGCGGGAGGGGTGGAGATGTTATGCAATGTCACAAAGTAATTCCAACAGCTTATGTATATTTGTAAATTGGTGCATAGTATTGAGTAGTGTGTGTGTTTAATAAATGTACTCTTACTTTTATAAAGCAAAGTACAGACTGGACAATCAATTATTGAGTGTTATCTCTGCGCACCTGCAAATGGCGATTACTAGCCCACACCACCTCCCTTGAGTAAGCCTCAGACTGCTCTGCAACGCTACCCTCTGAGAGTCAGGCGCTACAATTGGGTGTTTGGTTCCCAGTGAAGGACAAATGTAGTCATGTTATTTGTGCAGGCCTCACAGATACTGCCTCGTTTTCCAACGTTGGTGTCTAGCGGCGGGAAACATAGTATCCCATTCTGGTGCGCATTTATTGCATTTGATAAGTCCAGTTTTGCCACACATTACCTATGCAGTAATGAGCAAATGGAAGAGCGCAAGAGATAAGGGTTCAAAGAGGAGGGACACACCCTTGACCTGGTTTGGGCAACCCTTCCACTAGTAAACCTAGTGGACACCACCCCCTGTGGGTGGTCAGACCACTATTTTATTAATCTTCTACTCCCCCTAGCAAGGCGTGACTTACGCCCGCCACCCAACTGGAAACTAGTACGAAGTTGGAATAAAATCGAGGGTCCTAGCTTAGAGAGCACCCTTCGAGAAAACCCCGTCAGGAGGCCAGTGACAGTGGATATTGAAGCGTGGACCATATCCATTTCCAGCCAGCTATCATCTGCCATTAATAAATTAGCCCCAGTCAAGAAAATAAAAACTGGAAACAAGGGCAAGGGAGCACCCTGGTTTACGGAGGAGCTCAGGGCTCTGAAACGCACGCTTAGACACCACGAAAGAACGTGGCGTAAAGCTTATGAGCCACAGGCTCTCTTAGATTATAGGGCAAAAGTTTCCACCTATAAAAAAGCGCTTCTTAGCAGGAAAACTGAATACTATGAAAATAGGATCCTGGTGGCAACGAACAAACAAAAAGAAACATTTAAAATCCTCAAGGAATTGAGTCAAAAACAGTCACTAGAGGCGCCATCCAGCCAGGAACAATGTAATAAATTCTTATCTCACTTCTCCGATAAAGTACAAGATATCCTGGTTGACATTGATAAATCCCCCTTTAAGCAACTCCCCAATCAAGAGGCAGTGAAACGGGGAAATAGGGTAGAGCTGATCTCCTCCTTTCAAACTCTCGACCTAGAGACCCTGCGATGCATTGCAATCAAAATCAAATCGGGCTCACCCGCAGATCCATGCCCACCTGGGATCTTTAAACTGGCTCTTCCAGCAATTGAGGGAGAAATCCTCACTATGTTGAACCTCTCGCTGGAAACTGGGAAGGTTCCCAGGTCTTTTAAAGAAGTAAGAGTCATACCCCTCCTCAAGAAGACAGGAGCTGACACTTCCGATATGAAAAATTACAGACCCATATCCCAACTCCCTTTCCTGGCCAAAATTATGGAACAACATGTCCTGCAATCTCTATCCAGGATCATGGAGGATCACCACCTCCTTGGAGATAGGCAGGCTGGCTTCAGAGCACACCATAGTACTGAGTTGGTGATGTTGTCAGTACTTGATGAAATCAGGATTACAACTGACAACAAGAAGCCTTGTGTCCTAGTTCTTTTAGACCTGTCGGCTGCGTTCGACACGGTCAACCACTCCCAACTCCTGGAAAGAATACAAGACATTGGTATTGGAGGGCTAATTCTCCAGTGGATTACCTCATTCCTGACAGACCGCACCCAAAAAATCCAGATGGGCGAATGGGTGTCAGAGAAGGGGTCCATCCCCTGTGGAGTCCCACAAGGGTCGGCACTGTCCCCTCTCCTATTTAATATATACCTCAGTCCTTTGATAAAAGACCTAGCCTTGATGGACTGCCAGGTATTCAACTATGCGGACGACACGCAAATCATTCTACAAATAGATAACACCTCTCAGGCCCACACCCGGGTGAAAGACGTACTGCGATTTGTGGTAAACTGGATGACGGCCAACTCGCTCAAGATAAACCCGGACAAAACGGAGGTTCTGGCCGTCACCAATGATAGCAACCCATGGAATTCCCACTACTGGCCGCATGAGCTGGGCGATACTCCATCCCCTGCTCCGGTGGTAAAAAGCTTGGGAATTAAAATAGATGCCAAACTGTCATTGGCCAATCAAGTCTCCACCGTGTTTGGAACTTGTGTGAACCTACTCAGGCAGTTGAGGAAACTCTCCCCCATCCTCTCCTTCTCAACCATGAGGACAGTGGTGGCCGCCCTGATCCTGGCCCGTCTTGACTATGGGAACTCGCTCTACATCGGACTCCCGGACTCATTGCTGGGCAAACTCCAGGTGGTGATGAATGATGCAGCCAGGCTAATCATCAAGCTTCCAAGGCGCACTCGGGCATCACCCCTACTGCAACAACTACACTGGCTGCCCATCAAGCAGAGGGCTAAATTCAAAGGCCTCTGCATTACACACTAAGGCCCTATTTGGACAGGCACCTAATTACATCAAAGATCGCCTGGAGAAATACACCCCCTGCCGCTCACTAAGGTCCTCCGCGGAAGGCCTTCTAAAATGCCCACGATTCAACTACACCACTAAAGGCGGCCGAGCCTTTTTGGTCCTTATGCCACAACTCTGAAACAGGCTGCCTGGCCAGCTTCGCTTCGAAAGCTGCCTCCTTCCATTCAGGAAGAAATTGAAGACCTTATTATTTACAGAAGCCTGGGCATAACATTCCCCTCTGTGATGCATCTCTCCCCTGGTACTTCCGCTGACCCTCTTTAAGCGCTTAGAGACCTGCAGGTATTAAGCGCTCTACAAGTCAAAATTAACATAACATAACATAACAAAGTTTTGGTTATGTGAACTAAAAGTATGGGAAAGGGAAGCCCCGCGCACATATATGTCATGTGAAGATATTATGGTTTAAAGGTAAACGGTATTGATATGACTGCATTATGTTGATTATCATGTGCTAGCGGGATGGTGCTTTCCAGGAAATGATTGCATACAAATGTTCTAAGCCATATTGTACACCTTTGAACCCTAACACTACATACACTACACCTGCATGAGGAGGGTGTCTCCTCAAGAGATAGGGACAGCAACTGATACCTACGTCACAGGTGGGGGTGTAGGGGTGGATTGACCTTTATAGGGGACAGGAGAGGTAGGGGATCCTGGGAGATTTCCGCGCTTTTAAGGGCAGGGAGGGTGTCCACAGAAGGGGCCCCAGAGATCCTTCCCCCGCTGGTTTCTTGCCAAAACCACTGGAAGGGTGGGGCAGGTAGGTTTCTTTACCCCAGGTAGTAACACCCCAGGGATTCCCATGGTGGGGGACCCCAAGAAACTTTTCCCACGGTGGGAGGAGGGTGTGGTAGAGTTGTGTGTCCGGCAAGCCCCCCAGGTTAACTGGTGGGGAAGGTGAGCAACCCTGGGGTGGCCCATTGTAGTGGGTGGCCCCAAAGGAGGGTAGTTCTTGAGTGAGGGTGTGTAGTGGTAGCCCCTAGGTGGGCTAGGTAACTGACCCAGTGGAGATCTGAGGGGGGGTGGTGTACTCCCTAGATTCCAGGTGAAGGGTTAGTGGTGGACCCTGAGGTGTCAGGGTCGGGTAAGTGGTTACCCAAGGAAGCAACAGGATGTCATTCTGGAGCTGGTGTTGTGAACCTGAAGTGGTGGCTGGGGCGATGCCTAGCCGGTGACCAGTCAGGTAGGTCCTGTGGAGCTTGGACCCCAGGACCAGGAGTATGGGGGTGTTCCCCTAGCTCGCGGCAGGAGGTGGACTTCTGCAAGGTAGTACCACCCTGAACACAGGTGGGGCCCATCTTAAGTGAAGGGACCCTGTGTTTCCCAAAGGGGTGGTGCAGGCCTAGCCAGGATCTTTAGGGTCCCTGGCTGAGGGAGGTTGTACCGCCCTGAACGCAGGTGGGGCCCATCTTAAGTGAAGGGACCCTGTGTTTCCAAGAAGGGGGGTGCAGGCCTAGCCGGGATCTTTAGGGTCCCTGGCTGAGTGTGGTAGTACTACCCTGAAGGCAGGTGGGGCCTATCTTAAGTGAAGGGACCCTGCTCTTCAGAAGGGGTTGTAGAAATAAAAACCTTCTTAGGGGTTCACTGATACATCTGGTCCTTAAAACCAACAAAGAAGAGATTGGCACAGAAGCTGTAATATCAAAAAACATGTTTTATTAACCTCAGATGAGGGAGATTGCATCTTACGGTACCCGCAGGCCACTGTAGGAGGCATTCTAATGAGTGCAGAGAACAGGGTCCTTATATATGTATTTGTTACATAGTCAGCATAAAATCAAGGGGAGGTCCTAGCACATACAAGCATGCTTATTGACTAATATGGGTATACAAAATTTGCTTGCTCCACAAAGTGGGAGGGGAGACTAAACTGCTTACATGAGTAAGAATAGCTTGACAGTTCTATACTAGGAGCAGGTGCATTCTACCAGCTAGGCCTCTCTGAGCATGTGCAAGACTCTGGAAGAGGGAGAAAGCACATGGCGAGCACATGGCTAACTAAAATGGCTGCCAAGTACAAAATGGCTTTCAGCTCATGCTAACAGCGATTCCTGCAATCTTTAACAGACGATCCTTTTAGCATGAGCTAAAGACATTACCATGATCTAGTAGAGACATAGAAAATATTTTGCACATTTTCTTCTCATAAATTCATCAACATCCTATGCTAGGTGGGCATTTACATTCTAAACATTTCATTAAGCAGGTATATACAAGGTATAAGCAGGAGTACAAAGTGAACAGAGCATTGGGTCATACAGGTAGCAAGAGAGAATAATGACTATTATCTCAAACAGAAATCTCAATATTTTCCAATGATAAGTAATGCAAATGTCAGGGAAGTCAAAATAGATTATTACAAAAACAATCCTGGCTCCGGGGGACCAGGAGGACCACACAGGGCCATAGGAATTAGGACAAGGAGCCGCAAAGGGCTGCTCCTCCTCAAAAAATGGGACGACCAAAGGGGTACATTACTAACAAAAAAAAGAGTCCTTGGGAAAGTTCTAAAACCAACCAGCCAGAGGGGAGTCTTCTCCCTGTGTCCGTTTGAGCCTCACAGGCAGGCTCTTGTTGTTCCCACGGTGGAGCTGCACAACTCGCAACTCAAGAATCACGGAGAAGGAAAAGTCTTTCTTTCAGGATAGGGCAATCACCCCCCAGGGCAAATACCCTCAATGATCCTATCCAGTGTCTCAGGCAGTGCACCAGTTTTCTTCACTTTAATCTAACAGGCACCAAGGGCATAGCACCTGTACCCTAAACTCAAGTCCTTCCCTAACTCCTGTATTTGCACCTCTGGCGCACTGCTCTTTTGTTGGGGCACAAATTGTACCCAGTGTGCTCGGGCATCTCTTGATCAACAAACAAAGGCGTAGACTTGCATTCACTTGGGACCAGGACTAAGAGGCCTGATGCTAGGATCTCTGAAGCAACCCTTGTTTCAAAGGGGGTCACCTCAAGCAAAAGCCTCCTTGCCGTCCTTGTCGTTCTGTGACTCTCTCAGCTGGGCATCAAAAACTGGATCCACACAAAGATTTCTCCATCCTGATTTGTAACCCCGTCTTTCGCCCAAGACAGTGGCAGGGGTACACACTTCACGTCCCAGTGCTTCCGCCTTCACTGAGGTCCTAGTTGCCAGCAACGCCTATGCTGGTTACCTTTCACTTTGGCTTCAAACTGGAGTGGCGCTGACTCCCAGGCTGGATCTGATGTCCGGGCCCCTCTGGCAATGGTTGTAAGGCAGCAAATATCTATTGGTGGACAGAACAAGAGGTCTTTAGACAAGGCACAGAAATAATCTAACAACAGAGAGGATAGTCTCAGAATACTTCCTTAGTCTTGGGGCGCCCCATACATTAGCAAGGCACCCAAGAACCACTTCATCTATCTGAGAGTAGAAAACCCTGGACCTATTGGCAAGTATAAAAGGAACGTTTTGGTGAACTGACAAGAGTAATACATCACCCAATCCCAAACAGCCAAGGAAGTCTGTGTTCATTTACTAAATTCTGAGGAAAAGAGAAAAACAATACAGACATACTCCAAATACTTACATTGGTGTATTCCTATATTACTAATCTGAAGAACCCTCCAGAAAAAGGAAATGTTCTACACTTTTACTCATAGATTTTACATTACTTGTACAGGACTGCAGACACTTGTAAAATAATTTCTCTTACATGTTATGCTTAGGACCATGCTCTCATGTTATAGGTGCAGCAGGAAAATCTAAGACTGCTAATTTAACAGGGATTCTTATTGCAAAAAGAACTAAACTTCAACATAGTGGGTACTTTTTCTCCAGCAGAACATGTTATGACAAACAAACTCCTATAAAACAATATTTTCCTTCAAAATGTTTGCTAAGGATCACATGAGCGTCTTTCCTGCATTGTACTTTTCACGATCTGGACTATGCAACATCATTTTCAAAAGGAAAAAAACCCTATCTCCAGCTCTAATAAGGGCTGTCAGCTTATTTACACAGACTAGCTAATAAAAGACTAGCAATGCCCTTGCAAAACTGTATAGAACATGAGAATAACATAAACAATAATAGTGTTGCCACCTGAGATTTTTGAACAGAAACCGCCACTATACAATTTTCCTTAAAGATCAAATAAGGGAACATCAATCTGTTCTACTCATTCTTTCATACAGGATGGGCAGTAACATAGCTTATGTGTTTCATCTTTTTATTAATTCTAACAATTTTAAAACAGTATTACAGAATAGCCAATTGTAATTGTAATTGTAAGTAGCATTTATATAGCGCAGCTGTCACCCAACGGGCATCCTGGCGCTGGGATTACCTAAATCACTGTGCAGCTATAAAACTATGAATCATCATGCGCCAATCTCTCAAGGCTATTCTTTTGGAAAGAGCCTGGTTTTTAGCTTTTTTCTAAACTGCAGTAAGTCATCAGTCTGTCTGAGTTCACTTGGTAGTTCATTCCATAGCCTTGCGGCTGCATAGCCAAATGATCTACCTCCTAGTCGGGTTTTCTTGACTCATGGGGTACATACTAGGTGGGCTGCCGAGGAACGAAGACTTCTAGCTGGGGAGTACCAAGTAAACATTCTCTGTAATGGTTTAGGCCCCATTTTGTGTGCCGCCTTATGAACAATGCAAAGTGCCTTAACTGTCACATGGCCATTTCCTAGACAGCTTTAGACAGACTCAAAAAAAGTAAGAAAAAGAAGAGAGAAAACATAATTTTGCCTACCCTTAATTTGTAGAGGAGCTAGCCTCCTTCCCCCATTTTGACAGTAGGAAAACCTGAAACAGGTTTTACTTCTGTCAACACTTTCAACCCCTATTTGTAGCAACTGGGCACAAACAAACTTGTAGGAGATATCTTAGAAAGTGGCTATTCTCTGATTCAAGTCTAACATCGAGTACTGCAGAAATTGTCAGTTAACATTTAAATCAATTTCTTACAGCAATTGTACTAGATTAACATGAGGGCGCATGAATGCAAACTAAAATCCATTTCCTCCTTATCGTAGCCCCTACACAGTATTCTTTAAACTAAAACCATTATTTTATATAAATGGCAGATCAATGTTCAACTGAGTGTTGTCTTCCTTCGTGGCATATGATTGCGCTAAACGTGTGTTTGCCAAAAATAGGAAGCAAAGCTTCTCTTCCTCTCTTTGCGCTATCATCTCGTCTTTCAAAAATCTTTCGAAGGTCGAAGTGTCCCAGCAAACATTACCCTTCACCCTGCTAAGTTGCTAAATGCAGAACTCCGACCTTTGACCCGTTCAGCAGCTGCTCATTTTTGCGTGCAAGGCTTGCCATGCGGTTTTGTAATGCAAAGCAACTCTGGAGAATCACAGCGAAAACGCAGTCCTGTCCGATCCGTTTGCTACTAATTTAAAGGTAGGATAATAACGTCTGCTCTTTTGTATACTTATTTTCATTTATGTACAGTGGTGTGCAATCTAGTAATGCAGAGGCAGCTGTTTGTTTTATACTTGCATATACTTTATGGAAGCCTGAGAGCACGTTAAAACTGCCTTGAGTGGTAGAACTGCTTGTAAAATTGTGAATTTAGCTCAATTTCGACTTTGGTGGTAGGGGCACTTAAAAATGAATATCCTACAATATTTTTGCATAATAGGAACCCCCAGAGTGTTCTCTAGATAGCCCAGGAATGGGAAATCAGAAATGTATAAGATATACCCTTATAAAAATAAGTTTTGTACGGCTGGGTAAAGTGACATTTCACATTTAAGTTCCCTTTTATTGCGGTACAGCACTGCTTAAATTCAACTTTGATGCTAGGAATTCACAGTATGATGATTAGGCTTTATAAAGATGAGAAAACGAATTTAAAGCATTTATTTTTAACAATATATTTTTTCTTCATATAATTAATTAATTTATTTTTTATCAATCAAAACCAACCATTTTGATGATTCCACATTTGAAAAGCAAGCTTCATTCGTAGCCTATCATATTTAAACGCATTCATTCATAACCCTAAGCACAGAAGCCTTACTTGAAATAGGAAAAGTTTGCGCCACTTTTTAAAAGGACAATTATCATTTAACATCAGAACCATAGATGTACTTATAAAAAAGGCATTAAGAAAGGAAATCCCTACTTTCAATTTTGTTCTCTGTTATCCAAAATAATGAAACTGTTTTTTTTGAAACTTTTAAAATAATGCAGGCCCTTATACCAGTTTTAAACTGACTTAAAATGTCGCTGACGCAGCATTCCTGTCTGTGGCCGTGAGCAGGAATAGCCATATGCTATTTATGCAGCTGTTGTTTGTCAGCAGGCGTCGAATTTGCACGCCTTTCTCAGGAAAAACCCCTTTATTATTTGAAATACCCTGACAGAGTTAAATCCCCATTTGCTGTGTCAAACGGTTTCTTTTCAGTTAGTCAGTTTAAACACAGCTGTCGGAAAGCTTTTTTCTCGGGTGCTGAGAGAAAAGCATGTCACAGTCTATTTAAAAACTTAGGGGCACATTACGATGGCGGGCGGAAGCACCATCGCCGTGCTGGCGGATGCAAAAAGCACCAGTTACCGCCGGCACGCAGCAGTCCACACGCCCGTCCAATTACGATGCGAAAAGTAGGCCAAACACCGCCGGCAAGCCAGCAACACCGTCCGCCATCAAAGTGCGCCCGCACACGTAGCGGCGCAGCCCAACTGACACACACCGTCCGACGAAACACGTCCCGCCCGGCGCATAAATTACGATGCCGCAAACAAACGGCTCCCATGGCCAAGAGATACCGTACGACAAACCGAAGCGGTAACACGGATGCCGAGCACGGACAACGAAGAAGCGGCTCCCCGAGCATGAATCCAGCACTGCAGGCCCTCCCCATGCTTCTGCTGATGCACCACCAAGGACGCAACGTACCGCGGAGACGCAGGTAGGCACACACACAACAAGTGCACGCAAACAGCGCACACAGTGCAAGGGCGGAAAAAGAGGACAACCCCCACCAGCGCGTGCACACTACACATCCACCATTGCATCCACATATGACACACAGGCCAAATCGTAACATCGCGGAACACATGTGTACACACCACCTGGGACTAGGAACCAACGACCCCGTCACGGCCCCAAAGCGCCGATGACGCCGCCACACATGCGCACAACGCAGAGGCCAACCGCAGCGCCATGCATGCGTCGCACACAGACACAGGGACACAACCAAGCAGCACACACATCAGCCCCACCCCGAACGCACATGACACGTGACAGGCCTGCCACAGACATGTCCCCAACGCCCAATTCACGGACAACACCCAACGCCACACAACCGACGCATACATGTCAGTGAAGACACGCAACAGCAGGACACACCCCAGTGTAAGAAACATGGCGTAGCACACAGCGGCGGCAACACCAACTAGGAGAAGCAGGGCTCCCTTCGGGAAGAGGAACGCCAGTACCACACAGAAACACCCATACCACCCTGCACATATGAACAAGACATATAAAACGGAACACCAAAGAGCCCGGGGACCGACAACAGGTGGCCCAAGAATAACATTCACACACAAGGCCCAACGCAGAGCGGAAAGGCAGCCTGCCGCCCACACAAGGGAGAGCAGACAGCACTGAATGACCTTCCATTCCAACTCCGAAACCACAGCCCTACGACAGAAGCCGGTGAATACAGCCATTGTCCAAGAATAGACCAACACAGGCATGCCGAGGAGACCGACCACAGGGCAGATAGCGCATATCACAGAAGCACACAACGGACGGGGAAGAAAGAAGAAAACACTCCCCATGTCGGCCACATGCAAGTTAATTGGAAGGAGTCACACATCACTGACCTTGAACTGTCTGAGAAGCATGTGGGAAGAGGGCCCGTGTCCTCCAAACAAGCCAACAGAACACAAGTCCTGTCTCCCTACGACTACACAGAGCTCACAGCAACCTCGGAGCGTGCACATTGCAGACTGCACACACAGCCGGAGCACGCCACCTCAACGAACCGCTGCGAAATGGCAACCGCAACACACCTACCCAACTACGCCGAACAGCTCAAGCTGTACAAAACCAACCTGTTCCATACATTGGGATGCGATCTCCTGTCCCTGCTGAACGTAAGTTACCGACTGACTTACCGCATCACATTGTTCAGCTGCGTCATGCCCGTCTTCTACTGTCGGAGGTGTCCCTACCAGCATCCCGTCGAGATATGCCTCTCCAACCCGGCATGTCTGAAGGCGGACCTGCTACCACTACTCCTCCCTCTGGACGCACACGACAGGGCCTGCTCTGCCTATGGGGGCATGGCGTATGTGGCCAACATCGCACCCGCACTGAAATGGGACCACTGTGCCTCCACACGACGGATCATCGAGAACAGCTACATCGAATGTCACCCAGCATGCCCCATCATGGTCCTCCAAGGGACAACTTACGAACAACACCTTGACAGCCACCATCCGCTACATTGGATGGCAAACATGTACACCACCAATGACATGGAAGCCCTGCTGGACGGCATCGCATACCTGACAACCTGTAAATTCGTCGGACCACAACGCAGGTTCCCCGAGTGACCTATGATGTCCAACCCCGCACCCATGCTTAGCTTCCGCACGGACTGGCCAGTCACCACCACAACAGCCATACCAAATGACCGGCAACTGTAACCACACCATCACGACATCGCCATGACATCGGATATGACCGGGACATGCACACTGTTCCCCATCACATCCAGGAACACCGCATGCATCGTGGGAGGCAGTGGCATGGGCTCTGTGTATCGCACCCACATGGACGGAACTGCACGAACAACCAGGACACGACATGGATCCAGCGCCCATGGACACACACACCGCTCAGTGGACATGAATAGGTCGCCTGGAGTCTGTGGGTGCTGCACCCCTCCCACCCCCGCCCCGGGAATCCCATACCAGGACCTTTGCAAGGGACGACAAGTGCATACAACAACAACACGACCCCAGTGACTGTGACATGTCCAGTAACCACCACAGTGCAACAACAAGTGGCACGCCGCTGCATGCACGCAAGCACATGCCCTGATGTCATCTCACATGCACGCGTGCATGAGGAACAACCGCAGCAAACCTGTCACATGGAACTGAGATGGACTGTGCCCATGATGCCAAGCGGTCTGGTAGGCTACATGTATACCATCTGTGTCAAAGTCCGCAGCTCCGCAGCTATACGTAAATGTACATTAGCACAGCCTTGGCCAAGCAGATGTCACTCTGAAGCCCACATCCCACATGCAACAGCCAATCACATGTAACCCCACACCCTATCCCATTTGCAATGATGCTCAGTATATCCTCAACATGTATTCCGCTGCCAGTAGTGTCCACTATACTGCATCACAGAGGACAGAAGACTCAATATAATGTTTGAAACCAAAACTGTCTCCGCTGACTCATTTCACAAGTACGAATGAGAGAGGATGAGAGTATGTGAAGTACACGGCAGTCGTGACATGACCATGTAGTCCACTGGTATTGGATGTCAACGCAAATGAGTAGCACTACTGTGGAAGACACACATGTGTCGTGTGAAGTCGTATGGACGCAGTGCTCAGGTGGGTGGGTGCGACGGGTAGATGCGCACATGCCAAGTTGGAGCACGCCGTGTTGGGAGGGGTCATGAACAGTACACCACCGCTTCCCTGGGCATTGTGAGAGGACACCTGTCGGGGGGAGTGAACACGTGTGTGCACAGCAGCCGGGCACACGTACAAAGCGGTACCAGGTGCACCTCAGCCCACCCTCTGTGGACAAGCTGGATCCTGTTGTGCGCCCGCCATGCCCCTTGACTAGGCACACACAGCCCCAGTCGACCAGGTGTAACCCCAACATAGTCAATCCGCACAGGCGATACAGGGCACGGGATGGCAGTGGAGCATGGTGTGTGAGAGGTCTCCTCGCGCTCCTCCTGGTCATATCACGCAGGCAATAGAACCTCAACGTCTAGCATGGCACAAGTCAAATGGAAGTGTAGGGGGACGCACCACAGCACGAGCAGCACTGACGTCACGGGAGGTGGCTCGCACCATCCCATCCATTGCCCATCATACCAACCACGCCACATGCCATTGCGACTAAGTGCAAGCGCGTGCGCCACCACCCCCGAGCCCTCCCCAGAGAGGCCAAAGAGTGAATGTGTGGGCCATCAGCCGCAGACGGACGCGGCCTGGCCGCAAGGGCAGCCACAGCCACTGGGTGTCGCAGGTGGCGGATCCGGAAGGCGAAGACTGTGATGCATAGTCCATGCAGGCCGGGTCTCCATTTGGGGCACCACGCAGGTGGACGGCGTCCCGCCACACATCATACCCTGAGACAGCCCACTCGTGCAACTGGACCCACACATACACTCCTTGCCCTCTCTGGTGCGAGCTTGGGGCTGCCTGTGCAGGCGCTAGCCTCGCAGGTGAGCATGCATATTGGGGGAGCGAGGGGAGGACATGAGGGCTGGGGCGAAGATGACTGTATCACTGTCAGTAAGTACAAGGGATGACCCAGATGTGGAAAGGAAGAGACGTGTCCCGTGTGTACTGCAACTAGTCGCCAATCCAACTACCCCCCATGTCCGGAATGTAAGCCCGCACCTAGGCCCGCCCATCCGCCACATCGAACATACCACCAGCACGACAACCTTCCCATTCGAAACACTGACTGGGGGTGGCGACCAGTGTACAATCATGTGTAGCCTACCCACGCGTACATGTGGGCCCTCCATGATCCATGTCACCTGCGGCAAAGTCATGACATGCGCAATGAGGGAAGTGAGGAGAGCTGTCCGCCCCACGCGCAGAAGGTGCATCAGCTCCACAGACCCAGCAGCGAGTCCAGCAGGGGTCACATGTGCAGGGGCAGCTGTGCCTGGTGTGAAGGCACATGCATATAGACAGCACATCGACCAATGTGTAGTCTGCCCACATCTACAGTCCATCATCATGCGGACATAGGAATTGAACACAGGGCAACACATCCTAGTTGGTGCACCCACCGTGACCAACAATGCGCAATCATCGACGTACCCGCCCTGTGCATGGCCCCCCACCCAACGGAGGCACATCCAGTGCCACCATCCCACACACACAAGCCTTCCACGGAACATGCTGTGTCCAATGGTCAGTACAGAGTCAGCGCCCATCTGGTGGATCCTGAACAGGAGACACATGCACACACATGCCAGCTCCCACTATGTACGTCTGCCACCTGGCACGTGCAATGTAACCTCTCACCTGTGACGTGTGACTGCAAGCACACAGCCGTCTTGGCATGGGGCTGTCAATGTGGACACCTGTCAATGTTTCGGGAGGTGTGATCCGTACAGTGCTGTACATAGGGTGCAGTGCTGACACCTACTACTGTCTCATATCCCCTCGTGCCACAGGTCTCACCTGTTTTGGCCGCTCAGCCCGTGCCCACATCGTCGTCGTGCCGTGTGCCATACTCATCCAGCCGCGGAAGCAGTTCCATGCTCAGCAGACATTCATGTTGCCGTGGCGTTGCCGCTTGACGGATATGCAGTCAGTCCCCATCAGCACGCCCCGCAAGTCATTGGGGCCTAGATCCCCATGTGCATGCACATGGCAGTGGTTTGTATCACTAGCCATTGCCATTGTTGGGAGACCTGTGTAAGTGTATTGTGGCCGTGCCGTCCCAGCTTGACAGCTGGGCTGTGGCTCATGTGCTTGCTCAGTCATGTCAGTGATGTGTATGCGAAATTGCTATGTGTCGTGTTGCTTTGACATGTGTCCTCTGCCATTGTCCCTAGGCGGAGACCGAACATTGACCGCCCATACCAATTGCTGGCGGACATGGACGATACAGAGGTTATCAGGAAGTTTCGGCTGGACAGGCCAACCCTGCATCGACTGTGTGCCATGTTAGAACCCCATCTCCGTCCCCGCAGGGTGTATCCGACTGCTGTCACCCCCACGGCTAAGGTGATGGCCGCCATGCATTTCTTCGCCACTGGGTCATTCCAGCACACAGTGGGCATTGGAGGAGGGATGTCCCAGCCCATGTTCAGCAAGGTGCTGAGGGATGTACTGGCAGCCATGATGCTGTACCGAAACAGGTACATCCGCTACCCCAGGGCTCGTGAATTGGCGGCAGTGAAGGGTGCATTCTATGCCCTTGGCAGAATCCCACACGTCGTTGGAGCCATTGACTGCACACATGTCGGCCTTGTTCCACCACAGGCCACTGAGCACCTGTACCGCAACAGGAAGCACACGCACTCCCTGAATGTGCAAGTGGTGTGCCTTGCGGACATGGTGATCACCCACGTGTGTGCAAAGTTCCCAGGCTCGGCCCATGACGCACACATAATGCGCAACAGCATCTTGCCACGACTGATGTCCAATATGCAACAGGATCGTGCCTGTCTTGTCGGTGAGTATGTGGAGTGGTGTAGCGTGCTGGTTGTGCGATGCTGTCCCCTGTCCAGTTGGAATTGCAACGGTTCTCTGTGTCCCTCACACCCAGGTGACTCTGCGTACCCGAATGGGGCATGGCTGCTCAGTCCATTGAGGAATCCTCGCACCCCAGCAGACGATCGCTACAATGAGGCACATGGGAGGACCAGACGTGTGGTCGAGCGTACCTTTGGCCTCCTCAAGCCCAGGTTCAGGTGCCTGGACCGCACCGGGGGTGCGCTGGCGTACTCCCCACAGAAGGTGTGCCAGATAGTGGTGGCGTGCTGCATGCTGCACAATCTGGCCATTCGGAAGCAGATCCCCCTCATCGTGGATGACGGAGATCAACCAGGGCCCCAGCCCGCAGACCAGGACAGCTCGAGTGAGGAGGACAGAGGAGAGGAGGAAGCTGGTAATGTGCGGCAGCAGCTCATCGCCCGCTACTTCACTTGACGGTGAGTGTCCATGTACGACGGCTGATGTGGCTGTATCTGTGCAGGTGTGTGTGTGCTGTGTCAGGGTGGCCGTTTGTTCACTGCGTGCTGTGTGTCAACGCTCCATGGCCAGGGTAGTATGCCACTGTTGGTGACTGTGGCATTGTGCCCTATTGCTCTGTGCGATGTGTGTACATTGCTTGTAGTTGTTGACATGTACTGTGTGATGGGTGTGTGACACACTCATTGAATGTGCTCCTGTTCTGTCTCCCACCCCTAGGTCCCTACAGGCCCTCCGGATTCCATTGCCATGCCACGCATCAGGTGCCTTTCCGCCCAAGGTGGCCGTTGTATTCCGTACAAATAAAACACAGGGCACAAACAGCAGTTAGTGAAAAAGGTGCATTTATTACAAACTGTGACATGTGATTGTGTGTAAGGTGATGACAAAAGTGGTGCGTGCAGTGACAATGAGCTGTCGGTCATGGCTGCGTGATTATCAGGGTGTACCCACTGGTTCTATGTCCATAGTCCAACACACACATGCCATCCAGATGGCTGTGTGGAGTGGGATCGTAGTCCAAGTCAATGCAGTGGCTGGTCAAGGAAGGCTGGCGGAAGGCTGGCTGGCTGCCTCACTTGCGCTTGGAGCGTGCAAAGTCCTCCCGGGAGATCTGTTTCCACTTCGGATGACCCCTTCCACGTTTGCGAGGGGGGTGCCTGCTGGCGACATGCTGGTGGTGGGTGAGGTGTGCTCACTGGCAGTGGACGCAGGGGAACTGGACACTGCTGCTCCGACCCTGCGCCCTGGCAGGTGGTGGCGGAGGGGGAGCTGCTGGTCCCTGGCTGTGACCTCACCGCCACCACCAGCTGGCCCATGAGGTCCACGATTTGGCCCATACGGGCGTCCATGGACCTCAGCACCCCCAGCACCTCACGCGTGTCTGTAGCAGACCTGGACCCATTGTCCTTGGGCCTCTTCATAGGCCCCAAGGACTCTGGCCATTTGAGGCAGGGCATGGCTCCCTGGGGAGGCTGGCGTTTCCCTGACCCTGCTCCTCCTACCAGTCCTGCTGCCACCGGCCTGCCCACTAGCCACATTGCTCACCACGGTCCTCGCTGTGGCTCCCAGGGTGGATCCAGTCGGCCGGGCCACCACCTGCGCTGGGGCTGGTGCCAGCGAAGACGTGGCGGTGGTGGCGGCGGTGGTGGTCGGTGCGGCGATGGTGGCGGTTGCGGCAGTGGTAGTGGCCACAATGACCGTGGGTGTGGCCGCAACGACAGTGGCAGCAGGGGACTGGGAATGTTCAGCAGCCCTGGATGATGGGTTGGTGGGTAGGAGGGGTCCTGGGGAGCGGCTGGGCCCTGCCACGCCAGATGGGCCTGCTTGGTGGTCCGTGTCCGAAGAGGAGGACAGATCCTCCAGATCCGTGTGTCCTCGTTGGGGGCTTGTGGGCTGGCTGTGCTGGCTGCTGGCTCCATCCCCAGCATCCAGCAGTTCGTCACCTGTGGAGAGAATGAGATTTGTTATTGTGTTGCACCTGGCGAAGTATGTATTTGTCGTCTGACATTGACAGTTCGTGCAATCTCGTACATGGGTTTCCCGGAGGCGAGTGTGTGGCTGTAGCATCTGTAGTTGTGTGTGCTTGGCAATGGGACTGTGTGCTGTGCACATGTGGCATGGGACGGATTGGCCATGCCGATGGGTGTGTTGCTGTGCCCCTACTTATTGTGACTCTGGTGTATGCGGGCTCCTGGCCCATCCTGGGTCTGGTTTGTCCTTTGCTTTTGGTGTTCAGATGGGACGCTTAGGAACGCATATGGCAACATGGGGGCCATGCCCCAGATTCGCATTTGGGAGGGGATATGCTTTTGGGGTTCAAATGGAACGCTTAGGAACGCATATGGCAACATGGGGGCCATGCCCCAGATTCGCATTTGGGAGGGGATATGCTTTTGGGGTTCAAATGGAACGCTTTAGGAACGCATATGGCAACATGGGGGCCATGCCCCAGATTCGCATTTGGGAGGGAATATGCTTTTGGGGTACATGCTGTGAGCCATGGGTGCCGAACGTGACATGTGTTGTGGCAGCATGACAGTGCATGGTTTGAGGTGTGTGCATGCTTGACATGGCCTGCATATTTGCTGTCTGTTGTGATTACTGGACATGGCATTGGACGCATCGTTATGAGTGAGTGATAGTTGTGTGCCAGCCAACGTATTGCAGTTGTCCCATCTCCTTGGTGTGCGTGCTGCCCTGTGCCATGTGCATCACTGCAGTGCTCGGGGGAGGTGTGGCCCATGTTGTGTGTTGTTGCTCACAGTGTGTCGTGCGCTTAATTGACTTCTGGCACATGGTTGGTCATGGGCATGTATCTTAGCGTGACTGCTGTATGTGTGGCAGCTGTGCGGATGACATGCCTTTCATGAGACTGGGGCTGACGGATGGGATGGATGGTATGTTGTATGTGCATGGTGTGTCTGTGAGTTTGATGGGTTCAGTGGTGTTCGTGTGCATTTATGTTGTTCCGCTCTGTTGCGTCTAGTGTTGTTTGTCTTACATAGGCGTAGTTGTGGGGTGTGTGGTTGACAGGCAGTAGGGGCTACATGGACAGGACTTCAATGGTGTTTCGGTTGTGTGTGATGAGTTGCACAGTGGCTGCCGTGTGGGACTATATTCAGTGTGGCTTGTGCATGCAGACGTGGCTCCTTGGGTGTTGCTATGTCTGTGATGGGTCATGTGGGGTGTGAGTCTGTTGTTCATGTCCGTGTGCACATTGTTCACTTGTTCGTGACGGTGGGCGGTGCTGCGTGTTCGTCTGCTACGTGACATGTCCCATGTGTTGGTCATGTTATGGTCCTCATGCCTCCAGTAATCCAGCCCTGTCCAGTTTCCCACCTGCAAGTTGTTCGTGCGTGCACTGTACTGGATGCCACATGGCTCTAAGCGGGGGTGCTCCATGTTGCAGGTCTGTGGGGGTGGGGGGTGTATTGGGTCGTGGGGTGGCTGGACACCCACTGACACCGATTGCTGTGGACCGTGATGTCTGCCTTTCGGCTGTCGTTGTGCACTGCGGTGGCTGACACGTGGCTGTGGGGTGTGGGGGATGCTCCTCCTTGCTGTGCTGTGGGACTGGGGCCTGGTGTGTGTTGTACTTGGGCTGTCCACCGTCCCACCCACTGCACTTTGTGTTCCTGCCACTTACCTGTTACTTGTCGGTTAGTGCAGCTGTGGCGGACACATGGGTGTGGTGGGTGCTCGTTGTGGCGCTTCTGGCATATTTGGGGACCTGTTGGTGGTTACGTGGCTGGCTGAGTGTACACATGTCCCCACGCATCTTACAGTTGTTCGGTTTGGGCTGTGTGTGGTAGTGTCTGTTGCATGTGTGTGTGATGTGTTGTGTATTGTGTGCTGGACATGGGGGTGTTTGTCCCTGGGAGCTGTGGCATGGTAGTTGCGCATGTGAGTACATAGCGGTGTGCTGGTATACATTGGTTTGTACTTACCAGCCTCCACTCCCCTGCTAATCCGGCGAGGATCTCCGGATGGATTACGACTCGCACCTTCTCCTCCCACGCTTTGAAGGTCTTAAAGAGGGCGGGATTCCCTCCGCCAGTGACGGCAGCCAGCTCTCTGTTTTTGCCCTCCTTCTTCTTGACCAGGCTCTTTACGTCATTCCAACGTTTGTTAATTTCTCCTCTGTTCCTGGGCAGGGTCCCGACTGCATTGACCTGGTCTACGATCCGGTTCCACATTCTGTTTCTGGTGGCTAGTGGTGTGTGCTGGACCATGTTCCCATAGATTTGTGGGTACACCTTGATGATCTCGTCGACCATGACCGTCAGCTCCATGGGCGTGAACTTGGGCATTCTTTGTGGTGCCATGGTGTTTGTGGTGCTGGTGCGGTGTGTGTTGTGTAATGTGCAGGGGGTTTGTGGTGCCGGTGTTTGGTGGTGGTGGTAGTGGTGGTGTTTGGTGGTGGTGGTGGTGGTGGTTGTGATGTGTGCGTTTCTGTGGTGTGCTGCTGTCCTTGCTGTGTCACTGTGTCCTCTCCTCTCCTCTCTGGTTTGCAATGTAGCAAGGGGTTGTGGTCTGTGGGAGTGCTGCTTTTGTACTCACCTATGTGGGTGTGTCCTCATGGTCTGTTGTTTTCAGGTGTGTTGTGTCTGGGGTTCTGGCCTTTGTATTTTTTGTTTGTCCGGGGGTGTTTTCGGGATGTGTACTGTGCTTGTGTATTTGTGCGTGCCTTGCTGTGTGGACTTGTTGGCCATGTTGTGTGCTATTGGTTTTGTGTGCGGATGGTTTCTGTGCAGGTACGTTGGCGCCATGGCTTCTGCCGTGTCGATTCTCATCGGCGTTGTTTGCGCTGGCGGGCGGTATATTTGTGGTTTTTCCGCGCTCATGTCGGTGCGATCGTAATTTCACGTGCGGTGTGTCGGCCGTGAGGGCGGGCGGTTTTGTGTTGTCGTGCGTGTTTCCGTCCGTGGTGGGCGGTTTGACTCCGACTCGGACGTTGGCGGGCGGTATTTTGTGTGATTTTTCCGCCGATGGCGGTTTTCGGTTTGTGTAATCGTAATGGCGTGGTCGGTGTTCAGGCGGTGTGTGCGGGCGGATTTTTGCCGCTTCCATGCCTGGCGGATTTATTTACGCCGGGTATCGTAATGGGCCCCTAAGGCATTTCAATGCAGTCAAATCTATCTTTCTATAATGTGTATTTAGTTCAGCAACGACCAAATTCACTCATATGATGTGCATGCCTTTTAATGTCTAATACAATGTATTTAAGGAAAAGGCTGTAACATTGTGTATTTAAGTCTATTGATTACAAAACACACAATTTCGTTTTTTTTTCCTCTGTATGAGGCCTATTTTAATCCTATTGAATACGAATTCTAATTTTATGTTTAGCATTGTGGCAATTTGCACACATGTATAGTGTCTTACTCTGTCAATTTAAATAGTAACATGCAGCTGTTTAGCATATGTTACATAATTTATTTCTGGATTTTTATTTAATATGTAAGTAACTAAATGACATTTTGCATAACAGAATGAGGACAGCAAAAAAACATAAACAAACTCATTGAGCTCATTCCAGACAGTTACAGAAGGACACAACACAGCGCGCTTAAAGCTAGCCATTCTTAAACAGAGTACTCACACAAGTATTACCAATGTCAAACCAAAAACCCCACATAGACATTTAAACACACATTGAACCCACAAATCAATACTTAGGACAGCTTACAAAGTGTACGCAAGACCAACCTATTTGTAAATACTAATTGTAAGTCATATTTACAAGAAGAGCTCTCAAAAGTAGCCCAAAAAAACTGTTCCATGGTCAAAAGCTGAAATACACCAAATTCGCCAGTTTTGGCTGGTAGAACACTCAAAAAGCGCTCTGCATATCACCACTTATGAATGTTACTAAGTGCGCAGATCCGGATCCGTTTTATGTACATATTTAGTTCCATGGGGTACTTAGTCACCAAGGAAGAAATATCTTTTTACTATACCTAAACCTATTTAGTGTATCCCCTCTGAGGGGAATCAACTGAGTACTTACTAAATCCATATCGGTACCTCCAAGACAGCAACACTTTCTGCGAAGTGTACTGGTAACAGGCATGCCAAAAATATTATAGCATATATAATATTATACTCCAAGTGACACTTAACACAATCTGTGTCGTTCAAGTTTTCAAAGTTAGAAAAAAATCTCCTCATTACCTGCCTATATGAATTGCAATGCATATATAATTACAAAACAAATTCCAAAATTGGCCAATCATACAAACAAAGCCACAGTAAGTGTTACTAAAACTACCTTACCAATCAAAGACATCAAACCAACAGCAAGTGCCGCAAAACGGCTCTTACCAATCAAATGGTGTCCAGGTTCCAACTGCCAAGTTCTGAGTGACCTAACGGTCGTTTTAAAATACTCACGCCAAAGAAGTTCTCAGTCGGGAGCGGCAAACACTTGGAGGATCAGATCAGGAAGACCAGAAATATACTGGGCTGGAAAACAAACAATCTCCGTGCGCTGGGTACCTCCTCAGTAGATTCCTGTCCTGTACTCCTCAGTAGATTCCTGTCTTCCTTCAAGACCACTCCCTTGGATAGCCGCTGCACGCGATGAGTCCCACTTTCGGGCGCCATTTGTAGAAATAAAAACCTTCTTAGGGGTTCACTGATACATCTGGTCCTTAAAACCAACAAAGAAGAGATTGGCACAGAAGCTGTAATATCAAAAAACATGTTTTATTAACCTCAGATGAGGGAGATTGCATCTTACGGTACCCGCAGGCCACTGTAGGAGGCATTCTAATGAGTGCAGAGAACAGGGTCCTTATATATGTATTTGTTACATAGTCGGCATAAAATCAAGGGGAGGTCCTAGCACATACAAGCATGCTTATTGACTAATATGGGTATACAAAATTTGCTTGCTCCACAAAGTGGGAGGGGAGACTAAACTGCTTACATGAGTAAGAATAGCTTGACAGTTCTATACTAGGAGCAGGTGCATTCTACCAGCTAGGCCTCTCTGAGCATGTGCAAGACTCTGGAAGAGGGAGAAAGCACATGGCGAGCACATGGCTAACTAAAATGGCTGCCAAGTACAAAATGGCTTTCAGCTCATGCTAACAGCGATTCCTGCAATCTTTAACAGGGTGGTGCAGGCCATCCAGGGATCATGTGGGTCCCTGGACGGTCTCCCAAGGCACTGCAGGGAGACCGGGGAGAGCCATGAGAGGTGCGCCTGGGTGTAGCTAACTCAGGGCCACAGGCTCTCTAAGGGTACTCCGGGAGGAGAGCGCGCCTCTCAGAGGGAAGGGTGCATAGGCCCTGTTCTCGCAGTGGAGAACAAGGAAGGGGTCTAGGTTCCCGGGGTAGTTTCCGTGTGGAGCTACTGACGGGGGGAATGAGCTGTAGGATGTCTGACGAGGCACCCTCAGTGTTCCTCCCTGGCACTGCCAGTGTGGTAGTGAGGCCGGTCTGAGGTCCTATCAGGGAGCCTGGCCAGTGGCCAAAGGGTGCTTTTCTGTGTGGGGAAAGCACGAGTGGCTGTGCTTTCTTTAGGGAAGACAGTCATCCCGAAAGGGTGGTGGCAGCTGAATGACCCCAGCGGCAGGCTGAGGGTGAGGGTCCAGAGAGGTTGCATCTTTGGGGTGCAAGGACCAAAAGGAGAGAGGGTACTGGTTGGAACAAACTCTGGAAGGGAGACCAGCTAGTGACCCCGGGGATGGGATGTAGACCAGTCCCAGAAGACCGCATCGGTGCTGAGGCACTGTACCCTTGTCCAGAGAAGGGGTAGGCATAGTGTTGCATGCCCAAGGGCAAAGGTGGGCCTAGTGAGGCCGAGTCCATGTAGACCATGAGTGACCTAGAGGTATCTAACCTAGAGCCCGGAGGGTTCTTAAGGTAGTCTGGGATCCCTGTCATGGGTGGAGATTTCATGGATGGGAGGAGTAGGTGGTCTGAGCGGATAACTGGTGAGTTAGGGGGGGTCTGGTCAGAACCCCTTATAACTAGTTATCGCTGACTACGGGAAGAATACCCATGTAGAGTGGCTATTTCTTCCCTGAAGGAATCAGCTGGGCGCGGCGTGTGTTAGAAGGTGGTTCTGACACTCTGGGCAACCCGGATTTTTCACTTTTTGAGCACCTATTTGTTGAGCTTTTACTGTGGGAGAGCCTCATAAGTTGGGACTCACCCACAGTGAACTCATGATGAAAGAGACTGCGTGTGGATTTTACTGGTGTCCCCCTAGCTTGACTAGGCCGCTGCGCAGCAGCTGGAGTAAGGGACACCGGGCTGGTTACATGCATACACCTGTGTACATGCGTGTGCACACGTGTAGGGGCTGCGCAGGGGAGATTCCTGGCGTGCGCAGCCCAGGAGCAGATACAAAGTGAATGGTGTGGCAGGACTTATGCAGAATTGGGTGGTGACATGGAATAGGCTTTATACACTGGGAAGAAACATGCCAGCGAAAGTCAGTGTGTTTTACTGTATTTTTCACTTCATTATTCCCCTATGGGGAAGTGGAGCCCATGGGCTAGTGTCACTTTCCTAAAGCCTACAAATCCCAGACACGCACTAAAGTCCATGGTAACGGGTGTGAGAAGAAGTATTCTGCAGAGTCCAAAGTCATATTTGTACTACTTTTGGGTCATCCAGAAATGTCATATTTCTCTGAGTCAGCTCATAACCAGGGCCTGGCTGGGGTCTGGCCCTGGCATGTTAGATTAATGACCCTTCTTCCCAGAGCGAAGACCTCCTCTCCACGAAGAGAACATGGGTGGGGCTACAGGCTCATCTATCAGCAGCAATCACTGGGTGCCAGGCACCAGGCTGCACCAGGGAGGGAAGGCAGCGAGGGGGGAAGGGGCTTTCAGAGACCATGTGGCAGGAGACCCTGGACGACGCCATCTTGAACCAACCCAGAGGCCTGGGCAGGAAGGAGGGAGCAGGGGCAGAGAAGTGATGTGTCTCTGTGTGATAGGGCAAACAGAGACTTCCTGCCAGCCCCCTCCCCAACTTCTTAAAAGAACTTGCACAGGAAGAGAAGCTCTCTCTGGGGTGTGTTGTGCTGAGGCAGAAGGTGCTGGAGCCTGGCGCAATGGGCAGTTGGAAGGAGGAACCCCCTGACTGCCCCCCCAGGATCCTGAACAGTGCCGGAAGAAGAGTCCAGGACCAGTGCGCAGAAGCAGGGGCCTCTGTGCCGGGAGAAGAGAGGCCCAGGAGGAGAGCCAGGCGAAAGGCTGGCGCAGGGAGCCAGTGAAAACAGCTCCCTGCCGAAGTTCACCCTCTTGGAGGCGAAGAGGGCAGCGAGAAGTGCTCCAGATGGAAGCAAAGTCGGGGGACGCCGTCGTGCCCCCGTGAAATTGCCCAGAAAGGGGGCCAGGAGCCCACCCTGGCCCCCGGTGATGTTGGGGGAGGGGGAGCGCCGTCGCGCCCCCCCCCGAAGAAGACAGGACGGGGAGCGCCGTCGCGCTCCCCGTGAAAATAGCCGAGTGGGGTGCCAGGAGCCCACCCTGGCCCCCGCAGACTCCAGAGGGACGGGAGCACCGTCGCGCTCCCCCGAAGATGGACCGGGGCCTGGGACCCCATCCCCGGGCCACGAAGCAAAGTCGGGGAGCGCCGTCGCGCTCCCCGTGAAAATGCCCCAAGCGGGCGCCAGGAGCCCACCCTGGCCCCCGCCGGCCGCTGGATGAGGGGGAGCGACGTCGCGCCCCCCCCCGAAGATAGACGGGGGGCCCGGGATTCCATCCCCGGGCGCCGAGTGCAGCCGGAGAAGCCGGCGGAGTCTTGCGCGTCTGCCTGCCAGAGCGGGCAGACCAGAAGTGCTGAGCCGGCTCCCGCGGCAGCACGCGAGGAGCCGGCGGGAGCCACCGGGGGTGGGCTCCCCAGGTGGCTCTCCATCTGGATGGCCATGCGGGGCCCGGGCCCCGCGAAACGAGGTGCAAGGGGCCCGGGTGGGACCGGGCCTCGCGAAAAGAGGTGCAAGGGGCCCGGGTGGGACCGGGCCCCAGAAAATCGGCGGATCGGCCGGGGGTGGGCTCCCCGAGCCGAATGACTCATCTGGGGGTCCGGGTGGGACCGGACCCTCCAGCGCTGCACAGACGTGGCCGGAGGCCCACTTTGTGGCTCTCCCCGAAGCAGCGGGAGAGCCGCTGCTCTAAAATGCATGAAGTCCCACAATGCCTTGCAGGCCAGGACCGGCCTGCAAGGGAAAGCCAGCTTTTCTCAGCTTGTGGTGGCCCCAGGAGAACGGGGTCACCACCACACAGGCGCAAAGGTGCAGGGGAAGCTGCTGGCGAAGCGCAGTCTCCCCCAGCACAATGAAGAGAAGTCCCTCCCTAAGCCACATGGGGACTTGAAAAGACTAACCCCTCAAGGGCTCAGCCAGCAATTTAACTGCTCTTGGGCTGGAACTTTTGTTCTATAGTTAGAGGAGAGTTGAGAAGTGCATCAAGGAGTGAAAGGCTGAGTTAGGAATGTCTGGAGAAGGGCATTCCCTGGAGATGAAGAGGTGTAATGCACCCGTAGTGCATCTACTAATGTTATTTCTTTTAGAGGGACTGAAGGTCACATGTGAAGTGCCTGTGTAAGGTGATGTCATAAGCAAAATGGGGTTATGTTGTCTGACATTACTGCTAGGGTTTCTGGCTGTATATACTTAATCCTGTGATTTCATCTGTGATGCCTTTAGGGGGCTTTAATTGCAATGCATTATAATGATCAACTAAGGTGATAAGCACTGTCATTCTAGAGTGATGCTTAAACATGTATTCTTGCTGCTGCGCTTAAGTGAAGAACAACCTAGACTGTTACCCCTGAAGATGTAAGGGTGCATACTGTATGGACAATATGAGATGCTCAGTCAGGGTTATGTGTCACCAGGGCAGGTGTACCTATTTTTAATGCTCATTGAGATAATGGGGGGGTCGCCACTGGGATGGTGCCAGTGCGCAGGGCCCCCGCTCCAGGTTATGTTCAACACACTGCATTAGGGGGCAACATGATGTGCATACATGGAAGTGGTGGTACTAGACCCCACCCCCCCTGCGGGAGGGGTGGAGATGTTATGCAATGTCACAAAGTAATTCCAACAGCTTATGTATATTTGTAAATTGGTGCATAGTATTGAGTAGTGTGTGTATTTAATAAATGTACTCTTACTGTTATAAAGCAAAGTACAGACTGGACAATCAATTATTGAGTGTTATCTCTGCGCACCTGCAAATGGCGATTACTAGCCCACACCACCTCCCTTGAGTAAGCCTCAGACTGCTCTGCAACGCTACCCTCTGAGAGTCAGGCGCTACAATTGGGTGTTTGGTTCCCAGTGAAGGACAAATGTAGTCATGTTATTTGTGCAGGCCTCACAGATACTGCCTCGTTTTCCAACAGATACAATCAGAAAGGCTCAGTCAGAATTTGGGGGTTTTGCTTGGCTCCATTATGACGAAGAGTTCAGAGCTCGCCTAGTCCTCGTTCCAGAGAAACCTTGGGGTGAGGTGGATAACGAATTATGGGTGCAATGGATGTATCCCCAGAGGCCTCCCCCTACGATGCATACTGCTAGTGGTCTTGCTATTGCTCCTCGGCCTTTTCTTAACAGACCCACCTCGGAAGGGGTGGGTACTTGGGCAAAACCTCAAACTTTCACTACGGGAGCATGTTGGAATTTCAACAGAGGCTTCTGCCAGAAGAATCCATGCAAGTATAGGCATGAATGTTCCAAATGCGGTGGTAAACACGCCATTTTGCAGTGTTTTAGTGAACAAGCATCCGGTTTTCCTATCAGTCAAGGGAGAGGGAGGGGCGCCCCATTCCAGCCTCACTTCAAGGGCAGTTAACCCAATTGATATCCCCAAGCTATGTTATTGGCTTCAGTTTTATCCTCAAAGGGACAAAGCTTTGAAGTTGGAGTGGGGGTTTAAAGAAGGTTTCCGGCTTGGTTATCAAGGTCCCAGATACCGCAGGTTTGCTCAAAACTTGAAGTCTGCAAATCAATTCCCACAGATCATTGCTCATAAATTACACTCTGAAATTGCTGAAGGCAGGATGGCTGGCACCTTCCTTTCTTGGCCTCTTCCCAATCTTATCATTTCTCCTTTAGGAGTGGTCCCCAAAAAGACTCAGGGAGAATTTCGCATGATACAGCACTTATCTTGGCCACAAGGTTTGTCAGTGAACGATTTTATTGCCAAAGAAGACACTGTTGTGCAGTTTGCTTCAGTGGATGTAGCTCTTGACCTGGTAAAGAAGGCCAGCTCAGGAGCAGAGTTAGCCAAATGTGACATCAAATCTGCTTTTAGGTTACTCCCAGTTCATCCACAAGATTTTGAATTACTTGGCATACATTTTCAAGGCCAATTCTTTGTCGATAAAGTTCTGCCTATGGGTTGTGCAGTCTCTTGTCAGCTTTTCGAAGACCGTGGGGCATATTATCAAGGGCTGGCGATAAACTTATCGCCGCTTTAGCGTCCGTTTTCAGGCGAAAAGCGGCGATAAGTTCATCGCTTTATCAACAAGGACACGCTAGCGCATGTTTTGCTGACTTAGCGCCCGTTTCCAGCACGCCTAACTTCGCATCGCTAATGAGATGCAAAGTAGGCGTGCCTGACAGAACTCCATGGATAAATATCGCAAAGGCAGCTTCGCGATATTAACTACAATGGCCCGGCCGGCGTAGCGATGGACAAAATAGCGCTGACTGGCCTTTATCGGTGGATTTTAACGTCTGCTAAAATCCAGACTTATGTATACATAACATTGGGGGTGGATTATGGTGATACGACACAGGGTCGTATCAGCAAGGTTATCGCTGTTTACAAGTGAACATTGCTGGTTTTCCAGCGATGTAGGGCCATTTCCCCGCTATCGCTGGATTTTTCATCGCCAATGTGTTAAGCGTTGTTAATACAGCGCTAGCTTGGCGATCAATTCCAGCGATAGCTGGCGATGGGAAAACTCGCGCTAAGCGTGGCCAGCGATAATTATCGCTGCCGCTTGATGATATGCCCCTTTAGCTCTTTTCTGCAATGGATTTTCTCCTTCAGGTCAGGTCATACCCAGGTGTCCCATTATTTGGATGATATTCTTTTTGTTGGTACGAAAGGGTCGCAACAGTGTGACAAGGCACTCCTTTTCTTTCAATCTTTAACTCAAGAGTTAGGCGTGCCTCTGGCTAAAAAGAAGACAGAGGGCCCTGCAACATGCCTCATTTTTCTAGGTATTGAGATTGACACAGTGAAAATGGATGCCAGATTGCCAGTATGTAAGGTAAAGGAAATTTTGGAATTTTTTGGAACTTGCTAGGATGTCACAGAAACTCACTCTGTTTGAGATGCAGCGGTTACTAGGACATCTGAACTTTGCTTGCAGGGTAGTAAAGGCTGGGAGATCCTTTTGTCGGAGGTTGGGTTTTGCTATGTCTGGTGTTTCCTTACTTCATCACAGAGTTAGAGCATCTCTGTCCATGAGCTCCGATTTCGAGGTTTGGATTATGTTCCTTAAAGTCTTTAACGGTGTTCCTATCTGGTCTTTGGACGAAAATGTTGTATGGTCGGTGCAACATTTTTTCTGATGCGTCAGGAGCTAACGGTTTTGGACTTTTCTGGGACGGAAAATGGTGTGTTGAACCATGGCCTCAGAAGTGGGTTAATGAAAATCGTAGTATAGCATTCTTTGAATTCTTTCCCCTGATCGTAGCATTGGCAGTTTGGGGCACGTTTTTGGCAAACAACACAGGGGCATATTAGCAAGGAATAGCGATATTTATCGCTAACAGCGCTTAGCGCAACTTTGGTTAACGCCGCCTATCGCTGGAAAATATCGCTGAGATAACACCCTATTAACAAGGTTTATCTCCATAGCGATAATATTTCCAGCGACAGCGGCAAAATGTGAGAATATCGCTGGAAAAGCAGCGATATTCTCGCGTATATCGCTAAGGTGGATTCAGCATTAGAATCCACCTCCTATACTTTAAACAGGTAAGTCATCCTCACTAGCAGGAGATAAAATATAGCGATAAACGCGCTTAGCGCGGAGTATTTTATCGCTTCGCCTGCCTTGCTAATAGGGGGTAGTGGAGTTAGCGACTGTTTCCAGTCGCTTTTAGTAAGGAACGCCTTCCTTGCATGTCATTAGCGATAATTATCGCTGACATGCAAGGCGATGGTGACTGCGGCCTCTAACGCCTGAAAGCTGTCGCTAACGCCTGTTAGCGACAGCTTGCTAATAGGGCGATAAAATTATCGCCGCTTTAGCGGCAAAAACTGCCGCTAAAGCGGCGATAAAGCCCTTGATAATATGCCCCACAGTTCTTTTCCGTGTCAACAACAAAACTGTAGTTGATCTTGTGAATGGTCAAAAGGCAAAGGAGAGACGTTTGCTTAAATTGTTGCAGAGATTTATGCATGGTTGCTTGATGTTTAATATAACGTTTAGAGTTAAGCATATACCTGGTCTGGACAATAATATAGCAGATGCGTTATCTCGTTCTCAGTGGCAGAGATTCCGTGGTTTGGCACCCAAAGCAGACCCAGAAAAAACTCAGGGGCATATTACCAAGGATTTGCGATAATTATCGCAAAGCGCACTTAGCGCTGTTTTTTTTATCGCCGGCTATCGCTGGATTTCATCGCGGAGATAACGCGTTATTATCAACGCTTATCTCCAAGGCGATAAAAAATCCAGCGATAGCGGCGAAACCCAGCAATAGCGCGAGAAATCCAGCGATAAATTCACTGCGCTAATGGAAAGCTTGCTAATAGGCAGGTGAGGACTTAACCTTATAATCCACCTCCCATTGACAAGATGGTTAAGTAAAGTTTTTATCCGGTGTTAAATTCCAGCGATAATCGCGGTTATCGCGACTTTTTTTATCGCTTCGCGGGCATTGCTAATAGGGGGTAGTTGTGTTAGCGGCTGTTTCTGTTGACTTTTGGTTGGGAACGCCTATTTTGCATGTCATTAGCGATAATATCGCTGACATGCAAAGCGGCAACAAGACGGCCGCTATCGCCATTAAGCTGTCGCTAACAGCTGTTAGCGACAGCTTGCTAATAGGGCGATAAAAATATCGCCGCTTTATCAGCAAAAAGTGCCGCTAAAGTGGCGATACTGCCCTTGATAATATGCCCCTCAGATTCCTCAAGAGGTATGGTTTCTAGCGGATTGAAGATAAGGATGTTGGTTGAACACTCTCTTGCTTTCAGCACACGTTTAGCTTACAGAAGGGCCTGGGCGGAATTTCTACAGTCAGGTGCAGCTTGTCGTAACAATGATCAAGTAGGTTGTTTACTACGTAACGATGATATTCTGCGCTTTGTTCTGAGCAACATTGATAGGAATATATCCTCTACCACCATCGATGGGAAGCTTTCAGGCATTACTTTTTATGGTAAGTGCTTTTGGGATTATGACCCTTCCTTAGGAGAGTTGGGGAGGAGAATTTTACTAGGTTGGTCCAAAATAAAGAGACGTGGCACTTTGCTGCGCAAACCTATATCTTTTACCTTATCGGGCGGCATTATACCAACACTGCCTAAACTTTGTTATTCAAATTTTGAAGCTTCATTGTTTAAAATTTGCATGTTATGGTTATTTTTTGGAGCCTTTAGGATATCCGAGTTGTTAGGAAAATTATTTTTTCAAGGGCTCAAGTATTCCAATGTTTCAACCACACCACACTTGTTAAGTATTCTTTTAGAATCATCTAAAACAGACAAAAAAGAAAAGGGGCTACTGTGGTATTGCGGAAGCTAGGCGGCCCGCTCTGCCCATGGTCAGCTTGGTTCCAATTCAAAGAATTTGAAATGTATCCAAATAATTTTATTTTTCAGCATCAAGATGGTTCTGCCTTAACCGCTTCACAGCTTTTAGCGGTTTTGAGAAAATCTTTGCATTTACTAGGTCTTAACCCTTTAGAATTCGGTACCCATTCTTTTAGAATAGGCGCAGCTTCAGAAGCTGTCAGAAGGGGTTTTCTTTACAACAGCTACGAAGGTTGGGCCGTTGGACATCAAATTGCTGTTTAAAATATGTTAGAGATTTGAATGAATTTTAGATCTCCTTTTTTGGTCTTGCTAACATCTGTTTCTTTCCAGGTCGTCAACTCTCTTCTCTGGCATCCATGGCGAACGTCTGGATCGTCGGACACTCATTCGCTAAATGGGCGGCCAAACAAGCCGAGAGGAGCCATTATGGGTCTAATTTAGGTTTTAGATTTGAGGACACTGAAATTACCTGGTTTGGTAAGAGTGGAATGCGTTGGGGTCAACTGTTACCAAGTTTAGCCGAGTTATTTTCTTCTAAGGCATGCCCTGCGATATTACTCATTCATCTGGGCGAGAATGATTTGGTACAGCTGTCGGGCCTAGGTCTTCTGCTTGACATCAAAGCTGACTTGGCGAAGATTGTTACATCTTGGCCTTCCACAAAAATCGTCTTCACTGCTCTGATTCCAAGGCGGGTTTGGAGGGGTGCCGAAACGTTTTCAGCTATTGACAGAGCCAGGCGCAAGCTCAATAGAGAGCTTCATCAATTCTGCATTATTAATGATGTCACATGATGACATTGGTAAAGATGATTTTCAATTTTTTAGGCCAGATGGGGTGCATCTTTCTTTTATTGCCAATGAACTATACATCGTGCATATTAAAGACAAATTATCTCACATTTTGGGTCTATATCCGTGGGGTTAAGGGACTGGATTGGCGGCGTCCCTTCTTAGATTGGCTTTTGAGCCTTCTGGTATTTATCTGGGATTTTCATTAAAAAACGTTTGTTCTTTACCAAGCTGGGTTATGAGGTTATTTTATACTTGCTAAAACACATAAAATGTTGTATTTCACTTCTAAATCCCAGGGAAAGGGGGGGACAGAAAAAATGCCTTTGCAGGGTTTTTTCCTGGTGGCAGATTTGGATGGGATTGAGGCAGGCAGGAAGGGTTGGGGCAGGCAGAATAGCTTAGGACAGAGGGAAAACAGAGGACAGAGGAATGAGGCAGGAGTAGGAAGGGGGACAAACTAAGGGGTTGGGGTTGAGGTTCAAGGTGGGGAAAAATTCATGGGGGATCAATATGGGGAAAAATTCATGGGGGATCAATATGGGGAAAAAGTCATGGGGGATCGATATGGGGGAAAATTCATGGGGGATTGATATGGGGATATTTCATGGGGGATCAAGTAGGGGTGGCGGGGTGGGGTTACATTCAAGTTCATTGATTGCATTATTGTATTGAATTGTTTGTTGCTGAAATAAAAGCGACCTTTTACCCCCATCGGTCTGTGATGTTGTTCATTGCCCGATGGGGGGCTTGGGGGTGGCATTCGAAGAATGTCCACCCCCGGGCTGGTTTGGGCATGTAATCGCCCAGAACGATCGCGCGTAGGCGAGGCGCCTGCATTAGAACGCGGTGGATTCAAACGCCGTGTTCTAATTAGCTTTCAGTTGGGGGTCCTGAGGCCAGGTAGGCGGCAGCACGGCTGTTTTCGGGCCATTTTTGTCAGGTTTTATTTGCTCTGGGGCTGTTTGTTTGTTTACTGAATGATGTCTGACGCCTCTGATAAAGTGAGGGAGGCTCTCAAGGTTTTGTGCCAGGCTGGGAGGGAAGATTTATTGGCCCCTGGGGTTTTAGGTCAGGCTTGGACTGGCATTTCTCTCAAGAAGAGGGCTTCCTCTGATGGTGTGTCTGCTGCTGTATTGGCTTGTACTTTGTCTGAGAGTTCCCCTGAAATTGTTCCTGTTAAAGTCACCAGTGTTATGAACAAAGTTATGAAAGGAGACTCCTCTCTTACCTCTATCCAGAAGCCAGCTTCCTCTGGTTTGGGAAAAGGGAGGGGCAGGGCTCGCACACGCTCAGTCAGGGGAAAATGTGTCAGAAAAACAACCTCCCTTAAAGGGATACCTGGATTTTCGGATGAGGAGGTGTTAACTGACAGTGAGGCGTTGGCGCCACCTAGTGGTGAGTTACATTTAGCTAATTTTGACAATGTTCAAGACACTGATTCTTCAATTTTGGTTACCAAACGTGACATACCTATTTTTGGGGCAAAATTTCACTTGTCTAAATCTGGGGTTTCTGTATCATGTGAGAGGCCCCTTTCACCTGTCATTTCCTCTGATAGTGGTGAATTATCTTTAAGTAGTGCTGCTTTATCTACTGAGGGTACCTCAAGGGTCAATCCAAGAAGTCATTCTGTGGTAAATTCTGATTTGGGCAGTGAAAGTTTACCTGTTAAACTAATGTCTAAAGTTAGCTCTTCAGCCCCTGAGGCTGGTATCGTCAATACATTTTCTGTCAGATCTAGTAGTGAGCCTCCTGGGCAGGGCAAGTGGGTATGGGTTAACAATGAGGATAGGAGTAGCGCTGCGGTATCTGGCCATATCAGGGAACCCCTTATGTCTGCAAGTATTGGTGGCTTGCAGGCCGTTCCTTCAAAGCTGCAAAATGGCATCAGGTGCAGCGACCCACCTTCGAACAGGTTTCAAGCGTCCTTTTCACTTCGTCACAACCACATGGAAAATCCTGAAGTGATTTTTCCAACGCCTTTACCCAACCACAAAATTTCTCAGTTCAAAAAAGTGGTGAACTGGAGACAATTTGATGGTGGAGAGGGTGATGGAGCTCAACCATCCTGCAGTGGGGCTCGTCAAGGGGTTCATGATAATGGTGCCGATGAATTATCTGATTTGGAAGAGGGCGAGCTTGCTAGTGATGATGATTTACCTAACAGCCTTTTTCTTTCTAAACATGGGGGGATTACTAACAAGATTTCTCGAGCTAATATTTTACAGATGAAAGAATCTGAAAGGAGCTGGAAGGATTTTGAGCGTTATTCCAAAGCATCTGACGGCGCCAACAAGAAAAAGCCTTCAACACTGGACAAGCCTTGTCAAGCAGGTGAGTCACAGTTTGATATCCCTTATATGACAGTCTCTTTTAGGAAATGCAAAGCGGATGGGGTTTTGGTTAACAGTAAGGCTTCAGAGGCTAAGGTTTGTTGCCATTGTGAGACGCCTTCAATATCACAGAAGGTAGTTTCTCCTAATCCTGATAAAAACAAAGATAAATTGTAGGAATATAACACAAGTTCTCAAGGGGAGAAGGACGGTAAGGATAAAATCATAGGTTTAAAAATGCTTCCATATATGGGGCTGTCGATGCCCTTAGGTTCTCATCTTAACAAACATTCTAAAGAAAAAATTTGGAATGGAGAATTTGTGGATGTTTTTAAATTACTTCACAGGGAGATTCAATCTAAATAAGGTTCTAGGGAAGAGGCTTGGGAACTAGCTAAAAGACCCAGGGTTCCTACTAATATCGACTCTTGGACCTCAGCTTTTCTGATTTTTGCAAGTGTTTACTGTGAAAGATTTCCAGATTGTTCAGTTTCAATTTTCAAATACTTGGATACAATCAGAAAGGCTCAGTCAGACTTTGGGGGTTTCGCTGGGCTCCAATATGACGAAGAGTTCAGAGCTCGCCTAGTCCTCATTCCAGAGAAACCTTGGGGTGAGGTGGATAACGAATTATGGGTGCAGTGGATGTATCCCCAGAGGCCTCCCCCTACGATGCATACTGCTAGTAGTCTTGCTATTGCTCCTCGGCCTTTTCTTAACAGACCCACCTCGGGAGGGGTGGGTACTTGGGCAAAACCTCAAACTTTCACTACGGGAGCATGCAGGAATTTCAACAGAGGCTTCTGCCAGAAGAATCCATGCAAGTATAGGCATGAATGTTCCAAATGCAGTGGTAAACACGCCATTTTGCAGTGTTTTAGCGAACAAGCATCCGGTTTTCCTATCAGTCAAGGTAGAGGGAGGGGCGCCCCATTCCAGCCTCACTTCAAGGGCAGTTACCCCAATTGATATCCCCAAGCTATGTTATTGGCTTCAGTTTTATCCTCAAAGGGACAAAGCTTTGAAGTTGGAGTGGGGGTTTAAAGAAGGCTTCCGGCTTGGTTATCAAGGTCCCAGATACCGCAGGTTTGCTCAAAACTTGATGTCTGCAAATCAATTCCCACAGGTCATTGCTCATAAATTACACTCTGAAATTGCTGAAGGTAGGATGGCTGGCCCCTTCCTTTCTTGGCCTCTTCCCAATCTTATCATTTCTCCTTTAGGAGTGGTCCCCAAAAAGACTCAGGGAGAATTTTGCATGATACAGCACGTATCTTGGCCACAAGGTTTGTCAGTGAACGATTTTATTGCCAAAGAAGACACTGTTGTGCAGTTTGCTTCAGTGGATGTAGCTCTTGACCTGGTAAAGAAGGCCGGCTCAGGAGCGGAGTTAGCCAAATGTGACATCAAATCTGCTTTTAGGTTACTCCCAGTTCATCCACAAGATTTTGAATTACTTGGCATACATTTTCAAGGACAATTCTTTGTCGATAAAGTTCTGCCTATGGGTTGTGCAGTCTCTTGTCAGCTTTTCGAAGACTTTAGCTCTTTTCTGCAATGGATTTTCTCCTTCAGGTCAGGTCATACCCAGGTGTCCCATTATTTGGATGATTTTCTTTTTGTTGGTACGAAAGGGTCGCAACAGTGTGACAAGGCACTCCTTTTCTTTCAATCTTTAACTCAAGAGTTAGGCGTGCCTCTGGCTATAGAGAAGACAGAGGGCCCTGCAACATGCCTCATTTTTCTAGGTATTGAGATTGATACAGTGAAAATGGAGGCCAGATTGCCAGTATGTAAGGTAAAGGAAATTTTGGAATTTTTGGAACATGCTAGGATGTCACCGAAACTCACTCTGTTTGAGAAGCAGGGGTTACTAGGACATCTGAACTTTGCTTGCAGGGTAGTGAAGGCTGGGAGATCCTTTTGTCGGAGGTTGGGTTTTGCTATGTCTGGTGTTTCCTTACCTCATCACAGAGTTAGAGCATCTCTGTCCATGAGATCCGATTTCGAGGTTTGGATTTGTTCCTTAAAGTCTTTAACGGTGTTCCTATCTGGTCTTTGGACGAAAATGTTGTATGGTCGGTGCAAAGTTTTTTCTGATGCGTCAAGAGCTAACGGTTTTGGACTTTTCTGGGAGAGAAAATGGTGTGCTGAACCGTGGCCTCAGAAGTGGGTTAATGAAAATCGTAGTATAGCATTCTTTGAATTCTTTCCCCTGATCGTAGCATTGGCAGTTTGGGGCAAGTTTTTGGCAAACAAGACAGTTCTTTTCCATGTCGACAACAAAACTGTAGTTGATCTTGTGAATGGTCAAAAGGCAAAGGAGAGACGTTTGCTTAAATTGTTGCAGAGATTTATGCTTGGTTGCTTGATGTTTAATATAACGTTAAGAGTTAAGCATATACCTGGTCTGGACAATAATATAGCAGATGCGTTATCTCGTTCTCAGTGGCAGAGATTCCGTGGTTTGGCACCCAAAACAGACCCAGAAAAAACTCAGATTCCTCAAGAGGTATGGTTTCTAGCGGATTGAAGATAAGGATGTTGGTTGAATACTCTCTTGCTTTCAGCACACGTTTAGCTTACAGAAGGGCCTGGGCGGAATTTCTACAGTCAGGTGCAGCTTGTCGTAACAATGATCAAGTAGGTTGTTTACTACGTAACGATGATATTCTGCGCTTTGTTCTGAGCAACATTGATAGGAATATATCCTCTACCACCATCGCTGGGAAGCTTTCAGGCATTTCTTTTTATGGTAAGTGCTTTTGGGGTTATGACCCTTCCTTAGGAGAGTTGGGAAGGAGAATTTTACTAGGTTGGTCCAAAATAAAGAGACGTGGCAATTTGCTGCGCAAACCTATATATTTTACCTTATCGGGCGGCATTATACCAACACTGCCTAAACTTTGTTATTCAAATTTTGAAGCTTCATTGTTTAAAATTTGCATGTATGGTTATTTTGTGGAGCCTTTAGGATATCCGAGTTGTTAGGTAAATCATTTTTTCAAGGGCTCAAGTATTCCAATGTTTCAACCACACCACACTCGTTAAGTATTCTTTTAGAATCATCTAAAACAGACCAAAAAAGAAAAGGGGCTACTGTGGTATTGCGGAAGCTAGGCGACCCGCTCTGCCCACGGTCAGCTTGGTTCCAATTCAAAGAATTTGAAATTTATCCAAATAATTTTATTTTTCAGCATCAAGATGGTTCTGCTTTAACCGCTTCACAGCATTTAGCGGTTTTGAGAAAATCTTTGCATTTACTAGGTCTTAACCCTTTAGAATTCGGTACCCATTATTTTAGAATAGGAGCAGCTTCAGAAGCTGTCAGAAGGGGTTTTTCTTTACAACAGCTACGAAGGTTGGGCCGTTGGACATCAAATTGCTGTTTAAAATATGTTAGAGATTTGAATGAATTTTAGATCTACTTTTTTGGTCTTGCTAACATCTGTTTCTTTACAGGTCGTCAACTCTCTTCTCCGGCATCCATGGCGAACGTCTGGATCGTCGGACACTCATTCGTGAAATGGGCGGCCAAACAAGCCGAGAGGAGCCATTATGTGTCTAATTTAGGTTTTAGATTTGAGGACACTGAAATTACCTGGTTTGGTAAGAGTGGAATGCGTTGGGGTCAACTGTTACCAAGTTTAGCCGAGTTATTTTCTTCTAAGCCATGCCCTGCGATATTACTCATTCATCTGGGCGAGAATGATTTGGTACAGCTGTCGGGCCTAGGTCTTCTGCTTGACATCAAAGCTGACTTGGCGAAGATTGTTACATCTTGGCCTTCCACAAAAATCATCTTCACTGCTCTGATTCCAAGGCAGGTTTGGAGGGGTGCCGAAAAGTTTTCGGCTATTGACAGAGCCAGGCGCAAGCTCAATAGAGAGCTTCATCAATTCTGCATTATTAATGATATCAGCTGGCTATCACATGATGGCATTGGTAAAGATGATTTTCAATTTTTTAGGCCAGATGGGGTGCATCTTTCTTTTATTGCCAATGAACTATACATCGTGAATATTAAAGACAAATTATCTCACATTTTGGGTCTACATCCGTGGGGTTAAGGGACTGCATTGGCGGCGTCCCTTCTTTGATTGGCTTTTGAGCCTTCTGGTATTTATCTGGGATTTTCATTAAAAAAGTTTGTTCTTTACCAAGCTGGGTTATGAGGTTATTTTATACTTGCTAAAACACATAAAATGTGGTATTTCACTTCTAAATCCCAGGGAAAGGGGGGGACAGGAAAAACGCCTTTGCAGGGTTTTTTCCTGGTGGCAGATTTGGACGGGTTTGAGGTAGGCAGGAAGGGTTGGGGCAGGCAGAATAGCTTAGGACAGAGGGAAAACAGAGGACAGAGGAATGAGGCAGGAGGTAGGAAGGGGGACAAACTAAGAGGTTGGGGTCGAGGTTGAAGGTGGGGAAAAATTCATGGGGGAAAAAATTCATGGGGGATCAATATGGGGAAAAAGTCATGGGGGATCGATATGGGGGAAAATTCATGGGGGATCGATATGGGGATATTTCATGGGGGATCAAGCAGGGTTGGCGGGGTGGGGTTACATTCAAGTTCATTGATTGCATTATTGTATTGAATTGTTTGTTGCTGAAATAAAAGCGACCTTTTACCCCCATCGAACTGTGATGTTGTTCATTGCCCGAAGTGAAGCCCCTTTCATTCTTGTCGTTGCTGTTCATAGTCCCCCGGGGCGGCCTGAGTTGCACATACTCCCCCACTCTCCTTGTGTGGGGCACGCGTCCATGCACCCTTTCATCTGCGTCACTACATCCCTGCATTACCGGAAATGTTGAAGAGAGCAGCTTTGATCTTATAGGGCAACAAGTATGGCAGCCTTACGACACGGCGTCCTCCAGTGTGCTTTGCCATTGTTGCAGTTTTTCATCCTAGCTAAATAGGTCTACCTCAGGGCGATGTAGTGTTTACCAGTCATGTAACTGGTGAACACTCAGGACTGAGCTGAGGGAGGGGGCGGAGTTCATGCCCCGGTTACTTACCAGTAATCTTAATTAAACCGCGTCCTAGTCTTCCTGGATGCAATCCTGAGTCCCGCCCTCCCACCCGGGCATGGCGATTGACTATTTCCTGTTTTTTTGTGTCTTTTGGCGTGGTATGTTACAGTAAGTGCTTCGTTTGTTCCTCCCTTTTGTGGTGGCTCATTTAACGGGGGCCATCTTGGGGGAACTTTTTGGGTTTCAGCTAGGGAATTGGTTCTGCCAGAAAGGAGAAGTATCATGCGTAAGGACTGCATCCAAGAAGACGGACGAGGAGGTAATGTGTTACCTGTTGTGTGGTGTGTGGTGGAGTACACAGTTCACACTCGTCTATACGGTTGTTCCGCATTCCAGCCATCATTTGTGTGTCTTTTGCTTTCTCACCCTAAGTGCGCCGGGTGTGCCCAGACGTGGGCTCACTGTGCCTCTGGATTCAAGCTATCCCGGCTGATGAGGGGTGATTCCCCGAAACCGGTCTCTGGGTGCTTGTTTCTGGTCCAGGGAGGACCTGGCTTGACAGTTAGGGCAGGACTGTTCCCATGAGGAGCAGGGACAAAATGATTTGCATATGGCTAGGTCCAAACTTGGGTGGCATGCTGAGCAAAAGAATGATGGATTTAACCCGGATCTCTTGACTGGGGGTGAATGGTTGATTTGTTCTGCATTCCGTCCATCATTTGTGTGTCTTTTGCTTTCAGTACTTGCAGGGAGGCATCCTATTTTGTTGAGTGAACAGGACTAGTCTGGTCACAACAGTGCAGACTAAAATCAACAGTTTTAATAAACAAAAGAGAAGAAGTTAAAGAAGCTTGGTGCTGAGTACTTTTTATGACATGTTTTAGGGGTCAACTCGCACATTACTCTTGACAGAACAACAGGATAAACAAGCATTTGCAATGCAATAGGTCTCGCATTACTGAAAGTTTGAGCTATTGGCGTTGCAAATAATAATGCAATACTAATAGCTCAAACTTACAGTAATGCGAGACCTATTGCATTGCAAATGCTTATTTTAAATGAGCTGCAGCCGCGTCCTGACCAGGCTGCTCAAGGCACTCTAGCCCACTTCCAACCATCCACAACAAGCAATGGCAAAGCCAGCAGGGTTCGTCTTTACATAATTTATTGGCTCTGTCAATTGTTTTACATATTACATAGCACTTGAGCTGCTGTGCAACATGGCTTATAGTAAAAAAAAAAGCACTATGACGCAGTCAATGGTGTGTGCATCCTAGCACTTTTTTTTTTTTACATGAAGTCATGTTTCACAGAAACTCAACTGCTATGCAATATGTAAAAAAAAAACATTGCCAAAGCAAACGGATTTCACATAGGAGAAACCTATTGGCTTTGCCAATGCTTGTTGTTCAAGTTGGCAGGTATGATGGCTTGAGTGAACTTGTTCTCCCTCTACAGCAAGGAGACACTATACTGGAGGCAGGGCTTTAAATGGAATGAAAAACGTTTCTCCTTAGCTGGCTTTAATTACCTTCAATCATCTTGGGAAAAACAGGATAAGTGGCATTGTTTTTTCATCAAGGCTGTAGGAAATGCTTGTTTGGATTGCTGTGGCAAGAGCCCTGGAATGCTGCTGCTGTTTGCTCCTGGGAGATGGTGAAGCAGGCAGAGAAACTTGCAAGAGGGGAAAGAGCACAGAGGCAAATCTGCACTTCCCAACTACCACGAGTACGCTCTCTGCATGTGTGCCAAATGAGGTTAGCGTGACATTTCAAAGCCATTAAAATAGCCCAATGGAAGGACAAAGTTGATAAGACATCCTGGGAATACATTGAAGAGTTACGACCTCAGAGTACATACATCTGAGGAAGAGACAAATAGCCCTGCACCCTGCTCATTCGACAGTAAAACATCAGACTTTTAATCTTTCACAACAATACTCTTCAGCCATCGGTGGCGGTGGAGGGTATTGCACAACCACTTATGCAACTCAGGAATGTGTTAGGAAAGCGCCTAAGCAGTTAGGGGCAGATTTACGTTCCCTGGCGCATCCCTGCAAATCAGCAGGGATGCGCCAGGGAAGATGCGTGACGCAAGTTTACCCTTGCGCCACCACAGATGCGCCGCATTTACAATGCGGCGCATCATGGCGCAAGGATTAACAGATGCGTGACGCATCTGTCGGCGGAAGGGTGGCGCAGTACTGGAGTCGTGTCGCAAGTGCGACGTAACTCCAGTACTGCTCAGGGGTGCCCTATACCTAACATGCTGCGTCACTCCTTACGCCTGCTTGAAGCAGGCGTAAGGATTTGACGCAGCAGCAACGTAAAAGTGACTCCGTGAAATCTTGTATATTTCACTGCGTCACTTTTACGGGGCTTCCTTGCGCAGGATGGCCCCCCCCTGCGCCGGCACGCCCACATGAAACCTGACGCAGGTTTCATGTGGCGCAGGGCTTTACAACGTGACGCATCTCCCTAGATGCGTCACGTTGTAAATCCCCCGCAGCATGGCGCATGATTTGCGCCGCCGCTGCGTCACAAAAGTGACGCAACGGCAACGCAAAAGTGGCGTAATGGGCTTGTAAATCTGCCCCTGAGTGCTCAGATGCAGCCGAGAGGGCGCTATGCAAAAACAAGTAATAGTTGGGCTCACACGAGGGACTAGCAAAGAACATTTCAAGGGCTGCAACTGCCTCTAATAACGCTTTTATAAGCCTCTAGTGTCTAGTCACATCACATTAGTCACTTCACATTATAGAAATTACATTAGTTAGTTACACGCAGCACACATACAATATATCTTACTTTACAAATGATATTTTTACACCCTGCTCTCGTTGCAAACAGTAATCTAGCACTTTATATTTGAGAACAACTTAGTTTACATCAGCAGAGGACAACGCAAAGAAAACGGGTATGCCATGCTGTGCCAAGGTGAGAAGAAAATAGCACGGAAGGCGCCTTGTCCTTGAAGTCAGACTTTAAAAGCAATGTTGCTCCGTGTCAAAAGCGTATCTAGTACGTTTATGTACATTCCAATATGCGTCAGACTCAAAAAGCGTTGCCAAAGCACACACTGGAGCTACAAACACTCCGTGCCATTTAAAGAAGGCAGAGCCTAACACTGAAAAGCTGCACCAAACTCTCATGATCGACCTAAAAATGTGTATTATAGCTAGCTCTTTTAAAATTATTCTCAAAAAGACCATAATTTTGCACTTCGTGTGTGACTTGTTTACCCGGGTTCCTCTGTTTGGTCCTGCAAAGTGATGTGGTGAACAACGTACAAATCATGTCACAGGGCAATGCCATAAATGTTTTAAATTGCAAAAGAAAAGCTGACTGGGCCTGCACCTATTGGCTTTGAGCCAACATCAGACTCAAGCAGCTAGTCACCGCACCGACCCACAAAGCTGGACATATGCTCGACCCAGTCTTCTTCGCCAGCGAGAACATCAGCTACAGCCACACCACCAAACTCTCATGGACTGACCACGACTGTGTGCATCTCGCCTTCGCCATACCCACCATACACCACCGTCCTCCTCGCCCCCCCATCGCAGCTGGATCAAGGCCACCGAAGAACTTCTCATCGACTCCCTCAGCACAACCACTCTGCCAACGCCAACGGACACCAACACCGCAGCACGCAACCTCCACTAGTGGATCTCCAACTGCACCAACACTCTGGCACCCATCAAGAGGAGACCAGTCAAGCAACACTCTAAGAAAGCCAGTTGGTTCACTCCTGCCCTCCACAAGTCCAGACGCACCTGCAGTTGACTTGAGAAGAGATGGAGAAACAACAAAACCCTGGAAACCCACGAAACCTTCAAATCCGCCGTCAACGCATACCACCTCCTCCTCAAAACCACAAAGAAAATGGCCTTCCAAGACAGAATCAACGCCAATGGACACAACAGCAAAGAACTCTTCGCCAATGTCAAGGAATTCGCTGAGACCACAGATGTCCCACCCTCCCAATACCTCTGCAACAAACTCGGCTCCTTCTTTCACCACAAGATCAGGCAGATTTATGACAGTAATATACAAAAATCAAGCATGTTTTGTAAAACAATCCAACTTTCTTCTTGAATCAAGGTGAAAATACTTTCAAAGTGCATGATAAAAACAAGTCTAGCAGTATGCAAAAATGAAACCAGGTTAGTCAAACAATTCCCCGTTTGGTGTGTGCATAAAGGCACATATATTTCAAAGCAACTGGTAAACAATAACAACTAGAGCACCATACAATAATCAAACCAGTTTAAACTAACAATTTCCTTTTTGAAGGTTCAAATATTTCAAAGAGACTAGCAAAACAGTAACAAGCACAGCAGGCAGCAGCTCAACAAACATGGCACTTAGAATCAGGCCTGGGCCCTGGCAAGGAACAGGAGCTGAGAATTTACTGTGCGTGAAAGGAAGTGTGAGGGAAGATAGCCCATCATGAAATTAACACGGTGGCCAGAGACAGTCCTGCAGGCAAAGGGGGACCAAAACCCACGCACCTAAATAATTTGAAAAGATTTCTTGCAGCCCCTCGCGTTGGTTCGCAACTTGGAAAACCAAAGGCATGTACATTTTAGTAGGAAGCATCCAAATCTTCTAAAGCGGTAATGATTTTTAACAAATAGTAGCTAGTTATAAGCTTGTTATAAAATATGTGCACACATGTTTTTTCCAAACCACTCCTTTCCCATATAACAGCTCTCCGTCTCAGAAAGTCTATATTGAAGTGTTTTTGGATGTTCGGAGTAAAGCTGGAGATGATATTGATAACATGGTTAGTTGTTAAAGGAAAAAGTAAGATTCCGATCACCTTCCTTTCTCTTTTGCCAATGAATGCAATAGAATTTTAGAAGGGAGTAAAGCACACTATATTAAGGGGTTGGTTATGCAGGGTGATGAACACATCCTTTTTTCCACAGAGAGGTTATTGTGAAGATGAATCCCTGATCTTCAAAAATGTAAATGAATATTGCACATTCAGTGAATAATTAACATCAATACGTAGAGGAATAAGAGACTTATGTGCCCTCACATTATACACACTGTTGTCTACAAAAAATATACATTTTCAAGCAACTCGTTATTTTCAACATGGTTGACAATTCTGTATTAGCATAGCAGTATGCTTAAAAAAATCAAAGTCCATATTCAACTCTGTGAGCTTTCACTCATGGTTTAAAACGCGGGAAGTACCATATAATGTCCAGAGATAAACATATCTATACTATGAAGATCAAATGGGTGTGGCACTGGGGGTGGCACACCTGTGCCCATTCACGGATTGGCTTTGCCCCTTGCTTCCCCAGTGGCCACCACCGACCTAAGCCCCAGATAACAAATCAGAGAAGCGAGAACAAAAGTCCTGCCTTGGCTGGGGGATTGAAACCAGGGGCGCAACTTGACCGGAACTTCATGGGGGGCTACCACTCCCAAACAGGGCTGGCCCAATCACTGGTCGCTCATGGTGCAACAGTCTTTTTTGGCGCTCCCTCCCCCATTTCCTCCTTCTCCATGAATTCCCTCACTACCATTCACCAACAATGTACCTCATCTCTCTATAGCACCTTTCTGACAAACATTTCATTTTTTATAGCGCTACTCATAGTTTACTCACACTCAGTTCTGTGATCTGCATGGTACACGTACTTTGTAGCAGGCACATTAACTCTGCGCTTTGTGGGTGGCAGGAGTGCCCATGTGAGTGCTGTGACAGTGTGAGAGTAGGGTAAGAGGAGTGACTGCAGGGTGAGTGACGTGACCATATGAATTTGGGTGCGGATGTAAGTGCAAGGTGGGATGAATTAATGCATGGTTAGTGATGTGCTTGTTTGAGTGAGATTGCAGATTGAGCAGTGAGGGGGACAGGTGAGTGAAGTGTGACGAGTGCAGGGTGAGTAGTGTGCTTGTGTGACTGCAGGGTGAGGTACAGGGTGAACAGTGGAAGTGCATTGTGAGTGCAGAGTGATCACTGTGAGTGCAGGGTGAGCGGGTGAATGGTGTGAGTGCATGGTGATCAGTGTGAGTGCATTGTGATGCTGTGTAGTTCCTATAACCCTATACAGGATCTCCGCGTTTGGATAACATAAACTGTGGGATTGGTGGCGGACTGATTCCATGCACCCCCACCGGATATGTTAGCCTGTCTGTATCAGCTAGCTCACAGTGCCACTTGAATCTCCTCTTATCGGGGAGAGAATAGTTTCTGGCAACCTCAGAACATGACAACCCTGATCTCCCAGGATCGTGGAAACAATATACTACCTTTTGCTCAGTCACTCGTGCTCACTTTGTTTGTCTCAGAGATACACAGAATAAACATACTGGGCGTTTGTCAATTAGAATTTACTGTTGTTATTCTAATGTAGAATAGATGAACTGTAACAACCATTAGACAGTAGCAGAGATATGCGATTAGCAGGACTACGAAAGTAAAGGGATGGTACAGTTCTACCATTTTGCAGTAATCATGAATACATACAAGTACATAAAATACATGATATAAAGTGCGTACTCCTACAATGTCTCCCTAACTAGATGTACCTAAATGTACCTAGCATCTGTGTAGGTGTTATGCCAAGAATCCCTCTAGGATCTAGTCAACCCCATTACCTGAGAATGAGAGAATATGGGACCCCGTCCTGGTCTCGAGTTGGACACCCCGCGAGGGATGTTAGACCACTGCAAGCTGGAGTGTCTGCATGCAGGAACCTCAGCGTCTCTGGTCAGTGTGTCAGCCGGGAAGTCACAGTCTCCTCTGTCTTTCTGAAGCAAGATGTGATGTATATATCAACAGGTCTCCCAGGGGTCCTACCTTGCTGTGTTACTGTGTCGGCCTAGAGGATGACATCGGGCCTGAACTTTATACAGAGATATTATACAGGAGATGGTAGTCCTGCTGTGCTTCCAAGAAACCTCATGCATAATGTATGAGATTTGAACTAGGGAAAACCCGCGTTCTGAATGCAGGGTCGTATCTAGGTAAAAGGTCAGTGCCTAAGACCCGGTATGTATGTAATGTAGGGACGAATATAGGTGAAAGGTTGCGATGTTACCTGCGCCTATATAGAATATAACACCCACTCCTCTTCCGACTGGACGACATATGTAACTTATTACCGTACTACTAGCCTAACTAGATATAGGCATGCTCAAAGTTCATAAAACATTTGTGTTGCTAAAATGTTTAAAACTTCTAAAAAATTGCAAAAAAAACGTAAAAATGGTAAAAGAAAATGTTTGCAAGCTATTGCTCTAAAAGCGTCAGTAGATAGAGTCCGAACCACTATAAGCAATAGAAAGCAATTTATGCCCAATAAATGAAAGGAATGTCAATTTTGTTTTGGAGTTCCAATTTTGAGCTTGTTTAAAAACTGGCGAATTTCTTCCAGCACACGATGATCCAAAAATGAGTCAATTGTTTATGTGTCCTAGCTGGTAGATGCACCTTTTTTGTTGCTTGCTTCCATTGTAGATGGCCCCTGTAGCACCTCGCAGAGTACGTCAATTGAGCACAGATGATGTTCCACTCTGTCCGCAGCTGGTGCTGGGGCAGCCTGTGCACTTCCAAAGCCTGGGTGTCAGTGGAGGAGCTGGTGCCCATCCTAACAGGTGCAGTTACTACCTGCTGTGGCTCAAGGAATGCCGCCATCAACATTGGAATACACTGAGGACACTGCAGAAGATGGGCCATTATCGGGTCCAGTAGAGCATTCACGTCCGGTTGTGCACATCATGGGAGTGTCAAACAAAGGTCTAACACACATTCTTCTCCGCAAAACAGGCATCAGAGGACAGGTAAGATGCAGTCCATCCAGACTGGTCAAAATGACAGGAACCAAGATGCACTTAGTTCTCTTAGGCGAGGCATGCCTAGATGTTGTACCATGCGGTCACGGTATTTACGCTCCAGGAGTGCTTTTTCCATCTCCTTGGTGAGTGGGACGTCCATTGCGTAGCAGATAGAAGATAATCAGGATACCTGCTATTAGAAACAGGATTAGCGGAAGTCCTCCAAAGATGCTTCTGAATATGGAGTGTATGAAGTTTGGTATAACTCCAAGTACCGTCTGAAAGGTGCCTAGAAGTCCAGAACCTATGGTCTTAAATAGGTGGACAATGCCAGTCGTATCAGACATATTAAAGATACGATTTACCATTTCTACGAAATGGAAAGGGAGGTTTGTATGGATAAGCGCCTGTATCTCTGCCGAAGACCTTGCAATCTGGAGATCAAAAGTCTCTCGAGGGGAGTTTAAGGGCACAGACTTTTGTAAAAGCATGGCTTTAATTCTGCTTAGAGTATTAAACCGTATTAAAGAAACATTCAGTGAAGGCCATAAGGGCGCCTCCCTGACGGTATGTGTCGGTGGAAACAATACTTGCATACAATAAGTAACCCTGGAGCTCACTGTTACCAGATATGCAATGCCCAGGAGAATTCCGCAGCAGCCTTGACAGTTCAGCATCAAGTAACTCCCATTTGAAAGTAGCCTGAATGCTGGAGTAATCACTGCAGCTGGGGCACCCCTCAGATGACAGGACAAGTTCGCTACAGAACTATATCAAGCCCCATGCAGCATTATATCCTGACATATGAGTGATCCACTTAAAGTGTTCTCACAGTTTGTACCGCTTAGAAACACTTCTCGATTCCTACTCCGGCATCGAAATCTGTATGGTAATTCCCATGATTCCTTAATGTATTCCTTACCCATTTTTACATATCTGCCTGTCTGCTTTTGTTCAAGGCAATACTGAAACTGAAAAGTAGTGACCGGTAGAGTTATGTGACCATGGATTAGCCATTCTGTGGATGGTGATTCTGCCACTGTGAATGGTAATCTATCCAGTTTTTCGATATGCAGCATTGTATATTTTGCTCCTCTTTGTGCCATTTCTATCTTTTTATCTGTTAGATTGTATTCTGAAAACAGAGATGTACTGTTGATAAAACGCCAAGGCACATAGCCTGCACACAAAGATTACAGCGTCCAGCTTAACAACATAATAGAACGTAATTGAGATTTCCCATGTTGTAATATGGCCAAATCTTGTTCTAGTATGTCTATCGCAGAAGATACAATGTTGCCTAAGGAATATATATCCTGGAGGTCAATGTTGTTAACCCAATTGTCTACCACTGCTAGAGATTTTTCTAGATTTATACGGTCTATCTCCCGTAATCTCTCTGCGGCCTCTTGTTGGGATGTTTTCCATATTTCATTGTAGGCAGCATAAATGGCAGCATATATGAAACACTTCTGATGTGACTTCCTGGGACCTAGTAGACAATCCCTAAGATCCACATCTTGTGACAGTAACGACAAGTGTTGTTTCACCTCTGTGAGTGTTGAGGTTTTTAGCCAATCAATGCACAACTTCCCAACACTGTAGGATGTCACTACCCCTGGTTGTTCTCTCTGTACATAGCGTAGATCTGGCCTATGGATAGCGAACCCTTTGGTTTTACCCATGAATCTTGCCTGACAACTATTGGTGTCTGTGGGCCAATTCAACAATTTTTTCCAATCGGGGTCTGATCTATTGTATTGAAGATGTGATCTACTGTAACCTATTTTTGTGATGTTTCGTTACCCTTGGTCAGTGATGGTGTTGGCAACCGAGGTGTGTTCAAGTCTTTGTTCTTGGCTAGTCCAAGGCGAGACGTCTGCTGCACTGTCTCGTTCAAAAACATGATCTGTTGAGGGATATGGCATGCTCTAAATAAAGCTTCTGTTCCCTGAACTTGCCATTCTCTAGTACCCCAGACTGATTTTAAGTCTATGGTGTCTTTCAATAAGTCGTAACCTTGTTCAGACAACTGGGCAATAAAGGATGCAGATTAAATCTGTTTGGTGTTTGTTAACATATTTTTCTGTGCTGATGTTGGTGCAACCTTATAATAATATGAGGTTGGTTCAGACATATTAAACCCTGAAAAATATGGAAATTTTTGAACTGCCTTTTGGCGGTGATGGACCATGTTCTTACTGATGGTATCTGAACACATTTCTAGGATTAGCAGATTTATGCAAAAAATGATGACCATAATGTTGAAAACAATACAAAGTTTCGTAATATGGTGTGCTTTCCAATGTTTCACTATTAGAAAATGCAGCAGAGTTTTCTAAATCAGACAACATGTTATTTACAGTTTCAAAGTCCCAATCATCGGAAAATGTACTTGAGGTAATGATATCACTTAATGATATTTTAAATAAATGTGGATTTTTTTTTATTTCTGTCGGGCCAAATATATCGAATTCAACCTAGTCCCAAACTATACCATCCGGTGTAGGAACTGCTGTAATGTTCACTGATGACAAGTCTCTTTGTTCTCGATGAGATGATTGATATGGTTTCAAAATTAAATTCACCTTTTGGGCTGTAGAGCTTTGTCGAAGATATTTTCCATTAACAAGCATGCTAAAAACTATTACTAAGCCTACCCAGAAAAGAAAGAAAAGTATCCCTGTTATTACCCATAGTTCTATCCAAGGTGATACCAGGTAAGTTTTTTTAAGAAAGTTCAGAAAGTCTTTAACTTGCTGCTTGCGTGATTTTTGGGCTGGCATCGTTTCAGGTTCACTTGGATCCAAAGAAAATGTATCAAAGCATATGAATTAGCCAGAAGCAGTTTGATCAATTGTTGGTATTGCATCAGGATTTGCAGAAATCGTAGCTTGCTCTTGTTGAGGCATGTTGATGTAGACATCTGTATTTGGTCGAATAGCGATTTCTGTTTCATTTTGATTCTGAATTCGAATTCCATGTTCAAGGGGAACTAGTTCCAAACCATTATTGCATAGTCCTTCATTCCGTACAGGGGACTCTTCGAACATGATGAGTCTTTCTGTTTGAACTTCTTGTATTGTAGCGAGAGGAGGGCGTCTGCTACTTTGGAGTCCACGTGGCCTACTACTCAGTATCGGCCACATAGTGTGGTTTGATTAGGTCAATTGAGACAAATCTTTTCTACTTTTTTCCGGCAAAGGGCAGTAAAAGTAGAGTTCTTGTTCCTTTCACTGCTAGGACCTGTACAGGCTTTCTGTAGGATTTCCCAAATTCCGTCTTGTCCACTATCTTCTCTCTGACCAGATCCCCGACTTTTGGGATCCAGACAGGTCTTGCTGTGACTGATTTGACTTCCTCAGTGGCGGTCTCCTTCAGGTGGACATTACTTTGTTGTGTCCTGGATTCATTTAGATCCTGTAAAACAGCCAAACGATCATGGATGTCAAATGTTTTTTTATCCGCCACTGCGCCTTCACAATCAAGATCAGGTACCCACATTCTTGTCCCAAATAGGACCTCATATGGAGTGACCCCCTTAGAGAACTTCTTGGCATATTGTTCAGAGCCCACTGTACTCCATACAGATGTTTTACCCAGCTCTCACCCGTGCCCAATACTCTAGCTGTTAAAGACTGCTTTAAGTCTTGGTTTTTCCTCTTCACAACCAAATTTCCCTAGGGATGGTACGGAGAGGAGTACCGCAATGCTACACCCAATTCTCGCATAGCCTCCTTGTAAGCCCGAGAGCTAAACGCAGGGCCCTGGTCAGAATGTAATGTGCAAATCTTTTATAACAGTTCGAGCGTCAGCCGAGCGCTGGGGCCACACCCATAGGAATCTTGAGCAGGAATCCACTGCAACCATGATATATCTGTAAGCCCCATCTCTTTGTAAGGGGCCGCAGTGGTCCAAGTAAACACACGCTAGTGGTTTGTCAGATATTAACAATGGTGTCTGCGCTGGACGTGTTACAGTGGAACCTTTCATCTGCTGGCAGATGTCGCATTTCAAGACATAGTTTTTAGTCTGCTTTGTTAATCCAGGCCACCAATAGCGTTGTTTCAATAAAGAAACTGTTGCCATAACTCCTGTATGTGCAGAACCTATACCCTCGTGTGCTGCTAGAATTAAACCTAACCTACGGTCCATGTTTGGAATTACTCTATCCCCCAACCAGGAATCTGAGCAAATGGAATGTTATTGGCATCTAACTTGTAGGAGTACTTGAGTGGAAATCTTTTTGGTACTGCACCGCTGTTTTTGCATGAAGCAATGACAGCCACCATAATCTCACCGTCTATTCTCGTTTTAGAGCAAGTGATTGCAGCTACGGAAGCTGTACATACAGCCCCCTTTGCGGCTTCATCAGCCAATGAATTCCCTTCAACGTGAACGCCATCATGCTGATGACTCAGTGTATGTATCACGTGAGCCCTCAGTAGTTCGGATTTCAACTCCACTACCGGTTCCCATAGCATTTTATGCTTAATTGTGCCACCTTTTGCGTCTTTGAACCCGTTTTGAACCCAGTATTGCAAGTATTCATTATATGACTGTACTCAGTAAAATGAATCGCACACAATTAGTGTGGGGAATTCTCGATCCGTATTTACCAGTGCCATTATCAGGGCTTTTAACTCTGCCAACTGTGCCGTGCAGTCTCCTAGAGATTGCGTTTTCGCACAACTCGGATGGAACTTTCCATCCCGCATGAGACCTTTAACGATTGCACATGCCACGTTATATTGTTGCTTACTACCTATGGCCGGTTGAGCAGATCCGTCAGTGTAAATATTATATTCATACTGATCTAGAGGCATTATTTCATTTGGTAGAGGATATTCTTGTTCATATTGCAGGAATGCTTGTGTCTTTAAATTTGGGTCGTACCTGTATTCTACATCTGTTGCAGTGAGAGAATTAGCCCATTGTATCCATCTCGGATGTAAGACTTTAGCGTTAGGAACGCCTGCCTTTGTCGCAGCCTCTAAGGCTGGAACCGAAGTCACTACTATTATTCGTTTCCCCTGTGCCAGTGCTCTTCCTCTTACCACAGCAGTCTGTACAGCTGTCAGAATCTTTTCTGTAGATGTGAAGCGCATCTCAGCATTCGTGTACAAATGTGATTTGTATGCAATTGGTACTGTTTCACCTTCATTGTATGTCAGATAAGTGTACCCAGATTGACCCGCAATTCTACGGATCACCAGGTTGCGTACGTTTACGCGTGTCTGTAAGTGTTTGGAAGCTATCGTGTCAGTTTGTAAGGAACGAAGTTTATCTGTGTGTTCCTGTGTCCATTGTCTTACTGAAAAATCATGTTTTATTAAGTCGTAGAAAGATTTTACTCTTTCTGCGTAATCTAAAATGTATGTTCTACCAAAATGTAGGAATCCCAGGATTGACTGTAGATTTTTTAATGATTTTGGAGGTTGGAGCAGCGCGCATTTTTCTAAAAAATTGGCTGCCAGTCTTTTTCCTTCACTTGAAAGCTCATATCCTTAAAACAGGACACTGAGGTGGGCAATTTTTGATTTCTTAAATTCTTAAAATTATGGTATTCACTCTGTTCAAGTGTTCATCTAGGTCATTGTCCGTCAGATAAATATCATCCATATAGGACAATGCCTCTTCATCCAATTTGTGAAGTAACTCAGTTACTCTGGCCGAAAACAACCCTGGGCTATTCATATACCCCTGGGGGAGTCGACAAAATTGACGATGGGATCCTAGCGCTGAGAATGCTGTTAAATACCTGCTTTCAAGCGCTATATTTTGGCAGAAAAATCCATTTGAGATATCAAGTGTTGATTTGTATTTTTTCCGCACAATGTTATTCATTAATGTGGCAATGTGTGCATTCTGGACTGCAAATGTCTTAGTGCAAGTGATTAAATGTCTGTAATCTAAAACTAGATGATACGAATTGTCAGGCTTCATGACTGGAAACAAAGGATTGTTCATTGACGAGGTGCAATTTTCAATCACCCCTTGGTATTCAAGTTGATCTAAGATCTCCCTGACCTGTTATTTAGCTTCTTGCTTTATTGGATACTGCCTCTGTGCAGTTGGATTATTTTTTAACGGAATTATGTGGTGGGTTGAATCCTCATCCCATCTAACATGGTTCTTGTATAATGCCGGAGCCTGGGCTACCGCCCACTCCTGCGCATATGTGTGTTGCAAGTGCCTGGGAATATGGTCTGAGAATGCCGGTAGAATTACTGTTTCTCCTTTAGGGCAATCCATGACAAATGCTGGTGGCCAATCTTGTTCAGCTAAAAAAATGTCATAGCCAAACGTAAGGTTCTCCCAAAAGAGACCTCTCACTGTTCTACATTTGTCCCCCTCCATCTGGAGCATTATTTCATATACTTTATGTGGGACACTTACCATAGTATCGGGTGTTTCTACCGTGATATAATCATTCAAGTCCGCTGTCACCAGAAATTCCATCAGGTTCTGGCGAGCTTTTGTTATTTCTGCCGCACTGTCTAGCATCGTCGGAGCCCATTCCCCGTTCAGTAGTCGAGTCCTCAGAATTCTGGGCATGTCTGATCTTTAGACCTGCAACCTTCTTCTTTCTGAACTGTGGCTTTTGCTTTGGCTTCTCTTCTTTTTTAGAAGTGTAATCTTGAGCGTGTTGCTTGTCTCTGGACCTTGTACGCTCTTCTTGTCTTTCTGACCATCCTTCCCTCTCTGAGTTTTTCAATGAACCCTGAAAGGAACGAGAGGAACGTGTATCAGTATCCTGATGCCTGTCAGGTTTCCTAATATTATCCCTATTCCTAAGGTTATACCTCTTTTCGGAAGGCTCCTGTGGAGGAGATCAACCTCGGGATTGAGATCTGTTTCCTTTAAATGTTTGTTGTTTTTTATTATCCCACTTCTTTTTAGTTGAAGCAGGTGTCTGCTTGGAAGTGTCCTTCTCATAACTGCCAATCAGTTGTGGCTTTAAAGCTTTCCCACCCAAACTGTCTCTGCCTAATTCTGCATACGCAGTTTCAATTATTTTAGGTAGTTCGTGTTCCTGTTCTAAAGGACTGAACTCCCTTAGGCGTTGGCGGATAGCCACCGAAGCTGCTTCCCCTTTAATATTAGCTAATATTATGGCTGATACCTGGGCATAGTTACCTAGTAACTTCATCCCTAAGATCAGAGCAGGCTCTGCTCCATACTCATTCAGTATTTGTCTTAATACATCTGGTATCACCGCTAATGACGGAATACCATGAGTCCTGGTATAAATGGCAGCAAAGATTGTACCCCAAGTGGTACAATCCTCTACTTGTGGTGTTATCCCCATGGGCAAGCAGATTGTTAGCATTCTTTGTTTTTCATATGGGGTAGTATTCGGGAATACTGCCTCTAACTGTGTTATTTTCTGAGCTACCCAGAATGGCATTTGTTCACGTTTAGTGGGCATTTTGCCCATAACTGCTTGTAATGTTTGCGATGCGATTTTAGTTGCTGTACTCTGAGCTTGAGTTCCATTTGTTGCAACTATTGTTGGTTGGACTTCATTACGAATTGCGTCAAGTTTCTATAGATTTTTATTAGATCTTCATGTTGTATGAGTAAGTCTCCTGGTGGCATTGTTTCAATGTCGGGATGTGGTGTGTAGGCCGCTAATACCGGCCATGTTGCCCATCTGCTGGTGCATCTCCTTCTGTGTAGGAGTGAAATGTTTGTGTTCTTGCATTTGCTGCTGGGAATGTAACCCACGAATAAAATACCTCTGTTTTGTTTGATTCGTGTGCCTCAATCACGAAAGCTACTATGCCACCCCTAGGTGTTAAACCATGCTCTAGCAGTTTCAGGGTGACTGTATTTCTAAAGTTTGGTGCAATCTGTATTGCGTTTGCATCTTCCTCGTCTTCTGATAGGGGCAGTGCTTGTTGTAGTGGGTCTAAGACCTGGTTAGTCATTGTTTTTAGAACACTGAAAAATAGGTTTTCAAGGTAACCAAGATAAGGTATTTATGCACAATTTAGGAACAATGTGTCCTTTAAGCTTGATTAACCAACAGCTAATAAATAGCATTTTTTCGCCTACTCAGCTGTGGCGGAGTTTGTGCCCACCCACTCCAGACGTCTCTGGTGTTTTGTGAGTAGGGGTCTCTGAGAAGAGCACAACTGAACTACTCAGATTCTACTGTTAAATAGGTACCCAACCAACGTTGGCGGTGCCATGTCGTGTAGTTCCTATACACCCTATACAGGATCTGCGCGTTTGGATAACATAAACTGTGGGATTGGTGGCGGACTGATTCCGTGCACCCCCACCGGATACGTTAGCCTGTCTGTATCAGCTAGCTCACAGTGCCACTAGAATCTCCTCTTATCGGGGAGAGAATAGTTTCTGGCAACCTCAGAACATGACAACCCTGATCCCCCAGGATCGTGGAAACAATATACTACCTTCCGCTCAGTCACTCGTGCTCACTAAGTTTGTCTCAGAGATACACAGAATAAACATACTGGGCGTTTGTCAATAAGGATTTATTGAACAGTTGTTATTCTAGTGTAGAATAGATGAGCTGCAACAACCATTAGACAGTAGCAGGTATATATGATTAGAAGCACTAAGAAAGTAAATGGATGGTATAGCTCTACCATTTCGCAATAATCATGAATACATACAAGTATATAAAACACATAATAAAAAGTGTGTACTCCTACGATGTCTCCCTAACTAGATGTACCTAAATGTACCTAGCATCTATGTAGGTGTTATGCCAAGAATCCCTCTAGGATCTAGTCAACCCCATTACCTGAGAATGAGAGAATATGGGACCCCGTCCTGGTCTCGAGTTGGACACCCCGCGAGAGATGTTAGACCACTGCGAGCTGGAGTGCCTGCATGCAGGAACCTCAGCGTCTCTGGTCAGTGTGTCAGCCGGGAAGTCACTGTCTCCTCTGTCTTTCTAAGCAAGACATGATGTATATATACCCAAAGGTCTCCCCAGGGGTCCTACCTTGCTGTGTTACTGTGTCGGCCTAGAGGATGACGTCGGTCCTGAACTTTATACAGAGATATTATACAGGAGATGGTAGTCCTGCTGTGCTTCCAAGAAACCTCATGCATAATGTATGAGATTCGAACTAGGGAAAACCTGCGTTCTGAATGCAGTGTCGTATCTAGGTAAAAGGTCAGTGCCTAAGAACCGTTATGTATGTAATGTAGGGAAGAATATAGGTGAAAGGTTGCAATGTTACATGCGCCTATATAAGGTACCTATATGGAATATAACAGTGATTGCTGTGAGTGCAGGATAAGCGTAAAAGTGAAGGGCGAGAATGAGGAGTAAGTTGTCTGAATGCAGGATGCATTCCCAGACACTTGAAGTAACTCAGCATGTTATTGACGACGGCGTAGGTTTTCAAATATAAGTTAAACTATTGCTATTATGGCATTAATAGAGATCGAGGGTGTAGGAAATAAATAATGTGCTGATCCTGCAACAAACTTCCAGTCTTATCATTAGGGTTACCAGCTCATTATAGGCAGTCACCTAAAGCCGTATTTTCAGCACTTATCTGTGCATACCTCGAACAGCAAATACAAATAGAAAGCACTTTTAATTGTGTTCTAGGGCTGCCTGAATGATCCATGACTGTTAATTAAAGGTGACAAAGACAGAAAAGTCACATTACAAATGAATACATACTTTTTTATTTATAACCCTATTTAGTGTCAAGACGAGGGCTTTCCAGGTTCTTTAAACAACACATTGCTGGCATTTTTCTTTTGGCAACCCTACTTTATATTTCTCCCTAGGCTGGCTGGCCACTTGCGTTTGAGGCTCTCACAGTTGATGGTAGATCTGCAGTGGGGCAAAAACAAAGCAGAGTATAAATGACAGGGCATACAACCCCAAGAAGTCGGGGAAGAGAAAACCAACAGTGGCTGGTATGGAATTTCTTTGGTTGTACATATGGAAATAGGCACATATGAGGGCCCGAAACTGAAAGGTCGAACTAGGCTTGCTTGGCAATGGAAAAGACGACAAGACAGAAACCTCACTGACCTGTTCAGTGCATCTGTTCAAAGTGACGTGCTGTTAGGTGCAGCGCAGGAAACATGACAGTTTGTCTTTAAAACTCACAAACTATAGAGTCCTGAGCTCAGCTTGCCGCCTTCAGCCTCTAACCCTCCACTCTCACAACTCATCTCTGAGTGGGGTGGAGTCAATGAGGCTTGATCACCCCACTCTGTGATGAGTAGTAAAAGTGTGGGTAGCTTGCTCCAGTCTCTGATTGCCATGGAGCCCATGGTGTTACAGGGCTTCAGCCAGAAACGCCCACGGCAAACTTTCCACCCATGTCATCAGGGGGTAGAGCTTAGCTCAGGTGGCAGTGATTTTGCAGAGCTGATGACCTCACAGGGTTGTGAGCTCATAAGCCTGGCAAGGTGATTGATTCAAGCCTCGCTGAGATAACTGCCTCAGTGCAGGTGCAGGTGTCCTTTAAAAAAGGAATATTTGATGGAGGGTGAGTGATTTTCAGTACTTACCCAAGCACATGTTTGATTTTGGAACAGAGCATTTTACTTAATTTTAAAAATGTTATTGCGCAGAAGAAAATAATGGAGGTGGGGCCCCAGCACAAACGTGGGGGAACCACCCTTGCCAAACCCACGAGGACCCAATGCCAGTTACCACAGTGCCAGCTACAACTAGGACAGCACCCACTGAGGGCCGTAGTAGATGCAGGTGCCTCCAGTGACATTATGTCCGCAGAAGTATTCAAGACGTTTAAACCCGCACGAGCCCTTTAAAGAGCCACATTCAGAGTGCTTGCCTACAGACAGGACAGACCCCTGTCCATGCTGGGCAAGTTCATAGCACCTGTTACACATGGGTCTGTAACTGTGGACATCCACAGATATGTCGGTCAAGGAGCCCATGCCATGCTTCTAAGCTGCCACACAGCGAAAGCCTTAGGCATTGTTCACCAGCGAGATCATGAACACCATCCACTCCGGTTCACCGCTAGACCCGTGCCCTCACCACATCTTCAACAAAGTCAGTACAGCCATCGCGCCCCATCTCCGGAAAATAATCAACATCTCCTTCGAGACAGCAACCTTCCCGGAAAGCTGGAAGCACGCCGAGATCCCCGCCTTACGCAAGAAACCCAAGGCAGACCCCAAGGACCTCAAGAACTTCCGACCCATCTCTCTGCTCCCGTTCCCCGCGAAGGTCACCGAGAAAATCGTCAACAAACAACTGACCCGCTACCTCGAGGAGAACAACATCCTGGACCCTTCCCAGTCCGGCTTCCGCAGCAACCACAGCACCGAAACCGCCCTCATCGCCGCCACCGATGACATCAGGACCCTGCTAGACAACGGAGAAACAGCAGCCCTCATCCTCCTGGACATATCAGCCGCCTTCGACACGGTCTGCCACCACACACTACGAACACGCCTTCACGACGCAGGGATCCAAGAGAAGGCCCTGGACTGGACCACATCCTTCCTTTCCGGCAGAACACAAAGCGTCCGCCTCGCCCCCTTCCGATCCAAGGCCACCAAGATCATCTGCGGCGTACCCCAAGGCTCCTCCCTCAGCCCAACGCTGTTCAACATCTACATGGCACCCCTCGCCCACGTCGCCCGACAGCACAACCTCAACATCATCTCCTACGCCGACGACACCCAGCTGATCCTCTCCCTCACCAAAGACCCTCACACCGTCAAAGCCCACCTCCACGAAGGAATGAAGGCCGTCGCCGAATGGATGAGGACCAGCCGCCTGAAGCTGAACTCGGACAAGACGGAGGTCCTCATCCTTGGTTTCAACCCTTCAGCCTGGGACGACTCCTGGTGGCCAACATCACTGGGAACAGCCCCGCCACCCACCGACCACGTACGCAACCTAGGGGTCATCCTCGACCCCACCCTCTCCATGACTAAGCAGGTCAACGCCGTTTCCTCATCCTGCTTCAACATCCTCCGAATGCTCCGCAGGATCTTCAAGTGGATCCCCACCGAAACAAGAAAAACAGTCACCCAGGCCCTCGTCACCAGCAGGCTGGACTACGGAAACGCCCTCTACGCAGGAACGACGGCTAAGCTCCTGAGACGGCTGCAACGCATCCAGAACGCCTCTGCACGTCTTATCCTCGACATCCCCCGACGCAGCCACATCACACCCCACCTGAGAGACCTGCACTGGCTCCCTGTCAACAAGAGGATAACCTTCAAGCTCCTCACCCACGCACACAAAGCACTCCACAACTCCGGACCAGCCTACCTCAACAGACGACTCAGCTTCTACACCCCCACCCGCCAGCTCCGCTCGACCAGCCTCGCCCTCGCCACAGTCCCCCGCATCTGGAAAACGACCGCCGGCGGCAGATCCTTCTCCCACCTCGCCGCCAAGACCTGGAACACCCTCCCCACCAACCTCCAACAGACCCAAGACCTACTGGCCTTCAGAAGACTCCTCAAGACCTGGCTCTTCGATCAGTAGCAGCACCACCCCCCTCTTCCCCCAGCGCCTTGAGACCCTCGCGGGTATGTAGTGCGCTTTATAAGTGACATGATTGATTGATTGATTGTTAACTTCAAGTTCGGAGTTCACAACAAGGAATTATCTCACATCCTAACAGACTTCAGAGAGGTGTTCAAAGGCATAGATTGCATCAATGGGAAAGTCGGAAAACTGCACATTGACCAGTCCATCCAGCCAATGGCACTTTGGCATCAGCGCATCGTGTATCACTTGAGGCCACTAGTATAGAGAGAGCTGGAGAAGCTAGAGGTAGCCTGCATCACTGAAAAGGTATAAAGCTAAACCCGCTGGGAGTCGCCTATTGCCGTTCCGCAGAAACTGAAGCAACCTGAGGAGGTCCGCATATGCATTGGTATGAGACTTCCATACGTTGCAATGAAGAGGGAATGACACCTGACTCCCACCATCGCCGACCTCATTGGGAAACTGAGAGGAGACAGTTTGTTTTCCAAGGTAGATCTGAGGTCTGGCTTTCATCAACTCGAGTCACGGCATATAACGACAATTTTCTACCCATGTTGAACTGAGGCGTTACAAAAGACTCAATTTTGGAATATCAAGTGCTTCAGAAGTCTTTCAAAATGCCATACAAGACATTCTGGCAGGGCTACCCTTTGTCGTCAATGCAAGCGATAACATCCTGGTATACGCCAAGTCAGTGCCAGAACACAATGAGAGACGGAGGGGTGCCTTACGAAGGATAAATAGATAAGGGCTCATGCTACACCCAGGAAAATGCGAATTCCTGAAACGGCAGATCAATTTCCTCTGGTACACTTTCTTGGTGGACAGAGTGGCCTCGGATCCTGCAAACAGTTTGAGACATAAAAGAAGCATCCCCGCCATTCAACGTCGCTGACGTAAGGAGTTTTCTAGGAATGTTCAACTATTGCGGCCGATTTATTAAGGACCTGACCACTCTGACACAGCTGCTCCGGTAGTTGACCACATCATTAGCCACCTGGACCTTGGATGAAGAGGACAAGCGGTTGTTGCAAGCGAGCAAGGATACACTCTCAGCTGATACCACCCTGGCCTACTTCCACCCACAGCAGCAGACCATCATAGACGTGGATGGCAGTTCAAAGGGCCCATGAGCCGTGCAGACACAGAGACAAGAATGTGGGGAGTAGGCACCCGTGGCGTACGCAAGCCGGTCCTTAACCCTGACTGAACAGCGATATTCACAAATATAAGAGGAAGCAATCGCAATACAATGGGGTGGGGTATATATATATATGTATCACAGCTCCAAATCCCACCAAAATCTGCCGAACTCTTAGGGCGGGTGCCTCTCATTACATGAGGGTAGGACTCACGATACAAATTCACGCTCCAACAGATTGGGCACTCGCTGGGTCACTTTCATCAAACATCCAGTTCATTTAAATACTGCACACACCTATCTCATTGGTGAGTTTAAAAATGATAGCCAGCAAGAAAGGACTGCAGAGATTTTCAATCAATATCGGCTGCCATGTTGGAAAGGCAATGTCTTAATACTCAGGTCATAATGAAATATCGACTGCAATGTCCCAATAAAACTTTCTGCCTCAATGGGTAAGTATTCCAACATTATCCTTACTTTAATAGCATGCCACATTGCATACCAGTCACTTATATCATATATATCATCCCTTCGTGATCACGACTGATAACAAGCCCTTGATCCCACTGGGACAGCATCAAAGCCACCTCCCTGCATTGAATGATGCAAGCTGCAATTACATGAATATGACTGGCAAGTGGAATATCATCCTGGAATCAGCAACCCTGCTGACTACCTGTTGCGTCATCCCAGAGTGGCTACCCCAGATGAGGAAGATGAGGCTAATGAAACAGAAGAGTATGTATGTTATGTTATAGACTGGTCTTGTCCACTGCCAGTTTCTCTGGATGCTATCTGCCAAGCCACCTCTAAAGATGAGTGTCTTTAGCGAGCCATACAAGATGTCAAGTAAAGTCAGGTCAGTGGCACCAGCTAAAGGCTCACCAAGCACAACGAACACTGGAAGGCTAACGCATCTTGACTCTCTATATCAGGTACGCCATAAACTAGCTGCAAACCCAGGCGGCTGTCTCATGCGGGGTCACCAACTTGTTATCCCCACTAGCCTAACTAACTAGGTGGTGCAGCTAGCTCATGCTCGTCATCAAGGGAGAGTCAAGATGAAGAGCTGGCTCCCCAGCAAGGTATGGTTCTCTCTCACGAACGAGCTAGTCGAGATGACCATATGGTCTTGCCCATGGTGTCAGGCAGCCATAGAAGCAAACCCGTCCGCTCTCGTCATTACTGAACACGGGCGTCAGCAACCGTGGGTGTGTGCAAACTTCCATTCTGCAGGCATCCCAGATGGCCAACACTCTCTCGTCCTCATAGATGACAATTCAAAATACTCGAAAGGGGAGATCATCAACACCCCGGGAGTTAATGAAGTGCTCCTCAAAATAGAGAAATTGATGCCCACCCATGGCCTCCTCCAAGAAATAAGGACAGACAACAGCCTGCCATCTACATCTGCTTAAGTCACCAACTTTTCCTGTCTCCTTCCCAAAACCTGATAGAGAGGCATATAAAAGATGTCTGGAGTTCGATGGGCTCTCCTGACAGAGGCCACATGCATCCAGTTCCCTATGGGGCAGTTTTTTTATTCCCAATTTGCCACCTAAGGAGGCTCGAATGTCCATTAGACACCAGGAATATATTCCGCCTGCCACACACTCACCATCTGCGCTCCTACCCTACCTCCAAAGTCCTATTCTTCTCTCCTAGTCTCCTGTTTGGAGAAGGCGATGTTTCTGGGAAGTTGCAATAACCTAGGCCCTAATTACCTGGGGTACTGGTGGTGTAGAAGAAGCGGAGGTGGTACATTCAGAGTTTTTTTTACCTATATTATAATCTTTATAGGGGATTCTGTTTCAGAAGAACCGGTTGGAGCTATATAAGCCACACCCCTTTGATCTGCCAGCCACCCCCATCACAAAAGTCCACCTTTTTAAGCCACTCTGGCTCCCTTGGCAGGATCACAGTTTTGGCCCTTTACTGTCCTGTGCAATAAGCTTTGGTGGGGAACCAACGGTACTGGATGAATTGAGAAATCAACAATGGAAAGATATTTTTATTATCTACTGATATTAATAAAAGCTTTGACGCCACTCATAAATATTTGTCCACAAAAAACACTTTTTATCACAATTCAAACAAAATCACTTGCTATTGTGTGTAATCAAAAATTTGGGGTAGTGCAAATTATATATGTCCATAAACTCAGAATCATTGAAAAACCCTGTTCCTTAAATTTTGTGGTGGAGACACACAGAGGTGGCTCCTTCCAGGCATGAAGAAAATCACCTCCCCCCCTCCGGTCAGGATCTAGAGGCGCATTTGCTCTTGAAACAATGACACGATTTGAAATCCCTTTGACATGTAGCAAAATGTGGGTTTGGGAGTCCATATTTTGTGCATAAGACACAGCTGTTTTCCCTCATGGAGCAGGTGGAAGGCTTTATTCTTCAGTAGAGAAAGTTTTCTTCGCAGATGTGGAACTGTTTTTTTCTGGGAAAAGATATTTTCACAAAATACAACTGTTACGTCAGGATGAAAAGCATTTGTTTCACACCCAAATTAACTTATTGCACATAGGGTGTTTTTTTCCAAAGGTAGAAGGAGAACACTTTGTACTGGAGTATAGAAAGTCACGTTGGTAGAGGGGCAAAACCCTTTTACGTGGAAAAAGTATTGTTCTCAAAACCCGACAAGGTGACATTGTCTCTTGCAGTTGAAAGGCATTTAGTCAGAGCCTGGAATTTGTGAAGGGCTGTGCCTCTGATTTTACTAAGAAGGACAGCTGGACTCCTTGTGGTCATGTAAAAATAAATCATTTAACATGGGGGTTAAAACCATGGGGCATATTAGCAAGGGCGGTATCGCCGCTTTAGCGGCACTTTTTGCCGCTAAAGCGACGATATTTCTATCACCCTATTAGCAAGCTGTCGCTAACAGCTGTTAGCGACAGCTTTATGGCGAAAGCGACCGTTTTGGTGCCGCTTTGCATGTCAGCGATATTTATCGCTAATGACATGCAAAGTGGGCGTTCCTCCACCCAACTCCTTGGCAAACACTCGCTAACACAGCTTCTGGATATTAGCAAGGCTGCACAAGACCCGCGATGCGAGCTTGAAAGCCGCGCTAAGCCCCCTTTATCGCAAGTTTTTAACACCTGCTAAAAATACAACTTAGCCATCTTTAACATGGAAGGTGGATTGCATGGCTGAGTCCATGCCTGCCTATCAGCAAGGTTTGCAGTATCGCAGGGAAATCATCGCTTGTTTTCCCGCGATACAGCATGTTATCACGGCTATCGATGGATTTAATATCGCCTTGGAGATACGTGTTGCTAATAACGCGCTATCTCGGCGATAAAATCCAGCGATATCCGGCGATAAAAAAATTAGCGCTAAGCGCGCTTTGCGATATTTATCGCAAAGCGTTGCTAATATGCCCCCATATTTCTCAATCTCATAACTAAATTGAGATTGTGACTTTTTGTCAACAGAAAGAGAATAATTTGAATTTATGGTTACTGTGCACTCAGATCTTCATAAGGACTTTTTAAATAAGCTGTAAAATCTCTGCCATAGTGACACAGTACCTGCATTTATTGCAGTTCTTTAGATTGAGGTAGTCAAAAGATATTTGCTGATGTGGGCGGCGTGGCTAGATACTGAAGAATATGGATCTCTTTCAGTAACGCTCCTTCACAGTCGCAGTCCAAGACTTCTTGGTCTGGAAAGAAAAAATGATGACATTCCTTCTTGAAATATAGATGGCTTAAGGTCGCTGGCTGTGCTCACCTTAATGATGTAATATTTATCATTTTACAGGCAGCACAACAGTTCTATTTTAAGCATGGAACATTTCCTCTTGCAAGACACAGTCTCCATGTTACTAACTAAATCGATCCTGAGAGTTTTATTTTCTGTCAAAATACAGCAACAGCTCCCATTCTGAATTTAAGCAACTTCTACACAATATTTCTGGCTATGCTGACACTTTTTGACCTTTCAGTATTTTCTAAAGATATTAATTATTTTTAAGTGTTCCATTTAGCTAAAAAGAAATACTTAAACAGTCCCTGGTCTGAATTGTATTAATCCAATGTCAAGAGTTTCTTCTAAACAATATTTATGACCATGCTGCCACATTTAATTATTTTCTGAAGTGTATTGTTTCCTGGAAGCATTGGCATTTTAAACATCATGCATATGGTGATTTTCTTATATTCACAGGCCTTCTTTTTGAAAATAATTGCTTTCTGCATGCATATTGCTCATTTGTTCTAAGAAAGGAAGGGTCTGATTTAGATCTTTGCAGGACACCCCTCGTCCCTCTGTGGCTGCGGTTACAAGTACTCCTTCGAGCTGACGGATTCCCGTCTGCCGTACTTAGATGTGGGCTGGCTTATCCGCAATCAGTCAGTATCAACAGACTGTTTTCTGTTGCGTAAGCGGCTCACCTCCATCGATAGGCGGACTCCTCTACTGTCTAACATTACTCCATCGCCGTCAGTGTGGCGGTATTGCACCGAGCCTATTTAAAGTTCACAGCTGTGCTGGGATTGTTCTAGTGGTGGATTCGTGACGGAGTCCGTCACAGGATGCGTTCAACATTGTACTATTTCTGTGGCTTTTGGATGGATGTTAGCATCATACACCTGATGTGTTTGTGCTAATTGTTGTCACCTGCATACCTCCAAGCATCACCTGGAGGCCCAGAGGACTGGTGGTGGTTCTCCCAGCCCCCCTTACCACTATATCCATGGGAGGAGAAGGTCTTGCAGATCCTACATCTGGATCCTACATGCTGAAGGCCTGATAGGAATCCCTGGTGAATGGATGCTGGTAAGTAATACTTCTGAATGTGTCTCTAAACTTACATGTAGTTATTGCTTTTAAATTAGCTGTTGCTAAAGTGTTTGTGTTTGCTAATGTGTTTTGTACTGTCTTAACATATAGCAGCCACCTCGCTCCTTACTTGCCCCAGCCTCCCAACCAGCCCAACGTTCTGCTCCAACTCAGGTCCCTTCCTCAACCCAATTCCAAACTCCCACCCAAATCCCAAGCACACTAGCTTCTTTGCAGGCACCTACTCCAACAGACACATGCAGCACAATCTCATGCACACATAAACACACACAAAGAAGCACAAGCAAAAAAACACACTCACCTGATTATCTTGGTTGATGCTGCTATCTTTCACCTACAGTGTGACCTCTACTTGTGCATGCACTGCGATTCCATGGCGATGCTGCTATTTATTGCCTATATTGCAATTGTGACATGGTATGTTGATATTTGAACTCAACATGTTCTCCCATCGCATGGCTGGTCTATGCCATACTAATCTACTCCCAATGTCTTAGTTCATTTCTCAGCAAGGATATTGTCCATACCCTGGTCCTGCACGCAATGTGCCTAATACACTCTATATCTCTCTGCCATAGGGCCCTCCGACCTCACTAACTAGATTGTATAACAACCTTAATATATTATTTCCCCTATAGTTGCAGCTGCTGCTTATGCCCCCGCTTGCTTGCACACCCCCCTTTTAAGGCCCGACCTAACCCCTCCACTCTTCCCTTGTTCCTCTCCCCCATCATGGACTCAGAAGACACGGCCTGGTTGAACACAGTGCTAGCCTCCACAGGGAATGACTCCTTTGTAATAAACAACCCCCCCCCCAAACTAACCAAAAACGGCAAGAGAAATCTTAAACAAAATCCTCCACCGTAGGAAAGAAACCCTTCTCATCGATCACTACTTCTGCCACAACAAGGGCACCCTACTCAGCGACCTCATCTTCTCAACCAACCGGCGTGCCAAATGGAGGAATGTTCTCTCCTACTCACTCAACGACACCCTAACCTAGAAAATCCCTCAGGGCCATAAACTTACTATTGCGCCCTCCATGCTGTGCCTAGGCAATGCCAGTCTCCATCTACAACAACGGCACCATACTCAGATCATAACATGGAGCTCTTCTGCAGTCTTTTCTCCTGTCTCAAGCACAAACTTGATTCAGCCTCTCACCTGCCTACCCCACGCCGGCCCTCTCCGACTCCCTTCCTCAGATTACCCCCTCTACCCCACTACTCTACCAGCCTACCATCCCCCCTACTCCCACCCCACTCCCCGGTTGGTCACCCACCTGTCCACGGACACCTCTGCTGCCCTTTGCTCCCCCCGACTGCTGAGAACTCCAATTTCCCCCCTCACCAACTTCAGGCTGACACCACCATGGACATTCCCTACTCCCCCTCTCCTTTACACCAGTCTGACATCATTACTTCCTGCTCCATCATAGCCCCCGCATATCCACACTCCCAGCAATAGGCACCACTCTCTCACCACCTCCCCTCACCCGACCACTCCCTCCTTCCTGCTCGGGGACTCCCCCACACTCCAACGCTCCCCATAACCTGCAACCTGCAACATGCAGAAAGACCGTCACCCACGCACTCATAACTAGCAGACTGGACTACGGTAACGCCCTCTATGCCGGAATCAACAAAACCCTGCTACACAAGCTCCAAACCATCCAGAACAACGCAGCCAGACTCGTCCTCGGAACCCCACGACACGAGCACATGACCCTGCACCTACGAGACCTCCACTGGCTCCTCATCGGGATGAGAGTAACCTTCAAGCTACTCACCCACGCCTACAAATCCCTCCACAACATCGGACCCAAATACCTCAAAGAAAGAGTCTCCTTTCACGTACCCAAAAGGAACCTCCGCTCCGCCGACCTCGCCCTGGCAGAGACCCCACGCATCTGCAGAACCAGAGCAGGCGGAAGAGCCTTCTCCTACGTCGCAGCAAAGACCTGGAACAAGCTCCCAGTCAACATCAGACGCTCCCCCTCTCTGCACACCTTCAGGAAGAACCGCAAGACCTGGCTTTTTGACTGATCCTGAGCTGCACCCCCCCCCCCCCCCAGCGCCTTGAGACCCTCACGGGTGAGTAGCGTGCTCTATAAACCCCTGATTGATTGATTGATTGATTGAACCTCCTAGTTATACATCCTATGACTCCATGCTTAACACTATAAATTCCAAACTGCACCTGATTCGAGCTGACATTCTCAAACTATTTCGTATCACCTCCAATTGCGAACACAAATGCACCCCTGCGTACTCTGGGAGCTCTCAGCCCTCCTGTAAAACAACTCCCTGCCATAATCATTCTCCCGAACCGATAGGCTAGTCAGACGGATATCAAATGATGATCTCCGCAACCTCCTAGCCTACTGTAATGCCTTTCCTTCCAATCGCTCCTGTTCCGCCTCCACAATTGAAACCATCATCACTCGCGCCCCCCTCCAGAATTGAGACTATCATCTTGCACCCCCCAGGTCATCCCGACTGAAGACTAGATCCATTAACAAATCTAACCTCACATCAGTACTCTTCTCTCACATGCCCCCCAATATGGGCCTCCAAGGACCAACCTAAGAAAGCCAAACACTGGACCTGTGACACCCGTAACATTAACTCACTTTCTATCTCTACTGCAAACAGTGAAACCCTGCTCCCGCCTCCCACTTTGACCAAAGCACAAGACCTCACTGATCACTATTTCAATTCTATGTCAAACATCATGGATACCATAGCTCCTAAACAACAGCAAAAAAATCTGTCCAAACGATTTAACCGCTGGTCCGGCAGTTATCTTAACGAAGAACGGTGTCTCTTTAGGCTTGCTGAAAGAACATGGAGACACCCCCCCTCCTTAGCCAACCCCACACTCCTGCGTCACAGACACAACGCCTACAATAGGCACATTAGGATCTCGAAAGCAGCGTTCTTCAACTAGACACTGCTACTTAGACCTAAGAATCTGTTTGAAATTATCAGAAGCCAATCTTCCTTCAGAAGCGATCCTGCTTCCTAAAACATAGCACCCCCTAACTGTGAAACCTTTGTCTCCTTTTTTGTCGACAAGACGTCGTTAATCACCAATGACATCCAGACCACTCTCAGCCTCCTACTGCCCCAACCGATCCAACTTCCCCACACTATGGAAAATGAAACTCGCCTGTATAACCGCCTCTTCTCGCCCAAAAATGATGCCTCCTGGTCTGGCTTCATAAACTTTGATGAGATGGGCACTCTGAATCTTCTGACCTCCTTGAAATATTCTAACCACTTAATTGATCACCTCCCCTCCAAACTCCTAAATGAATCCATTCACCTACTACTCCCACTGTGGACTAAAATAATCAATGCCTCCCTCCCCGACTGCCTTAAAATTGGCCAGGATACCCCTATCTTAAAAAAAAAAAACTCCGACCTGTCTGACCCCAACAACTGCAGTCCCATCTCTAACATCCCTACTCTGGCCAAGCTCCTTGAAAAATGTGTGCACTTACAGCTCCTCAATCACATTCAACACTTCCAACCACTGCCTTGACCATTGCCAATCCGGCTTCCGTTAGGGGCACAGCACTGAAACGGCCATGGTCCATATTGTCAATGATGCCCTACGCTCGCTTGACCGGAATGAATCTGGTCTCTTGCTTCTGTTGGATCTATCAGCAGCCTTTGACACCATCAGCCATGCTAGCCTGCTCGACATCCTAGAACAGAGGATGGGCCTCTTCAGCACTGTGCTAAAATGGTTTCCCTCCTTTCTACACAACAGGTTGCAGCGCTTCCTTATTAATCACACTCTATCCGAGCAGGCCCCATTATCGCTGGGCATCCCCTAAGGCTCTATCCTCTCCCGGATATGGTTCAATCCCAACATAGAGCCCCTAACCGATACCCTCAAATGCTCCCACATCTCCTACCACATGTATGCTGACGACACCCAACTCTATATGACAATAACCTCCCTTGAGGACATCCACACCCTCAATAACACCCTAACATTAACACAGCAATGGCTGACCCGCAATCACCTCAAACTCAATGCCCTTAAAACTGAATTCTGACTGATTGCTCCACCCACCTCCACCACTAACTTCAAAGAATGGCTCCCTATTCTCTCTGCCTTGAATTGCAACCCACACATCGTCGACTCCACCAAATCCCTAGGTATCGCCCTAGACAAAGACCTTTCCATGCAAAAACACATCAGCGCCAGCACTAGAGGAGCCAACTTTCAATTGCATATCCTTAGGGAACTTAAACCTTTCCTCCCCACGGCTGACCTCAAAATTGTGACTCAGGCACTTGTGCTTCCGAAGCTAGACTATGGTAGTTCTACCCTTGTGGGCCTACCGAAAACCTCACTTGCTCCTCTTAAGGTCACTCTTAATGCAGCAGCCAGGCTCATCACGGGATCAAAAAATTTGATCACATCACCCTGTCCTACGATCTCTAAATTGGTTACCACTCGAGGCAGCTTAAAATTGCTTGCATGACTCAAAATGTTGCACCACAACAACCCTTCCTACCTGTCCCAGAAACTGACCCTTTCTAGTGGGAACAGATCTTCCAGAAGTACGAGCTCCTTACTGCTCAAGCCACAGAAATTCAAGAAGAAGAAAACCTACTACAGTTCCTTCTCTGGAACGGCCCCTAACATCTGGAACTCTCTCCCCACTGAGATCAGATGTAACCCATCCACATCCTTCTTCAAGAATGAAGTAAAAAAATTATTTTCCAACAAATTCCTTTCTCAATGAGGACCTGGCACCGCCCCCGCTCCTTCTTTGACTCCGCTCTCCATTTGTCTGCTGCCTCCCATCCCTCCATAACATGTTGTGAGTCTTGGAACTATGTTTCACTTTACCCCCCTCGTTACTCTACTCATCGATACCTCGGGCAATTCTCAGCTCTTGTCTCCCCACCCTGCATTCCCCTTCCGTAATTACCTCAGCACTCTTATGTACACTGTTAATCAAACTCTTCTGTGATTTATTGTCGATTTGTATGGCTATTTACACTTTTATATATCTTGAATACCGCGGCTATTCTGTTTATGTATCCCACTACGCATAGTGTACTATATATTCTTATTTGCTCTCCCTATCATATCTACCTCAGAACTTTCTGCATTCATGTATTCCTATTGGCTTTTGGGCACTTTTTTTATACAATTGTTGTTGTGTATTATTATTATTTTATTTTGTTATTAACGCTTTATGTAACCCCGGTACGTGCTGCAATTTTGTTCCATTTCCCACTGTACTTTGTTTGCTTTTTTACCATTACTATATAAATATATCTCTATGTACCTCATGTTATTACTGTTGTGCTTACTCTGTAAAGTGCTCTGATACCTTTGGGTCATGTTCGCGCTATACAAAACTCTCAAATAAATAAATCAAACAATTGCCAAATAACATACATCCAAACTTACACAACAAAATGCAAACCCACATGCAAATGCCAAACATACAGCCACAAGCACATCACTCACTCCAGCTCCTTCTACCTCCAAAAGCCACTCCTCTAACACCCCTCCTACCCTTGGTTCGTTTTTTTCTTAAATATTTTTCTTTTTTTTCTATACAAGTACATGAGAGAATTATCTAAATTATTATCACATATTTTTAATTTTACAGATGACATTTTTTTTAAGTGTTAAAACAGGTGTGTTTTTTTAACTTAATAAGTGAAAAATAAACACATATGCATTACACTAAAAAATGCTTGTAAGAGATATTTACAAATGCATGCGTCCAGAGCCAATGTACACAGACAAATCATAAGAAAATGAGTAAAAAATAAGCTTACCTACGGTTCCGGGGACGACGGAGTGGATTTGCTTCATGGTCAAGTAGCAGCAGAAGGAATGACGCAAACGAAAGTTGAAAACAGAAAGAAAGGTACGTTGCTACCTTATATTCTTTGAAAACCACCAACTCAGGTGTGGAGGTTTACCCACCACAGTTTCCTCGAAGGAAAGGCACATCATAAGTGGCCCGGCAGAGAGATTGACTGGACTCAGTCTGACAGCCGCTTTTGCCTATGGCACCGTCGACGCAGGTGATAAAGTCAGGCGGAGACGGCGGCACTCGGACAATCCTTCGACCATCGACCCACCAGCATCTAAAAAGCCGGCGGACCGCCTACTAAACAGATGGAGAATCAGACGGAAAAGTAACGTCAGGACCAAATCCGCCTCTAATTCTTTAAGCTGGCTTATGTTTATTCAAGTGCTCCTTTTGACTACTTTATTTACTACAATATTGACTTCAGCACTTTTCTAAAGGTTTAATTTACATTCCTGTGTACTTTTAACACATCAACATGTAAGACAAGTATATAATATTTAATTATAATATTGGAAAATTGAGAGCTCCATTGAAGACAATGGAGTAAATCTGGGCTTACAATGGCTGGTCTGGGCCTGGAGCTCCCACATTCCGATGTTGTCTTCATGTTTCTCCGGGTGGAACGTTCTAATAACCTTATAGCCCTTCTGCCTCAGGCTATAAGGTTATATTCAATGTGGTAGTAGTCCCTATTCTATTATATTGTATTTTTCTTCTATAAGCAATTCCTATTCAACTGACACTTTTATAAAAGAGTTTCAGATAGACATGGTCTTCACTGACTCATGCAAACCTGATCAATTTTTGTTTCCACAAACCTAATTTCTGCTCTTTGTTTTTGTCTTTCACATGGACTAAACCAAGAGACTAAACCTTACTGACTCCTCTATGTCGGTTTGCTCTACTCCTTGGGATAATCCAACTATACACTATGAGCCAGATGTACGAACATTCACATTTGCGAGTCGCAAATTGCGTCAAATTGCGTCTCGCAATTTGCGTCTCGCAAAAGTGAATGTACAAAAGTGTCTCAATGGACTGCATTTAAAAAAGAAAAATGAAACTTTTCAATTTCATTTTTTAAGGGCAGGCACTGGTCCCTGGGATATTTTCGCACCCATTCACAAAGGGGAAGGGGTCCCCTGGGGACCCATTCCCATTTGCGAGTGGCTTACCACCCTTTTGAAAAGGGTGGTAAACTGTGAGTGTTTTGCGACTGATCCTTGTGCTTCCATTAAATCTTCTCTCTCTTTTTCCCTGGCTCTATTACATGAGGAAATTAGAGCCTTAAAACCATATATGGAAGAGACTAATGAGAGACTGCAATCTTGGGATAGTAAATGGTCTCATATGGAGAACTGAGTAGCTGAAGAAGAACAGCGTGTAAGTGTTTTACGGGATTGTGCTCAAAAAGTTGCATTCAACAAGAAATGTGTATTCTCAAAAAGAGACAGAAGACCTGGACAAAAGAGACAGACTAAATATTCTCAGGATTATGGTCTTCCAGAGGGAATTGAGGGAAATGGTCCATTGAGCACTTCCAAGCATTCATTCCAAAGGTCTTGTAAATGCCTCAATCCACTTCATTGAATGTACAGAGAGCGCAGAGATAGGGTAATGTTTCCAACGTCGCAGGTCCGCACGGATGTGAGATTGCAAGACGCTATAGTTGACCACCCTCGTCGCCTGTAGTGTGGGGGCTATCTGGATCCCCAGATAGGGGACCGTATCGGCAGACCACTGTATGGAGTGGCGTGCCTGTAGATCCGCCAGCGTCTGAGGTGGCATGGAAAGGTTTAGAGCCGTGGACTTGGTGATGTTAACTTTGAACCCGGACGCCCTCCCGAAGGAGTCCAGCTCCTCCAAGAAGGTGCCCAAGGCCGTTGCAGGTTCCGTCAGGGTGACCAGTACGTCGTCTGCGTACAAACTAATGGTGTGGGTATCGCTGCCAAAGCGTATTCCCGGGATCCTCGGATGCTCACTGACTCTTTGCGCCAGGGGCTCCATGTATAAGGCAAAGAGCAGGGGCGACAGAGGGCACCCCTGTCTAGTGCCTCTGTGGATGTGAAAGGGGGTTGACGCATGTCCATTTACTCACACTACCGCCGCAGGGCCAGGGTAACAGTTGAGGATACAGGTCCTCATCTTCTCCCCCAGGCCAAAGCGGAGCAGAACCTGCTCCAAGTAGGGCCAGTGCACGCGATCGAATGCCTTTTCAGCATCGATGGCCAAGAGCATATAGTCACCCGGGATCCGAGAAGCTTTTTCGATGAGGTGGAGCACTCGCTTCGTATTGTCACTGGTCTACCTTTGGGGTATAAACCCCACCTGGTCAGGGTCGATTAGCCCAGGCAGATAGGGAGCTAGGCGAGCCGCGAGGATACTAGTATAGAACTTCAGGTCGATGTTTAAAAGAGAGATAGGCCGGTATGCCGCGCAGAGCTTCTTATCCTTACCAGGCTTGTGAATGACCACTACATCCACCTGAAGCATGGAAGGAGGGATCGCCCCCGAAGAGGCGAAGGAATTAAAGAGGCGCGTGAGAAGAGGAGTAAGCGTGGGGCAGAACAGCTTATAAAAAGCCGCCGTGTAACCGTCTGGGCCCGGCGATTTAGCCACTTTGAGGCGCGAGATGGCAGAGATCACTTCTTCCCGGCGAATCTCCCTCTCTATGTGGTCAGCTTGCGCTTGGGACAGGCTGGGGAGAGTAACCTGATTCAGATATGTATCTATGTCCATCGACTCTAGATGCTGTGCATCGTACAGCTGTGCGTAAAAGTCACGGAAAGTCTCGGCTATATCAGAGTCCTCTGTGTGTGTGTGGCCTGCCTGATCTGTGATCTCCTGTACCCCGTTGCGCAGCCGGGACTCCCGCAGTTTGTGTGCTAGTAGCCGGCTGCATTTGTCACCGCCGGCATAAAAGGAGTGGCGCAGGCGTAGAGCCGCGTATTCGGCTTTGTCGCGATCTATGGCAGCTAACTGCGACCTAGCTGCCTTCAGCTGACGCCAGATGCACGGCGCTCCAGTCCGTTGATGGATCCATTCTACCTCACGCACTTTCTGGGTGAGGTCCTCCCTCTTACGTTTACGTTCCGCATTGTCCGCCGAGGAGAGAGCGATAATTGCTCCCCTAACCACCGCCTTCAGGGCTTCCCATCTAGTGGAGATAGGTGTGTCAGCGTTGTCATTGTAACATAGATAGTCATCGAGCGTGTGCTGGATCTGGGCAACAGTGTCTGCGCGGTGTAAGAGGGTGTCCCGGAAGCGCCACCGTCGGGTAGGAAGCCGGACGGGGGGCAAAGTCAAGGTAATTACTACCGGAGCATGGTCCGATAAGGCAGCCACGAGGATGTCGGAGGAGTAGTAAGAGTATTCTCTAGAGTTTGGATGGAGATCCCTCCACAGGTCTATCAAGCCCAGGTCTCCCAGCCTAGCAAGTCCAGCACGGGAAAGGGCACCCACCTGGCCAAAGCGTTGCACCGACCTGTCTAGCTCATTGTTAAGGACTAGGTTGAGGTCTCCCCCAAAGAGTAACCTGCGCTCAGGAGTGGTGGTAGCCTCGGTCAGCGCTTCATGGAGAAACCGCTCCTGTCCCTCGTTAGGGGCATAGATGGACCCTAAGATCATCGTGTGACCCCCAATCAAGAGTTGGTAGGTGAGAAGTCTACCCTTGATTTCGGCCTCCTTCTGCACCACTTTCCCCTTAAAAGCCCTAGAAATCAGGATCGCCACCCCGGCAGATTTCGAGGATCCCGAGGAGAAGAACTGGGTCGGAAAAGCCTGAGACCGAAGTCTGTGACAATCTTTGGCCAACAAATGCGTTTCTTGTAGTAGGCAGACGTCAGCCCCGGAGCTCTCCAAGTAAGCCAGAATCGCTCGGCGCTTGATGGGATTGTTAAGTCCCCTCACGTTAAGCGTGAGGACTTTCAGACTATGGGGAGGCATCTACAGCGGGGGGGATCGTGCATTGGAAAGTATGCGCAACCTAGGGCAGGACTGAGTGCGCAGCTGCCACAGCATAGGGAGGTCAAGGGGCGCATGTCGCCAGCTCGGAGAGCCATTCCCAGCAGTACTGGGAGATCGAAGGGAAGCGTACGAGGAAAGAGAGGAGAAAGACCATGAGGAGAAAAGGAAAAGAGAAGAAGCCCAACAAGAATAAGAACCATGATGTTCTGAGTAGAAACAATGTTCAATCGGTCCCAAGGGGGGGCCAAGGGAGAAACACTCCCAATGGGAGAAGGGAGGATCGCCAACAGCCAACATCTGGAACATAGAAGTCTGTCATCCCAAGATGAACAGAAAGGGTCCGATAAGGGGTCCATAGAGTGGCCAAGGGTACCCCCTCTCTGCCTCCCGCCACAGTAGAATAAAGAACAGACAGACCCATCTAAAATCATGAGGAGTGAGTCTTTGCTAGTGCCTCAGGGAGGGACTCCAAGGTGGCCTTTTGGTTCAGTGCTATTTCTGTGGAGTCCGGCCGCTTGGATCGTCTTCGGCGTCGCTGCCAGCCTGACGGCGAGGCCTCTGCAGCAGGGCTCGAGCCACGGTTTCCCCCTTCCTCGTCCGGAATAGTTACTCCAAGAACCCTGCTGGCCTCCGCCAGGGAGCGGAGCTGGTATTGTTTCCCGTCCATGCAAAAAATCAGTCAGAACAGGTGCCCCCAGGAGTAAGGGATGTCTCGTTGGCGGAGGTGGGACGTGATGGGGCGGAAGAGCCTGCGTTTCTGCAATGTAATCGCCGCAAGGTCTTGGTAGAGGGTGGGACATTGGTCCTGGTAGGCGATCAGGTTCATAGACCTGGCCTTGCGAAGGATCTCCTCTTTTGTGCGGAAGTCTTGGATGCAGGCCAGGATGTCAGCCGGGGCAGCCCTGTCAGCTCTGGCGGGCCCCACCTGGTGTGCCCTGTCAATCTTGATGTCAAAGTCCGGTGCGTTTCCCAACACATGGTTGAACAGTCCCCTCACATAGGCGAAGACGTCTCCCACCTCCGCGTTTGTTGCGACTCCTCGGATCCTTATGTTGTGCCTCCGGAAGCGGTTTTCCAGGTCTGGAGGTCTACCTGCTGTTCATGGATGCGGATGACCTCCTGCTGGAGCGCGGATAGTTCTGTGTCCCTTTCGTCTCCTCTGTCCTCGAGTGCTGCAACCCGTTCCCCAATGTTATCAACGTCTCTGCGGATGTCCTTGATCTCGGAGGTGAGATTGCGTTTCACGGTTTGCAAATCCTCCCGGAGGGTCTTGAACAGGGACTCGAGGAAGGCCCGCGTCACCGGCTCTTCTCGGGCATCTCTCGGTGTGAAGGAGGACTCGGCCTCCTGAGATGAATGAGCCATCTTGAGGGGGCCCCGCTGGGCGCGAGAGAAGAGATCTTTCACTGTGAGGTCGGGCTTAGAGTCTTTCTGTGTTTTGTCCCTCTTGGCGCGGGCGGAGGTCATATCCTAGACCTTCGCCACCAGGAGCGAGCTGCACAGGTCCGTCCCCACGCCCCGTCGGAGCTAAGCCTCGTGGACCGAGTAGGTACCCAGGGACTCGCCCAACAGCGTTTCGAGGCCCAGGTCTGGGGCCGGACACCAAGGGAGGAAGCAGCCGGAACGTCGTAGCGGCCAACCCGCTCCGTCCCCCCGGGGTGGTGCACTCCAGATCGTGAGGGTCCTCTGCTTCGTGCTCTCGGAGTCAGGCCTACTCCGGGTCCGGGGCAGCGCACCCCAGGGGGACCCAGCTGTATTGGTGAGTTGCTGCTGTTGCTGTCTTCAGTTCCCCCAGGTAGAGGCCGCCGCCTCACAGGTCCTGCGCAACTAAGGTTGCTGGCAAAGGCCCACCACTTCTCCCCTGCGCCCAGGGGCCGCCAGTCGTAGCGGGTCTCGGCATAGATCAGGCTGGCGCAGCCGGCTCCGGCCGAACTGTCAGGACCGCCGCACCCCCAGGGGCCAGGCCGAAGGGTTGTGCAGGAGGGCAGGGCTCCAGGCCTCCTCGCAATGTCCACCACTGACGCGCTGGCACCGGGTACTCCCACCACTCCCTGTCCCTGCAGGCGCGATCCAGCGCCGGACCCCCAGCGCGTCCTCCTCACCTCCACGAATAACTCCGGCGCTGCCGTAGATCACGCCGCCAGATGCCGGAACGCTGCAGGCGCTGGTGAGCCTCAGCAGCAGCGGTGGGTGGCAGCGGGCGGCCCCCCCAGCCCCTCCGTGCGAGGTCCTCTGGCCCGCAGGCCTCACGCCAGTACAGGCCACAGAACGGGCCCACGCCACTCCCTCCACGCCCAGGGCGGTGGGCGCCACAGGCCTCGTTGCAGGGCAGGTCAAAGTCAGCAAGCCGGTGTCACCACGCCGCCAGGGGTCCCACCTCCAAGTCCCGCAAGGGTCTCAGGCCTCAGGAGCGCAGCCAGGGGCCGCGCCGGGCGTGCGGGCCCACTGTGTGTTGTAGGCCCCGACGTAGGTCGTGCAGCGGGCTAACATCCGCGTCGCCCCCCTCGCCAGGGATGTTCATGTCACTGCGGCGATTTCGGCGTTTGTCGCCGGGCCCCGGCCGCCACGCAGCAAACTCCTCTGGAGCAGCGGCTAGTAGCAGAGTTCCGCTGTCACCAAAGCGGGCTCCGGCCAACCAGTACAGGGCGGCTGGGCCGGGTGGAAGGCCGTTGATTCAATGCGGCGCAGCTGCCGACAGAGAGCAGACCGCGCCGCCGCCAGCAATGTACACTTCCCGACCTCTAGGCCGCCGGCCCCGGTGCTGGAGATGAGGGCCGGGCGGCAGACAAAGTAACAGGGCTCCGTCGCCACCGGAGCAGGCCCCCGCCAGGAAGGACAGGGCGGCTGGGCCGGGGGGAGAGCCGATGATCCAACTCGGCGCGGCCGTCAGTGGAGAGTAGGCCGCACCGCCGCCGACAATGTGCACGTCACGGCCTCCGGGCCTGCCGGCCTCAACACTGGAGAGAAGGGTCGGATGGCAGGCGATGCACAGCCCCGGTCAGTAGATCGCACTAGGCGGCCCTCTGAAGGCAGCGGGGGTCGACGAAGTCAGGCGCCAGGCAGCGCAGCCGCCACTGGGTCGCGGGCCGCGTCGCCGTTGTGCAGGCGTCAATGCCGGGTGCCAGAGCTCACCAGCGGTGGTATGCAGAGCAGCGAGATGTCACCTTGCTGTGGCGTAGGGGGAGATCGTCGCTGCGGGTCGATGCTATAGAACGGCGGTCGGCGGTCTTACTTCGCTGCCATCTTGGCCACACCCCCCCCAAAAACAATTTTTAAATGCAATAACTCAATAATCCGTTACTGATGCCAGGAGAATTGTTAATCATGATAAGAGAATATACTCTTTATTCTCTGGTTCATGGCTCCCAGTCTAGAACTGAATATTTTTTTCAGAGTGGACCACTATTGCAGCAACTAACATAGCAATTTTTTTTCAGATCACGCTCTATTTATTAATGATTTGGATCTTGCTCTTCTTCCACAAGTGCCCTGAAGGTGGATATTTAATAATCCTCTTCTTTCTGACCAATCCATTACACAATCTTTCCAGTCTTTTGTGAATGCATTGTTTTTACTTTCAATCAACATTTGATATGCCATTTTACAAAATTTGGGATTCTTTTATAGCAACATCCAGAGATTTTAGCATTGAGTTTGTCTCTCTTAGAAAGAATAACATTGAACAAATTTGAAGGATTTGTGTTATCTAATATTAACCGTCTAGAGCACATTTACTATACTTCAAATCTCCAAAATGTCTAGAAGATTTAATATAAGGCAAATTCCAATTCAAAAAAGTTTTCACAGAAAATGCCTTTTCTTATCTTATTAACTCTAGCACTCTGTATTACAAAGGTCAAAACAGAACTGGTAAGCTATTAGCTAATTATTTGAAAATTAAAAAGAACAAATAAAAATTGAAAGTATTTACACCTCCAATTACACGTTAACATGCAATGATCCAGAACTAACTCAGACCATTGTTGATCATTATAATTTTCTCTTTACTCCTGAAAAATATTCTCAAATTGAAAATATGTCTGATCGCCTCTCTTCAATTATGAAAGAATTCAAGACTGATTTTGATTTTCAAACCATAGGAAAATATATTTTATTAGCCAAAAGCAATGTAACACTTCACTTCGCCCAGGTGGCTTTATGATCTAATTTTATGTACCCGTTTCCGATCTTTCATGACCTAAACATTTGGAATTTTTTACTTACTTTTCTTAGTCTAAAACTTCTGAAGGCACTTTCCAGGATGCTGTTATTTGTTTAATTCCTAAAGATGGTTGAGATCCTAGACATTTTAGAAATTATAGACTTATCGCCTTAGTGAACACTGATTATAAGGTTATCGCAAAAGGATTTTTTTTATCTAATATTAAACATCTTGAGCACATTTACTGTACTTCAAAATGTCTTTAATCTATGAAGTATTCAAATGCTTCGCTCTTGTGGAAAGATCCAAAGGTAATACAGAGCTCCTATGAAAAAAATACTTAAATATTTCTTGGCCTACCCTGATGTTGAATTAAATCAGGAGGAAACCACAAATCATCTCATACTGGTAATGCTACACAAACCATATATATATATATATATATATATATACCATATATTAGATAGAGCATTTGTCACACCCATGACTTTGTTATCTAAACAAGAAATACTTTGGTCTCCAATCACTACCTTTTTTCATCCAAGATTTCAGCTGAATCCAATTTCCTTCTCTGTGTATTGAGGAAGTATCCAAGCCACCTTGATGTGTTATACTTTAAATAATTTCTATGACATTTTATTACCTTTGATACTTATTAATGATTGTGTATGTGCAGTTTCAAATTATATATTTGCTTATATACTATGCATTCTCTAACATGACAGTTTGAATTCTGGATTTTGTTTATAATGCCACCCTTTTCCCTTCCTTCTCGTCCCAATTCCATGCATTGTATCTATTTTTCCCTATTTAGTATTATTCATAATTATATTTATAACAACATTTATATTGTACTTTATTGTTCTTCTTAATATTTATTGTCTTATAACATAATATCAATACATTTTCACTAAACTAAAAAAAGACAAGAGGCTGATGCGAGTCAGCCAAGTCTGCACACTACATGTTTATAATTACATGGTGTGGAATCCTAAAAAGGAGAGACATGTCAGGTCTGCAAAAAGGCGTAGGGATGTTTATTCCATGTTCTGCTTCATTGTGAAGAACCGGAAGTACTCCAAGATAAGGACTGGAAGTGTTGTGACTATAGATTATGTTTATTTTTAAACTGAAAGATGAGATTGTACTCGTCTGATTCTTTATGAATCCAGAACGATTATGCTTTTAAATCAGTAATTTATTTCTAAATGGAAGTTAATGGCTTATATAAATAACTGTACAGGTTTTTTGTATGTTTATTTGGTCTGCTTTAAATGGTAATAAACATTTTCTAGCACAAAATGTTAACCTTTGACATGCCATCTTAAGGGAAATCACAAAGACATCAGTGAGTGCCTACAAATCAGCTAGTGCTTGATGAATGAGAACTTCAATAATCCGAATGGATCAATAAAAGAAATCCTAGTTGCGGAAAAGAGGACTAGGGAGAGAATATCTTTGGGTCTTGTAGACAGCCCATCCTTCTCTTGAAAGGTCATTGGCACAGTCAAGGACACAAAATGTACTTTAAGACTGCCAGCCTCTACTTGGTCCAGGCCAGTGGTCAGTGGGTAGAAGAAATCAGCACTCTGCTACTGTGTAGACTGGACATCCCAAAAAAGAAATCCAAAAAAAAAGCTTCAAAGTATTCAAGACCAGACCCCATGACTATGCCTGACTTAGAAGAGAATCAGCTGTGTAACCTAGCAGGAAGAGGGAGGCTCAAAAACATGCATGAGCCATAGCTGACTAGCTGCAGTGTCAGTCATTTTATACTGTGACATCAACAGCCTACATGCCTCCGACCCCTTGAGGTCACCAGTATGCATTGGTTGCTCTGCATTCTTCTTTCAGAGCTTCTGAGGATCCAAGAATGTGCCCCTCTGCTGCTGGCTTTTAGCAACCACTTACTACAGCACTCATTTTTCAATGTCATTCTGCCAATGATTAAAATCACTCTTTTCTCTTTGCTTATTAGTTTTTGTTTTTGATTAAGGGGAATGGTTTTGTAAAGGTGCAACAACGAGGCACACGCAAGATGAAAAAGGTGGAAAGGTCTTTTGTTGAACATCAATCACCCATAGGTCTCCAGTAACCACCACCTCTGGATACTCAAAGCTCAGTGGAGTCATAGGGTTCCAGTACGTCAGTCAGGTGTATGGTGACTTCACTGGACTACAATTGTGTTGTTTGCAGCTTAGCAGACCTACCAGCCTCTCTAGTCATTACACTTGCACTAACACATCATGGTCATTATCTGAGAAACCTATCCTCCAGGTAGCTGCTGCCCTGGTGTCTTGTGAGCTTCAGATGTGTTCAGTCACAACAAAACACCCTCACAGTACCTTCACACTTTTGTACGTTACAGGTGCAATTGTGGGTTGTGTTCGTCTTGTTGTGGGATAATATAGTCAATGATAAAGCAACTAGTGCTTTCGTACCACTCTCAGTTTCTCTACACAATCAATGTTTTAATTAGGAGGGGGGTCTTAGTTAAGCCTGGAATTTACTACATTTGTGTTATACCTTACTTACTCATTTGTGCCTGTGCTCCCTTTCTTTGTTGCAGCTATCACAAGTACTGGTGTGGAATTGTTTATTCCCTAGATTCCGAGTGCTAGAAATGGGGGTCTCTAGTTGGCAGTGGCTCACACCCTGTCCACGTAGGAACCCTTATTCTAGTCAGGGTAAGGGAGTTACACATCCAAGATAACCCTAGCTTAACCCCTTGGTAGCTTGGCACGAGCAGTCAGGCTTATCTCAGAGGCAAAGTGCAAAGCATTTGTACATAAACACACAGTAACACAGTGAAAACACTACAAATGGACACCACACCAGTTTAGAAAAATAACCCATCTTTATCCAACTAAATCAAGACCAAAACAACAAACATCCAACATACATAAGCAAAGATATCACTTTTAGAAGGTGTAAACAGGTTATTTCATAGAAAACTATGGATGTGTCACTTTTTAGCACAAAGTACCTGGGATGCGTCAAAATCAAAGATGAAAACAGGCGCAGGGGAGAAGGGGTGCTGAAAACAAAGCAATGCGTCGATTCCCTTTTCTCAGGGGAGGTGATGCGTCGATTGCTTACTGCTAGAAGAGGTGATGAGTCGATTCCTTGCTGTCAGGGGAGGTGATGAGTCGATTCCCTTCTGCAAAGGGAGGTGATGCGTCGAGTTTTGGACATGCAGCCTGGGTTCCTTATTGCTGGGCAACGTCGATGAAGAATTAGCGCACAGATCCAATGCGTAGAAAATCTGGGCACTCTGGCGTTAATCTGGCAGCGGTGAAACAGACAATGCGTCGAACATCCTAGCCGCGAGCAGGTGATGGGTCGAATCTTCAGCCGCACAGCAGGGCTATGCATTGGTTATTCAACCGTACGGCAGGCTTGCAGCTGGAAAAACAGGCACTGAAGACTGATGCATTTTTTTTTTTTTCCTCATTTGCCTCAGACCTCAGTTGACACAAGAGTAGGATGTCTACAGCCGTTACTCGGTTTTAAGGAGACGTAGGCATCAAGATCGGACCGGGGAAAAAACACCCGCCTACCGGCGAACGACAGTCCCACCTAGAGTCACTGTACCCCCTTTTAAGTAGAGGGGCTGGTCTCACTCTCTTCTGATAACCTTTGACCGAAGACTGTTTATGTTGGCCGACTGGAAAAAGCTCTTCGGGGAAGGCCCAACACAGTCAAAGAGCATCCATGAGGCTTAATCATAGGATCCATGTAGTTGTTATAAAAAAGGATAAGCAGTTAATGTGCCAGAGACCACTTTACTAAACAATCCCATATTACTTTTTTCCTGCTACTCTGTAGTCTAGCCAGATCGATCTTAGAGATTTTATATAGAGAGGACAACCATTCTGTGTGTGTGGGGGGTATATCCTCTACCTATTTCTTACATATGTCCCTCCTGCCCAGCAATATTGCATAAAATAGAAACCCCCTAGAAGGTCCTGTTACTTCGCTATCTATACCAAATATAACCAGGGGAAGGGAAATGTGGACAGGGAATCCTAGAATGTCCGTTATAGTTTCACTCACTTTCTCCCAATATTCAGTTATCGCTGGGCAATCTTTGAACATATGAATGTCCGAGGCATTTACCAGTCCACACTTCTTGCAGCTAACCGCAGGACCCTTAGCTATTTTAGATAGTCGTGCTGGAGATAGATAAGCCCTGTGGGTGGTAAAATAATGATTCCTTCTGAGCCAGGCTGGTTTTACAGTCGCATACAAGGTGTTGAAGGAAGTTTGCCACAGATCCTCCAGTTGTTCATTTGGCATATAGGATCCCCATTGTTCTTCAGCCAGTTTAAAGTCTCCATCAATGGCATTTTCTATAGCCCAATAGAAAAAGGAAACTTCCTTCTTTCCCGGCGGCCTAGAAACTAGTTGCTCCTCTAAAGTGTTTCCTATGCCTATTGGTTTTTTGAGACTCTGGGACCAACTCTGCAGCTGTAGATATTTAAACCTGGACATACCTCCCTCTAGTCTGTTATGGAGTGATAGCCATGGTTTAAGGGAGCCATCTGAAGCCAAGTCCCTCCACATCTTCATTCCCGCAGTCCTAAGTGGTATGGCCAATTTGTCTTTTAGGCAATCTGGAGCCCCTGGAGAGTCCCATAGAGGGGCCATACTCGAGAAATAATTAAGACCTGTGCATTGTTTAATTCTAGCCCAAATACGCGCCATCCCCAGCAGGACTTTCAACTTGATCGTCTTGAAAAATTTCTGGTCCCCAAATTTAAACAAAAATCCCTCCTGGGGAAGGTCCTCTCCTTTTAACATGGCGGAAAACATGGCCCCTGTCCCAGTATGATCTGGTATTTTTAATAGCACTCTTGCATGTGATAACTGAAATGCCCAAGCATAATATTGAAAATCTGGTAGTGTTAAACCTCCCTTCTCCCTCCTACGCCTGAGCTTCCTCCAAGCTATCCTTGTGGCCTTATAGGCACATGCAAATTAATTAATTGCTTGCTGGAGCTTATCAATCTCTCTTTTATCAAAGTGCAGGGGAATGGTGTCAAAAAGAAAAGTAATTTTGGGAAGTATAACCATCTTAATCAAGTTGATCCTACCCAAAATGGTCAGTGGGAGATGAGCCCAGGATTTCATTAGCCTCTGGCATTCTTTAGATACGTTAGATAGGTTGGTCCCTGCTATCTTGTCAATGTTCTGGACAATCTTGACCCCAAGTATCTTATTTCACGCTTGGTCGGAAGCTGACAATCTGGTAGGTTCCAAGCCATAATATCTGTCTTACCCGCATTAACCTCATAGCCGGAAACCTGCCCGAAGTCTTGTGCCAGCTTAATAACCTTGTGAAAAGATGTCTCCAAGTCGGACGAAAGAATTAAAACATCGTCCGCATAAAGAGCTACCTTCCTCTCCCATGCCTCAAATCTAAAAGGTGGAATGCCTACTTTGTCTCTCAAACGTTGAGCAAAAGGCTCTATATATAGATCAAAAAGAAGCGGAGAGAGGGGGCAGCCCTGTCTGGTTCCCCTGCTGATTTTAAAAGGGTTCGTCAATTTGCCATTGACTAAGAGTCTAGCCGAAGGATCGCGGTAGATAAGCTGGATGGCTCGACTAAATTTTGCTCCAAAGCCAAACCTATCCATTACTGCGGCAAGGTAGACCCAGTTGACCCTGTCAAACGCTTTGGTAGCGTCAAGTGTTATGGCTGCGAGAGGTAATGAGAAGGTTGAAGCCAAATCGATGGCGCCTATAAAATCATAGGTGAGATTTGAGAGATTTCTGCCTTTCACAACACCCTTCTGGTCAGTGTGGAGTAATCCACCAGCCACTGCTCCCAGCCTATCTGCTAAAATCCTCGTGAAGACTTTATAGTCAGTATTTAGAAGTGAAATGGGTCTATAAGACCCACATTCCACTGGATTCTTTCCTGGCTTCAGCATCAGTGAGATGGTGGCTTCTCCCCATGAAACGGGAAGCCTAACACCTTCTGAAAGAATCTTATTGAAAAGCATAGTCATGGTTGGAATAACTGCCTCTCTCAAGGTTCTATACAGTTCAGCAGGCAGCCCATCAGGCCCTGCAGCCTTTCCTCTCTTACATGCCGAGATAGCCTTTCTAACCTCTAGCTGTGATATATCTCGCTCCAAGTTTTCTCGTTGTGAGGAATTTAAGGAGGCAAGCCCACTTCCCATTAACCACTGACTAGCACTAGTAGTGTCAACTACATTATCCTCATCATATAGGTCTTAAAAAAGGCGAAAAAGGCATCCCCAACCAAAGTGCTGCGATCCTCACTATCTATTTGCTTTATTATATTCCGCGTTCTATCGGCCTTGACCTTCCATGCCAAGAGTTTACTGGCCCCCTCCCCATATTCAAAATGGGCAAGCTTACATTTTTTGGTGAGCCTTAACTGAATGATACTATCCAGCTGATCCTTCAAACTTGACAGATTCGCCAGATGTTCTTGGCAGTTTACGGGGGCAGTTTCATTGTTTAAAATCATCTCCACTGCCTTCATCTCAGACTCTATTTGTGTCACCTCTTCCCTATACTTCCTGTTCGTATAGCTAATCCTGCTCATAACTATACCTCTTAAGAACGCCTTCCAGGCACCCCATACCACAGAAATCTCGACTGAACCTACATTTGTGTTGAAAAAAAACTCTGATTCCCGAGATAGATACTTGACTTCAGGCTCATCAAGCAGAAATGAGCGATCAAATGTCCATATCCTTGGATGTTCTCTCCCTTCCAAAACTAAATCCATACATACAACAGCATGATCGGACAAGTGTGGAGTCAGGTAACCCAAGTCCTTGATTTTACCCTCAGGTCATGACTGACCAGTATATAATCTATTCTGGACTTGTGACGATACTTATTATTGTAAAAAGAAGCACCTAACTGAGAACCCGATCTCTCTCTCCACGCATCACACAGTCCCATCTGTGCCATCATTGTTTGCAGATATGTCCGGGATTTAGGTGATGTATTCGGCCTACTGCTTGGAGATTTATCCAGTAAGGGATTTAAAATGATATTAAAATCACCTGCCATAATAATAGGCTCTGGAAATTCCAGAAGGTGTGAGAAAATAGTTTTTAGCACGGAAGGGTCATCCTGGTTCGGGCCATAATAGCCCACCACTGTCATCAGAGAGCCTTGAATAGAAAGTCTAACGATAGCCCACCTGCCACCTGGGTCTGTCATAACATTTAATACTCGAGCCTTAGCTTGGTTCTAAACCAAAATGGCTACACCTCTGATATTAGCGCTCTGATTTGAGCAAATAAGATGTTCAATCCATTTAGCTTTTCTAAAGATTTCATGCAATTCCTCCTTCAAGAGATGAGTCTCTTGCAGAATAATGACCTGAGCAGGGGAATCTTTAAGATATTGTAAGATCTTTACCCTTCTAGATTTTACTCGCAGGCCATTTACATTCCAGGATAAGAACTGTATATTATTCATGGTGGTTTAGAGGGTAAGAACTTTAGGATGCTACATCTCCCACCACACTGCTCACAGGATAAACACAACCAACCTGTCCAGCATAATAGATATAAATCAATCAAACCAAAAGACAAATAAGGATTTTATTTTCTTTTTTTACCCCTATGCTCCCCACCCTGTGCTCCCTCTCAAGCCCTACAGGAGCCCCCACCCCTCTTCCCTCCCTGGAGAACCCAGTCCCCATTGCCTGGACTGATAGTCCAGATTCTACTACCGGGGCACCCATGGAGTCCCTCTATACACAAGATACTATATACAAGTCGCTATGTACCGAGACCCCCCTTGAAAGACTTTGTCTAGGCACCGCGGGTCTCAGACTTCGCCTACATCCAGACTTCGGGACGTGAGTACCTCCGGTAGAAAGCGACCGCTCTGCTAGCGGCCGCCATGTTCTCCTCTCCCCCGTCCTCCACTGAAGACTGATGCATGGCTTTTCTTCTCTTCTTGCAGCAAAATCCATCTTCAAGGGCCCATAATTGGAATTGGCACCGCGTGGCAAGTCAGAACTCCCAGCAGAGGAGTTCAGGGGCTGATTGCCCTGAGACTTAACAGGAGACAAGCATACACAGGCCCTTGGAGAACCTAGACAAGCAGGATAAGGAAGCAAAGTCCAGTCCTTTCACTGTCCAAGACAGAAACAGCAAGCAGTTGGCCATCCCAAAATAGCAGCAAGCAGAATGGCTGTTCCCTTCCTACAGCTTCTCCCGCTCTTCTTCTTCGCATCATCTCCTCTTGATCCAGAAGTGTTCTGAAAATGTGCTGTCACAGGTCCAATACTTATACCACTTTTTGCTTTTCAAATAGGCAAACATCAAGGAAAGTCTCTGTAGTGCACAAGATCCTGCCTTGCCCTCACCTGACTCCAGACACACTACAGGGGGTGGAGACAGCTTTGTGTGAGGATAGGCACAGCCTTATTCAGGTGTCAGTGACCCACCACTCTAGCTCAGGAAGTCTCATCAGCCTGATGATGGGCCGTCAGGATATGCAAGGCACACCTCAGCTCCCTTTGTTTGACTGTCTAGAGTGAATTCACAAACAGCCGAACTGTCAGTCTAAACCAGACGTGGATTCCTCAGGCAGGCAGAGACACAGAATGGTAGAACAAGAAAATGCCCTCTTTCAAAAAGTGGCCTTTTCAAACACACAATTTAAAAACCAACTTCACAGAAAGATGTATTTTTAAATTCTGAGTTCAAGGAACCCAAACTCCAAATCTCTATCTCTTCCAAATTGAAAGTTACACTTGTAAGATGTTACAAGGCAGCTCCAATGATAACCCATTGGAGAGCTAGTCCTTGCAATAGTGAAAAACGAAATAAGGAGTATTTCACTATCAGGACTTGTAAAACACACCAGCACATGCCCCACCTTTCACATATACTGCACCCTGACCAGGGGCCTACCTTGGACTTACCTTAGGGGTGCCTTACATGTTTTAAAAGGGAAGGTTTGGGCCTGGAAAGTGGGGGCACTCACAGAAACTGCAGTGGCAGGCGTGAGACATGGTTACAGGGCTACTTATGTGGGTGACACAATCGGTGCTGCGTGCCCACTAGTAGCATTTGATTTACAGGCCCTGGGTCACACACAGTGTACTTTACTAGGGAGGGACTTACCAGTAAATCAAATATGCCAATTATGGATAAACCAATCATAATCACAATTTACACAAAAGAGCGTATGCACTTTAGCACTGATTAGCAGTGGTAAAGTGCCCAGAGTCCTAAATCCAACAAAAACAGGTTAAAAAAACAGGCGGACGAAGGCAAAAAGTTTGGGGATAATCCTGCAAAAAGGGCCAGGTCCAACACCGAGTATTAGAATGTTTGATTCTGTATGGCTGTGACAGTTGAGACTGGTGCTGGTTCATCCTCTATTCCTGTGCAGCTCCTTACCTGAAGAATAAACTCACTTGCTTAACTTACCGCTTTGGAAGTCATTACTACATTATTTTTGGCGACGAGGGGGGCTGCACCAACAAACCTATTGGCGTTTCCCTCGCCGGCACTCGGAAATTTTTACCAGCTTGTCTTCTGGATGACAACTGCCATAACTGCTGCAGTTAACTCAACTTAATTGTGCCTGTAACCGTTATATCCTGTTTGTGAACCATCATCCAGTCTGTTTTTTCTGCTGGTGACTACTATAGGGTTTCTGAAGTGGCTCGCCTGTACCCTGCAACGCTATATTTTGTGTTTCTGTTCTGTTCGACAGTACGCACACTGTGCATTTGGTGTTCATAGGAAATTCTTCTTCTAGAAATCATGCGAGGCTAGGAAGTTAGCTCACAACTTCTACTGGATCAGGGCTAGACTGCATCACGAAGCACGCCTCCGCCATATTGAAGTTATTCTCCAGCCTCAATTCTTTAGAGTGGTTGCATCTGCTACACGTCCATCCTATGTCATCACGGCGCATGCTGCTTTAGAGCTCGCCCAGCATATACATAGTGAAGGTACTTTTGTCCTTCCTTTCTAGTTGAAGCTGTTGGCACTGCATGCTTATTCTGCATCTTCTCAACGCACACTGATTTGACCATCTTGAGTGTACAGTCAACAGTTTACTACCGATGTACACCGCATGTTGTGCTTGTTCTTGAAGTTGGTTGTGCTGCACGCTTGCTCTCCACCATCTTAGTGCACGTTGATTCAGTCATCTTTAGTGCACAGCCAGCTGCTTACTACTGTTATATCTTTGTATTGTAAAATTTGCATTTGTGCTTTTATTAAGAATGTCTGGCGTTCCCTGGCAACCTGCTTTCTCTATGTCGCATGGTTTTGGAATGCAAAGGAGGGCAGTTGTTGGAAGCAGCCCCTGGCGCTGGATCAAGGGTCGTGTCACCCTACTAATAAATCTATATTTAAACCATCCTGAGGGGGTCTTGTCTTCAAAAACCTGCGTTGAGGATAGGATGGAAGCCTACCCAAGGACCCCAAGACTTTTAACAAGAGTGTGCTGTTGTTTTGGCGTCTTCCCGTTCATCTGGGAACGAGAACTTTCATCTGACCCTTGATCAGAGAATAAGGAACATTCTCGTTCTTAACCAAGCAAGCGGCTAGAGTGAGGTACGTGTGGGTGCTGTAAGCGTGGTACCGTGCACGGCGTTTAGCGGGCTCCCTGCTGGTTTTTTGGCAACTGTCAGTAGATCACTGCCAGCGCATCACGAAGTGTGGCGAGAGAGCGCCGCAGCTTGGATGACGTTCGCCTGATGTGAGGCTTGGATGACGTCCGCATTGGAGTGATGCTGCCCCACGCATCTTTGCGCCTGTGTGAGGGCGTGCTGCCATCTTGGACTCAGGCAAGCATGCAGTAGTATTACGCACGTGCCACCATTTTAGGAGAGGAAAAGCCGTTCTATCTAGTGTTGACTTCGCACTAGTGATGCGTTTACCAGCAGGCGAACAGTCATTTATCTAGCAGCTGTTCAGCCTCATTATTGCTCATCATTGAGAGCGGTGATGTGCACATCTATTTTTGAAAGCCGGTAAAAACTTGCGCAACGTGCCAACAAGGAAGCCCAGCGTCGGTGATACGCTCACCGTTTGTGATTGGAGTCTAGTCACGGCATGTCATCTGAAGATTAAGGGCAATGAACCCGGGTGATACGCACACTGTGTGCCAGCCAAGGGCATTGCGTGTCCCACGTTTCTTTGAATTGCTCGGTGACACGCACACCTTTCAAACTGTGAGGGGCAAGTTCTGAACTACATTGTTTTTGTAGTGTTATACTGCTATCTTCGTTAAGGCATCATGACGACGCAGTCTGTTCCTGCACCACCTTTGTTCCTGCAAAGTCCTGGCCAGCCATGCATGGGTTGGGAGGATTGGAGGGAAACGTTTGAGACGTAGCTAGAGGCCTTTGGGGGTGATGCGTACGTGGCAAAGAGGAAGTTGGCCATCCTCCAACATTGTCTGGGCTTATAGGTAAGAAATGTTTTGAAAACCTTACCGACCATAGAAGGAAGGGACGCAGATGAAAAATTCTGATGAGGATAGTTGGGATGGTGGTGTGGATGTGTATGAGGTAGCTTTGAAGGCTCTATAAGAGAATTTTGGTAAGGAATTAAGCGTTGTAGTGGAGAGGCACAAGTTTTTTTCACGTACTCAGTTACAGGGGGAGTCTATTGAACAGTATGTAGCGAATCTGAGGAGGTTACCAATTACCTGCAAATTCAAGGACCTGAGGGATAAAATAATTAGGGATCAGATGATAAATAGAATGTTTAACATTAAAGTGCAAGAAAAGTTACTGGGCATGAAGGATCCCACGTTGGAGAAAACCATAGAGGTAGCGAGAAGAATGGAAAATACCTCTAGGTAAGTGAAGGAGTTGGGAGGTGCCAGTTCCAGACAGGACAACCAGGAAGAAGCAGTTCACAATGTGAACAGCATAAAGAAGGGGGTTAGAAAGGGTGATGAGGCAAGAATTAGCGAAAGGAAACAAGAAGGGGTGAAAGTCAAATTCAAGGTTTGCTTCAGGTGTGGTAGTTCGAGGCACACAGCTGAGGCAAACCATTGTCCTGCGGCCAAGAGAAGGTGCTACAAGTGCAAGAAAATGGGGCATTTTGCGAGGGTGTGCAAAGTCAATGAGTCGCCTAGCTATAATAAATCTGTACATTTGATAAAAGAGGCAGCGTTGTCAGAAAAGGAAGACATTTTGTGTGAAAGTCAAGAGGAGGAAGTGGAGGTACTGATGATTGAAGCTGTAAAAGTCCTTAGTTGTAATAGAGGCAAGATTGATAGTTATCGCCCTCCGAAGTGTATGATTAAGGTTAATGGGAAGGAGGTACAGATCTGGGCTGATTTGTGCTCCCCTTTCACCATTATTGACAGAATCACTTGGGAGGGTTTGGATTTTGGTTTGGATGGGTTATGTGCTACCGATGTGACACCTGAAGGGTATTGTGGAGATAAATTACCTGTTTTGGATTACGTCACGCCTGAAATGTGCTTCCAGGACTGAAAAACTGTGGGCAAACTTTACGTCGTGGAAAAAGGAAGATCCCTACTCAGTTGGAAGGAACAGCGGGCTTTGGATATCATTTTGGATCCTAATCATCCAGAGCAGGTTTTACTGATGTCATCTTCTGACACCAACGTGTGGGTCACCAAGTTTCCTGAACTTTTTAAGAACAGTTTAGTGTGCTTGAAGAAATTCCGACAAGGCATTATATTGAAAGATAATGCTGTGCCTGAAATGCACAAAGTGAGAAATGTTCTATTGATGTTGAGAGACAAACTAAAAGAGGAGTTACACAGGTTGTGCAGAGAGGAGGTAATAGAGCCTTTAGAGAGTGGTTGAGTCCAATTGTCATAGCAAGGAAACCCAATGGGAACATCCGTATGTGCATTGATCTGAGGGATCTGAATGGCAACATCTGGATCGATCGTCATCCTCTCCCTCGCAACAATCAAATGTTGGCGAGTGTGAAGGAGGTACGTGTTTTACCAGGTTAGATCTTTCCAGTGCCTACCATCAGGTGTTATTGCATGAAGAGTCGAAACATCTGACCTCATTCATCACGCCTGAAGGAGCTTTTCGTTCGTCTGTATGCCGTTTGGGCTAGCTTCGGCTCCTGCCGTTTTCCAAAGGATCATATAGAGTTCATTGGTGGACCTGGAAAACTTATTGGTGTTTCAGGACAATTTTTTAGTGTGGGGGTGTGACAACGGTCAACATGACGAGGTTTTGGAAAAGGTTTTAGAAAGACTATTAACAGCAAAAGAACAAACGGCTGACCAAGGTTAAGCACATCACATCCATATGTACAGTCTATTTAAAGATGGTCAATCGCTTCCAGCAGCCGCCGTCCAAGGATGCAGATAATAGCAAAATGTTCAAGAATAAGGAAGGTGCACTCGATGCGAAGTCAATCAATCAGGCGAAATTTGTCCAAAATTACTTCCTTTATTTAAGTTAATCATAAAAATCTGGCACACAGCCAACGCGTTTCGTTCCCGGTTGCCAGAGGGAACTTCGTCAGGGCTGTAACAATTATAAAAAAACACAACATAACATAAATAGCACATAACATAAACACTACAACAATAATAACAACATCACAAACTTAAAATGACCCACATGTTACCACAAATATATAACACAATCAACATACAATAAATACACAATTTAACATTAATAAAACATATATATTTTGCACCAAAAACGCCAACTCATAATTCCAAAAGAAGACAACAGACAAATAATCATATAATCAAAGATCAGACAGAAGGCTAAGATGGATAAACATATAAATATATACAATACCATTATATTAAGCAGTAAAATGATACATAACTAAGAAGATAACAACACATGATATTATCGAAAGAGACCTAAAAAGCCCCACACGCAAAGCTATATACAGAGTGGGATAGAGATATAAACCCAGACAGAAAGAGTGAGTATGACAGGATTACCACAGTAACAAGATGCCGTACTGGTAGGAGAGTATACTATTTCTCACCTCAGAAATATCTGACTAATGAATCTGTATGTAGTTGCTTGTAAGAAGATATACAGTTCCAATTCACGGTACGCATCACATCAGAACTGGGCATATGTTATAAAATCTATAATGGAAAGGAAATGTAAACGCATGTACCATCTCGTAAATAGCATCAAGAGTGGCTAATCATAAGCATCAAGAACTGGGTACAAAACAGCCTGTTCTTATTAAAAATACAGAGGGGGAACTCCTCAGATCCAACCCTCTAAAAGTTCTTAGTTGTCACCATCGCCCCGCTAACCAAAGGGTTTTGGGCTTCAAGAGCATCATAAGCAATTCATATATCACAGACTCACCTCAAATCAAAGAAGCACAAGGTTCATAGTATCAAATATGTTTGAAAGCACAAGAGTCCATGGATGGCTCCAAGTTCAAAGAGCTAAATGGTAGATGGTTTGTGGTGTAAGGTCTGTTAGGAGAATAGACAATAAAAAAAACATTGCAAGATGTATATGTCAATGAAACGAAAAAAGACAAAAACATTGATATATATTCGATCAAGTGAGTACAAAACCACCACAAATTGAAATTCGAGATAAAACACCACTGCGAATGGTAAAGGGCCACTAGCTTACACATGCCAAATCAACAAAAACCAGATTACGAGAAATGAGCAGCCATTGCATCTATGGGCACACGCATGATGTGCATACAGTAATATCTCCAAGTATGAGAGACCCATATCACATAAAGGGTCACCCTCGCATCCAAGTACGCACGCATGATGTGCATACAATAATATTTCTAAGTATGAAAAGATAGTCACATGTCCAAGTATAAAGGAGGAACAGGCACCACAGAGCCATACACGTAAGTGGCACTGGTTCTAATGCCTGTGTAGCTGTATGGACCCATCTGCCATGTGTAAAATATAAAATTTCTTGATATAAGTTACGAGATAACATCAATGTCGACAACCAGGGAGTGAGTGAAAAGCACACAGTAATGTGTGATACGTAACAAATCTATATATAAATTCCAAACTAAGAACGCGGGCAGGCAAAGAATAAATAAACTGCGTGCTATGAAAATGTAAAAATCCGGTAGGCATAACACAACCACTACGCATTGTAGGGCGTGTGCAATTGAAGCAGTGTCAATAAAGCAAATGCGCTATAAATGGCAGTACCGAGTCCATTGCCTATGTTGCAAGAACTCCACAATACACAGTATTTAAGCATACAAATCCTAGATTAGCATATAAAACACTAACAGTACCAACAAGGTGATTAGCGCTCTGTAGCAGGTACACATACAAAGCACTCATTTACGCAAATACAAACGAGCGGGAAAAAGAATCATTTTTCCAACACGCACTAAAGTGTGTTTCGCATTACAGCAGAGCTTACCGTTACGGAGCGAAAAGTTCGGATCACGGCATAGTAACCGGCATGGCTATAGTACGAACGAAGGCGCCGTTATTTGAAGCCTACATGACCCTGCGTAAGCCAGCGTCGCCAGATCACATGGACGTCGACAGATAACAAACATCGAAAAGGGACAACACGGAAGGAGGAAAGGAGCAGAAGGGACCGGCCATCTTGTAGTTCCCAAACGCCCACCCTGCGTTACAACGCATCATGTGTTAGTAGACACAAAGGAGGGTAAGGGCGATAAAAATATACGAAAGAATCGAACTAGCAGGCGTCGGCCATCATTAAAGTCCCACACATCGGCCAGAGGATATAAAGCCCATAGTGTGATAATAATACAAATCACCACATACGTAAAAACAGGAAATTAAACCAAGAATAAGCAAGTGTGAGTGATAGAATATGAAATATTGAAATTAACAACAGCAGAACAGGAAAAATAAAAAGAACAATTCCACAAAACATTCAAATATGATATGTTTACAAAAATAACATGTCAATTTATCAGAACATAAACAATCTTAACCTAGCCATTTTCAAACCTTAACGGGGTTTAAACAAATTGTGAGGTTACATTAACAGACCATATGTACAATAAAGCCTTATATAAATTGTACCTCGAATGGACAGATAATGTACGCCCTGCTGATAGCCTCAAATTACCTTTACCCAAGGAAATATTGCAGCTCCCTGTCGGTATTGTGTCCCATCAGGGTGGCTTTAAGGCGACAGATCCATTTGGCCTCCTTTTGCCTGACCAAGAGTTTGCGGTTCCCACCTCTATTACCAATTGGTACATGGTCAATACCATGAAACCAAAAGGTATTGTCATTGGGGTGTACATCCCTATAATGATCACTTAGGGGGTATCGGCTGTCTCTATTAAATATTGCCCTACGATGTTCCTGTATGCAAATTTTTAATGGTCGGACTGTACTTCCTACATAGATACTACCACATTTGCAACCTAACACATAGATCACATGTGTGGTGTTGCAATTCATAAAATGCGCTATGTTATATGACAAGGAAGTATTGTATGTAAAGCATATAGTTTTGTTTTGACCAAAGGGACAGATGTTGCAGGATCCGCATGTAAAAAAAACAAGTGGTTTAGAAGGTAACCAAGTCTCTTGTTTCTGGGTAACATAACTGGGACATAAAGCATTCCGCAGTGTTCTCCCCCTACGGTAGGTCAATGAAGGTGTATTGGTTATGCATTCCTAAGACCAGGTACATCCTGAAGAAGACCCCAATTCTTTTTTAAGATGTTATAAACCTTACAGCTATTCGTGTTGTACTGTGTAACTAGACTCACCGCCCTCTCATTCGCAGTCCCACTAGGTGTTTTGGGTTTGTCACGAAGGGTGTCTTCCCTGGTTAGATGTTGTACCTTCTTAATAGCTTTGTCCAAAATGTCTTTTTTATATCCTCTTTTCAGAAATCTCTTTTTGGATTCGAGAATATTGCTCTGTAGGTGTCTTCCTCACTACAATTCCTGCGTATTCGCGTCATCTCGCCATAAGGGATATTGGTGATGACAGAACGCGAATGTGCACTGCCAGCGTGGAGAACCCCATTGCATGCCGTTTCTTTCCTATACAATGTACTCTGGATGGTCTCATCTCTGATATAAAACTGTATATCAAGGAAGTTTATTTTTTCTTTGTCCCAGGTCATTGTGAATTTAACATTGTAAGCATTGGCATTAAGAGACGTGAAGTATTGCTGTAGCTGCTCAATGGATCCTGACCATAGACAGATAATATCGTCTATGTACCTCCCCCAGTATACAATATGTTCCGTCCAGGGGGAGGCACGACGGCTCCAGGCATACTCCCTCTCAAACCACCCCATAAAGAGGCAGGCGTAAGAGGGAGCGAACCTGGAGCCCATGGCAGTCCCAAGTATCTGCTGAAACCAGCATCTGTCATGTAGAAAAAGTTATTGCTCAAAATGAGATCAATCATTTCCACAATCATCTCGTTAAATTCATAAAGGTTAGCACTCTCTTTGTCCAGAAATGATCTTACTGCCAATACCCCAAATTCTTTTAGTATACAGGTGTATAGACCTACAACGTCAAGAGTGAGAAATATGAGGTCATCGGACCATTGAAAGTCATTTAGCTTGACAAGAATGTCCTTACTGTCTCTAATAAATGACGGTAGGTTGACAACGTATTTTTGGAGCCTTAAATCAACAAATTCTGAGAGCTTTTCAGTAGGTGATCCCACCCCTGTAATTATTGGACGCCCCGGGGGGAAGGGCCCCCCTTTATGAATTTTGGGCAGAATATAGATACACGGATATGTAGGACAATTTACCCTGAGATATCTAAATTCGTCCTCAGTTAACAAAGCAATATCCTTCCATTCACTTAATTTTGGATTAATTAATGTTGTTAGTTTCTGAATTGGATTAGCAGGTATTCTCTTATAACATTGTTCATTGTTCAATTGGCGTTCAATTTCCGACATGTAATCACACTGATTCATGACCACAACATTACCGCCCTTGTCTGCCTCTCTTATGACAATAGTGTCATCAGATCTCAATCTATTCAAGGCTTCCCTTTCTTTGGCGGTAATGTTGTGGTTAACAGATGATGGAGATTTCCTAGATGTTTCCTATTTGTACAGATCTTTAGTAACCTTGTCATAGAAGACGTCTATATTAGGATGGTATTTACTGGCGGGCACAAATTTAGATCTTGGTTTTAATCCACTGTCCATTTCGTAGTTCTGTTGGATCTCAAAGTCATTAAGTAACATAGACATCTCAGGATTAACACCATCACCTAAACTCAACAACAGTTGGACATTCCGAATATCAGCAATGGTCTGTGTTGTACCAACAGGATTATTACTGCGCTCAATGTTTTTAGCAGTTTGCTGTGAGAAATAGTCCCTTAGTTTTAACACTCTAACAAATATATACATGTCAATATGAACATTAGTTAGATCACCACTTTGGGTGGGGCAAAAATTCAGACCTTTACTCAAGATAGACAGTTCATCTTTGTCAACCATTTTATTCGACAAATTTACAATTTTCAAGTCATAATCATCAGTCATGTCCTCACATCCTGTGAGGTTGCAATTCATGGTTTCGATCTCGCTGCTGCATTTGCTTTGTTCAATGTTCCTCGACCTATAACTGCCTTTTGACCTCCTGCCTCCCCTCCGGGTTTTGGCTGGTCTCTCTTCTGTTGCAACCTGCTGCTTATTCGAAGTTTGGCGAGCTCCTTCTGAAAAGAAGAAGCTCCTTCCCCTAAAGGGGTCTCTTGTGTAACATTTGAAGCTATACTACTCAGTGATGACGAAGAGGCACTACTGATGGAACGTGCCTCATCACTCTCTTCTCTTTCCTCACAGGATCTTTTTCTCTGCTCCCCTCCTTGGACATTATCGAATTTTTGGGCGAATGTGTACACGCGCCCATCACGATAATCTCTATCGTCTCTCCTGATCTTTTTGAGTTTCTTATCTTTGAGATATACTTGGTATTCCTCCATAACTTTCTTAAGGATAGCAACATTTTTGTTAATAAGATCCTTTTGTTCCATTGCATTGATTTCTTTTTCTATATTCTCTATTTCTCCCTGTAGTTTCTCTCCTTTTTCTCTTGCATGGCGTATCAAAATTTGCATCATTATTTGAGATGCATTTTCAAGGTTACCTTCCCATTCATTGAGGAGATCCTCACTGAGGTCCTCAAACGTAGGGAAGATCAAGATTCTTAGCCCTCTTGGAATTTTCTTATTGCTCAAATACTGTTGGAGTGTTATCCCGTCCCACCAACAGGATAACTCCTGTTTCTTTAATCGCTCAAGTCTGAGAAAAAGTGATTTTAAACTAGTAGTAGTTGGCGTTCCTTCTGTACTAGGGGCATTCATGGAACTAGTACTGAATAGGTTTTAGGCCATCTCTTCTCTACCATCTTGAAATCGAGACATTTTATATTCGTAAGTCACAAACCGGAATGAGTGCAGAACGGTCTATAAAGGATTAACAGCAAAAGAACAAACGGCTGACCAAGGTTAATAAGATCCTTTTGTTCCATTGCATTGATTTCTTTTTCTATATTCTCTATTTCTCCCTGTAGTTTCTCTCCTTTTTCTCTTGCATGGCGAATCAAAATTTGCATCATTATTTGAGATGCATTTTCAAGGTTACCTTCCCATTCATTGAGCCACTCTTGATGCTATTTACGAGATGGTACCTGCGTTTACATTTCCTTTCCATTATAGATTTTATAACATATGCCCAGTTCTGATGTGATGCGTACCGTGAATTGGAACTGTATATCTTCTTACAAGCAACTACATACAGATTCATTAGTCAGATATTTCTGAGGTGAGAAATAGTATACTCTCCTACCAGTACGGCATCTTGTTACTGTGGTAATCCTGTCATACTCACTCTTTCTGTCTGGGTTTATATCTCTATCCCACTCTGTATATAGGTTTGTGTGTGGGGCTTTTTAGATCTCTTTCGATAATATCATGTGTTGTTATCTTCTTAGTTATGTATCATTTTACTGCTTAATATAATGGTATTGTATATATTTATATGTTTATCCATCTTAGCCTTCTGTCTGGTCTTTGATTATATGATTATTTGTCTGTTGTCTTCTTTTGGAATTATGAGTTGGCGTTTATCTTTTTGGTGCAAAATATATATGTTTTATTAATGTTAAATTGTGTATTTATTGTATGTTGATTGTGTTATATATTTGTGGTAACATGTGGGTCATTTTAAGTTTGTGATGTTGTTATTATTGTTGTAGTGTTTATGTTATGTGCTATTTATGTTAAGTTGTGCTTTTTATAATTGTTACAGCCCTGACGAAGTTCCCTCTGGCAACCGGGAACGAAACGCGTTGGCTGTGTGCCAGATTTTTATGATTAATTTAGAAAGACTATTGGATGCTGGTCTCACGATCGGTCTTGAGAAATGTAAGTTTGGGTTGAAAGAGGTAGAGTATTTAGGTCACAGTCTAACCTGCGAGGGAATCAAGCCCAAGCGTAGCTTAGTGGAGGCCATTGAGAATGCACCTTCCCCAGGAGACAAGGATCAACTGAGGTTGTTCCTTGGTATCGTGGAGTACTACTCCAAGTTTGTGCACCATTTTACTGATAAGGTACAAGAGTTAAGGAATCTTATGAAGAAGGGGTGAAAATTGAGTGGACGGACAAGTGTCAACAGGCCTTTGATGAGTTGAAGAAAAGCATAGCGAGTGCGGTCACTTTGAAGTCTTTTGATCCGGGTGATGAGACCATTACTACTGCTGATGCAAGTAATCACGGCCTAGGTGCTGTTCTCATGCAGGTGCACGAGGGCAAGGAAATGGTGGTAGCTTTTGCCTCTCGTACTTTAAGAGGAGCTGAGCACACCTACTCCACAGTAGAGAAGGAGGCCTTGGAATGTTAGTGGGGGGTGCAACATTTTCGGATCTATGTGTGGGGTACCAAGTTTCAGTTACGCACTGATCACAAACCATTGGTGGATTTATTCTCTACGAGAGGTGCAGGTAGGACCACTCCTAGGATTGCTAAATGGCTTTTTCGCCTTCAGAAATACATGTTTGAAGTGAAGTATGTGCCAGGTGCAAAAAACATCAATGCCGAATGTTTATCCAGCTTACCGTTGGAGTGGGGGCAGTATGAAGAAGATGAATGGATGGTGGCAGAAGTGAAGGATGTGTGTGGTGCCATTAGTGAGGAAGAGTGGAAATTGGCAGTTGCTGAGGATTGTGTCTGCGTCAAGCTTATGGAGGCATTGCGCCATAAGCAAGGGTGGAAATTGCACAAGGACTTGGAATCCTTCAAACTTATCTGGTCCGAATTGGAGGTTATTGAGGGCGTTGTGAGAAGAGGTAGTCGGTTAGTGGTGCCCACCGCGCTGAGGGAAAGGTTGTTGACGCTCATGCACGAAGGGCACGGTGGAATGTCCGCCATGAAAAGAAGAGTCAGAGAAGATTTCTGGTGGCCAGGAATGGACAGCCAAATTGAGAGGTATGTGTGGGATTGTATCGCTTGTGCATGTAGCGACAAATCTCATACTACACAGGAGACGACCATAAGTCCATTACCTTTGCCTAAGCATCCGTGGAACAAAATCGCCATTGACATTTGTGGGCCTTTTGAAAACCTTAACGTGAGTGAAAAATATGCCATTGTCATGGTTGATTACCTTTCAAAATGGCCTGAAGTGGCATTTGTACACGGGATGGTTACACCGCATGTGGTACATCTTGGGTATGGAGAGAATCTCCCTTTCCCTAACGAACAAAGGCAATTTGTTTTCTAAGCTCTGGACACCCTTTTTGTCATTGTTATCTTCCGAATTCAACAAAATAACATGCCCTAAATATTTGAGACTGTTACGCCTTACTGAAAAGGAGCAAGAGGTCTCTCAGCGGTAACGGCATGGCATCGCCATAAATGGGTGGGGGAGCGGGAGGAGGGGGGTGAGCTGGGGGAGCGGGGTCTTGGGGGGAGGGTTGGTTGTTGTTGTCATTATTTGTACTCTACAGCTTTACCCACAATGTGGATGGCCAATGCGCAATGTATCGCTGGGATATGTGTGTTAGTGGACAAAATCAATAAAGAAACGTTGAACCTGGAAGTGGCATTTGTAAGAGAAGTTAAGATGAGTTTGGTGATTTCTTTTTGTGAAGACATCTTCCGGAGGGAGGGCTGTACTGCGGAAATCGTGACGGACATTGGTCCCCAATTCATGTCTGAAGAGTTTGAGAGGTTTTTGATCAATTGGGGAAGGAATCAAGCATACCAAAACTCCTGTTTACCATCCATGAGGAAACGGTTTAGTCGAACGGTTTAATAGGGTGTTGGTGGAATGCATCCAACTGGCGTGTGTGGGTGACATATGCTGGAAACGGCAAGTCAAAGACATGTTGTGGAACTACAGAACCACTTCTCATTCAGTGACCAAGGAGACACCTTTCAGTTTGCTCAAAGGCAGGGTGCCATGCACTGTAGCTGTTACGGCATGGATGAACAGAGCAGGGAGGCGGAGTGTGGATCTGAAGCTCTTGCAGGGAAGGGTGAATGAGTATAAGAAAGGCATATAGTCAGAGACAGGAAAATTATTAAGCCTGGGAAATGGTTTGAGATAGGCATGTTTGTGAGAGTGTTCCAGGGTGACAGAGTTAGGAAAGGTTTGTCGAGATGATCTTGTCCCAAAGGGGTGGTAGATGTAAAAGGAAACAGTGTGAAATTGTCTGATGGTAGATGGTGGAATACCAGAAAGGTATCCGTGTGCAGTGCGACCAAACAGGCGGAGTGGTTGTGGTTCCAAGGCTGTGTGGGTGTGACTTCCAATGCAGAAGTATTCGACCCTGCTGTGAGAGGACGAAGTAGGTGCACCAAATCGAGACCCAAAAAGTTAGATGACTCTGTGTACACATAGAGGCCAATGTTCTAATGTCTGTTTTGCGTTCGCATGTTTTCTTTCTCCTTGCGGTTTTTGCTTAAGGAGGGAGATGTGTTATATCTTTGCATTGTAAAGTTTGCATTTGTGCTTTTATGCAGAATGTGTGGCGTTCCCTGGCAACCTGCTTTCTCTATGTTGCATGGTTCTGAAATACACAGGAGGGCATTTGCTGGAGGGAGCTGCTGGTGCTGGATCAAGGGTTGTTTCACCATACTAATAAATCTACATTTAAACCATCCCGAGGGGGTCCTGTCTTCAAAAACTACCAGTGTACGATGTAAGTTGTACTTATCCTTGACTGGAATCTGGATGGAGTTTTAACATTTCCTTGAAGGAGGATGAACATGTACATCTGGTAACCTCTATGTTCAGTTTTTTTTTCATATATAAAGTGCTTTCCAGTTGATGCCTGCCATCCGTTAACAAAGTCATTGTATCATAAACGCTTTTCAGGATTGGGAAGTTTACAGTGTACACCTCATGCGATTTGACTTATTCTGTTTCTTCATGACATTATCTTAAATGCTGCCATTTTTCCTTCTTTCAATGCCTTTTGGCTCAATCATGTTTAACCCCTTAAGCCCGTCATTTTAACATGCAAGCTGTCACTCTTTCATATTTTCTAGAAATATTGGGCAAACTTACTGTCAGTTGGGGTTTTTGGTTTGACGCCTTTGAGACATAATTGGGGGTAATTGTAGCCTCCAGATTCAGAGCTGAGAGAAAAAAATGTTGGCTTCTACTCTCTTTTGGTTTTGAAGGAAGGTCAACGTTCAAACATTTACCTGATCTAGTGCCAGGTGAAGTACTGGACGAGTACCAGGCTGCTGTAAAGAAACTTCAACGAAGATCTGACAAACAGCCCAGCTTGATAGTGTTAAGAAACAATTGTTTTTAAACGTAAACAGAGTGTGGAGGAGGATGTGGATTCCTACATATCAGCCCTTCGCAGATTGATCTCCGAGTGTCACTGTGACAACTTCACAGCCCAACTAATCCAAGATCAATTTGTTAGTCATTGCAAAGATAAGCAGATACGCCAAAAATTGTTGTCTGCGAGCAATCCTTCTCTGGAGAAATACGTCAAAATAGCCAAGAGCATCAATATTTCTCAAACCTTGGTCAGGGAATGGGATAAAATCTGGCAAATCATTATGTAGAAATTCTGAGTTTAGCAAGAAAGACACTGGTTACAAACCTTTGAAGGGGAAAAGTTTTCCCACTTACATATGTTTTCATTGTGGTGATCCACCTCCTACCAAGGTTGGCAGATCCCTCACCAAAATGGAAGTTCTTCATTTAGTGTGATTTCAGTTCTTACAGTAGTATTCATTTACTATTAAAATGTAGTATTCATTTAGTATGCATGAAGACTGAGGGGCCGATTCCGATCTCGGCCGGTAGGGCACCGAATCAGATTCGGCTTAACCGGATCCGATTCGGAGCCCTCTTTCCCGACCGATTCGTACGTGCGTCCGGCCGAGCGAGTACGATGCGAGCGCGCGCGAAATCGCCGACCGACTTGTTCGCGGGTCCGAACCGCTCCGACCGACTCGCACGGACACGACTCGCACCGCGCAATGGAGACGTTCCCCGGCCGGGCAAGTACGATGCGCGCCTCGAGCAGTCCGACCGACTCGCGCCGTCCGGCTCGAAAGAGCAGTCGGAGCCGGACTTTGGGGGTCCGTGTCGGACCCCCCTGTACGCGTAGCCACGCGAGTCGCACACAGGGGGGACCCATGGGTCCCCCCTACCTGTGCATCTACGCCGCGAGTCGCATCGAGGCGTACCCACTGTAGGGGGCGCCCTTGTTCACCTCGCACCCATTGAGTCAATGGGAGCCCGCGTATGCGTTGTACGTCCGGCTCCCATTGACTTCAATGGGAGTCCGACCGACTCGAGTCCGATTGCATGCGTGCGCATCGTACTCGTTCGGTCGGACTGCCAGAGTCCGATTCGGTCGGAAATCTCTCCGGGTCCGGCTCGGTCGGAGTGATTTCCGGCCTGAATCGGAATCGGCCCCTATGTAGTATGCCCACAAGTCGACATATGTAAATGAGGGAATACTAGTTCTACTCAACTACCCTTCAAATACATGATGAACACTTCAATTGATTGCTAAAAGAAGACTAGTAGTATTCCAGAAGAATAGTATTTGAAGCTTAGTAGTATTCTGATAGGGTTTATTTGTAGCTCTTATGTTATTTCAAGGGCAAAATGAAGGCTAGTCTCATTGCTTGTGACCACTATTTGAAGACTAGTGGTATTCTTTGTGAGCAATATCTGAATACTAATGGCAATGATTGTGAAGACTCAAGTAAGACTAGCAGAATTTAAAGTGAATGTTAATTAAACACAAGTCGTATTCACTCTGATTAATTTATAGTAATTTAATTGATTTGATTGCTTGCATAGGGCTTCTCTTAATGATGCCTTTAGGACTAAATTTTATTTGTTACATGTTTTAGGAGTCAATGATTATAATCTGCCTGTTACAAACTCATTAGTCATACATTCAGCAAGCATTTTATGACTGTGGTAGGTGGAATATGAGTTTGTTTTCAGATTACCCAGAAGGAACAATTGTGCAAAATTGAATTAGTCGCCAGATAAAAACGTAATTGTTCTAATTTCTCCTGTGTTGATTTTCCACCTGACTCTATTAATGTTGTAACTTAGAAAAAATATTTGCTAAACACATTTGTACAAGGCTTTTATGGCATTGACTTGTAAAATTTTCTTAAGAAAATGCAGGTGGACACAAGTGTGTGAGATGACATTTTAATAATAGTAGAAATTTGCTGATTGGTAGAACATATAATGTGATAATTGTAAACCACATTATTAATATAAATGTCTGCATCACAGGTTTGAATGGAGTAATAGTCTATAAAAAACGGGACAAATATCACCAGTCCATCTGATACATCTGAACCAGTAAATATATTGCTATCAAAATCAACAAAGCTTATAAAGTTTGATTTCATTACAAGACCGGAGGCTACCATTATGCATATTTCTTTTAATGTAACTCCAAGCAGCCACTTGAAAGCATTACATCACAAAGTGAAAAGGTTCCAGAACAGAACATTAAGTCCATACAATAACCATGAACACAGAACAGTCTGTCTCTTTTAAATGAGGCTCCAAGCAGATAAGTTCATTTTCTATTACTCTCCATTTTTTACTAACCTTGCTATCTTTTATCACCTTTCTAATACTATTTATTAATATCACCCAATAGACCTTTTGAGGAACTACTCCCCTCTCCTTCTCCTTTAACAACTACTGTTCTCCAATTTACGGAGATCAGCTTCCCCTTGCGGAGACGATCCCCTCCCTCCTCCCTCTCCTCACCGGAGATTCCTCCCTGCTCCTACTTCACTTCTGCTTTTGTTTCCTTACTTTGAAGCTGAGCCGGCGCGTCTTCTATCTCCTCCGCGCACCGCTCATAACCATCTCATACTAATCGGTATAATTCATACTTGGAGAGAGCCCCGCCGACTACCGGCGTCTCTCTCCACTATTTCCCCTCAAGTGCGAGTCGGAATCGGGCTCTCTCTCCGTTTTAGGAGTAGAGGAAACCCCCTTAGAGGAATATACCTTGGCAATGCGCACGTGACGTCGTCCGGTTGCCAAGGCTCTTTCCTCTACACAATGATAACTCTCTCGCTCCTTTACGAGGCAAAGACCTCGTTTCTTTAGTCACCGGGCACACGTTCCCATAGTTATCGGCAGCAGCTGATCGCACAAGCATACAATGACAGTTGCTCTTCTCCGACGATCAGCTGCTGCCATACATTACGAAAATACACGTGAGTACTCGCAAGTTATTTATACCGATTCTGACATTCATCTTCAATATTTAACAAAGAGCCTTTCAATCATAAAGTCAGCCTTAATGATTTGTCTTCAGTTAAAGAGACTAATCTGATTCAAGCTTCTCCTACAATGTTTTAAGAGCTATGATTATTCTTTATTAAGGTTTGACTGCCCTTAATACCTTTATTTAAATAACAAAATTACATTGGCATTCTACTTATTTTTAAACAAATTAATTTTATTTATTAAGCAAATTGAAGAAATTTTGCTAACTGAACCTTTTTTATTACCTAATATTACTAAAATGTCTGACATCGACTCTGATGATGCGGTTGCCCCCATCCCTAATATGAATAACGAGGCTTTCAAAAAAATTATTCACAGAGAGATGAGATCCTGCATGTTGGAGACTTTAAATCAAGTCATGTCATCCAAAAGATCCCTCCCTACAGAGGAGGATGACGCTATAGAAAGCCAAAACCTACAAGTCATTGGCGATCGCTCTGAAAATAGGGGGAAGAGACTAAAAAAGACCAAAAATATCGAATACCCAAACCCCCTGAGCACAATGGGAGGTCCTAGCACCTCAAAGAATACGGGAGGTCTCAGCACCTCAACACTGAATGGAGGTCCTCGCACCTCAAACGTCTCAGGTGTCCGTAGCGACACAAACTATCCTGGTGTCCTCAGCGGCACAACACATATGGGTGTCCTTAGCGGCACAAATTATGTGCTCACTACAATGTTACAGACAACGAAATGGAGGATGACGAGACTACTAACATCTTTGATGAATATGCCCTCGATCTTGATGAAGACGATCACGAATTTAATAGCCAACCTACTGAGGACGAACTTCCCTCTTCTTCCAAGGACAATACTACTAACCCCTTGGGTGAAGAAATGTTCTCACCCTACAATATTAAACATCCGAGAAGCTCGGAATGGTGGCCACAAGATCATGTGGCCAAATTTATTAAGAAATGGCTCAGGAACCTACTTGAGAAAGACACCCGTAACATTCTTAAAGCTGAATGCTCAAGACCCTCCATTCAGGAGAAAATATGTCAGACCCACAACCTCGATCCGGAATTAATTAAATTCCTCTTTAAACTCAGGAGAGACCCCAGGTAAGGGATGGGGAGATCACTTAAATCCTGTCAAGACCGTCTACTCGACGTCCTTGGTGCCCTAGCCAGGATTATAGATACGGCTGAGGAAAGCCATATTACTGGGACCACCCTCGATACCGAACTAATCAAGGGTTGGAGCCAGAGAGCAATGATCCTTCTCGGAAATGCTAATGCCAGCCTTAACGCTGAAAGAAGAAGGGTAGTCCTTACCAAAATAAACCCAAAACTGAGCGATATGGCGGACAAAGAACCTTCCCAAAACCCTAAAGGTTTACTCTTCGGTGAGGATATGATCAAAACCCTTGGCAAATATGTATCAACCTTCATGGCACTGGACAAAGCACAACACAATATGAGACGTGTGTTCAACCCAAACCTTTTTGGTCAGGCCGGAAGAACGGGCCTTTCCTCCGGCCGCTTCAATTCAAGGCCCTACTCGAGATTCAGAGGTTTTGGAAGAGGCTTCCAATCATCCAACCCTCCCCAATTCTACCCGCAGAGAGGGAGAGGTTCACGCAACAGAGGGTTCAGATCTCGTGAACTACCCAACAACAACTTTCAGAGTGAGTATCTTACCCCCTCTTCCTTCTTCTTCCCCTCAAAAGGTGGGAGGCAGACTCAAATTCTTCCATCAGAATTGGAAATTAATCATTCAAGACCCATGGGTATTAGATACTGTCAAAGGTTTCAAGATAGATTTTGTAGAAATTCCTACACAAACATCTCTCCCGAGAGAGATTCCACCGACAAAGGAACAACAAAAAATAGTAGAGGAGGAAATAACTTCAATGCTTCAGAAAGGGGCAATAATAGAAGTACCTTGGGAGTTAAGGAGATTTGTAAGTACACTCTTCCTCGTCCAGAAAAAAGACAAGGGGTGGAGACCCGTTATAAACCTCAGGGAACTAAACAAGTTTCTGGTTTACAGGCACTTCAAGATGGAGGGCATCCACCTCCTGAGGGACCTGTTATTGGAAGGGGACTGGTTAGTCAAACTAGATTTAAAGGATGCATACTTTACCATCCCGATGGCCAAGAAACATCAACCCTTCCTTCAGTTTATCTGGAACAACCACCTGTTCCAATTTCAAGCCCTCCCTTTCGGGCTTTCTTCTGCCCCCTGGTGTATCACCAAGGTTATGAGGACAATCGCCTCACTCCTAAGAGAAAGAGGTATTCGACTAATTATATACCTGGACGACATCCTCATCATGTCCCAACAACATACACAAATAATTCAAGACCTGAAGACAGTTATGGATCTCATAGAAAGCTTGGGATTCATTATAAACAAAGAGAAATCGATACTAACTCCCTCCAGATCCCTGGAGTTCTTAAGTTTTACCGTAGACACAACAAAATGCCTTCTTTTACTACCCTCAAAGAAAATAACCAAAATTCAAAAGGAAATAAGGTTTGTTTTAAAACAAGAAAGTATAACTCTAAGGGAATTAGTCAGGCTTCTGGGTCTCCTTTCTTCATCTATTCAAGCCATCTTCCCTGGTCCTCTGAATTACCGAGCTCATCAAAGGGTAAAAGCGAGAGCTCTAAGGTCTGGCCTTTGGTACGGAAATCGGATAAGCCTAGATCAGGATGCCAAATCAGAACTGACTTGGTGGCTAGAGAATTTAGATGCCTGTAATGGCAAAGCCATTTTTGGCTCAACACCAGAATTCATCCTGGAATCGGATGCCAACCTTCAGGGTTGGGGAGCTTGTCTTCTCGATCAGAACACAGGTGGTGTCTGGTCACAAGCAGAATCTTCTCATCACATAAAGTACCTAGAACTGACTGCTGGTTTATACGCACTGATGAGCTTCAAGCATTCCCTTCAAGGGAGATCAGTCATTCGGAAGATGGACAATATGTCAGCAGTGGCATATATAAATCGTCTAGGGGGGGAAAAAATCAGCAGATCTCTCCAACTTAGCCAAGAAACTTTGGATGTTTTGCCTAGAGCACAAGATTGCTCTAAAAGCAGAATACCTCCCAGGGAAGACAACCTTTTCTGCAGACTGGAACTCGAGATTCCTATTCGATCACAGTGATTGGAAACTCAACGTAAACACCTGCAGGACTCTCAACAAAATTTGGGGCCCCTTAGAAGTAGACCTGTTCGCAAGCAGACTAACCTTCCAGTTAGAGAAATACTTCAGCTGGATGCCAGACCCGGGTGCTCTTGCAGTAAACGCCTTTCTCCAATGCTGGAAGGAATTCCAAGCATACGCATTTCCACCTTTCGCCATGATTCAGAAGGTCCTACAGAAGGTGAGACAAGAACAATGCTCCCTAGTACTAATAACCCCCTTTTGGCCATCTCAGGCATGGTTCCCCACTGCGCTGGAACTGGCTTGCAACATTCCCTTTTTAATTCCAGCCGAAGTGGAGCTTCTAACAGACGTAGATGGAAGAGATCACCCCCTAGTACAGACCGGGAGTTTGAACCTTCTTGCCTGGAAAGTGTCAGGAAATCCAATGAAGTGTCTGGACTTTCGTCAACAGCTGCTACTCTCCTCGGAGAGTCATGGGCCCCTGGCACACACTATAGGTATAACAACATTTGGAGAAAATGGGTACGTTGGTGCCTGGAGAGGAACCTGGATTCCGTTGAGGCTCCTATCGTACACATAGTTAACTTCCTTGTAGAACAGTTTGAAAAGGGTCTCAGTTATAGAACGATTAATTGTTATAGATCAGCTATCTCTGCTGGTCACGCTCTTGTCAATGGTAAAACGGTAGGTAAGAACGTCAGTTTGTAGAGTCTTAAAAAGTATCAGACTAAGGAGACCCCCTAAATCTAAATACGAGTCGCTGTGGGACGTAAAACTAATTTTAGACCTTTACACAAATTGGCCGGATAACACTCTTTTAGATAGAAAAAGTCTATCCATTAAACTTGCAACCTTGTGCTTAATCTCATGCCGAAGGGCTTCTGATGTCAAAGCTCTCAAAATCACAAATAGATCTTACAATATGTTTGGTGTTAAATTTGAGATAATTAGAAGAACTAAAACTATGTCAGATTCAATTTTTTATCCACGTTTTGACCTATGCAAAAAACTATGTGTTGTAGATTGCATGAAAGAGTACGATTGTAGAATGAATGGTCTTTGTGCTCACGGCGTAAATCAATTACTTATATCCTTCGTCAAACCTTTCAAGGCTATAACTTCTGCTTCTATAGCCAGATGGGTTTAATCTGCAATGAATTTGGCAGGCATTGACTTAAAGAAATTCCAAGCACACTCCCTCAGAGGTGCTATGGCCAGTAAATCCTTCTGGACTGGAGGTAAGTTAGATGACATTCTCAAGGCGGCCGACTGGTCTAATGCAAACACATTTGCACAACACTACTGCAAACCAATTGAACATATGTCTGATGTAGTCTTACAAAGCTACCAACATGCATAATGGTAGCCTCCGGTCTTGTAATGAAATTGCGATTCTCCTATTACCATGACAAGAGAATCTGGATTTCATTAAAGACACAGAGGCTAACATTATCCCACCCTTCCCTTCCCATGGGTGGTTAAGTTTGATTCTTTTTATTAGATGGTATATTTTTATATCAGACTTTTCTTGAAATGATTTATTTAATAACATTTTGACGTATATAGAGTTTTATTGCTTGTCTCTATCACCTCTTCTTCCTTTCATTCCAATGGAGTACTTATACCTCTCTTCATTTCAGGTAACTCTTCATAATTGATTCACCATCCGAAGTCTGGACTTCCTGAGTCTTCATTGATTTTCGTTCTTATTGATTTTAAAGAAGAAGAGCAAAAAAATTAAAAATTAAAATTTAAAGAAGAAGAAGATTTTTAACTATTTCCTGTTCACCACATTTAAAAGAGGCAGACTGTTCTGTGTTCATGGTTATTGTATGGACAAAGGGGCACATGCATCAAGCTAGGCAATTGCGATTCCTTAATAGCTATTATTAAGGAATTGCTATTAAGGAATCGCAATTGCCTATGCATGTAGAAATCGCTTAATGAATAGCGATTCCTAATCATTCCTTAAATGCTACTCGCAAATTGCGAGTCGCAATTAAGGAATACCTACCCATTCATTCCTATGGGCCAGGAGGCCCATAGGAATGAATGGGAAGATATTCACTATTAGCGATTCGCTATTAAAGAATGGCTAATAGCGGGAGCTATTTCAAGGGTGCCAGGGTGTCAAAAGGACACCCTGTTGTACCCTGAAATCTGCATATGAGTACATCTTGCACACACACATGCCCCAAGGGCATGTGTGTGTGTAAATGAAGTTTGAAAAATGAACTTTAGTGCATTTTTCAAAGTTTTTGCAAATTACCATGCAGTTTAACTTCATGGTAATTTGCTCCCCCTATTAGCGAAATCGCGAATTTTTTAACTTTGATGCATTGCATTTAAGGAATCTCAATTTGTGATTCCTTAAATGCAATTGCAATTTAAGGAATAGCAATTTTGCGATTCCTTAAATTGCGATTTCTGCATTTGGGATGATGCATCCCAAATGCAGAAATACTGGTCGCAAACGGGCAGATTCTCAGAATCTGCCCGTTTGCAACCAGTATTTCGGTTGATGCATGTGCCAGTTAATGTTCTGTTCTGGAACCTTTTCACTTTGTGATGTAATGCTTTCAAGTGGCTGCTTGGAGTTACATTAAAAGAAATATGCATAATGTTAGCCTCCGTGTCTTTAATGAAATGCAGATTCTCTTGTCATGGTAATAGGAGAATCGTAATTTTGTGCATATTTTCGTCTTGCATTAATGCACTTGTTGTTAAAGATCCGTTGGTCACTATTTGGGACTTTCCATTGGTGCTCCTTGCAAAGAACCCATACAATTTCTGTAAAATAAATATAAAAGTGGGTATATTAAATATATATATTAACAGGTGGGAACAGTCAAGTCTAGGGATTTTTGTCATGAGCATATCCTTCAGTAAGTGTCCTCCCAGTTCCATTTATCACCTACACCCTACTGACTCAAAATACTACAGCAACACCTTTGGTTTCACCTCAACCCCTCTCAGTGGTGGGCGTTCTTGTTGAGTACACACAGGACTTTGCTTTTGGAAATGTATGCTTTTAACACTTTCAATGGCTAAAAAAAGAAGAAATACAACAAGGTTATCTAACTGGTTCAACATATATAATACATTCAAAATACCTCTGCAAGCAGAAACTTTCTCTTCATCCAAGCCTCTATCCTTTGAATGCTTTCTTTGACCTGTTCCTTTTCTGTTTGCCAATTCCATACCATAGATATGACTCTATTTAGTACAAATGCTTCAGGATCAATTGTAGATGGTGCTCTTGCAATCAAACTATAAAGGTGGCCAGCATCTATCAAGATATTGTTGAGTCTAAGAGGATTGTTTGGGTCCTTAATGAGTTGTATCGGTCGGCCTTGCCTGGATTCTAAAAATGCACTGCCCATCTCTTCAGCGGAGGTTGTTTCTTCCTGCATTGAAAGAATGGATATGGATATTAGAGATACAAACACATGAAAATGCCCTTGATATGAAATTAACAGTAATAATACGAGTCTTCTCAGTAGGATGCAACAACTCGTCTAATGCCCTAACTATAGTTTCCATAAACTATCATGAGATAGAGAGACAGAGAGAGAGGGAGAGATAGAGACAGTTAGAGAAAGTTAGAAAGAGAGAGTGTTAGAGAGATATAGAGATAGAGGGATAGAGAGTTAGAGACAGAGAGATATGCAACACTGCCATGCACATATTCATTATATGAAACTGATAGCACGTTTTTTGTATGTGTGAATTTGAACCTATACATATATCAGGGGTGACTGTGTAAATTGTTCCTACATTTCCATTCTGAGTTTCAGGTGACATCATACAACATGAGGCTAAGGCAGAGTGGTTTAAAAACATCAGCTATGCTAGTGTTTATAGTCTATTGCTGCTCTATGGTTGGTCTTCTGATCTTCAATGGAGATGTGAACATGCCAATATTTTAAAATAGAATACTACACAGTTTGCTTCTGCATATAAATCTGCTAAAGCATTACCCAGGAGGATAAAAAATGTGGTTCACTCTAATGGGCGGTGGAATGAAATGGGGGGTAAAATGTTTTAAGCGCAAGGGGACAACAAAGTGGAAAATACACTGCATATGACTTTTTTTAAATTTGGCGTACATAATTTTAAAGTCAGAACAGCAACTTGAAGCATACAATAGAAATAACTGAACAATTATCAAACAACAAACTTACATTAGTTTCTGAAAGGATGCTCAGGAGACCTCTATTAGCCTTTTTCACTACTGGGAGATATTGTAGGTCAATCCCGAGTGCTGCAAAAAAGCAAATATATGTATATTTAACTGTATATTGCTTTTATTTTCTGATTCATTTGATAGTTTAAGTTGGCACATATACAAAAGAAGACTTTAAACTTACCAGCAATCAGATCAGCACGATTTATATTTGTTTGCACATTTGTTCTATTGGTTTCTCTGTGATCTTTTTTATTGTACGTTTTAGGTCTTGCCTTCCTGTGGACAGACTGTTCATAATGGTTCTCAAAATCATCTTCATTAGATTGGCAATTGCCGAGATTTTCCCGTATATGATCTTCTTCACCATTCGATATGTTAATAGATTTATTGATGGTTGCAATTAGTGAGTCTTTTCTTTTGCTGTGGCCTGTATTCAGAATTAATTTGTTGTGCCAGCACAGAGGATTGAAGTTGATTCTCTGGATGCTCAGATGATTGATAGGATGTATTACTTTGTGATGTTTGGAGGGGATGTGAATTAATTATGGGCTGATCTTTTTGCTTATGATAGGTGGGTTCTGATCCACTATATTGTGTTTCTCCATTGAATCCTGGCACATATCTTGAAGGGGAGACAAATGTCATAGCAGCTGAGGCATTCAATAAATCATTATTGTTGTTTGATGGTATTGAAGGTGACGACATGGTGGAATGTAATTCTTTCGGATTGAATTCTGCACATTGATAATCTATATTGAGTAAGTCCCTCGCTGAATCATGTATACTTTCTGACTGGAGGACGATTTGTTGTTAGACACTAAAGCACAAGTAGATCTGTGTGTTTCCCAATATGAATTACTGACTGTCTACTGTAATCTTGTCTTTCTATAGTTGACGTTTGTAGACCTGGGTTGGTCAAAAATTGATGTTGTTTGGGTTTTCCATTAGTGGTCACATGGTTGAAAGAAGGAGTTTGGGCTGCTGGTGGAACAGAAGTAAAGCTATTCCACTCTGCTAGTTGCCTATGATTCAGATTTGTTGTTAAAGGGCTACAACGTAGTGTTCCTGAAGGTGTAGTGCTGATTGATGGGCAAATAGTTTGTCCAGTGTTAAAGTTTTCTGTGATAGAATTTCTAGTTTGGATTGGAGTTTTCGGTGGTGCACCAGGGTAGTTTGCTGTCACAGAAGTATGTAAGATATTACTCTCTTGTAATTGAAAGTTATTTCCAGAATATTCTTAACACATTCTTTGCAGTGTTGGATCTACAATATATATATATTTTTTTTTAATTTGTTTACATTTTATTGAACTTAAAATTCAGCATAGCGTATACAGTATGTGGGTAGATATATGCTTATAAATGTGATATGACAACATGCAAATACATAGCAGCGTCCGGAAACTCATTCAGAGCAGTAATCACTTTAACATTAGTCTTATGTAATAGTCTGACAATCATAATCAGATATCATGTCCGGTTGAGCTGAAATTACAATCTCCAACCCATTTTGCGCATGAAGTGTAAACAAGCAGTAATTGGGCCATACATGCCGTTTTAACGTCACGTTGTGGGTGTAGTGCTCATGGTAGCAATAGGGTGTGCAAGCAGGTACGCTTTGAGGGGGTCCCATATATCCCTAGGTCGCGAAGTTAAGGGGAGGAGCTCCGCATATGTGAATGTTTGGTCCTGCCAAAATATCACATCACTGATCCATTCCTTAAACTTGGGTGCCCTGCCCGTCCCCACCTACATGCTATTCTCCTTTTGGCCAACAGAAGACCAAATGACACAAATCTCCGATGTGCCACATCTAAATTCTCTGTGTACCCTAATAGAGCCAGCAGGGGGGAAGTCTGAAGCTGCAGTGAAATCATCTGCTCTAATGCTACAATCACCTGTCGCCAGTATACCTGTATAGTGCTACAGTCCCAAGCAAGGTGCAGAAAGTCCACAGCCTCCATACCACACCTGTCACATTTGTCGTTATCGCGCAGTTTGTACCTGCACATTTTAACCGGGGTGTAGTAAGTGCGGTGCAAGAATTTGTAATGCGTAAGCGACTACTAGATGAAATTTGTTCCGTCTGAATGCAACAGTAGTCCCACTGTTTGTCAGTTATTTCCTGTCCCATCTCAGCAGTCCACTTGTTGCTAGCAGCGCATCGAGCTGAAGCCGGGCTGGTGTATAGACTATGGTATAATGTAGAAACCAAATGTGAGGCAGTATCACTGCGCAATATTGTATGCAGTGGGGTGACATCCTGTGGTTCTTGTGGGTATGCCGGAGTGCATTCCTTAATACCTTGTCGCAATCGCACATACAGAAAAATATCCATTGGAGAGGGCGTCTTTTTTTAAAACAACTGTTGCAGTGTGCGGAACTTGCCATTTAAATAAAGATCCCCCAGTAGGTGATATCGAACTTAGCTTTAGTTTTTTTGAAAGCACCTTCCTGTAATACTGGCATCTTAGGGTGATACACCAAAGGAAGTAAAGGTGAGTATAGCATAGGGGCTTGTATACGTCTGGCAATGCGCTGCCATGCTTTCACCGTACAGGTAACCGATGTCGGGTCAGCCTCTTGACGTGTGGTTGCAGACAATATGGCACCCTCGAGTGGAATAGGATCCGCCAGCCAATGTTCTGGAGGATGGAACCAATAGTGGGCATAATGAGCCTGTGCGCAAAGATAATACAGCTCTAGATTAGGGATATCAAACCCTCCCTGGGAGTAGGGTCTAGTGAGTGTTTCCCACTGCAATCTGGGCTGTTTGCCACCCCAAGTTAGCCATATCAGTTCCGTGCAAAGTGCGGAGAAGTAGTGTCTGCCCGGGTCATATGCGATATTTAAGAAAAGGTACAAGAGTTTTGGGAGAATGATCATCTTAATGAGAGAGGTTAGCCCTGCCATAGATAGTGGGAGTGCAATCCACCTCGTGATACTACTTGTGAAGCTCTCCAATGCCCTGCCGTAGTTAAGACGCATCAGCTCATCCCGATCTGTAGTGATGCGCACCCCTAGGTATTTTACTTCAGTCGCACACCACTCTATTGGGAAATCCGGGGTGAAGGCCATCACCGAAGTGGTGAGAGGAAAGATCTGAGACTTCGCCCAATTTATATGTATTCCAGAGAGCCCCCCGAACCGCACAAACTCACGCAATAATGGGTTGAGATTTTGTTGGGGATCTCTAACATACAAGGTGATGTCGTCCGCATACAATGAAATGAGTATTGGGCAGAGCAAACAACGCAATGCTTTATCATGATGATGCTGCCTAATTTTGGCCATGAGGGGCTCAATTGCAAGCGCGAAAAGTAGTGGAGAAAGCGGGCATCCCTGCCGGGTGCCCCGGGTGATAGGAAAGGGGGAGGAAGTGTGACCATTAATTAAAACCTTTGCTTCCGGGGAAGTATATAACAGGCGTATCCATGCCAAAAATCCTTTAGGCATCCCCATACATTGAAGTATGACAAAAAGGTAATCCCATTCAACTGAATCAAAGGCCTTCGTGGCGTCAAGAAAAACCGCCACTAGGGCCAGCTGCGGGTCTACATTTTGCAAGATAGAGAAGAGAGTTCGCAGATTATGTGACGTCGCCCTCCCTGGAATGAAACCGGCCTGGTCCGGTAAGACTAATTTCTCCATTAGTAGGCTGAGCCTGTTGGCCAATATTTTGGCGAGGATTTTCGCATCATTATATTAATCAAGGAAAGAGGGGCTGTAGGAATCACAAGTATCCGCAGGTTTGCCAGGCTTCAGAAGTGAGGTAATGAGAGCCTCCCTCATGGAACCCGGAAGGACACCTAATTCCTGAGCTTCTTCGTAGACTTCTTTTAGTATGGGGATCAACTAGTCAATGTATGTTTTCTAGAAATCAATGGGGAGACCATCGGATCCCGGGGCTTTCCCTGACTTCATCTGCATAATTGCAGCTCGCATCTCATCATTTTCGAGGGGCGCTGCCAGAAACTCTCTCTGGGCATCACCTAACCAGCCAAGAGCTATATCTTTCAAGTAAACCGATAGGTCAGGAGGTTGTGTTCTGCGAGTGCTGTATAGATTGGCATAAAACGTGGCAAATACATTAAGGATATCAGGACTGTCCCTATACCATGTTCCAGCACCATCTAGAATTTCTAGGATGTGATTGGAGAAGCGAGGTAGACGGATTTCCATCGCCAAAGCCCTGCCTGGTCTCTTACCCTCCCCGTATTTGCGCGCTGTAAAGTATTTCCCCCGGAAGCAAGTCTCTCTCTCGGCGGTGTCTTTGTATTCCGAGAGTTTATCCCTGAACGTCACCTGATGGAGCCCAGCGGTATCGTGCCACAGTTCACCTTCCAGTTGTTTTAATTCACCCTCAAGTTTCCGCAAACTGCGTCTGATGTCCCGCAAGACACCGAAGCTCTTAGCAATGCAAGAACCCCTCATCGTGACCTCCAAAGGCCTCCCAAATCATGCCTATGTGTGTGACCGAGCCTATGTTTCTCTGGAAAAATTCAGCGATTTCTATTCCCAGTTCAGCCCTGAATGCAGTGTCTAAGAGAGCCTCTGGCATGAGTTTCCAGCACCTAGGAATAGCGGTCGAATTGGGGGGAGATATCGTCAGGAGGACTGGGGCATAATCAGAGTAGGTTCTGGCCAAGTGCTCTGCATTATGTATCCACGGGCCCGCTCCACGGGAAACCACCCAGTAATCTAATTGAGCCCAAGTTGAGTGTACTGCTGTGTGGTGTGTGCCTTCCCTCTCATTCGGTTGTACATGTCTCCACACATCTATAAGACCATGAGCAGAGAACATTTCTGCCAGTATGCCATGTGTTTTTAGGTAGTGGTGCGGAAGAGGGTTGGATCTGTCAGTAGCGGGGTTAAATGCTGTGTTAAAGTCCCCTCCCCAAATAATATGTGTGGATCCTACCTTAAGGATTTGTCCCCATAGCGTGGTGAAGAAATCCGGGTCATCAACATTCGGCCCATAGCAGCACACTAACGTCACAGATTGTGATCCCAGCGTTCCCCAAATCATGCAACTCCTCCCTAGAGAATCCTGACTCGTCCCTCCCAGAATGAATGGAGTATTCTTTTTAATGAGAATCAATGTGCCTCTAGAGTACGTAGATTACGAGGAAAAGGCTCTATTTGCAGCCCATTTGCTGGCGAATACAGGAATGCGATGTGAATCGAAATGTGTCTCTTGCAACATGGCAATGTGAATTTGATGCCTATCGAGGTATGCAAGTATTTGCCTATGCTTACGGGGATCCCCCAAACCTCTAACGTTCCACGTTAGAAGATGTAGCTTAAGCACCTCAGTTAGCGGAGCCATGGATCAACGGCTTGTATATATCATGGTGTGGTCCGGACTTAATGCTGTGCATGTATCTCTTAGCGTGTGAGCGCATGTCTACCTGCTGAATAGTAACATTGACAAGAACGTAAAACAACATCCCCCAACCCACCCCCTCCCACAACAGCACCCCAATCGTGCTGGCATATTGCTGCCCACCCAAAACCCAACCAGCCCATTTCATTACAGTCCAAAAACAAATACCCTGAACTAGTAGGGGGAACACCCGTGGGGGAGTCACTAGGGGGGCGAACGAGATTCTCCCTTCTCCAATAGCTGTTGGGACAGCCTCCCAGCGAGGAGGGGAGAGGGAGAAGGGGGGTGGTTGGCATAGTCCAGGTTACTGTCACAGTATATACTGTGCCCACCACCCTGTACCTGATTTTCACATTTCACTTATCTGTCACCAGTCCAGCGACAACCATCCATCTGCATATGATGCGTGATGCACCTTCCCCTGTGGGCAACGTTCCGCAACAACAAATTGCCGCCCCGGCATCCGGGGTCGAGAAGAAGCACAACTGAAGACAAACTTATGTTGCAACGCAACCAAGGGTGAGAGTTATGACGTCAAGATTTAAGTCCGATGTCGGTGATGGAGATCTGGATCAGCGCTCCCTGGCCTCACGATGTGAAGGGTGTTTCATGATGTTCTTGAGAAAGTCATCTACCTGCTGCCCATTGATGAAAAAATGTTGCTTACCCTGATAGGTAACCCGCAGACATGCTGGGTACATGAGAGCGTAGTCAATTTGCGCTTTACGAAGCTTTTGTTTGGCAGGCAGAAATTTACGTCTCTCCTCCTGTACTGCGGCTGTGAAGTCGGGATAGATTGAGAATTCGGTGCCATCGAAGTGCAGGTTCCTTTTCTCCCTGGCCAGTCTCAACGCAACGTCGCCATCATGAAAGTTGAGTAGTCGGTCTATAATCGGGCGTGGATTACTTCCTGGAGGAGGCCTGGGGCCCAGAGCCCGGTGCGCCCGTTCAACTATCAATTGAGAGGAGAAGGCTCCGGCGCCAAATGTGTCACGCAGCAGGCGTTCAATAAAGTCTTCCATGCGCCCCGTGTTCGTGCTTTCTGGAATCCCAATGACGCTGATGTTGTTGCGCCTACTGCGCGCCTCTAAATCTTCGTTTTTTTCGGCAATGACTTTGAGGAGTTTGTCCATCTGTGCGACTTGTTGCTTCACTTGTGACGTGGTGTCTTCATTGTCCGAGATCCGTTTTTCCGCCTCCTTAATTTGTTCATTATGTTTGTCTACCTTGTGGGCTATGAAATCCATACAAGTGTTCATGGAGTCCATTTTGCTCGAAATGGCTGAGAGGCTGTGTTGCATGGCAAGTAGTAAACTTTTCACATCGTCTTCTTGAGCTAATGGCGGTGCCTGTGCCCGCTCCTCGTTGGGCTGTTCTTGATCCTCCGAGCCGGATCGCGTGGCGGCTCTTTTAGTTTCGAAGAGAAGCTTGGACTGCCGTCCGTCTGTCTTCCCCATTATAGAGAGGTTACGATGTGCTGTAGTCATACCAGCCAAGGGGGGGGGATCAGTAATTATATTTCTCTGTTGTGAGGTATAAAGTGGTGTGCGTCGAGGCAGGACTAGTACCAGCACACCTCCAGGAGCAAGCCAGGCGGCCTTCTCTGCCTACGTTCCCAAGTCGCAGTAATGTTCAGTGTCTTCCGCCTCAGCGAGGTTAGCTACCTCCCTGATTCCGAACACGCGGCGCAACAAGGAGCCCCAAGTGAAAAGTAATGTGTTTTGCTGCATTTCTACGCCAGGAACGACAAGCCCAAGGCACCACACGCACACGTGTCCATTTATCCGAAGTCCTGAAGCAAAAAGGCCCGAAGAGATATTGATATAAGGTGGGCCTGTTATGAGGGCAATCAGTTAGGCACTGTGATGGCGAGCGGGGAGGGCCCCAAGACGGCAGCACGCGTCTCCTTGTCAGGTTATTTTTCAGGCATCGTGTGCTCCTGTGCTGTCACTGTATATTGAATACTTTCCTTCAGGCGTATGATCGTAGTTGTGTCGGCAGGCGATGGATAGGGAGAAAATGCAGCCCAGCACGGGATAATATACCCGCCCTTCCGTCACCGCCAGGATCAGAGTCAGCGTAAATGGCGCGCAGGAGGATGCGGGATCTATGGTGCTCAGTAGCCTGACGAGGCAGTTTTGTTCCCTTACCGCGCCAATGAGGTCCCTCGATGAGGAGGCAAAGGAGAGTAGAGCAACGCGGCACTGTATCAACTCCCGGGAAATGACCGGCTTCGGTTTGCTGTTCGCCGCAGAGGTTCCAAGGCCTAGACACCACCTGGAATCCCTGGGGCTCGCGTAGCAGCTGAGGCCGGTCGCGCCTCCAGCAGTGTCACACGCCACCACAGCGCCCGGATTGTAGCTCGGCGCAGGAACGCCGTGGAGTGTCTGTGACGGCTGAAATTGAGACCGGAGCCAGACAGTAAGCATAGAAGCAATCAGCAGGCATGTTTCCAGTAGTTAGTGTAGTTATAAGGAGGATTAATGAAGGATTATGCCGCCAAGCAGCAAGAGCCTCACAGGCGTGCGGCCATCTTGGTCGTGCACCACCTAGCGCCCCTTGGATCTACAATTTTTGTATTTGTATCACTTTTTTTCGGTTGCATTTTCTTTAATAATGTCTCAACAACTTTTTTCTTTTTAATGCCATCCTTCTGTTGCTGCTTAATGCTTCTGGCGAATTGCTGCTTTTTCCTTTTGGTCCCAGGTTTTGAATTTTCCATTTCGTATTTATCTATCTTTGATTTCTTCATTTGTAAAGCATTGAGATAATTTTTGGCTTTCTGACTTCCTATAAGTGGCATAATTTCTTTTAATTCTTAATCGACTGGCAGCCGGAAGGTTTTTTAATGAAGAGAGTTTTTTTGTCTCATTGTTACCCATATTTACCAATTCCTTTCCCAAATCCTATGCTACAGTCATGTTGTTGTTTTTGATAAACACATCCATAGTCTTTTTCACAGCTGCACATTATTTCTTGTCTGTAATTAACATAAAAAACACAAACATTTCATTTTTTACATTTTTTATTTGCAAACAAGTTGCAATACAGAACTTATTTTTAGGACCTATTGTTCATTTTACACTGGGTTCTATAAATTCTAACCAGTTTCAGTAACAAGTAAATTTACACAATAATAACTATGGACCTCATTTAGACTTTGGAAATGAGTACTCCGACACAAACATAACAGATCCTCTCCACCTTATTGCAAGTGCATCACATCCTATTGCATTTGTAATAAGGTGGACGGGTAATTCATCATGTTTGTGATGGAGTACTTACCACCAAACTCTAAATTAGGACACATATTTGTAAAGTATTGCATTACATTAGATATTTAATTTGTAGTCATTTTCTATGGGGCTGTGGGCGGGCATGTAACAACTCAGAAAGAGGTTTTGGACATAGGGGTAGGGTTGTAAGAACTGGCTACACTAACAGACGTCAATGGGCTTATGAGGGAATGTGGTCCGAGTAGAATATATGCCCCTAGTATTTTGTGAGTCAGTGGAATAAGCCATGGGAAGCGAAACATAGGGATGGAAAGTGCAGTTGGGAGCATTGCATCTGTGAAATTCATTCAGACTGCACACCAACAAGAAAGATACTGGATATCATCAGTAGCAGACTGGTGTTTCCATGTATAGATTGTGTAAAGGCTGAACCAGATTGCATTCTATGGCCATACCTGTGGTTCGGCAGTAACTGAGCCTAGCTATTAGTATTGATATGCATTTCAGCAATATCCAAAAGAAAACTTAACTGACAGGGGGAGAGTCAAACATACATATTGAACAAACTTACCTTCACTGAAGAAGACTAGGATTACTTTATAAATCATTTTCTTCTTGATAGGTCTTCCTTCATCGTCTAGGTCAAATGTTTCAAAGGTCCCGTGACAGCGGGCTCCTAATAAAAGTTTTGAAGTATTCTCCGTTGCATTAAAAGTGACTTCGGCATGACTTGGCAGCACAACTGATCGGTCTACACAGTAAAATATACAGCAATAGTAATCCTTACTCGATTTCCTTGTCATTTATGCCATGGCTGGCAAATGTTCTGAATTAAAAAAATGTAAGCTGCCTTATTCGTTTTAATACCTGTAAATGAAAGAGTAAGTATATAACTGTGAAAATACAGTGCATTCAGGCTCCTTCCCTGTAACGCTGCGCTCTACATGACTAGTGACAGCAAGGCAGTTATACTTTCTGTGTGAATGCCAGAGAGCTAAGATTAGTCAGATTTCTGAGATAAACAAAACAGAAAAACAAGCTGACCATGCACATCAGGCGGAATGGGCACTGGAAACACAGCACCCTGGAGTGCTACCGGGAGACTATAATGACATACACAGCAAAAGAGGGAAGGTGGTGGGGTGGGATCAGGGGCTGCAAGCAGACCACACAGAGAAGGTTGGAGGTGGCAGTGGCTGAACAAAAGAGCATGCATGGCAAGCGGGAGGGTTAGTGGCAGCACAACTCCAAATACCACTCTATTTATCAACATTGCAAGGATAAAATGCTAAATCTGCCTAGCCAGGATTCAAACTAGTCATCTGCAGAGAATGGAACAGTTTCCGCACAGTGCTTTCAACTCGCTGTGCCATCCAAATAATCACCTCAGCTACTGACAAATAGAACTAGACAGTGAGGCACAATGAAACTTCAGTATACACCATCAAATACTTGCACACATTGACCAGCCCATTCCACACTCTCAACAATGTAGTCCCTTGCACTAGATGACCCACTTGCGGTGTGCCCTATGACATGTGCCCTTCAGCACAGCCACTTGAAGCAATTCAGAAATCCATCAGAAGTGTCAAGCTCCTACATCCTCAACCATGCACATTTATTTTCATACTCCCATAGAGATTTCATACTCTTTAAACAAGTTATGCAATGTTTCACAAAACAATATAGAGGTCACACTATCATGTCACCCTCACACTCAAAGAAGATAGTGGATAACATGAAGTTATCTGCATCTTTCACCCATGGACACTATCAGATACTGATGCAAACCATCATGTACCCCTTAGCACCCAGATTCCCATACCTTCACTTAGAGTTGCACACATTCCATCAGACACCCAGACATACCATCAGATGCCCATTATTCAAAACTTCATCCACCCATGCATATAACTAGGCACATAAGACATCACACATTCTCGTATAACCATATTTAAAAGACACCCATGCACACTAGAGACCCATGCACAACATCAGACACCCATGCACAACATCAGACACCCATGCACACTGACAGACACTCAAGCATATCACCAGACATACATAATCATACATCCACAAACACTATGATACACTCCCAAATGCCATCAGATGCCCACACACACCATCAGGCACCAAATCACATTCACATACCCTCAGGTATCTAGCCTCTTATCAAAACACCTTCTCTTGCCTTCAGAAACTTATGAAATCTCACCCAGTTTGATACTCCTATGTAATCTCAGAAACACATGCTCTTTATTAGACTGCAATATACACACCCTCACACTGAAAATCTAAAAATAGGAACAACTTATCAGGAATGCATCCACCCTGTCAATCACCCTCGCAAATTTTATCCATGCATACACCATACTCACAAAGCTTACACTGATAGAAACGTTCAGATGGCCTAAAAGCACACACGCTGCAGCCTTTTTACTTCCAAACAGTGTCAAAGCTTTCGGAAAGCAGCACTGATGTTGATATTTGATCTTTCAGATCAAAACATGTGCATAACAACAATGACTATAGTCCAGAACTACAAGAACATGCCAGTTTAAGCAAGTGATATAAACAAGTATACTGGCTATTACTTCCACTATATTAGTGGGACACACCGTGCAACATCATGAACCGTGTACAGGGACAGACCAACCGTGTCTGCAGAAGGGTAGCAAAATGTGGACTACGGATACAGCAATGCCAAAAACCCCATTGAGTAAGAGACTATCCTCTCTGCTGGAAAGTTACAATGTGTGCACTTCAGTTGCATACACGTGCAACACCAAGAACCAGTTCTCTACTGAAAACTCGCAAGACATACTTGTGCTCTATGCAGAACGGCAACACCATTCACCTTTCAGATATTAAACACCACGATCCTTGAGTCCAAATAGTCAAATGTTCGCTGTAGATTATGGTGACCATGCACACTGACATTTTAGACATATAGATGTGGAACCCTACAATACAGGTCTTCAGGGTAAGGGGGGTAGACTTGGGCACTAGGCATCTCATATTTCCTCATAAGAACACTCTAATCTACTTAAAGTCCCCAGTATATGGGACTACATGTATCCAGGGTCTGTAAATTAAATGCTACTAGTGGGCGGCAGCACTGCTTGTGCTACACACTAATGTAGCATTTTAAAACATGTCTCAGGCCTGCTACTGCATCCTGTAGTGTAGTTTGTTTTAAGCTGCCATTTCGACCTGGCAAAATAAACCTTTTGTCATGCCTAAATCTTCCGTTTTAATATTTAAACGTCACCCCTAAGGTAGGCTCTAACAGCTCATATGGCACGGTATTTATGAAGCAACACCCAAAAGAGCACTTTGAGAAGCGCATGCTACAATTTGGAAGAAAAGCTAATTTAGGTGCAAAATCAACACTGGAGCAAGATCAATAGGAATGTAAAAGCATTTTTAGGAGCAAAGTCACATTTAAGCGCAAACATGTATCTATGTGCAAACTTGTTTTTAGGTGCAACATCAGCGGGAATCTGAAAACATCAGAGGCGCTTTTAGTTGAAAAAAACATTTAGTTGAAAAATCAAAATCCGGTGCACAAACGCAGGTGACAGTCAAGAGGAGTATAGTGTCAAAATAGGTGAAAAACTGCTCAGTGAACATGCACATTTACATCTAAAATCACACTTGGTAAAAATCACACTTGGTAAAAACAAATAGGCTGCATTCTGGTATCATAGTTAAGAAAAGAAATCAAGTTTAGGTGTAAAATCACAGTACCTTTTAAAATCAGCGCGTGGAGCCCTTTTCGGACCTTGACTCACAAGTAGGGTTCAAAATTAGATGGGTGCAAAAACATCAATGGTTCAGGAGTGTGGAAATGCTTTCAGGATCTCAAATGCCGCCTTGCATACATGGGCACTTCGAACATTCAGATTCTCCTCTGGCCATGAATCAAAATGCAAAGACACTTCCTCAAGCAATAGCGCAAAGGAGTTGACCCAAACTAATCAGTGGCTGAAGAGGGTTGATTTAAGCGCCCTTATGTGGATGTTTTAGGTTTTGATAAAATGTATTGTAGTCTCAACTAAAGCTATCAACCAGTAATATATTCGATATAATAAAAAGCACAGTATTTGCCATTCTCTGAATTTAACGCAAGCAAAGGAAGCCATAGTTTTTAGTGTTGTTAAATCAGTTGCCTAGATAAAACGTGTCAAGTCACATCTGGTTTTAGCAAAACAAAAGTAATGAAAGATTAGCATTAAATCACCAATGAGTGACTCCAGTCGAAGAACTGTAAAATATGAAGACTTTTCCATGTACAGAAAAAATCAACTAAATTAAGATTTTCAGACACAGATTTCAGATTTTCAAATCTTTAAACCCAGATTTTTTTTACAAAATGAAAAACATAGCCAATACAGTTTTGAGTCTACAATAGCGCTTGTTAAATTTCTAAAGTTCTTAATCTTTGAAAAATATGGTGCCCGCGTTTATGCCTTGACTTTTATTTCCAAATTCTCCTCGCTCACACGAACAGTAGAGGTTGAGCACCTTTGTTCGTGAGTAGATCATGCAGTTCAAGTTCGAGGCCAATTTTCTAGTGGAATTTCTAAATGTGTGGTTTGCTTAGCATGATGTTTAAGATTTAAACCTGGTGGTGAAGATTCAGAGAGAACGTACGTGAATATCAGTTTCCATCACAAAAATTTAATGGTTAGCGGTAGTCTTTGTTGAAAGGGAGCTACGCAGCAGTGGCGGCCGCTCCATTAGGGCGTAGGAGCGCCGCCCCACTGCTTTCTCACAGTGCGAGAAGCAGAAAATAAAATGGTATTTTAAATACCATTTTATTTTCTGCTTCTCGCGCTGCGAGAAAGCAGAAGGCAGCGGTATGCTTGGTTGGGGGCGGGCGGGAGGTTATGCTTGGTTGGGGGCGGGCCGGGGAGGAGTTGCTTGCACCACTCTGAGTGCCGTGACTGCTTGGTCCGCCCTGGGGCCGACCAAAGCAGTCATGCACACTCTACATTTTCTCTATATAGGCTGCATGCAGCCTACATAGAGAAAATGGCCTCCCAACAGGTGCCCGGCTGGGCGCTGTCCGGGACTCCGCACCAATCACAACGCTGCCATTGCAGCGTTGTGATTGGCTACGGGAGGGTAGGGAGGATGGAGCATGCCTGTTCCTGTTCCTGCTCCGCTGAGGACGAGGAGAGCCTGGGCTGCGCGCAAGGGGTGCCCCGTGGTGTTGGACGGATGCGCCTGCTGCCCAGTGTGCGCCCGCCAGGCCGGGGAGAGCTGCTCCGAGGTGCACCCGTGCCACGAGGAGAGAGGGCTCTACTGCGACCACAGCGAACTTTATTCCAGGGGCGTTGTTGATGATGCAGTGAGTCTCCAAACAGAATGCAAAATCGTCGTTGTTTTATTCTGTTAGCGGAAGTAGCCTGCATTCCATAGGGGCATCGAAAACGAGTAAAACTGCAGACTTCACCTGAGGGGTAAAGGCGAATGAAGGTCCAAGGCCGAAGTGATGTTTGTGGAACTCGTCAGACCTCGCGCTATTAGGACCCCTCTCCCCTTCGCCCATCAGGCAAAGGACGTGCTCCGCGGAACAGGGCACCTGCATGGGTAAGAGAGCGTCTGTGACCGCCACTTATGCAGGGGGCACTCCTCATTCAGGCATTCATTCAGAGCATCTCCATAACAGTCATACATTCACTCATCCATGAAACACGCACAGCTGTTGCTACACCTCATTCACGATCTGCACACCCGACACTCTCAGTTCATTCAGGCACTCTCCCAGGAAATCTGCAGAACTGCGCTCCTCATTCCACCAGCGGCAATGCTGTGCTGACTGTTCATTCATCCATCAGATATGCACACCCAACACTACTCATTTCATTCAGACATTCTCCCAGGACATCTACAGGCAGCCACTCCTCATTCATTTACTCCTCTAGGAGTTCTGCACGCAATGACTGGTTCATTCACTCATCCAGGGGGTCTGCACACCTCTTTCTTACTGCTCATTCACATACTCAGACGAGCGATTCCAAATTCAGTCATTCCCTGTGCATGGGTGTATTGTCACCGTGTTTATTAAACTTGCACCCCAATATTTTGTTACTTTTAATGAACTGTTGTGGCTACTATGTGCATATGGTGCTCGTTTGAATGAGGGTGACATGTCTTACTGGAATTTCATACGGCCCACGCGCGCACAATATATTGGATCCAGAGCTGACCTTGTACTTATCACAAATTAGCTGAGCACGGGTTCTGTCACGAGGTGTGTACCCACAGTATTCATCTGGTACTCTGCATTGCCTTTCACCACACTTGGTTAATTTGTGACCTTTGTGTTTTTCCTCAGTTTACTCGATAACATTTTGCCATTAACAACTTGAATTTTCAATTTGTTAAAATACGACGATTTTGTGTTCCACTTTCTAAAATGTTTTATGCTGACGTGCACTTTTTATTAATTGCATATTATCTGAGAATACTGCACTTTTCAATGATTTTATTGTCTATGCCCGAAAAACATTGCTAGATATTCATTCACTCATTCAGAAGATCTGCTCACCTGTCATGCCTCCTTCTGACTCGCAGCCAGGAGAGATGCGCATGAAGCATCTCTTATTCAAATATTCATCCAGGAGATCTGCACATAATCCACACCATCAACTCCTCATTCAGACATCCATCCACTCGATCTGCACAGCAGCCACACCGGGTGCTTTGAAAGTTCCAAGAATTTAAATTCTGTGAATCAGAGTGTCTGATTTTGAACTCTGATGTTTTTCTGCTCACTTAAGTTCTACTTACATGTTCAAAATTCACTGTAAATCTAACCCAGTATAATAGAATCCAGGCAGCCTGTTGCTGCGAATAGTTAAGCTGAACGTTTCTTGTTTGCTTTCCTGTAGCCTGAAAAAAACGTTCCAGCTTTTTCCCCCCCAAACGGCATTTCAGAAAAGCGTCATTTTGTCCGGCGGTGCACAGGCGTCTCGGGTGGCATGGGTCCCCTTATAGAGCCAGCTCTGCTCTGCAAAGATTCTTGCCCTGATGACATTGAATAATTCTTAAACATACTGTTTTAAATACGATTTTCCTTTAATTTATTTTGAATGTAGGTGGTGTGAGAGGCTATTATAGACATTTTTCAGAGAAATGTGGTTTGTTTAATGCAACATCCATACAAAAAGCTTATTTTACATCAAAACAGGACCTCACATGTGAGAAATGTGAGGTCGTCACAGAGATTATTTGCAGTACTATTAGTGAGCATTATTGACGCTAAAACTAGAATTTAACAATTGCTTTATTAACCTTCTTGCTTTCTCAAACATGCTTGAAAATGCACCATTAGCCCACTCTTTTTTTCAAAATGTTCTCGGGGGAGTACCCCCCCCCCCGGACCCCTCTTGTGGATGTCGGGCTCGCTCGCCAGAAGCCACTCATCACAAACTTTTACGCCTCACCACTTTCAGGACTCACCAGCCGCCACTGCTACGCAGGAAGATCTACATTTACATGCATCACTAACATAGTGGAGCTGTAATGACGCACAATCAAGTTCACCTTCTTAACTATAGGTATGGAAAACAGATATTTCTGAAAAGGGAAAATGTGTGCTCTAAACAACCACATATTTCTTTTATCATGTTCAGTGCTGCATGTGTGGCAGTTCTCTTTTAAATCGCAACAATAGAAAATGACATCTACACCTTTCAATAATATTTGATTCAAACAATTTCATGTTTAATGTAATTAATTTTATTTTAATTATGCTGGTCAGGCTGTGTGTAGAAAACACAACAGATTTTAAATGAAATTGTCATTCATGTAGGCTTTGTTGGTTCTGCTAATTAATAGTTTACAGAAAATTATGATTCAATGCCATATGTTGTCTTAAATGAGTCCTATAGTTATCAATGTTTTATGTGAGATGATTATTGGATTTTTATGTGGTAATTCTGTTATTGTATGCAATGGACAGTAGAGTTCATGTATTGTCAGTCTTTCTACAAGTGGCCCTTCAACACTTATAAACACTAAAGTTTATTTTTTTTCTGGCGTTTGCTACGCAATAAAAAATGTTAATGATTAGATAAGTTAATTAGTAGCACCAGGTTGGAATCAATAGAGGGTGAAATAAACATAGAAAAAAACTGGACCGTCTAATCTTAAAAAAAAAGAACCACTGTTTGTCCTACTCATGCTTTAAAAGTAATAGCTAAAGCATTTGGGGGGTGCCAGAGATCGTAACCAAGATGGTCGCGGTGCGGCTGAACTAGAAACCCGCTTGAAATGCCTCATTAAACACCGCCCGGAGTGCTGCATGGGGTGACAGATCTCCTGCAACACCGAAATTGGCCACAAATGACCCACTGCTGTGCACGAGGACTGTGTTACAGACCAGAGGAAGTGCACCTACAGCCACAACATGGAGGCCTCGGAGCTGTGAGATCAGGTGGAGCCCGAGGAGATGGGTGCAGCATGCCTTGCTGCGCGAGTGATATTGGGGCTTTGGGGGGGCGGCCGACCAGCAGTGAGGCTCGCACCCCCGGGTTTTTTGGGCCGGGTAGTGCGGCCCGAGCCCAATTGGGCTTGCTTTGGGCTAGTTTTAGGCTTCGGTGGGGGGTATTTAGCCGGCCATTTTGGGAGCCGTGTCACCATTTTGGAAGGTGACACGGCTGCCGATTTTGCCGTTAGCTAGGGAAAGTTTTTGTGAACGATTTTTCCACTTTAGGAAAGTTTTCCGGCAGGGACAGAGTGCGTATTTAGTCTCCGCCTGCCTGTTAATTGGTTGTTGAGGCATGTCCAGCACTGACGCGAGGGTCCAGGAGGCCATGAGGCTCCTGGCTAAAGCCGGCCGCATGTACCTCGTGACAGGCCCGGTCGAGAGCGCGGCCCGGCCACCGCGCTGCGGGAGCGTGGCCACCGCGATCCTCGCGTGTTCGCCGACGCAAGGCGGCGGCAAGAAAAAGGCCCCGGAGGTACGTGGGGGGGGGAGGGGTCGCAGGGCAAAGGCGGCCCCCGTAAAAAGGGGAAAACGGTGGGGGAGAGCTAAGAAGCGCCCTCCTCTGGCTTTTATGGAGGGGAAGGGTGAAGCGGTGCGCAGGGGCACGCGCAATGAGGGCACCGAGGCCTTTGGGCCCTCTGGTGTCACGGGGGCCAGGGATGCTGCATGTGGGAGTGGGGGGCCGGGACCAGTGGGAGGTGCTCTGGAGGTGGGGGGACAGGAGAGTTTGGGGGGGAGGGCTGAGAGGGCAGATCCTGGGCGGGAGGAAGGGGGGCTGGGGAGGCCCAGTGTCAAGGGCGGGCGGTTGTCAGTTCGGGGGGGGTATGGTTTTCACCAGGGGACTATTGGGGAGGAGGAGGGGGAGGAGGCTGGGTCCAGGGAGGCAGCGGTGGCGACGCTGGACATCAGGGGGTGGTTGGGCAGGGCCCCCTTTGGGGTGAGGGACAAGTGGTCGGTGGAGGGGGTGGGTGCAGGGGCCACGGGGGACAGAGGGGCACCTGGGAAAAGGGGGGGAGGCCCCAACGGGCTGGAAGGGGGGTAAGAGGCCAGTTTCCCTGTTAGAATGGAGCGAGGGGGAGGAGGAGGGGACTGGGAGGGTGCGGGAGATTTCCCCACCGGCCCGGGGATATGGGGGGGTGGGCCCGGCAAAAAGGGGGGTCACTCGGCGGGGCCTGGCAGGGGCAGGGCCGGAGTGGGGGTTGGAGGGTGCAGGGGGTTTCCCAGAGGCACAGCCAAGGGCCGTAGGTATGGGGGGGTATTCGCAGTGGTGCCCGGAGCGGGGGCATGTAGGGACAGACACAGACACTAACCACGGCATGCCGGACCTTCCATTTGCTTTACAGGAACAGCATGCGCGGGGCACATACAGGGCGGGCGAGTTGCATGCGGCTCCTCGCTACCGGGATGAAGTGAAGGCAGGGTCCAGGGCGGCCAGCTGGAGAACGGCGAGGGACCACGGTGGCAAAGTTGAACGGCAGTCCGCATCGGTCACAACGGGATGACATCCCAGTGGGGCGCAGGTGCCCACTAGGGAGGCGGTGGCAAGGAACGGATACAAAGGGCAGGCTGCAGCGGGCAGTCCGACGCCCGATTTGGTAACGAAAAGGTGGTGCACGTTGACATGGTCACGGATGGGCGACAGCCCGGAGGGGCAGGGCCCTCCAGGGCGGCAGTGACTGAGTATGGGCAGAAGCGGAAGGCTGAAGCCACGATAGACAGGTTGTTGGAGGAGGCCAGGCACACGTGTGTAACGAGAATAGAGGAAGAGGGGGGACATCCCACTGGATTTTGATGAGGTTAGTCTGGAAGAGGGGGAGATAGTGGACGAAGAAGGGGGTGGGGGGGACCAGTAATTTTGTGCCTAGTCTGTTACAGGAGGCGAGACCGGATGCGGAGGACGCGGCGACGGCTCAGAGGTCTCCACCCTCTGCGACACTGGTTAGGCGGTTGGATCCGGTGAGGACACCGACCTTGACGCCAGGTAAGACAGGAGGGCGGGACGGCACGGATACCACGAAACGGAGGGTGTCCACAGGGACGGATGCAAGGGGGGATGAGGGGGACAGCGGGCTCAAACTATGCAACGGTAGGTACGTTAGAGACACGGGGTGGGTACTGACGGGCAGTCGATGGTCAAGGAGGCAGTGAAGGGGGGGTAGAGGGGATGACGGATGAAACGGCGCAGAAGGACGCAGAAGCGGCTAAGTGTACAGGTGACAAAAGCGAAGGGGGGGCTGGTCAGGTGACGGAAGGCAAGGAAAGCAAATAGATTAGATTGCCAAAATTGCCGTACATGGGGGTGACGAAACCGTTGGGAGCACACCTCATGTTAGCCACGAAGGAAAAGATATGGAAGGGCGAATATGTAGATATGTTGAAGTTGCTACATAGGGAATTGCGATCTAAGGAGGGATCAAAAGAAGAAGAGCTGGAGTTATCCCGGCGACCCAGGGTACCCATGACTATAGAGAACTGGACGGCAGCCTTTTTAATTTTTGCAAGTGTGTACTGTGAGAAGTACCCAGATAGGTCCGTGGCTTTGTTTAAATACATGGATGTAGTAAGGAGGGCACATCTGACGTACGGGGGCTAAGCTTGGTCACACTATGACGAATAATTTCGTGCCAGGCTCGCTTGGGACCCGGAGGCAAACTGGGGTGAGATCGATTCAGATCTCTACCAGCAGACCATGGGGGCGGTGAAGTTTGGAAAGACAACTTACACGGCCAGCGGGTTGCCGTTGGTCTATCGCCCCTTTCAAAACCGTCCCACCCGGGGGGTGGGATACACACAAAAGCCCGCAGGGGGAGGTCCGGGGGCCTGTTGGGATTACAACAAGGGCACGTGCGCACGAGACTACTGCAGATTTCGTCACGAGTGCTCAAAATGCAGGGGGAGACACCCTCTGGTACAGTGCTTCGGGCCAGGATACGCAGGACAAGGTCACTCCGGGGGGCAGGGGCCACAGCAACAGAATGCCAGCAGTGGGCAGCAGGGGATGGGAGGCAGGGGAGGTAGAGGGGCGCAGGGCTATATGGGCAAAGGCTCATACACCCATTAAACTGGATTGCTTAGAGTCCTGGCTCGCACATTACCCAGACAAGCAGGACGCGCAGATTCTCAGTGCAGGTTTCAGAGAGGGTTTTAGATTGGGTTACGAAGGACCGAAGTTAGCGCGATGGGCAGAGAACCTAAAATCAGTGGCAGCTCACAAACCAGTCGTTTGGGAGAAATTGCAAAAAGAGGTACGGGAAGGGCGCATGGAGGGGCCATTTGCAATCAGCCCGATCAGGGATTTGATTATTTCCCCGGTCGGGGTGGTTCCAAAAAAGGAGAAAGGACAGTATCGTCTGATCCAACACTTGTCTTGGCCGCAAGGGGGGTCAGTAAACGATTTCATTCCTGATGACTTGACGTCAGTCTCTTACTCTTCAGTGGACGTAGCTAGGGCCCTGGTGGAAAGGGTAGGAAACGGGGCGGAAATGGCAAAATGCGATATTAAGGCCACTTTCCGGCTCTTGCCAGTACACCCGGAGGACTTCCAGTTACTGGGCATTCAAGTCGACGGCAACATTTTTGTGGATAAGGCGTTACCCATGGGGTGCTCCATATCATGTGCGCTGTTTGAGAAGTTCAGTTCATTCTTGCAGTGGGTTTTCTGTTGTAAAACGGGGAAAGTTGCGGTGACACACTATCTTGATGACTTCTTCCTGGTGGGCCGGCCTGGTTCGACGGACTGCCAGCAGCAGCTGGGCAGTTTCCAGAAGCTCATGGGGACACCGGGTGTCCCCTTGGCACCGGAGAAGACACAAGGTCCAAGCACGGTTTTGTCATTTCTGGGGATTGAACTGGATTCTGTGGCCATGGAGGCCAGGTTGCCGGAGGATAAGAAATTGAACATGAGGCTGTTGATCGATGACATGCTGGCCAGAAAGAAAGTGACAGTGAGAATGGTCCAAGTGTTACTGGGCCATTTGAATTTTGCATGCAGGGTGGTGAGAGCGGGACGGACATTTTGCAGGAGACTGGGCAGGTCACTGGCAGGCCTCACGCTGCCACACCACCATATGCGTTTGTCGGCAGGGACGAAGGAAGACCTAAGAATGTGGTGCAGATTTTTGGAGGATTTCAATGGGATACCCATGGCAGCTCCAGAACAGTGGGATTGGGATGCTCAGATATTCTCTGACACAGCAGGATCAGGAGGTTTCGGTTTGTATTGGCTGGGAAAATGGTGTGCCGAAGAGTGGCCAAACCATTGGAAAAATGGAGGCAGAAGCATTGCTTTCCTTGAATTGTTCCCGCTTGTGGTCGCGGTCACCCTCTGGGGGCGGAGCCTAGCACACAAAAAGGTCACTTTCAGGGTGGACAACATGGCAGTGGTGCAGGTAGTCAACAGGCAGTCTGCGAGGGACGAGCAGGTCTTAAAGCTATTGCGCATATTCATGTTGGGTTGCTTGCAGTACGACATTCAGTTCAGGGCAAAGCACGTACCGGGTGTAGACAATGACATTGCGGATGCTTTGTCTCGTTTGCAGTGGGAGAGGTTCCATGGGCTGGCCACGGAGGCGGAAACGCACAGGACGCCGGTGCCCGACGGGATGTGGTCCGTAGGAGAAAAAGGATGCTGCAACTGGTGGTAGGGTCTTTAGCACCTTCCACGAGGAAGGCCTATGTGCTCACGTGGCAGGAATTTCTGCAGGGAGGTGCGAAGAGGAGAAGTGGGACTTGGGCCAGGGAAGAGGACGTTGTTCAGTTCATTTTGGACTTGATTGGGAAGGGGTTGTCGAAGGTTACCATAGCGGCGAAGCTGGCAGGGATATCCTTCATGGGCAAGCTACTGTGGGGTTATTCTCCAACGGCAGGCGAGCTGGGGAAGAGGTTGATAGAGGGTTGGGCCAGGGAGTCGGGTAGAGGACAGCGGGTTAGGTTACCAGTGACCAATGTGCTATTGGGCAGATTGATAGCAGTGTTGCCAGAGGTGTGCTGCGGCTGGCAGGAGGAGATACTGTTTTCGGCGTTAATGTCTTGGCTTTACGGTGGAGCCTTCCGCGTGTCGGTGTTGCTGGGAAGGAAGGGGGTCCAAGGGTTGCATTGGGAGGAAGTACAGGGGTGCGAAACAGGGAGTGATGCAGTTTCCATCTTCTTGAGGCGCTCGAAGACAGATCAAAGGGGGATTGGGAGGTCGGTGATGCTGTGGGCTAAAGAGGATCCTACGACCTGCCCGGTGAGATGGGGGTGCCTTTTGCGGGGAGGTGCAATGAGGGACGTGGGGCCAGTTTTCTACAGGTCATCGGGGCGGGAGGTCACGGCAGCGCAGCTCCTTTGGGTGATGAGGCGAGCGTTACAGTTAGTAGGCGAGGTGCCTGAGGCTTTTGGCACTCACTCTTTCAGGATTGGGGTGACTTCAGACGCAGCAAGTTTGGGGTGGGGCTCAGAGAGGTTGAAGCAACTGGGACGTTGGTCATCAGATTGTTATAAACGCTATATCAAAGCGGGGAGAACGGGGAGGGGGTGGGGAAGTAGAGGGTCATGTAAATCTTTTTCTCACGCATGTGTCTTTGCAGGTGCAGTGGATGGGCGAGTCGGAGGTGATCGCTATCTGGATTGTTGGGCATTCCTTTGTAAAGTGGGCGGAAAGACACGAATGTAACAAAGGAAAAGTAGTAAATTTGGGTTTGGACCCGGGTTTGTTTAAAGTCAGTTGGCACGGGAAGGGAGGCATGCGTTGGCACAAGCTTTTCCCCCTTTTAAATAAGTTGCTGTGCCGTCACACTTCCCCAGATGTTCTGGTCCTTCACTTGGGGGAGAATAATTTGGTGGTTTGCAAAGGGTTGTCTCTGTTGAAGCAGATGAAGAGGGATTTGAGGGAGATCAAGAGGCAATGGTCCGGGTGCTCTGTAGTTTGGAATGAGTTTATTCCCAGGAGGCATTGGAGAGGGGCTGAGCGACCGGTGGCCATTGATAAGGCCAGGAGGAAGATAAACAGAGAGATGAGGGTGTTTTGTAGAGAGGCAGGCTTGGGCAGGGTGGAGCACCCAGAGTTAAAATATGTGGTGGAGGATTATCCGGAGCACAAGTATTCGGCCAAACATTTTTTCAGGGATGATGGAGTACATTTATCTCGCTTTGGGATGGGGTTATATTTGATTCAGTTAAAAGAAGTTTTAGATTCTGCACTGGACATCAGGCGTTACCCTAGACAAGGCCTAGAGGGGGGGGGGGGTCAGAAATGTTGTAAGGACTATTTCTGAGTGGCGGCGGTACCTATTTTTGTCCAGTTTGTTACTGTTTCAATTTTGGTTGGGGACAGGTAGGTAATGAGGTTAGCATAGGTTATACTTAGTTAGAGAAGGAGTTACAGGGTTTAAGGGATAAAAGTTATTGATCGAGTAGGTAGATCTTTAGATAGGTGAGAAGCAGGTTACAAAGTTTTTAAAGGGGCGAAAGTTATTGATTAAGTTGGGGTATGTTAAATAAATTGCAATTGTGTTTGGGAAAACATTAGGGGTGGGGGGAGGTGGATACGTAGATGTTTTTGTATAGTTAGCTATAGTTTTGTAAGGCAAAGGCCAAGGTTATGTTGTGTAAGGTGCACCTGTCTTCAATAAAGCGGCCTTTTTCACACTTATGGTGAGTCAAATTGTGGTTCGTTCCGTGCACTTCGGCCCAAGAGTCTCTGGCAGGCTTCGGGGATAGCCAGACCAAGCAGTCACTATTGGCGATCTGGGACTGGCAACAAACAGGGCCATATCCCTGCACCTGGTCAGTAAGCCTTGAACACTAAATAAATATGAATTTGTGATGAATGGAAAAGTCTGTCTCACATGGAACACAGATAGCGAGAGACCAGTGTAGAAACAAGCCGAAGGTGATGGGGCACGCTCGTGCACAGGCAACTTGAAAGGGTCCACGTACTTCAGACCATGGGTAAAGAAAGGTACTTACTTCATCTGTGACTGATCACGACCGCCGGACCTTCCAACAAAGTGTCACGCGACCTCTCCCGAGGTCTGAGGCCCTATTGCCGCTGTATGCCAAGGTGCACATGCTCGAAACACACGCGACTCTGAAGAGATCGCTGCCCGCGTCATCGCAGCTTTTGAAGAATGCCGCAGGGGCTGGCCATTGTAATTTTGCCAGGGCCGTCATTGGTAGGCCTTTTGCGGCCCGGTGTCCCAGTATACACACTGCTCGTCTCAGCTACATGCACCAGCAGGTGTGCTTCCAGTACACACACATGCTGCAGGCTAACTTACTGTCAGTAATTGCCCAATCATGCCCAGCCATGCTCCGCGGCTCAACAGGATTGGAGGGTATCTGAGTGCCATGTCAGAGCACTATGCTTATCCAACGCTGACAGATTGAGCTCTGGTGAGTAATGTTGTGTAGGAAAGTAGGATCTGCTTCTTATGGATACCCCCACTTTTTGCTTGATGTTACACTGTTTTTGACTAGTCTGACTGGGATCCTGCTAATCAGGACCCCAGTCTATCTGCTTTCTCCTTAAAATGTTATGCCATGTACTTTGGTACACTCCAGATTGGATACTGGGGTACCCTTGTCAGTCCCTAGTATATGGTACACATGTACCAAGGGCATAGGTACCCCAGAGGCCTCCCCTGGCCTGAAGCATGAATTATGCCACCCATGAGAGGCCATGCAAAATGGAACTACAGGCCTCCCAGGGCAGCCTGTGTAAGCTGGTGCTTGCACCACTTACGTTAGATATAGGTTTACTATATCTATAGGTCACTACACTTTAAACTTATAAGTCACCCCTACAGCAGGGCTTGACAATCCTGAAGGCAGGGTGCTGGGTTTTACGTGAGAGGGTGCCCCTGCATGAGCAGAGCCCCTCTGCAGCCTTCGGAGACCATTCTCCCGGGTAGTCTGTGACACAGCCAGACATATAGGTAGAGGTGCATTATATCCTCGCCGTAAATGCTATCTCGAAAACGGCTGAAACAAAACATGTCGTGTTTGGTATCAAACACCTTGGAATCATACCTCCACACCGATAACCGGTGTGGGAGGTATGATTCCATCCTTCTGAAGCGAGCTTCGTGGGGTCACTGGTCTTTCCGTTACCAGCCTTCTCGACCCGGGCAGCACAAAATGGTTGCTGCCGACCAGAGACACATTTCTGCCCTCCTGCTGCTGAGCCAAGCTCGAGCAGGGGAAGGCAGGACAATAGGCATCCTGTCACAGGGAGGTGTGACCACCTGCAGACAGGATTTAGTGCAGGGGCGTAGCTAGGCCTTAGGCTGCCCGTGGCGGCCCCTGCGTTTGCCGCCCTCGGCAAAATCATAGTAGAGCGGGGGGGGGTAGAGGGGGCGGGGGGGTGGTAGCGGCCGCGGCCGATTTTTGCGGCCGCAACGGCCGCAGGTAAGAGCGGGAGGAAGGGGGGCCGGCTGCCGCCCGAAAACTCGTGCCGCCTGGGGCGGTCCGCCCCCATCGCCCTCCCCTAGCTACGCCACTGATTTAGTGTATTGGGGCTGGGTGGGTGTACTTCCAAAGTGCCTGAAAATCTGCATCTGGGGCACACTTGGTGTCCCTGTGCATAGTCCAGTTCAGTTTCTATGTATTTAAATTGTTCAGTCCTTCTACAATTTTCTTTGTCGGACTTCAGGGTCAGCATCTTCAAAGGAATCTGTAGTTCCTAGTCACAGGAGGTCTCAATTGAGGCAGCTGAAATGTAAGAAGAGCACAGAAATACCCTTGGGCTGTAGAAAAAAATCAGAGCCCTCAGAGGCGCCAATTTCTAAGCTACTTAAGAGTTAACTCTTGCCTCAACGTTTGGAACAGTATTAAACAAAGAAGGGTTGAAATACATCAATTTGATTACCAAACCAGATTGCCTTTAATGCAATCCTATAATAAAATGTGTAGCAATCTAAAGCTGGCCTATTCAAATGGTTTGGTCAAAGAAAGTTAGCTGGGAGCTAGCATTTTCTCCTAGCCTTGGCTGTTTGATGATTCATTATTCTATACTATGTATATTACTGCTCTCTAAAGGTAAGACTAAGATGAGTATTATGGAGTTTTAAGGAATCCTTTTCTCCAGAAGACAGGTGCCTGTTGCTATTTTTAAGTTGCACTAACTTCCCATGATGGCTGTGAAGAGCCCCTGGATAGGGTTGACAAGTATAGTTTATATGTGCCATTTGCCATTGGAAATAGAAAGGAACCACAAGTTTTATTACATTTTCCAAGCGTGAATGAAGGGTGGTCAAAACAGGAGACATTGTTTACAGCGAATGCACTACAACGCATTCCATTACAACGCGGTCGTTACAACGACCACGTTGTTACAACGCGAACCATTACATCGCAAGTTGATTCAACGACTTGCTGTAGGGGGCGCGATGGTGTTGGATTTACAATCCAACACCTTCCCTGCTGTTGCACAAACTGGAGTAGGAATAGTAAATTATAGCATCAAGGACATCTGAAGTATCTCCCTTGGGGTGAAGGAGTCACTCCCCTGCATTCGCAGGCACAGTAACGCAACTGACCGGTCAGCTGATCCTGAGCTCCTGCGGACTTTGAAGGCTCCAGCAACACAGGAGGTGGGTTCCGAAGTTCCTTGAGGTCGAGCTGCCCTCTCACCGAGTTTGAGGCCAGTATCCCTCGTGGGGACCGCATAACCCGAACCCCTGTGCACCGCGTACTTTTGCAATTGCATATGCTTGTTGGCGTTCCCCAACTAAATGCATTGGGCTATCGATATCCCCACCTCTGTGCACATTTCGTACAAAGGACTTTGGCCTCCTCGCACTCTGTGCCCTGCAAGCTGTTGTTTTGTGAAACTGCTGGAGGTCCCCTCGCGACTCCTGTGCCTTTGGCCTGTGGGTCCATTTGAGGGACAACACTGATTTTCTCCAGGCCTGCCCTGACTCCCTTGCTGTGGTGAGTCGCCTGGTCCTTGCTGGGCCAGACCGTGACCTTCCTCGACCTTCTTCGTGGGTTGCCGCTGCCAAGGCTTGTTGGTGCTCGCGCCGGACCCCGACCCCTCAGCACTCAACATCCTTCGTGGGACAGCTCGTATCCGGCTCCGGGTCCTCTTCGACGTCTCCTGGTCCCGTGGCTGCAGAGTCAAGGTTTCCTTCTTCGCACCTGAAGCACCCGACATCGGTGGGCATTCGTCTACCGAGCCCCTGGTCACTCCTGAGTGACCCAGACTCTGTCCCCTCTGCTTTCAGGTTCCTTCCTTCAAGAATCCACCTGTGGGTTCCACCGGACACTTTTCTTCCTTCCAGCAGTGGCATTTCTTTGAAGACTCCCATTGAGAACAACGGCGGTTTCCGACGCCACTTCAACTTTATGCACCCGGCTTCCCTGGGATAGGTAACTCTGGTACTTCGGTATCCACGGGTGGGGTGGCTCTCCAACCTTCTAAGTTCCAAAGGGTTTCCTCGTAATCCACTGGGAAGGGTCCTAAAACACTGAAACTGCGACTCTCCCATTGAATTGTACGTAGCACGCGGTCGTGTTCTCACACTGCACCCGTCCTCCGTGGGGTCCCTAACTACTCACCTTGGATGGTTCCTTGGGGTCCCAGAGATTCTACAACCTCTAGACACTGTCTTGACTCGAGTCCTAGTTCTTATACCACTATTTTAGCATATGGTTTGGGCTCCCCCTGGAGCCCACTGTATATTAGTGCTACTTACGTTTGTTTCTGTGCTATAGTATTGTGTGCTTTGTGTTTATCTGCGTGTAGCAGATACTGTGAGGTATTTAAGGTGTGTTATAATAATAAATACATATTTTTATAACTACTGTGTGGTTCTCCTTTCATTTAACCAATACATTATGGTTGCATTCTGGTAAAACAAGCTGCTTAACATTACTTCAAGACTAAGCCTGAATGCTGCTCTCCACAGCTACCACTTGGATAGCTTTCTAAGGTTATCTTTGACCTCTTAATTCACCATAAGGGTTGTTTGGACTGGTGCAAGGTGCCCACTTTAATTAGTGGACAACATATACCAGGCCAACTTCTCACATTGGTGTGCAGCGGTTGGGATTCAAGCCTGCATTGTTTTACCAGATAAATCTTTGTATTGATTAACTGAAAACCACTAAGTACTACGTACATATAATACTAGCCTAGATAAGTAAGTTCTACTGAATTTGGGGTTGGGTAAGTTAAGGGTCTAGCACACCTTTTCTCCAACCTAAGTGAGTTTAGTTTCCCACTAGGTTAGGTAGGTGCACACACCACACCACACTTAGTATGTCTACTAAAGGAGAAGCCACCAGTGGCTCTCTGCCTTCTAGATACAGTGAGCTTTCATTCCAAGAATTGAAAGCCCTGTGTGCCTCTAGAAAGCTGAAGACAGGGAGAAGTGCCAACACTCAACGTCTCATTGAGGTGTTACTGTTAGATGACCTTAGGAAGACCCCTGGGTCAGATGAACAGGACAGAGTGGGTGGGACAGAGAATGAAGACAGGTCAGGAGGTGAAACCTTTTATGACCTAGACTCAAACCATGGCCAGGAGGACCAAGATGGGTCCCACCTGGACAACTCAGATCTTCAGGGAGATGCTGAAGAAGGCCAAAATGGCCCCCTCTTCACCCCTCCTGGAAGAGTGCAGAGTTTACCAAGCAGATCTAGATCTCCCTCTGCAGAATCACATCACTCAGGACAGTGTGTAGGGACCTCTGTATCTAGCAAGAGGGACCACTCTTATGACAGGGAGTACCAATTACTTGAGCTTGAGAAAGCTAAGTTTAGGCTCAGGCAAGAGCAATTGGCCCTTGATAAAGAGTCCCTAGAAGTCCAGAGGGCTAGAAAAAAGTTGGGACTAGAGTCCCATGGTGGCAGCAACAGTGTCCCTAGAGTTAAGGAACATTCTTTTGACAATAGGAACCTGAGCAAGATTGTCCCTCCCTACCATGTTGGGGATGACATCCATAAATGGATAACTGCTTTAGAGAGGGCCTGTAAAGTACAAAGGGTCCCTCAGGAGCAGTGGGCAGCTATCTTGCTGCTCTCCTTTGCTGACAAAGGTAGAGATAAGCTCCTCACTGTTAGAGAAGAGGATGCTGACAAATATTCAGTCCTGAAGAGTGCTCTCATTGATGGGTTTGGCTTAACCACTGAACAGTACAGGGTTAAGTTCAGAGACACCCAGAAGGCACAGAATCAGGACTGGGTAGACTTTGTGGATAGTGCCATTAAGACTCTGGAAGGCTGGTTCCTCGGCAGCAAAGTGAATGATTTCAAGGGATTGTACAATTTGATTATGAGGGAGCAGATCCTGAATAATTGCCAAAATCAGTTGTTGTATCAATACCTGGTTGACTCTAATCTGACTTCTCCCCAAGAATTGGGAAAGAAGGCAGATAAGTGGGTCAGAACCAGGGTAAAGCAGAAAAACCAGAACACTGGTGGTGACCAAAAGAAGCAAGATGCTAAAACCTCAGATAAGGGTGGGGACAAGGGTAAAGATCAAAAGTCTTCATCAGGGCCCCAAAAACCTGCATCTGGGGGTAGTCACAATCCAACAAAGGAAAAGGCAAAAAGAAACCTTGGTGTTACTTATGTAAAGAAAAGACCCATTGGGCAAAAGATGCCAGTTGTCCAAAGGCCAAGGATTCAACTCCAACAACCACTGCCCCTGAGGCAACGGCTCCGCCTAGTTTAGTTTCAAGTGGTGGTACAGGGAACAAGGGAATAGTAGGGTTAACCTTGGGCTCTGAGATGGGTTCTGACCTAGTCAGAACTCCAGCTCAGGCTGTACTTGTCTGTGATCGTGGCATGGATATTGCCACCTTATTTGTCAGTCCCAGTAACCTAGGCAAATACAGGCATCAGCCTTTGATTAATGGAAAGGAGGCCATGGCATACAGGGACACAGGTGCAAGTGTCACTATGGTGACAAAAGATCTTGTGGACCCTGACGAGATCATACTTGGTGAGATGTACCAAGTGACCAGTGCTAACAATGTCAGGACTGATCATTCCTTGGCAGTTGTTAATTTCAGCTGGGGAGGGGTAACTGGCCCAAAGAAAGTTGTGGTTAGCTCAGACCTTCCAGTAGAATGCTTGTTGGGCAATGATTTGGAAACTTCAGCCTGGGCTGAAGTGGAACTAAGGACTCATGCAGCAATGCTGGGCATTTCTGCAGATGTGTTTGCTGTGACCAGGTCACAGGCCAAACTGTTGTCTACTGAACAGGCCCTGCATTCTGAAAAAATGGACAAGGTGCCTTCCAAAAGAAGGAGCAGGAGGGGTAAGGCTGTGTCTTCCCCCCAGGCTCAGAGAGAGGATCAGTCTCTTGAGGGAGATGATCTCAGTCCCTGTGAAGGAACTGTCCCAGATGAACTGGAACCTGATCAGGTTGAGTTCTTGAGGACAGGGGGCCCTTCCAGGGCAGATCTCAGTCAGGAGCAGCAAACCTGCCCCTCTCTTGAACCCCTCAGACAGCAAGCTGCTGCTGAGACTGCTGGGAGTGTCAGTGGATCCCACAGGATCTATTGGGATGAGGGACTCCTTTACTCAGAGGGTAGAGACCTCAAGCCTGGTGCCACCAGGAGGTTGGTCATACCTCTGAAGTTTAGGGGCTTCCTACTCACCTTGGCACATGACATTCCCTTGGCAGGACACCTAGGCCAAAGTAAGACTTGGGACAGGCTTGTCCCTCACTTTCACTGGCCTCACATGTCAGAGGACACCAAGGAGTTTTGTCGCTCCTGTACCACCTGTCAAGCCAGTGGTAAGTCAGGTGGTACCACAAAGGCCCCTCTCATACCACTACCTGTGGTGGGGGTTCCCTTTGAAAGGGTTGGGATTGACATAATTGGTCCCATGAACCCTACAACTGCATCTGGGCACAGTTACATTCTAGTGGCGGTGGACCATGCCACTAGGTATCCAGAGGCAATACCCCTAAGAACCACTACAGTTCCTGTGGTGGCCAGGGCCCTCCTGGGAATTTTTTCCAGAGTGGGTTTCCCTAAGGAGGTCTTAACTGACAGAGGTACCACCTTCATGTCAAGTTATATCACTTCAATGTAGAAGGAGTGTGGCGTGAACTACAAGTTCACTACACCCTATCACCCACAATGCAATGGGTTAGTTGAGAGATTCAACAAAACCCTCAAGGGCATGATCATGGGCCTCCCAGAATTGCTTAGGCGAAAATGGGATGTCCTGTTGCCCTGCCTTCTCTTTGCCTACAGAGAGGTCCCACAGAAGGGGGTTGGCTACAGCCCTTTTGAACTTCTGTTTGGGCATCCAGTTAAGGGTCCCCTGTGCTTAGTGAAGGAGGGATGGGAGTTACCTCTCAAACCACCTAAACAAGACATTGTGGACTATGTACTTGGTCTCCGCTCCAGGATGGCTGAGTACATGAAGAAGGCCAGCAAAAACCTTGAGGCTAGTCAAGAATTGCAAAAAGCTTAGCATGACCAAAAGGCTGTACTGACTGTTTATCAGCCAGGACAGAAAGGATGGGTGTTGGAGCCTGTGGCCCCAGCAGCCCTCCAGGACAAGTGGAGTGGACCCCATACTATACTAGAGCAAAAGGGAGAGGTCACCTACTTCGCGGACCTTGGAACTCCCAGGAGCCCCCATAGGGTGCGTCATGTAAACAGGCTCAAACCCTATGTGGACAGGGCAGACATGGGCTTGCTCATGGCTACTGATGAGGGACAGGAGGAAGAGAGTGACCCACTCCCTGACCTCCTCTCACAGAACCCTGATGATGGCTCAGTTGATGGTGTAGCTTTGGCAGGCAGCCTCACTGAGCAACAGCAGATTGATTGCAGGAAGGTCCTCAATCAATATAGGCATATGTTTTCTCTAACTCCTAGTCAGACCACCTGGTGTACCCATGAAGTGGACACAGGTGAGAGCCTACCTGTTAAAAATAAGATTTACAGGCAGCCTGACCATGTCAGAGATTGCATCAGGACTGAGGTCCAAAAGATGCTGGAATTGGGAGTGATTGAACCCTCAGATAGCCCTTGGGCTAGTCCAGTTGTCCTGGTACCCAAACCTCATACCCACGTTGGTAAGAGAGAAATGAGGTTTTGTGTGGACTACAGGGGGCTCAATGCAGTCACTAGGACTGATGCTCACCCTATTCCTAGGGCAAATGAACTCATTGACACTTTGGCCTCAGCCAAGTTCTTGAGCACATTTGACCTCACTGCTGGATATTGGCAAATCAGACTAGCTGAGGATGCCAAACCCAAAACAGCATTTTCAACCCGTAGTGGGCATTATCACTTTATTGAGATGCCCTTTGGTTTGAAGAATGCACCTGCCACATTCCAAAGGCTGGTGAATATCAATCAATCAATGAATCAGGGGTTTGTTAAAGCGCGACTACTCACCCGTAAGGGTCTCAAGGCGCTGGGGGGGGGGGGGTGCAGGTTCCATCCATCAAGGAGGGGGTCTGTCGAAAAGCCAGGTTTTGAGGTTTCTTGCAAAGATGGGGAGCGATGTTGTCTGTCTGAGGTGGAGCGGAAGGGCGTTCCATGCTTTGGCCGCTAGGAAGGAGAAGGAGCGGCCTCCCGATCTGGTCTTTCTGGTGCGGGGGACCACGGCGTAGGAGAGCTGGGCTGATCGTAGGGTCCTTTGGGGTGCGTGGAATTTGAGTCGGCTGTTCAGGTATGCTGGTCCGGTGCCGTGGAGGGCCTTGTGTGCGTGGGTGAGCATCTTGAAGGTGATTCTCGCCTCGACAGGGAGCCAGTGGAGTGTGCGCAGGTGCTGGGAGATGTGGCAGTGTTTTGGCAGGTTGAGGACCAGTCTTGCGGCGGCGTTCTGGATGTTCTGTAGCTTGCGGGTGAGGTTTTTATTTATTCCGGCGTAGAGTGCGTTGCCGTAGTCGAGTCTGCTGGTGACCAGGGCGTGAGTGACGGTCTTTCGGTGTTCGAGGGGGATCCATTTGAAGGTCTTACGAAGGAGGCGGAGAGTGTGGAAGCAGGAAGACGAGACAGAGTTGATCTGGCGGTCCATTTTGAGCTCGGAGTCCAGGATGATTCCCAGGTTGCGTGCGTGGTCCGTGGGGGTTGGCGGGTTTCCGAGGGCGGGGGGCCACCAGGTGTCGCTCCAGGCATCGGGGTTTGGGCCCATGATGAGTACTTCTGTTTTGTTGGTGTTTAGTTGTAGGCAGCTGTTTTTCATCCATTTGGCGACGGCTTCCATGCCTTCTCGAAAGTTGCGTCTGGCGGTGTTGGGCTCGTTGGATAAGGAGAGGATGAGCTGGGTGTCGTCTGCGTATGACACGATGTTGAGTCCGTAGGTTCTGACGATGGGGGAGAGTGGAGCCATGTAGACGTTGAAGAGCGTCGGGCTGAGGGAGGAGCCCTGGGGGACTCCGCAGGTGGTAGGTGTGGGGTCCGAGAGGAAAGGGGGAGTCTGACCCGCTGCGTCCTGCCGGAGAGGAAGGAGCGGATCCAGTCGAGGGCCTTGTCCTGGATTCCTGCGTCGTAGAGTCTGCGTATTAGGGTGCGGTGGGAGACTGTGTCGAACGCCGCTGATAGGTCGAGGAGGATGAGGGCTACTGTTTTTCCTTTGTCCAGTAGGGTGCGGATGTCGTCTGTTGCGGTGAGGAGGGTGGTTTCCGTACTGTGGTTTTTTCTGAAGCCGGATTGGGAGGAGTCGAGGATGTTGTGTTCTTCAATGAATGTGGCGAGTTGGCTGTTGATGGCTTTCTCGATGACTTTCGCTGGGAACGGGAGCAGGGAGATGGGTCTGTAGTTTTTGAGGTCGGTGGGGTCCGCTGAGGGTTTCTTTAGGAGGGGGTTGACCTCGCCGTGTTTCCAGTCGTCGGGGAACGAGGCGGTCGCCAGGGAGCGGTTGATGGTGTGGCGGGGCATGGGTGCGATGGTGTCGGCGGCTCTGTTGAAGATGTGGTGGGGGCAGGGGTCCGTGGGGGCCCCTGAGTGGATTGACTTCATTGTCTTCAGTGTGTCTTCCGTGGTGAGGGCTGTCCAGTCGTCAATCGCTGGTTTCCGGGTGTCGGGGGTGGTTGGTGAGGGTTCAGTGTGTTGGTTGTCTTCGTCGAAGTTGTCGTAGATGCTCTTGATTTTGTGGTGGAAAAAGGTGCTGAGTTTGTCGCGGAGGTCTTGTGAGGGAGGGATGTCGGTAGACTCGCTAGTGGGTTGGGCAAACTCCTTGATGATGCTGAAGAGTTCCTTGCTGTTGTGTGCGTGGGTGGAGATTCTGTCTTCAATCGCTTTTTTCCTCGTTTCTCTGATGAGTTGATGGTGGGCGTTGGTGGCGGCTCTGAAGTTGTCGTGGGCTTCTGTGGATTTGGTGTTCCTCCAGGCCTTTTCGAGGCGGCGGCATGTGCTTCTGGACTCTCGAAGTTCGGTGGTAAACCATCTGGCTTTCTTGGTGCGTGTATTGTTGTTTTTCTTGAGGGGGGCTATGGTGTTGGTGCTGTCCGTGATCCATCTATGCAGGGTTCGGGCTGCGGTGTTGGGGTCGTCGTTTTCCGCGATGGTTGGGGTGGAGTTGTTGAGTGAGGAGGTGAGCTGGTCGTCGGTGATTTTGGTCCAGTTTCTTCGTGGAAGCAGGTGCTGGGGTCTGTGGATGGTGGGTGTTCTGAAGGTGAAGTGGACGCAACGATGGTCGGTCCATGGGAGTTCGGTGGTGTGGCTGAAGGTGATGGAGTTTCCTGTAGTGAAGAGGGGTCGAGGGTGTGTCCTGCTGAGTGCGTGGGCTCGGTCACGATCTGGCGCAGTCCAATGTTGTGGAGGTTGTCCAGGAGGGATGTGGTGTTGGGGTCCAGTTGGTTGTCGAGGTGGAAGTTGAGGTCTCCCAGCAGGGTGTAGTTGGTGGATGCGATGGCCTGCGGGGAGATAATGTCCGTGATGGAGTTGGCGAAGGGTCCGCGGGGTCCAGGGGGTCGGTAGATGAGGGTTCCTCGGAGAGTGGCGGTGGGGCTGGCCAGTATCTTGAAGTGAAGGTGTTCCATCAGTTCTGTGGGCTCGTCAGGGAGTGTGCTCAGGCGGAGGCTGGATTTGTGGACGATGGCGATTCCTCCTCCTGGGCGGGTGGGGCGGTCCTTCCTGGAGATCTTGTATCCTGGGGGGTGGGGCGGGGGGGGCAGCAGCGGCGGGGAAAGGTAAAGGGAGGAAATAAGGAATAAAGAAAAAAGGGAAAATAGGCAGAAATAAAGCACAAAAGAGCAGAGATGCAGAAAAGTGCAGAAAGGTGAAAGATAAAAGAGGGTAGAAAAACGAGTGAAAACAAGTGAAAGGGCAGAGCGAGAGGAAGGGAAAATGAGCAGAAATAAGGCACAAAAGAGCAGAGATGCAGAAAAGTGCAGAAAGGTGAAAGATAAAAAAGGGTAGAAAAACGAGTGAAAGAGCAGAGTTAGAGGAAGGAGACAGAGGTCCACTGGACCACCAGGGATGAGGCGCAGGGAAACCTGCGGGTGGAGGAGGGCCTCGATCACCAACACTCGAGAGTGCAGGGGCAGGGGCAGGCCTCACTTAATGGTGGAGCTGCGAGGGTGGGAGAGCAATTTCACTGACAATGAGTCAGTGGTCTTGCTTGGAATAAATTCCTTACAGGCCTTACAGGCCTGGAAGCCTACAGTGCAGCATATCTTGATGATATAGCTGTCTTTAGCTCCACCTGGGAGGATCACCTGGTCCACCTAAAGAATGTTTTGGCGGCTCTGCAGAAAGCAGGTCTCACTGTCAAGGCCACCAAGTGCCAGATAGGGCAGAGTAAGGTTGTGTACCTGGGCCACCTTGTGGGTGGAGGCCAGGATCAACCATTGCAGAGCAAAATCCAGACCATCATGGAATGGGTTGCTCCCACTACCCAGACTCAGGTCAGAGCTTTCTTGGGCCTGACTGGGTACTACAGAAGATTTGTAAAAGGATATGGGTCTATAGTGACTCCATTGAATGATCTTACATCAAAAAGAATGCCCAAGAAAGTTCAGTGAACAGTTAGCTGTCAGAAGGCATTTGATGACCACAAGCAGGCCATGTGCACTGCTCCCATTCTGCAAAGTCCCGACTATTCCAAACAATTCATTGTCCAAACAGATGCATCTGAGTTGGGGGTAGGGGCTGTGTTGTCACAACTTAATGCAGAGGGTCAGGATCAACCAGTAGCTTTCATAAGCAGAAGGTTGACCCCCAGAGAGAAACGTTGGTCAGCCATTGAGAGGGAAGCCTTTGCTGTGGTTTGGGCTCTGAAGAAGCTGACGCCATACTTGGTTGGCACTCACTTCTGTTATGTTCCATTTAGGTACCCTAATATAGGCCCGGGTAACATCATACCCCTTCACCTACATTACCTCCCCTACACTACAATGTAAAGGGCCTTTTAGGATTGAACCTTTACCTAGTTCTAGTCCTGGGTGCAGAAGGAGGGTTTCTCCTAACAATAGAGTCCTATAACTCCATCAATAGACTCACACAGTATGAATGAATATTCATAAGGGTTCTTAGAAACCAGGCTGGGGCTACAGCACCTTCCTCCCCATATCTACGTACACGGTTCATCCCATACATCATCCTCACATCCAACCATGGCTAATACAAGCAACAAGGGACAAAGGACCCCTAGATACTTTGGGGCAGATTTACAAGCCCATTACGCCACTTTTGCGTTGCCGTTGCGTCACTTTTGTGACGCAGCGGCGGCGCAAATCATGCGCCATGCTGCGGGGGATTTACAACGTGACGCATCTAGGGAGATGCGTCACGTTGTAAGCCCTGCGCCACATGAAACCTGCGTCAGGTTTCATGTGGGCGTGCCGGCGCAGGGGGGCGTTCCTGCGCAAGGAAGCCCCGTAAAAGTGACGCAGTGAAATCTACAAGATTTCACGGAGTCACTTTACGTTCCTGCTGCGTCAAATCCTTACGCCTGCTTCAAGCAGGCGTAAGGAGTGACGCAGCATGTTAGGTATAGGGCACTCCTGAGCAGTACTGGAGTTATGTCGCACTTGCGACACGACTCCAGTACTGCGCCACCCTTCGCCGACAGATGCGTCACGCATCTGTTAATCCTTGCGCCATGATGCGCCGCATTGTAAATGCGGCGCATCTGTGGTGGCGCAAGGGTAAACTTGCGTCACGCATCTTCCCTGGCGCATCCCTGCTGATTTGCAGGGATGCGCCAGGGAACGTAAATCTGCCCCTTTCTGTATAAATACAGCGCATCTTGCTAGTGTTAGTTAGAGGGAACCGAGACTTCCAGGCCGACACACTGACCAGAGACGCCGCGGCTCCTGCATGCAGACGTTCCAGCTGACAGTGGTCTGAACATCCCTCGCGGGGTGTCCAACTCGAGACCAAGAAGGGCTCCTTCATTCTCACTTCAGGTAATGGGGTTCGACTAAATCCTAGAGGGATTCTTGGCTTCACACCTACTCACATGCTAGGTACACATAGGTACATCTAGATAGGCATCGTAGGAGTACGCGCTTTCTTTTATCAATGCATTTTATATTCATGTATTTATTCATGCGTGGTGCAAGATGGTAGAACTGTACTATCCATTTATATTCACTGTACTGCTAATCATATATCTCTGCTACTGTCTAATGGTTGTTGCAGCTCATATATTCTACACAAGAATAACGACTGTTCAATAAACCCTTATTGAAACGCCCAGGATGTTTATTCTGTGTATCTCTGAGACAAGATAAGTGAGCACGAGTGACTAGGCGAAAAGTAGTACATTGTTTCCACGATCCTGAGGGATCAGGGTTGTCATGTTCTAAGGTTGCCAGAAACTATTCTCTCCCCGATAAGAGGAGACACTAGTGGCACTGTGAGCTAGCTTATGCAAACAGGCTAACATTTTCGGTGGGGGTGCTCAGAGTCAGTCTGCCACCAAGCCCACAGTTCATGTTATCCGAACGCGCAGATTCTGTATAGGTTATATATAGGAACTACACAACACTTCATAGTTCAGACAGACCATAAGCCCCTCTTATGGCTAAAACGGATGAAGGGTGAAAACCCCAAACTTTTGAGGTGGTCCATTTCCCTACAAGGGATGGACTATACAGTGGAACATAGACCTGGGAGTAACCATGCCAAAGCAGATGGACTCTCCAGATATTTCCACTTAGAACATGAAGACTCAACTGGGCAAGGTTAGTCTAATCTCCTTACGTTTGGGGGGGGGGGGTTGTGTAGGGAAGTAGGATCTGCTTCTTATGGTTACCCCCACTTTTTGCTTGATGTTACACTGTTTTTGACTAGTCTGACTGGGATCCTGCTAATCAGGACCCCAGTCTATCTGCTTTCTCCTTAAAATGTTATGCCATGTACTTTGGTACACTCCAGATTGGATACTGCGGTACCCTTGTCAGTCCCTGGTATATGGTACACATGTACCCAGGGCGTAGGTACCCCAGATGCCTCCCCTGGGCTGAAGCATGTATTATGCCACCCATGAGAGGCCATGCAAAATGGAACTACAGGCCTGCCATGGCAGCCTGTGTAAGCTGGTGCTTGCACCACTTACGTTAGATATAGGTTCACTATATCTATAGGTCACTACACTTAAAACTTATAAGTCACCCCTATAGCAGGCCTTGACAATCCTGAAGGCAGGGTGCTGGGTTTTACGTGAGAGGGTGGCCCTGCATGAGCAGAGCCCCTCTGCAGCCTTCGGAGACCATTCTCCCGGGTTGTCTGTGACACAGCCAGACATATAGGTAGAGGTGCATTATATCCTCGCTGTAAATGTTATCTCGAAAACGGCTGAAACAAAACATGTTGTGCTTGGTATCAAACACCTTGGAATCATACCTCCACACCGGTAACCGGTGTGGGAGGTATGATTCCACCCTTCTGAAGCGAGCTTCTTAGGGTCACTGGTCTTTCCGATACCAGCCTTCTCGACCCGGGCAGCAAAAAATGGTTGCTGCCGACCAGAGACACATTTCTGCCCTCCTGCTGCTGAGCCAAGCTCGAGCAGGGGACGGCAGGACAATAGGCATCCTGTCACAGGGAGGTGTGACCACCTCCCAGACAGGATTTAGTGTATTGGGGCTGGGTGGGTGCACTTCCAAAATGTCTGAAAGTCTGCATCTGGGGCACACTAGGTGTCCCTGTGCATAGTCTAGTTCAAAACAGTCCTGGAGCCGTTGGCTCCTGCTCTGGCGCGAAACTGGACAAAGGACAAGGGGGTATCCTCCCCTCTGTCCTGACCCTCCCCTGGGAGGGTCCCCATAATCTGTCCAACCCTCTCCTGTGGGTACAAAAGGGCTTACCTGGCTGTAGGACCCTAGATTCGACGTGGAGAAGATTCTGATCAAGAAACCACTGAACTTCGACCGTCTGGACTTTGACTGGGCCCGACTTCGTCCCCCTCTCCAGCCAAAGCATCGTCTGTGCCCGTGCACCGTACAGGCTCCGTGTAGAACCTGTGGAGCATCAAGGACATCTGAAGTAGCTCCCTTGGGGTGAAGGAGTCACTCCCCTGCATTCGCAGGCACCATAACGCAACTGACTGGTCTGCTGATCCTGAGCTACTGCAGACTCCAGAGGCTCCAGCAACACAGGAGGTGGGTTCCTACATTCCTTGAGGTCGAGCTGCCCTCTCACCGAGTTTGAGGCCAGCATCCCTCATGGGGACCGCATAACCCGAACCCCTGTGCACCGCGTACTTTTGCAATTGCATATGCTTGTTGGCGTTCCCCAACTAAGTGCATTGGGCTATCAATAGCCCCCACCTCTGCGCACATTTCATACAAAGGACTTTGGCCTCCTTGCACTCTGTGCTCTGCAAGCTGTTGTTTTGTGAAACTGCTAAAGGTCCCCTCGCGACTCCTGTGCCTTTGGCCTGTGGGTCCATTTGAGGGACAACACTGATTTTCTTGGGCTCCCCTGGTTGCTCCAGGCCTGCCCTGACCCCCCTTGCTGTGGTGAGTTGCCTGGTCCTTGCTGGGCCAGACCGTGACCTTCCTCGACCTTCTTCGTGGGTTGCCGCTGCCAAGGCTTGTTGGGGCTCCCGCCGGACACCGACCCCTCAGCACTCAACATCCTGTGTGGGACAGCTCATATCCGGCTCCTGGTTGTCTTCAACGCCTCCTGGCCCCCGTGGCTGCAGAGTCAAGGTCTCCTTCTTCACACCTGACATTGGTGGGCATTCGTCTACCGAGCCCCTGGTTACTCCTGAGTGACCCAGACTCTGTCCCCTCTGCTTTCAGGTTCCTTCCTTCAAGAATCCACCTGTGGGTTCCACCGGACACATTTCTTCCTTCCAGCAGTGGCATTTCTTTGAAGACTCCCATTGAGAACGACAGCGGTTTCTGACGCCACTTCGACCCTATGCACCCGGCTTCCCTGGGATAGGTAACTCTGGTACTTCGGTATCCACGGGTGGGGTGGCTCTCCAACCTTCTAAGTTCCAAAGGGTTTCCTCGTAATCCACTGGAAAGGATCCTTAAACACTAAAACTGCAACCGCGACTCTCCCATTGAATTGTATGTAGCACGCGGTCGTGTTCTCACACTGCACCCGTCCTCCGTGGGGTCCCTAACTACTCACCTTGGGTGGTTTCTTGGGGTCCCAGTGATTCTACAACCTCTAGACACTGTCTTGACTCGAGTCGTGGTTCTTATACCACTATTTTAGTATATGGTTTGGTCTCCCCCAGAGCCCACTGTGTATTAGTGCTACTTACGTTTGTTTCTGTGCTACAGTATTGTGTGATTTGTGTTTATCTGCGTGTAGCAGATACTGTGAGGTATTTAAGGTGTGTTATAATAATAAATACATATTTTTATAACTACTGTGTGGTTCTTCTTTCATTTAAAAAATACATTAAGGTTGCATTCTAGTAAAACAAGCTGCTTAACATTCCTTCAAGACTAAGCCTGAAGGCTGCTCTCCACAGCTACCACTTGGATAGCTTTCTAAGGTTATCTTTGCCCCTTAATTCACCATAAGGGTTGTTTGGACTGGTGCAAGGTGCCCACTTTAATTAGTGGACAGCATATACCAGGCCAACGTCTCACATGTTGGAATTAGATTTGGGGGTTAGAAAATGACTACAACATATACCCTTGGGTTAGAAAGTGACAACAACATTGACTGACACAGATCCGGTGGCGTTGCAAAGATTCCATAATAAGCCCCAATGCAGGCAAGGAAAATCGCCCTAACCCATGTCTGAGTACTTAAAGACATAAATGATTGAGGTGCAGTACAACCCTCACACCCCTTGCCCCTGATGCGTCTGCTCCACCAATAATAACTACGCACCTCGGCATGTCTGTTTTGGGCCTCATGTTATTTGTTGACATTCATCTTTACAAGTTGTTGTCTCGCTCTCAAGGCCTTGCTCAATCCCGCAACCATATTATCCATGCTGGAAAGAGCTTTGTATAGTGGTCCATCTGTAGATATTTAGGTGAAAGGAAGATTACCTTTCTAAAAGACTTTTTCCCAGGTTCTTTCAGCATACCTCCTTGAATCAGTGGAATTTACTGTACATACTGTGCCCGCTTCATAAATCGAGTGAATATTTGGGTTACTGAAACGTCACAGCACAAAGTTCACATTAATTTTCCTACTTAATTTTGGCCTCTTTTATGGTTTGCCATTTTTCATAGTCCTTTCGGCTCCTAAAATTTTGCATGTTCTCAATTTTGTTCGAGTGGTCTGCATAACATGCCTACAAAAATCAAAGCCCAGACCGTTAATTTTATTTTGCTTGATTGGCCAAACATATACCACGCTGCTGCAACTCAGCAAGCAGTGTGTAATTTATTAACTGAAGGGGAGTCGCACAAGTTTGGAAAAATACATTCACACGGTAGCAGACTGAGTGTGGGAAAGACAACACTGATCAGGTCCAAAGAAAATGTCAAACTTGTTTTTGGAATTAAAGTCATTCTGAACGTTGAAAATTTAACACAAAATTGAAAGGTAAAATATTGGAGACATCTTTTCGACAACCTTTCAAACTGTGTCTATACCCTTGAGGAGGTATTGCAGCACTTTATGGATTGGACAGGGATCCTTAAATCAATACCCTTCAGCATTTGGCATGGCTCTGCCCCAGCCCATATGCTCCATCGAGACACGTGCCTGCTGCCCCAACCAAGAGCGTCATGGACCTTTAATTGCCACTGACCACACCCCATGGAGACAGTCTGACATATGACTTACTCTCCCCCGGCCCTAACTGGTCTTCCAAAGCACTACAAGCGTCTACTGACAATTGCACCATATTTTTGCAGTTTTACATAGCTCAAATTTGTCCCGATGGTATAGTGCCTTTCACGAGCACCTGAAGTTACATTACACAAGGACACATTAATTTTTGATATGCACGGGGAGATTAGTGATTTTTGCCCAGAATCACAGGATGTTGTGCCGACGCCGAGACTTGCACATGGTACCCCTCTCCAAATTAGGCAGCTCTGGATGTTATTCCACATTCTAAGTCAAATCTCTGCCCTCCGCCCCTTCTGCCCCCTGTGAACTTCAGATCACTATCAAACAAGGGAGTGTCGCAGCCTGTATATAATTATTTTGTACATCAAATACTGCAGCATGAGATTTATATATAAGTGTTAGGAATTGATTCTAGGGGAGATATTCACTTTGATAATACTTTTGATAGGCACACTACATAAAGATTGCTCTGTAGGTAATGCACCTGCTCTGAAGCCTTTTCTTCCAAACATTTGACAAAGTTTTCAGTAAAGCATTGATGTTTTGAAGAGCTCAATCTGTTGTGATTTATGTATATTTGAAGAAAAATGTTGCTTTATTGTAGCTATAAATGCAACTGCTTTGTGCGTATGGGTCTGCTGCAAGTTAAAGGCGAATGAAATATTGTAGGGTACCCATTTATAGAACACTTTTACAATTTTTTACCTACGCCTGATGATTTCCAGCTTGTGCATGTTCAGATTGCCCAAGTTGGTTAAATGGCCATGCCAATGTTAAATATTATAGCACTTATTCGTTCATTTGTAAAAGTTATCTCAGGTTCCAAATTTTTCATTTTGAACAAGGACAGTAGGGATGTCATGCTATGTAGCTCATATTTGCAATTTAGCATGCCTTATGCTTGCATTATGGGAATGTTAATGCTCTGTACAAAACAAAGATAAAAGATAGGCCTAATTGATTAATGGGAAAGCTCTTTCAGATGCCAAAGTTCTGATCGGTTTATTATGAAAAGTTACAATGAATGCAGTCTGTCTGATTTGTTTATTGCGATAAGCATTTGTAAAAGCTAATAGTTTTTTAAGGGTGGATTGTTACAGCACCGTATTACACTTACATGTTGCATAACAATTAGTGAACTAGGATTTGGATGTCGAATATGCCCTTTCACAATACCCTATAGGTAGACAAATTATTGTAATAAGTCTTTATAATTAGAAAAAGTTTATTATATAAGTATGTAAATAATTAACATACATAGTGTGACATATAGAAAATCAAGAGGCGTGGCAATGCAGTGAAAAGCATTGAGAAAATAATTAGCAGATTTCATTCAATGTAATGGTTCAAAACTTTACAGCAATGCTTTGCAGTTTGATTGTTTGAACTTTTTTGTCACACATTGAAACTTTTAACAATAGAATAATTTGCAAACTGAAGTTCAAAACATGCTAGAGACAATATTCGGAGGTTTTTATTTTAGCACAAAATTGTTCATGGCTTAAGAACCCTTTTATATTGTAGGAGTAGGAAAAAAAGAATTTCTAAAAACGAGGTCCATACCACAATGGGTGTATGTGTGCCTTTGAATGGTACAATACATGGAGGGCCCTGAGTTCTATTTCGGGAGACTCAGTCCACCATTGGTGAGACATGTAGAGGATATAGAGTAATCCCACAGACAGATTTGTGTGCTGCATTCCTGTAAGCTGGGTGAAACGCAATCTGGAGAGGGAAGAGTGTGGCTTCACCTGTACACTTCCAAGGGTGATCTTTGATTCAGTGACAGGTCATCAGAAAGGGACCTGGGCACATCTTGGGAAGGAGATGGGACTGATAATAGAATCATAAAAAACAGGGCTCTCTAGCACAACCTTTTGATGCACATATCATAGTGCCTGACATCCAGTTATGAACGCTAGTCACTCCCTTTGGCCTGTGAGAGACTCAGCGCCCCCTGAGTGTGGCTGCCTGGCCTGTGTGCGACTGACTCCCATGGACTTGGCTGCAGCTGTTATGAGCCCCCGTAGATGGGATGCAATCAGGAACTCCAGATCCGTCAGCCTACCGGAGCGGATAAGACTGATTTTGGGCCCAAGGGAACTTGATGTTAAATTAGCACGGTTGCACTCGAACACTATTGATTTTACATTACAGTCAAAGTGAACTCTTGAGACTAGGACTACCAGTGGGGTAAAACCTGGATGTTACCAATTGTTAATAGAGAAAACTACTATTGCTAACGCAAGGAGTACTGGGACAGAGAACGTCCAAATAAACACAGGAGTCCTAGGGGACTGTGTAACCAGGAAGTCAAAATTTGGAATGTTGAAACAGAAGGCTTATACCAGTGTTTATAAGCCTGGATGTGAGCTCTCAACATTCAATAAAAATTAGACAACTGGAATGTTCCACAGATGACAATGAAGTATCTCTGTTTCTGTCTTTTTAATTAAGAACATTCTATCCTCAGTGGGTGGGATGTTCTAAAAGCCTTATAAACCTTCTTCTACGATTTATACTGTGTGTTAAAAGCCCTCTCCCTTATTATAGAACTCTGGTTCGAGGTCATTAACAACCAGTATAACCCTCAGCAACAGGCTTTACTATATTTAAGCACTTTCAGGGAATCGTAATATAAATGTATTAAAAATAAGATAACTACATTTATTAGTCCTGAATAACCAGTTGATTTGATTTGATTAATAGCTTTACCCTAAAAATAAAATGATTGCAAAATTGATCTCGCTCTGAGCTCTTAAAGTTACAGAAAGTTGTTGTTGTTTTAAAAAAAATAAAGCTTGAAGGTATACAAACGTTGACCTCACCTCTTGCTAGACATGTTAATTTTAATTGCCAGCACAGTTTGTAAGATTTACTTTTATAAACGTGTTTCTTTATTTTGTAAGAATCAATGGAAACAACAAAAATAATTACACCAACTTTAGGTATTCTAAATACAAATATCATACTTTCCAGTGCGATTGGTGATAAACCAGGTGTACAGGATGAATGTAGTCAATCAGAAAAGACAGGTAAAAACATTTTTAATGACACAATCATATCACAACTGTATAAAATAGTTTATTTAACTTGTATATGTGCATGTTCTAGTGTAATTGCTCTAAATGAGAACACATTGACCTGCCATGCTCTCTCTATGCTCTTTTACAAATGATGCTACTACAGAAAGCTTCTACACATAGGCATCTACGAAAACCTTTATTCTCCTCAGGGTGCATGTTAAAGAAAGTGGCTTTGAGAGAAATGATTTGCAACATAACAGCTCCCTCTCTGCTCAATGCTTTTTCACCAAACAGACATACATTTCCCTTCACGTCAAATGTGAGGGGTTAAATGCTTACAAATCTAAGGGAAAGATCAAGGTAGACCTATATTATCATATCCCACCCTGTTCCCTCATCAGATAGCTTTATTCTGTGTTAACTGACATCTCCATGGATGGTGTGTTAATAAGTGAACGTATTTTCTGAACTGCACAATACTTCATTTAGAGAAGCTTAATACACTGATTTCTAATAGACTACAATGCATGTTTTCTTCTTTTTAATGTACAGATCCTAAAGAGTAAGAAACTGCAATAGCCTCATCCTTTACTATGGAATATAATTTACGTACTTCAACATATGATTTTGATAAAGAGGCTTATGAAGAATTGCAAACATCTGGGAATCAGACTGAATATGCAGATGAAAGAGAAAATAGTTTTGATCCAGAAGACAATGAAATAGGTTTTAAAGACTTTACTGAGAATGTTGTAAACAATATAACTATTGTAAATGAGGGCAAAAATAATATTTCTGAAAAGCATGAAATCCAAGAAGACAATTTTTTTATTTTAAGGTTCATGACACACTGTGCAAGCTGTCCTACTGCTTATCATTTGCTTTGCGGTTAGAGTCAGTATTTCTGATGAGGCACTAGGGGCACTACTGGACTTAATCTGCAGCATTTTACCAGGGCCTAATAAAATGATTAACTCATTATTCAAACTTAAGATGTTTATGAAAAAAATACATCACTATTCCTAAGATACGAAACTACTATTCCTCTTGTTATGAAAGCATCAACGATAATGCAAAGATATGCAGTACTACCCACTGTCTAAAGGATCTTACAGAGCCTGGTGCTGTTTTTGTCCACCATTCCATAATTAAATGGCTAAATACTATGTTTAATAGGAGAGATTTTACGGAGGAAGTGTGAACACACAGCTAGGAACACTACAAACAGAATGAAAACTCTGTAATAGGTGATGTTTATGATGGAATTGGATATAAAAACCTGTTTGATAAGGGGATTTTAAGTATGAAAAACAATATCTCTTGTTCTGAACGCCGATGGAGTGAACATTTTTTAAAGTAGTAAACTAAGTATGTGGCCTGTGTATTTGATGATTAATGAGCTCTCCATAACAAAACGCAAAGCAAAAGAAAACATGCTTGTCTATGGAATTTGGATTGGGCAAAGAAAGCCATATAGGTGGACATACCTACATTCTTTAACTGAGGAATTGAGTCAGTTGGAAAATGGAGTTATGTTCACAGATCACACAGGCTCTGTTTTTGTATGTCGTGCTGCACTACTTTCATGCACTTGTGATCTACCAGCTCGTTGTTTGGTGACCAACAGTAAGCAGGTCAATGGGAAATTTAGCTGTTGGTCCTGTTTACAGCCAGGTATGACTTCAAGATCGGGAATGGGGCATTGTCATGTTTTTCCTTACAATGATGATGATCAGAAAGGACCACCACGAACAACAGAAAAATTGAAGAATGACATAAATGAAAGATTAGCTAAAATACAACAGGATGAACATGAATATTCAGTTCATGGTGTGAAAGGCCCTTTCCGGTTTCTATTCCTTTGCCTTTTCCCAAGTATTGAGGGATTTCGTTTAGTTTATATGCATGGGGTCTGCGCTGGTGTAATGAAATGAATGCTAACATTATGGTTCGGGAAGCAATATGAGAAGTCATGCTTTTTAGCACATTCTAACAGAGACCTTGTTAGCAAGAGATTACAGGCTATCAGGCCCCCACTTAACATATCAAGACCTCCTCGTAGCCTTGAAGATGTCCATTTATGGAAATCCTCCGAATACAGAAACTTTTTGCTCTTCTGGGGAATTCCGGTAATAGCTGATGTATTACCCAATCAGTTATTTATATATATTTGCCTCTTCGCAAAAGGAATATATTTACTTGATAAAGAAAGTCTAACATTTTAAGAAATCAACAGAGCAGAGACTTGCTTGCTAACCTTTGTCAAATCGTTTGGAGACCTGTATGATCAGAGGTTCATGACCATGAATATTCATCAGTTAGTGCATCTTTCAGACTATGTACGCCATAATGGCCCACTCTTTTCAAATAACTGTTTTCATTTTGAAAACCTAAATGGCTACATAATGTCCCACATCTCTGGAACTCAAAATGTAGAAATGCAAATTCTAAATACTGTGACACTAATTCAGATGATACCATTACTAAAAGCAACCTGTAATATTGATGGTGAGATAGAAAATGCAATCAATAGACTTATTGATCCATCGATACGTGTGGAAAGAATGGAGATAACAATTTTTTAACTTTGTATGGTCTTGATTCGGATTGCCCTTGTGATACCCTACATCAAAATCTACATGCTCAGATCTTTATAGGGTCTATTCATTAGTTACATTTCGGCAGGTTCGAAAACTGATCTGGGGGTTAACTTATTCCACCCTGTAATTACTAGGAAATGTTAAATACACATCACTTTTAACTGCAACCCTCTCCCCCACTGTAAACAAGTAATTACCAGAACACCCGTATTAAGGCCTATGTGTTTAGTTTTACAAAATGTTTTGATAAGAACATTTTAAATGTTGTGTAAAAGCTAGGTTTTACCACCTCAATCCTTAGGAATTCACACTGTTGTGTGCAATTATCAAATTCAGATATATTCTTAATTAAATTATATTTCTGCTAACCATTTAGTTTAAAGACTTTTTATTGACAAATGAAGATGGGCTTTTATGCGTCTCAGTCATTGTACGTGGAGATTGTTCATTGTGTTACTACTAAAAACCCATGTATACTTTTACTTTATTGTAAACTTTGAATCTCACTGTTAAAGATAAACCAAATAGTCATATGAACAAATGGTCATAAGTGCTGAAATAACACTTTGACAATTAATTCATACTAATTGAGGAAGTTGTGAGCTAGGTTCCTGCCCTCCTATGCTATTGTGTAATTGGGAAGCATCTACAAGTGTACCTGTTTATTTGTTAATATTGTGATATAATATTGTAAACCTAGCCATACCGGTTTAGCTTTAAGAGTTTGGACAAAAATGCTTTGCACATACATCTTTTTAATATTTCAATAGTAAACACATAATAAATAATAAGGTTCATATTCATACCAATCTGCTACAATTCAGCATGCAGCACTTGAATAGAATGTTATCAGTAGTCTGGTTATATTCATTAAAGTCCAGTAGTATTCAAATTGTTTGTATTTACTAAATGTTCTGCATTGTATATGAAGACTATAGGATTAGCAAATAAGTATTTGCTTAGTATTCTATTAGTGTTCAAGAAGTATCACTCACATATCAGTAGTCTTCATACACTAGCCTTCCCAAAAAGAATACTACTGAATACTAAAATTGGCATAAAATAGATATCCAAATGCTATAAAAAGACAGGTTAACCACTAAATGTAGTATTTAACTTCAGTAAGGGGTGTCCAGCAATTAATATCTATTACAATTATTGCAAACAAATTGACCATTTTGCAAAGGTTTGCAAAAAGAAAAGACATTCCACGAAGTCTGTTGCATGTGTGATGGAATCAGAAGGTGATGCTGAATTTGACTCCGAAATAGAGGGTTTATATGATCTGGTGCTCACGGTGGGGGGAGGAGAGGGGGCGAGAGTCTTCTGTTCACAGTTTGGCTGACCCAAGTAAATGTTTGGCTCGTTTTCCAGGTGACCGTTCATCGTGTGTAGATCCCATTGTGAACATTCGAGGAAGGGATAAGACGTTAAAACTGCTGATAGATTCTAGGGCCAGAATCTCTATGATCACCCAATGGTTATTCATAGAAACCTGGGGCGATAGGGGTCTGTTCCCACCTGGCTGGTTTTGTCTCTTATGAAGAGCAGAAAACTGAACTCTTACGATACATTGAAGATGCATTTGAGTGTAAAGGGAGGAGGTTTGAAGGGAAAATATATCTTGCGGGGAAGGGGCTCAATATTCTGGGGTGGTTTCACCAAGGCCTATTTGGAATGGTCCTCGACCAGGTGCAAAAGAGCAGGTGATGATTGTTGATTGCGCTGATGTGGCACTGGAATGGAGTCTCAATTCCTCGAAGTGTTCTGTGACAACCTTGGTAAAATCAGAGGTTTTAAACACAAAATCAGGACCATAGAAGGCGCAGTACCGGTCAAACATAAATTAAGAGGTATGCCCTTTAGTGTCAGAGATGACTGAGCAGGAACTTAAAAAGTTGTGAGCCCATGGGATCATTGTGCCTGCTGAATCGTCTTTGTGGTTGTCTCCGTTGGTGATTGTGCAAAAACGTTGTGGTCAGTTGTGTAGACCTAAGGTCTCTTTATAAAGAGAATTGGGTTGACTCTCATGCTTTGCCAATTATCAACCACTTATTCACTCACACTGCAGGGGCTAGTTTGTTTTCTAAACTCGATCTTGCCTCTGCATACCATTGGGTGGAACTACACCCTGATTCAAGACAACTTACAGCTTTTGTATCACCCATTGGCACATTCCAGTATTGCAGCATGCCGTTTGGGCTTGCCTCTGCAGCATCCGTTTTTCAGAGTTATGTATAACCTACTGAAATATGTGGAGGGTGTCTTGCTATTCCAAGATGATGTTTTGATTTTTGCATATGATGTAGTTGCCCACAATGCCATTTTGGAACACGTTCTTAATATATTTAGAAACCATGGTATAGGGATCAAGAAAGGGAAGTGCCAATTCTAGAGTAATAAAGTGGAGTATCTTGGGCATGTGGTCTCAAAGGAGGGCATTAGGCCTATACCGGGATTGTTGTATTCCATTATGGGAGCATCTCACTCTACTGACAAGATTGGTGTGAGGTCATGTCTTGGTTTGTGTGAGTTCTAATCTCGTTTTATTCCCGAGTATGAAACAAGATTGAGACCCATTAGCAGTTTACTAAAGAAAGATTTCAAGTTTATTTGCGACAAAGATTGTGCTTAGGCATTCACAGATATTAAAACACTGTTGGGTGAAAGTAAAGCCCTCAAATAATTCGGTCCTTCTCTTCCATGTTGCATCAGGGTGGATGTCAGTCAGGTGGGGTTGGGGGCTGTCCTCACTTAGAGGAAAGAAGAGTCTGAACTGACTTTTGTGTTCGCCTCATGGGTTTTATTTGAGGCAGAACTGCAATGCTCAATAATAGAGAACTGCTCGCCTGTTGGTGAGCAGTTGAAAAGTGTATGTTGTTTTGTGTGGGGTAAACGTTTGTTTACAAACAGACCACAAGAGACTTGTGTCTATTTTAAGTGGAGGTGAAAGCAAATGCTGTACTCCCTTTCCTCTAAATTGCTCTAGTTCCAGTTTGACATTGTTCACATTGTGGGGAGAGAAGGAGGTGAGAATATCAGAGCAGATTTTCTTTCCCGTTTTCTGTGCAAAGGTGATGACAGTGGAATGATGTTAAGTGATTTATGGATGAAGACATTGAGGATTGTTTTGTGGCTTCTATTGAGGTACCGAGGTTGGGTGTGTGTTCTGAAGAAGCATGGAAGAAGTACCTCAATGAGGAACAGGTCCTTCAACAGGTCTTAGGTCTGGTTAAAGAAGGTTGGCCATGATAAAAGGTACGGTCTCACTATTCAGCCATATTGTAAGGTTGGGGACAAGCTTTCTGTGGAAGATGGTATGTTACTGAGGTCTGATAAATTAATTCCTTCACACATATTGAGAGTTGGTATCATCAACAATGCTCACGAGGGGCACCTTGGTTTGACACTGACCAAATGTTGCATTCACGAGTCATTTTGGTTGCCCAGAATGGATCCTGACATTGATGAGATGGTGGGTAATTGTTGTGTCTGTGCTTCTGCAGACACAACTCTGAAAGTTTCTTCTCGTCCTCTCACCCCTATTGAATTCCCTTCAGATACATGGATAAAATTTGGGATTGATGTCATGGGTCCCTATGATTCCTTGCCTGGTTGTGCAAAGTACATTCTGGTCCTGGTGGATCAATATTCTAAATGGCCTGAGCTTAAGATGGTTAAGGAGCCAGGTTCTGGTGCAGCTGTGGAATTCCTCTGAGAGATTTTTTTGAGGGAAAACCTCCCCAAATCCCTAATTTCTGATAATGGCACTCTATTCATCAGCAAGGAATTTCAGGGTTTTCTTGAGGTGTGAGACATCTTAAGCGCTCAATATATCACCCACAAACCAATGGTCTTGTTGAGAGAATGAACTGTGTGGTTGGGGAGTGCATTAAATGGTCTAGAAGGGGCAACCATGATATTGTAAAGTTCGTGCGGACCACATTGTGGTTTTACAGGACTACTCCACACTCCACTATGAAAGTATCTCCCTTCAAATTATTGAGAGGTAGAAGAGCTAACACCATTTTTCGCCCAACGTGGATGTCTAAATGGCTGAAGAGTGAGTCTGATATGGAGCAGTTGATGAATTTTGTCAGTAGGAATGTTGGACTTGCTCAGGAAAAACAAAAATGCTGGTATGATCAGAAAAAAAGCAAAGTCTGTAAGAGGAAATGTTGGGGACCTGGTACGGATCAAACCTGCTGTTCATTTCCAAAAGGGAGAAGCATGTTCAGTGATCTGGTAAAAGTTGAGAAAATATGTGGTAATGCTGTTAAAGTTCATCGGGGGCACTGGTGGAACCTCTGAAAAGTAGTTTAGGTGGGAAAAGAGGTATGTGATCATGACTGTATTATCCTCCGCCGAGCTGTACCCGTTGACCAAGTTAACCACCATCAAGATCTCTAAGTTGGCCATCTCTGTTTCCAAGGATGATTCCGGTTCAAGTTCCTTTATTTCTACCTTTTCCTTTCTAGTTCCAGAGCCGACACCCTTCTCTCTACCTTCGGAAGATATTTTACTACTGCACAGTTCAGCCGAGGATCCTCAGGGTTAAAACTAGCTACTGCTACTTCTCTGCATGACCTTATTCCTCGGTTGTTGAATTTCCTTCTTAGAATTTTGCATCAGTATTCCAGAGTAGCTTTACATAGGCACAACACATGGGCAATATCTTTAATCCCCTGACTGCAAAGCCTGCAATTGCCCTGCTCTTCTATGCTTCTCCATGGTGGAGCATACTTCAGTGCGGGCAGGACATTCAACCTATGTTTTAAGACCTTTTCTTTTATCGAGTTATTATAAAGCTCTTCTAGGTAACGCTGGGACTTGGGCTTCATATAGTTCTTGAGGGTTTGCCATCCGTGGCTGTGCATGGCTGGAGCAGTTTTGTCCTCCAGGAGTGAAAGTGTTTTGGTACTTGATTTTTTTTAAATTTTTAATTCGACTCTGCTCAATGGTAGATCTCTTGCTGAAGATAGAGCCCTCCCTTGTATTTCAAGCCATTCAAGCCAGAGGTGATGCCTCAAGGTGTCCTTGCTTGCTGCTTTGAAATTTATGGCAGCAGTTCACAAAGGCTGCCTGCCGAGCCAGAGATTGCTTCGCAAGGCCACGTTCCAATCTGATCTGAGCAAGAGACGTAGATGACGGTCATTTAAAGATGCTATTAAAGGTTTTCGTTATTGTTTTCTCCAGGATGATATTGTCCCAATCTCTCAGGCCCTCACTCTCATAGGTTAAGCTGGGAAGGATCTTTGCTTGGGCGACTTGTAGCAATGGGGTTAACGTTGGACCCTTCAGTTTTGTATCCCAAGCCTACTATAAGGACCTTGCCATTCCTTTTTTTATATCTTCCAATTGATTGTTGAACCTTCCATTGGTGTTGATGACCACTCCTAGGTACTTGTCGACACTGATGGCCCAGGTGCCAAGTATGGTGTTTCAGCCCTTTTTTGTTGATAGTTAGGGTCTTCTGCAGGTCCGTGACTCAGGATCCACTGAATGCTGGTGTGTGTGACTCATTTCCTGGTTGTATAATCACCAGGCTCATACCATGAGTTCTGGGTGACTCATTTCCTGATTGTATAATCCTCAGGCCCAGTCTGGGTGATTCATTTCCTCATTGTATAATCACCAGGCTCATACCATGACTGGAGACTCATTTCCTGATTGTATAATCATCAGGCCCAGTCTGAATGCCTCATTTCCTTATTGTATAATCACCAGGCTAATACCATGATTGTGTTTTGAGTGACTCATTTCCTGAATGTATAATCATCAGGCCCAGTCTGGGTGACTCATTTCCTGATTGTATAATCATCAGGCCCATAACTAATGGTGTCAACACAACAACTACGCACAAACTACATGGGGTGGGAGCACACACACATTCGTGTGCACACGTGGAAAGCACACAGATACGCCACAGATGCATATGGGTTGTAAATGTGGATTTATGCAGAGCTCATCCTCCAAGATTGCACACCGACTGTCCAGGGATGCACATCACAACAAGCATGGTGGTGTATGTCCCCATGACACCTGCTTTGGTCAGTCCCATTTCCGGCCAAATTACCTGGGTTGTGCCCTCGACTGAGGAGCGTCGGATGACTAGATCCTTCCTTTAACTCATTAAAGAGCAGGGTGAGGGTCTCCGGAAGGGTCGCCAGCTTGCCCAGAGTTGGCAAGCAGTTACGTGTTTGCCCAAAGCCGGAAGCTTCTGATTGTGCTCATTTTATCAGGCTATTCAAGATGGTTATTTACTCATCAATCCTGGAAACATACATAGCCAAGGTGTTTAGAAGGATGATCTGAATATACATTATATTTGCTTGATAATTCATTGCATCTGATTTTTGGAGAGTTTTAAGTAAGGTTAGCCAGTTCCCCCCTGTCTATTCCTTCTGTATATTGTTCATGGATGCATTGAAACTGAATGGTGGGACGTTTTTAGCACTCTCTTTCACTTAGTGGCCATCATATTTTCCCACTCTTGAGTGCTAAGGTATGACAGGTCCTTAGCTTCGTCAGGAGTGTTACAAGCCGACTCAGCTCCCCCCATAATATGCCCCCAGTGTCTGCCAAACTAAGCAGCTTGCTTAGTTTGGCAGACACTTGGGGCATGTTTACGGGAATGGTGACGCAGGGCAGTGCAGCAAGTTACCTTGCTGCACTGCCCTGCGCCACAGGGAAAGGGCAGGAATGCACCGTATTTATCCAATACAGTGCATTCGTGTCCTTCTTCCCTGTGCTGGTGCCATTTCGGCAGCCTAGCACCAACGCAGGCACCCTTGCACCATGGTGCAAGGGTGCCTGTGTTGTAGGCAGGATTGTTTTTGGGAAGGAAGGGGCACCTTCCTGCACAAAAACAATCGATAGAGCGTTTTCCTCTTTCTATGTGTGCTTCAGAACGCAGCACATATGGAATGGCTAGTGAGGCCAGGGGCACTGGGAAGGAATGCTGAATCACTGAGGCACCAATTGCTGGGTCCAATCCTGGATGCCTGTCAGGGCACTGGACTGCTGGACCTGCCGCCCATTCTGCTTGCGAGCTGTGCAAGCCACGCCCTGCGTTAGCGTCAATTGTCTGCTAGCTAGCTTCCGTCCAACAGAAAACAGGCAGTGCAGTTCTGGAATTAAGGCAAGCCTTGTCAATGAGAGACAGATAGTGAGTCACAGTAAAGTGACAAAGATTGAGAAATCAACCTTTTACTATACCAATATATGATGATATTGTATAATCATAAACTGGTATCCACAAATGTTGTGGAACCTTATGTGACGTATTAGCCAAGGGCGGAGTCGGTTCAATGAACTTGGAAGAATCTGATTGTAAATCTACAATCTGAGCCAGGGAACCCTTTAAATCATCTCTTAACACTGTATAAAAGAAAAGGTTCTTTTTTCCTCTGGCCACTGGGTTTCCGTAATTAATTTACCAAAGGCAGTAATGTAGGTAGGAAGGTCCTTATTGCCCTGATGTAGGTTTAATAACTCATCATCGCAGGCCTAGACAAAAGTGTGCTTAGCAAAGAGAAGGCACATCGTCTCTTTAAACCTTCAAAAATCATGTAAACCTGTGTCATTATTTTCTAAGAGTGGAATAGCCCAGCTAACAGCTGTGCCCCCAAAATAGGGTATGATAAAGGTAATCCTAGTTGTATCAGAGGGAAAGGCTCCAGGTTTACAAAGAAACTACAACTGACACTGACTCCAGAATGTATCAAATGTGTGACTATCCTCCCAAAAATCGCACTGGGACTGGAGTGGTAACTGTGACATGAACAGGATTATCGCTTCTGGTAGTTTGTTGGATTTCCCAATTTACCAAAGTGTGAAGGTTGCAAAATAGGACGTGTACCCTTGGGAACTTCCCCAGCTCCCCCGTCAGATACCATGGGGAGTGGCGATGGCGACCTCGGACATGTTCGTCCTTAAGCAACAGATTTTCCAGTCGCAAGGACTAAACTTCATGCTGTACTTCCCCTAAAGCCCTTGCTAGATCTAAAAGACATGGGGTATCTTCAGACAGGGCCTGGGCCAGGTCTTGAACGAGTATCTGGTCATCCATGTCATCCGGGCAGTGGAAGCATGCAAGGTTTGGCCTTCTGTCATGCACTCAAATGGTTCCAACCGTGGATACGGCACTGGAGCTGTTGCTGGATCTCCTGTCCCTCCCGAGGAAAGCAAATGCCCAGGAATCAAAAACCTAAAACACACACTGTCCCCAAGGGGGAAGAGGGGTTAGGATAAAATAAGAAAAGAGAGGCTTGCGGTATTGGATCTGCTCTGCGACACTGCGTAACAGGACCTGTCACTTCAGAGACCTTCTTTGTTAGTGATGTAGATGTGCCCAGGACCAGAACCTCTGTTTTTGCGATTACGCAATGCACTTGAAATAATAAGAGGAGGCAGTTACCATCAGTACACAAACAAGTCTCTATATATAACGAACATGCATTCATTTCAATGACACAAACCTACAGGTTTCATCAGCAGCTCGGCATGAGAGCAGAATAACCAGAATCACAGATTGGAGTGTGTCACTCCTAGAAATAAACTTGAAATACAGATTTTGGTACAAGGTCCATACATATATCAAAGACACTGAAGTGCTTTCTCTAGGCACTACTGTTTAGCAGGGAAACACGGAGCTCAAGTCTTTAGTTCTTGTGAGATACAGTTCTAGCACCAAAATTGTAAGAAGGGTCCGGAGTATAAACACAAAAGAAGCGCTGGAGTAAATCACAGTGAGGAAATGGAGGAAAAGTCTAATGTCTTTTAAGACGTGGATTCTCGGTCCAGTTTTACCAGTATAGGAGGCTTAGTGTGCACTAACCTGTTATCAGATACTAAGCCCAGTTCTTCAACTTATCTGAAGTTCGAAGAAGATCTCGAAGCCTTGACTCAGGGAGATGCAGGTGGTCCGGAGTAGCTGTACAGGAGGAAATGAGAAGAAAAACGTCGAGGGAGCTTGTGCCACTTGAACCACTGGTTTGGATGGACTTGAAGGAGACTGGAGCACTTCTCGGTTCCGGCAGGATTCTTCAGGTGAGTAGGAAGGGTGAAGCTTGTTTCGCAGGGAGCGACGCCAAGCCACGATTCAGATTTGGGTGGGGTTTATATACCCTCTCGAAGGCTCAATGGATGTAGCTAGATCACGTGTGGCACATGGGGGACATGGCCGTCTGGAAGGTTCCTGAACCTTGGGGAAAAACACTTGTTAGTACACCTTTCAGAATGGGCAGGTGCAACATGTTGATCGGAACCAAATAACAGGAAACTAATGTATCATTTTGGCTCAAGTGTACATTATGGAAAACAACACCAAGGCCCCATTAACTGCGAGAGCAAGGATTGCCATTGGCTCACAGGATTCTGGGGATGTTTGCAGGGATTAAATGGAAAACCACACCAGGGCCCTAGTAACAGCGAGAGCAGTTAATCCATTGGTTAACAGGATTTGGCGAACGCTTGCAAGGGTTCAAGAGTAATGTAAATATACCGGTGCTGGGAAGCATCGATCTTGAGGGTGCTGGGGAAGCATCAGTCATAAGGTAGTTGGGGGGGTAACATCAGTTATGAGGAATGCTAGGGGGCGCATCAGTTATATTACGGCACGCAATAATATCATGCCATAGGAGAAGAGCAACATGAGCCCTGCGCGCTAGGCCTACTACACAGAGGGCGCATGAGGGGGGTCGTGACAGAGGTGATGCTAGATAAATGCTCTAATCTGTTGTTCAGCAGGAAGTGGGTTTGTGTATCACCTGAGTACATTTGTAAGTTTGGCTGGTACAGTAAAAGCTGGGCCATAGGACAAAGTTACATTTTAATAGTAAACATGAGTAAACATGAGAGGGATGAATATTTGGGGAAGACGCAATTCACAATTGTCATATCCTTACTGTTTGGCTGTGGTTTGTGGGAAATGATAGAATCCAAGAGAGAGCAGGTCTGAAGACCTCTGCCTATTCCTTTTTTTTATAATTTTCAGCAGTATTCGTGGTCAACATATTCACAAGCAGTGGACAGGTTGAGGAGGAAGAGTGCTGGCTTGCTGTCCTCTTCCAAGGAGAGAAGGAGTTTTCCCTTGCTATTGGCAAGTGATTATTGCTGCCTTAGTCCAGACTGAAGGTCATGGAGGAGGATGTAAAGTTACACATTCTAATGGGGTTGGCTCCTCCCGTACTTTACATGATCGTGCCATGAAAAGGGAAACTGGAGATGAGCAAATGATTAGTCAGTATCTGTGGGTCAGAACATGTTTTTTCAGAACGGGTCTGATGCTTCAGAGGGCCAGGGATCGCTAAATAGATGAGAAAGCGATATATCATGTAGATGTATCTAGAGCAGGGACGATTTGCCTGAACCAACTGGCAGAGCAGGGCCCAGGGGAAGCTTCTGGTTTAAACTTCAGTGACAGACTCAGCACATTGGTGGTATCTAATGGTTTGACAGCAGTGAAAAGAGATTGCATTGATAGTGGAGGCATAAAATGGTAGAGAGGAAGTTTCTGATTATTGGGTTGGAGTCACACATTTGGCAACTTGGACTTTGAAAACTGTCTTGAGTCCATTTTGAAATGTGGAACAATTACTTTTTAAAGCACCAGGGCAAGCCAGTTTCTCATGAGCAAAGATAATTTCCTCCATTTTGCTGGTTGCTTCAATAATGCATTTATAAAAGAATGCCTTTTTGACCCTTTGATATGTCCATGGTAGTTGGTTGCCTCTCTTGTAGCTTTTTCTTTTCAGACTTTGATGTGACCATATCTGTTCTGGTTGGCCATTTAAGTTAGTCTAGTTGAGCACTGAAATCTTGTCAGTTGATCTGATGTCATGCTTAGATATTTTGGCATTGGCTATTACCAATGCGTCTAGAGCAGATGATTGTTTTTTTAGCTGATGTTAAGCAGAGCTTCAGGGTCTCATGAGCCAGGTAAGATGGCTTCGACATTACAATGTATGGCCTCAAACTCCACATTCCTCAGTTTCTAAAATGTCTTATGGGTATAATGGGGTGTTGTTTCTGGTGCAAGTAGGGGGCTTCTAAATTAGGTTTGACAAGCAGAAGGAAATGTAAGAATGTCCATTTATACCTAAAGTTGTATTGACATGATTTAGTCTTCAAGGCGTGGCAGGCCACACACAACCTGCTAGACGCTGAGGGCTTGCATATCATTGATTATTTTGTCACAGGTGATTTGCCCTGTCTATAGTGTAACTCTCACAGAATAAAGAACATTGAGAAAATCAGACATTCATAGCGAAAAAGCATGGGTGCTTATGCATACAATCTCATTTTTATGTCCCAGACTCTGGGTGGATTTCAAAATATATTTTCAATATATTCTAAATTCTCTACATTGCCAAGACCAGAATGATGGTGTTTACAAGAAAAAGATCTCATATGTGGTTTATTGACAATGACAACATTAACACGGCACATGAATACTCTTACCTAGGAGTAAAAATGTATGACAAGCTGAATTGGTCATCATATGTCACTCCACTACATCAAGGTGGGTTAGTAAATATGTAAAGGATAAAAACATTGCTTGAGAAACAGTGAGTAAAGCTTTATCAATAACAAAAGTATGAATTGTTCATTATTACCATATGGATCACATGTTTTCTTGGGCTCTCAAAATGATACGTTTGATGTGATTGGTACAGCATAAATTGGAAATCTACTTAATGTAACACAGATCCCCCACCAGCCAGAATTGGAATAGAACTGTGACTAAGATTAAGCTGTTTTGGGTTGGTAGACTTACGCTTTATTATTATTATTTTTTGCAAAATTGTGTAATGCCTTATGTTAATACATAATTTTTTTTTTTTTTTTATATTTTTATTTGCATTTTCAACCAACACAAAAACAACTAGCATGTCACAAGTAGTCATCCCCGTGCCCGAATACTCCCCCACCCCCCCACCCACCACCCACAATATCACTTCCGTGCCATGCACACAAACGAAGTCCGGCTCTGTCGTAGGTGACACTTTTGGTAATCCTCCCCCCACCCCACTGAAACTCCCCCAGGGTCTGAGGCACATGTACACCCACACGCCATCCCGGCGCGCATCAAAATTCAAAAGGATCCATATTATGTTAATCAGCTCCCAGACCTCCATCCGGACCATGATACCTTCTCCATTTCCCCCATATTCTACGGAACTTCAGGGGACATCCTCTCGCTTTATATGTGACCCTTTCTGCCGCCATATACATGTCCATTCCTCTCCTCCATTCTCCTAATTGAGGGGGAATTGGCGCCCCCCATGCACGTGCCACGTCTCTCTTCGCCACCACTAAGGCCAATAGTGCGAAAATCAGTTGTGGGCGGCTCAAGTCAATATCGTTAGATATCCCCAGTAGCACGAATTTAGGGTCCAGAGGAAGTGTGGCCTCTAGCACCTTACTCATCTCTCCCAATACTTGTGTCCAATATGCATGGATGGCGGGGCAGTCCCAGATAATATGGTAGAAGTCCCCCTTCGGTTGTCTACAGCGCAAACAATTTGGATCACTGGCCCGGCCCATGCGGTGGAGTCGAACCCTGTCGAAATATACCCTGTGTAATATCTTGTATTGGATGAGTCGGAGGCGGGATTTAATCGCCACTTCCCTATGGTGCATCAGGGCAGCCTCCCAATCTACTGTGTCCATCGTACCCAGGTTCTGCTCCCATGTTTCTCTCAGTTTCCCTAGTCTATCTGGCATGTTATTGTTCAAGGTCCTATACGCTAGAGAGACTGTCTTGTTGGATATCTGCTCTTGCAATAGGCGACCCTCCAGTGGGGCATATTCTGGCAGGGGAGAGGAGAGCAAGCTCTCGGCTCTCCATGCGTGACGCAGTTGCGCATATTTAAAAATTTGGGTGGGGTGCAACCCAAACTCCGTTGCCAGAGTCCTAAAGGATTTAAGGTCCCCCTTCGCCACCACATCTCCCAACGTAGAGATTCCAATGTCATCCCAACCTCCAAAGCCCTTAAGTTTGCGAAGTTCCCTCAACCAGGTACAGCTCCATATCGGTGTCTGCTTTGTCGGTTTACGTGTCCATCCCAGTGTCTTAGTCGCCCTATCCCATACCTCTATGGTTATTTGCGTGGCCGGAAGTAGGCGTCTCCTACCTGGACCTCCATATAAGTAGAATAGGCAAGAGCGGTGTACCATTGTATCCCGTTCCAATCTGTAGGTGGGGTGATCAGCCGGGGCATGGAGCCATTCATTTACCGGCGCCAAATGCTCCGCCCAATAGTATGCCTCGATGTCTGGCAGTGATATCCCTCCATTATACTGGTTTCGCTGCAACGTACTCAGGGCTATCCTTGGTTGCTTCTCCAACCACAACAGGGAGCGCATTTCCGCGACTATCACCCTAAACGTCTGTCTGGGGAGAGGGAAATATTCATTTTGGAGGGCATACAAGAAGCGGGGCAATGTGATCAATCAATCAATCAATCACAGAATTTGTAGAGCGCACTACTTACCCGCGAGGGTCTCAAGGCGCTGGGGAGAGGGAAGGGGGGGGTGCTGCTACTGGTCGAACAGCCAGGTCTTGAGTAGCCTCCTGAAGGTCAGCAGGTCTTGGGTCTGTCGTAGGCTTAGTGGAAGGGTGTTCCAGGTCTTGGCGGCGAGGTGTGAGAAGGATCTGCCGCCGGTGGTTGTTCTTCGAATGCGAGGGACGGTGGCGAGGGAGAGGTCGGCGGAGCGGAGCTGGCGGTTGGGGACGTAGAAGAAGAGTCGTCTGTTGAGGTAGGCTGGGCCAGTTTTGTGGAGTGCCTTGTGTGCGTGGATGAGGAGTTTGAAGGTGATCCTCCTGTCGACGGGGAGCCAGTGCAGGTTCCTCAAGTGGGGGTGATGTGGCTGTGGCGTGGTACGTCGAGGATCAGGCGTGCGGAGGCGTTTTGTATGCGTTGCAGTCGCTTGATGAGCTTGGCCGGGGCTCCCGCGTAGAGGGCGTTCCCATAGTCGAGTCTGCTACTGACGAGGGCCTGGGTGACTGTTCTTCTTGTGTCTGTCGGGATCCACCTGTAGATCTTGCGAAGCATGCGGAGGGTGTTGAAGCAGGAGGAGGAGACTGCGTTGACTTGCTTGGCCATGGAGAGCGTTGAGTCGAGGATGACTCCCAGGTTGCGTGCGTGGTCGGTGGGTGTCGGGGCTGCTCCCAGCGTCGTTGGCCACCAGGAGTCGTCCCAGGCTGAGGGGTTGGAGCCGAGGATGAGGATGAGGACCTCCGTTTTGTCCGTGTTCAGCTTTAGTCGGCTGATCTTCATCCAATCGGCGACGGCCTTCATTCCTTCATGGAGATTGGCTTTGGCGGCGAGGGGGTCCTTGGTGAGGGAGAGGATCAGTTGAGTGTCGTCGGCGTAGGAGATAATGTTGAGGTCGTGCTGTCTGGCGATGCGTGCGAGCGGGGCCATGTAGATGTTGAACAGTGTTGGGCTGAGGGACGATCCCTGGGGTACGCCGCAGATGATCTCGGAGGCTTCGGATCGGAAAGGTGGGAGGCGGACTCTCTGGGTTCTGCCGTCGAGGAAGGAGGTGGTCCATTCCAGGGCCTTGTCTCGGATCCCTGCGTCGTGGAGGCGTGCGCGTAGAGTGCGGTGGCAGACAGTGTCGAAGGCGGCGGAGAGGTCCAGCAGGATGAGGGCTGCGGTCTCACCATTGTCCAGCAGGATCCTGATGTCGTCGGTGGCGGCGATGAGGGCAGTCTCAGTGCTGTGGTTGCTGCGGAATCCTGATTGGGATGGGTCCAGGATGCTGTTTTCTTCGAGGTATCGGGTTAGCTGTTTGTTGACGATCTTCTCGATGACCTTGGTTGGGAACGGAAGCAGAGAGATGGGCCGGAAGTTCTTGAGGTCTCTCGGGTCCGCCTTGGGTTTTTTGAGTAGGGCGTTGATCTCTGCGTGTTTCCAGCTCTCTGGGAAGGTCGCGGTCTCGAAGGAGAGATTGATGATGTTGCACAGGTGGGGTGCGATGGAGCTGCTGGCTTTGTTGAAAATGTGGTGCGGGAAAGGGTCTGACGGGGAGCCGGAGTGTATTGTGCTCATGGTCTTGATGGTGTCCTCGATGTTCACGCTGGCCCAGGCTGGCAGGGGGTCGTGGTCGATGGTGTGTGGCGGGTCTGGTGCATCGATCTTAGTTGGGGCTGTCTGGGTGTTGAAGCTGTCGTGGATGTCGGCGATCTTGCGGTGAAAGAAGGTGGCGAGGGAATCGCACAGGGGTTGCGACGGCGGGATGTCGTTGGTGTTGGAGCTGGGATTGGAGAGTTCCTTCACGATGTTGAAAAGCTCCTTGCTGTTGTGTGCGTTGTTGTCGAGGCGGTCTTTGAAGGAGATTCTCTTGGCGGACCTGATGAGGTGGTGGTGGTTACGGATGGCGTCTTTGTGGGCTGTGTGGCTGTCCGGTGTCTTATCACTGTGCCATTTCTTCTCTAGTTTCCGGCAGGTACGCTTGGAAGCTAGGAGTTCCGAGGTGAACCAGCTGGCTCTTTTGGTGGTGTCGCTGTAGGTGAGCTTTTTCAGCGGGGCGAGGGTGTTGGCACAGTCGTCCATCCATCGTCTGAGGTTGCAGGCAGCGTCGTCGGTGTTGGATGGGTCGGAAAGGAGGACTGAGAGCGAGGGTTGCCCGGAGTTGGTCTTCGGTGACTTTGCTCCAGCAGCGGCGTGGGATCTGTTGGGTGCGGTGGTGTGTGGTGGGTTTCTGGAAGGTGAAATGGATGCAGCGGTGGTCGGTCCAGAGGAGTTCCGTGGTGTGGCTGAAGGAGACGTGGGAGCTTGAGGAGAAGATGGGGTCAAGCGTGTGGCCGGCGGAGTGGGTCGGTGTTGTGACGAGCTGGCTCAGGCCGAGGTTGGCGAGGCTGTCGATCAGGGTGGTGGAGTTGCTGTCGTTGTTGTTCTCCAGGTGAAGTTCAGGTCTCCGAGGAGGATGTAGTCGGTAGAGGTCAGGGCGTGCGTGCTGATGAAGTCGGCGATGGAGTCGCTGAACTGGGGTCGGGGCCCAGGGGGTCTGTAGACAAGGGTGCTTCTAAGGGTGGTGTTGGGGTCCGTGTGGATCTGGAAGTGCATGTGTTCGGCGGTGCTGAGAGTGTCGTCGGTGCTGGTCGAGACCCTGATGGTGTTCTTGTGGACGATGGCGATTCCTCCTCCTACTGCGTTGATGCGGTCTCTGCGGGTGATCTTATAGCCGTCTGGGATGGCTATGGCGATGTTGGGGCGGAGGAGTCGTTCATCCAGGTCTCAGTCAGGAAGGCGACGTCTGGTGATGATGTGTCGAGCAGGTCCCAGAGCTCGACGGCGTGTTTGCGTGCGGAGCGGGTGTTCAGTAGGATGCACCGGAGGTGGTTGAGGTCCTTCTTGGCGGGCGCCTCGGTGGCTCTGAGGCTGGTGTAGCTGCAGTTCCGGCAGGTGAAGGGACCATGGGTGCGTTTCGGGGCGGCCTTGAAGCAGTTGTGCGTCCGTCCGGGGTTGAGAGCGTGGAGTGTGGTGGCATTGTATCGGCGTCGGTCGTCGAGGCTGGAGCGGGGGGCGCGCGGCCCAGGGGTTCTGGCGCTGGGCGTGGTCCAGTCGCGGACGGGCGCAGACGGGCTTGCCTTAGGCGCGCCTTCGGCGCGCCAGCGGCGCGCCCGCTGCGCACGCTGTGATCATTTTAAACATTGCGGCCCGGCCAAGTATCGTGAGGGGGAGGGCCTTCCATCGTAGGGCATCAGCTGCAAAGTTCGTAATGACTCGCTGAATGTTTTCTTGGTAGGAGAGATTTCTATCTGTGGTTAGGTAGATCCCCAAATACGTGAATCCCGTCTGCATCACCTGGAGAGCCCCAGGGAGAGGGGGCCATGTCTCCTCAGGTCGTGGGCTATACAGGACCGATTTATGCCAGTTTATCGCATAGCCCGAGAAGGAGCCATACCTGCCCAGGAGCCTGAACAGTGCGGGGACCGTAGCAGCCGGTTGGGTAACATATAACAGGATATCGTCCGCATAAAGCGAAATCTTTTCTTCCTCTAAATCATTTTGTGTAATTTGGAACCCCCGTATCTCTTTTGTCTGTCTGACCTCACATGCCGCTATTTCAATGGTGAGGGCGAATAGTAGGGGGGACAGAGTACACCCCTGTCGGGTTCCCCTTTGAATGGGGAAATCCTCAGACAGTAGCCCATTTACTTTAACCCGGGCTCTGGGGTCCGCATATAGGAGTCCCACCCATTGTCTGAATTTGGGGCCGATACCGAACTTAACCAAAGCCGCCTCTAAAAAGGGCCAGTGGACAGCGTCAAACGCTTTTTCGGCGTCTAAGGAAAGGAACATATGGGGGCCCTCTCTTCCCTGTACCTCCATAAGCCAATTGTGGGTCCGCCGTAGGTTCAGTCTGGTCGCCCGGTCTGGTAGGAAGCCCGTCTGATCTCGATGCACCAGGCCTGAGATTACCTGGCGCAAACGGAGGGCCAGTATCGTCGCCAGTAGTTTAACCTCTATATTGAGGAGGGAAATTGGGCGATAGGACGCACAATCCTCGGGAGGCTTTCCCGGTTTATGGATAGGGATGATCGTGGCCAACCTAAGATCTAACGGAAGAGTACCCTCTTGAGCCACATCCTTAAACAGTGCTAACAAGTGCACTGCCAGGAGGTCTGCCCCTTTTTTATAAAATTCCGCTGGGAGTCCATTCGGGCCTGGGGACTTTCCAGGGCGTAATTTAGTTATTGCCTCTTTAATTTCGGTCACCGATATGTCTGCTTCGAGTTCCTCCCTATCCTCATCCGCTAAGCTTGGGGTTTGAATGGTGGCCAAATATGCTAGGATCTCCTCCGAGCCACCCAGGTCCCTGGCCTCATAGAAATCCTTAAAATAGGAGGCAAATGTCTGTACTATTTGTGCGTCCCCCTTTTGCGACTGCCCCTGTTGGTCCACTATGGTTTCTATCCATCTGGCGTCCATTTCCTTACGACTGAGCCAGGCTAGGAGCTTACCAGATTTATCCCCAACATCATACAACCTATGGAGGGTCACCTGAACCTGCGTTTTAGCCTCTTCCGTTACTAGGGCTTTATACCACTGTTGTGTGTCCGTCAGGCACCGGAGGACCTGTGCGTCACGTCCCACCAGATAACATTGTTCTAGCTCCAAAATGTGGGTTTCCAAACCAGTGAGCTCCTCTTGTGCTTTTCCGCCTCTCCCAAGTTATTCGGTTTTGGGCCCTATCACGGAGCACTGTCTTGTAGGCTTCCCACACTATAACGCCCAACTGCACCGAGCCTACATTTTCGGCAAAATACACTGTCGTGTCAGCCCGGAGACCCCGCAATATCTCAGTGTTCTGCAGGTCCCAAGCCGTCAACCTCCAGTTTCCACTTTGAACCCTCGGCCTCCCTCCTGTCCTAACCAAAAGTGGGGAGTGGTCAGAGATCCCCCTCGCCAGGTATTCCGCCTCACAGACAGTCCCCGCGGCCCGCCGCGGGAGTAAGACATAGTCCAGTCGAGAGTGCACCTTATGTGCGCCAGAATAGTATGAATACCTTCTGGCGTCTGGGTGGAGGTGCCGCCACACGTCCATCAAACCCAATGTGTCCATTACCCTGGCCAGCGGCGTGGTCGGGGAGTGGTCGATACGGTTCCCTGAGCGGTCCATAGGGATGGACATGACGTCGTTAAAGTCACCCCCTATAATGTGCAGTGTATCTGGTGTATCCAACAGGATATCAGTCAGTCTATGCAGAGTCCTGGCTTGTAACTTCGGTGGGGCATAGACCGAAACTATTGTGACCCTCCGTCTACCCCACGTCCCCGTCACTCCCACGTACGTACCTTGGGGGTCTGTCCATGTCCGAGTCATCTTGAAAGGGGGGGATTTTTTAAGTAGGATAGCCACCCCCCGGGAGCCCGTTGTGTACCCCGCATGTGCTAATACTGTGTATGCTCCCCTTGCCAGAAACCCACATTTTGTCCCCTTGAGGTGTGTCTCCTGCAATAGGATTACATCTGGATGTACTCGTTTTATGTATGCGGACACCAGCCCTCTCTTAATTTTATCCTCTAGGCCATTCACATTCCATGTGAGTATCTTATAGGGGACCGTCTCCATCCCGTCTGCAGGGAATCTACGTTCACTCAATGGGCCATAGACTTGCGTGGTCATAGTATATCCCGGGTGGGGGGCAACAGGTGAGCGTGCGCCACTGAGTGACCATGTGACTGCTATTCCAAACAAACTTAAAAAACCCAACCATAGAACTATCGTTCCTCCAACCAATGCCAGGCCTCCTCCGGCGTCTGGGAGAAGTGGGATTTGCCCATGAATAGCACTTTCAGTTTTGCGGGAAAGAGCAACATATATTGAATTTTATGTTCTCGGAATTTGGCTTTTACGGAGTCGAATGTACGTCTCTGCTTCTGCACCTCCCTACTGTAGTCCGGGAAAATCATTATGCGTGTGTTCTCATGCCGGATCTCCCCAAGCTTTCTGGCTTCCCTAAGGATCGTATCTCTGTCTAAAAAGTTCAGAAAACATGCTATTACGGGTCGTGGCTGCGCTCCTGCAGGAGGTCAGGCCATCAACGCCCTGTGGGCCCTCTCTATGACAAAACAGGTAGAGAATTTGTCTTTCGGGAAGGTTCGCAGGAGCCATGAATGCAGGAACTCAGGCATATTCGTCCCCTCAATTCCCTCTCTAAAGCCCACAAAGCGGAGGTTATTGCGGCGTGCTCTATTTTCCGCATCATCCACCCGCCATAGTAGGTCCTTGTGGGAGGATTGTAGTTCCGTCATTCCTGTACGCAGGCCTTGTAGTGAATCTTCCGCTTCACCCAGCCGAGTCTCGGTCTCCGTGACCCTATCCGCCAAATTCCTACGGTCCTGCCGCAGGAGCGACACCTCTGTGCCCACTGCCCCGATCTTCCCCTCCAGCGCCGTCCTGGATGCGTGAATCGCCTGGAGGAGGGTGTCCGTGTCCGAGCGGGGGGTCGAACGTTCCTCAGGAGGGGGGGCGACGACCCTCGTGTACTGGTCCATCTTGCCCTGCCGCCGCGGCTTCGGAACTCCGTCTCTGCCCACAATGGTCGGTGCCTGGGTAGGCAGGGGGTTTTCTCGCACTAAATGGCAGTGTCCCAGAAAAGTGCGCAGTTTTATCCAGTGGTCCCACCTTGTGGCGATTATCCTGCTCCTATCTCAGAGCCCCCCTCGCTCCGTGTGCAGCACCCCCAGAGGTGTCCCTCAGTGTAGGCCTATGTGCATTTATTCAGGCAGCGCCCCCAAAACATTGTGTGACAAGCAATGTCCTTTGTGGGTCTCCCAAGTCCCATCTCCATGTGGGGGCTTCCTCCAGCCCTGTGCCCCTCCGCGATGGCTCATACACTGCCTGCAGGGAAATTGCGTCCTCCCCCGTCCCTCCACATAGGCAGGAACTGTTTGCCCCTCTGGGGGCACTCACCGCCAGGCCGCCCGATGATTCAGCCCGGGGGCCGCTGGTCTTCCCCGGCTGGTACGTCTCACTGCTGCTGCGGGGGTGGAAGAAAGCAGGCGGGGGTGGGGGGGCAAGACCCGCCACTGCGGGCCTCGCCACACCGCCCCGGTCTCCCGCTCACCGGTCGCCGCTCCTCACCGGTATGTGCCGCTTGATGGACCTCGAGGCTCAGCGCTTCCGGCCTCCGGGCACCACACCACGACCGTCCGGTGCGGCCGCGTCAGTCCGCCAAGTCGGGCGCCTCTGTCTTCCGGCAGTCCCCTCCGGAGCTACACCGGACACCTGCCTAACAGGATTCTGGCTGTCCCCACCTTCTGTCCCTCTCCCCGGCCTCAGCCACGGGGCGCCGGATCCCGGCTGCGCTCTGACACACTCCCGGAGGGGGAGGGGAGTCCGCTCGTCCGCGGTACCTCACGGCTTCAGGGACAGCCCTCGGAGGCCCCACACCGCTCAGATAGACCCAGGTGGGGATGAGAGGGCAGCTCACCTCGTCGGCTCCTGTCCCTTGTAGCCTCTACGCAGCGTTCCCAGTCTCTCGGGGCAGCTCTCCGCCTACTCAGGTTCTCCACTGCGCCATCTTGGGACCCGCTCCCGGCAGCGAGTCGGGCCGAAGTTTAGCCTGCGTAGCTCGCCCTGGGCATTCAGCTCCACGGCCACCAACTCCGGAGGTCGTCCAAGGCTTTACATGTGTGGTTTCAGTGGTCTCCGGGTCTGCAGGTTGCCGGAATCAATGACGGATTAGGCTTTCAGCCGGAGCTCGGCGAAAGCACGTCTTCCTCGGCCATGCTGCTGGCTACGCCCCCCTATGTTAATACATTATTAATCATGTCTGAACAATGTGATCTTACAAAATTACACATTTACTTTTTCTCAAAATGAAAAATTTAGTTCTGGAATGCTAAATTAACATATTGGTGAAAATATGCTGTTGCTGATACATTTATGCATGAATTATTAGCTACTGACAAATATCAGGATTCCGGAAAGCGATAGACACCTATACATTGAGTTGACAGCCAAATTTGGTCAGCACTTTGAAAGCAAGGGAATTAAAACTTTTTTGCATGTTCTATGTATCACTTTACAACTTTGTAAGGTACTTAGAGGACCACAACGTATGACAACACGTTGTCAGTTTTGTAAATATCCTGACCACCTTATTACAAGTGCATTGTACCCTATGGCACCTGTAATACGGAAGATGGGATATCCTTCACGTTTGTGACAGATTAAACTATCTGCCAAACTCTATTCAGGCCCTTAGTCTGGTAATAGATCGATTAGCTCAATTCTGTATTCTGCTAGTAAATTATTGTAACTTAGTTTATAATGTACAAAATACTTAAAATTAGATGTTGAATTGGTTTCAGCCACACCCTGCTCCATATTATCCATCCCCATGGCCTACTGTGTACGCCAATTAGAAATTCCTACCAGTCTGCCATGTGTGGCTGAGATTTTGTGCAATAATTTAAAAGTTACAAACAAGACATTGCTGATAGGATGCTAACATGACTACGGTTTGTTTGCCCTTAACACACCAGAGAGAGTGTGTTACATATAAAGTTTAGAAAGCAGGATAACCACTTAAATAGTAATGTTCATAAACATGGCTTTCATCAACATGCTTACTTTTTTGAAATTCTATAGTTTGATCAGTTAAAGTTAATGTAAAGAAGGAAAATGTCCATTCTGATGTAGAACAATCACTCTTCATTATTAAATTACAAAGCCTTTGGACTCTCTTTCATGAAAAATCACACCACAACAGACTTCTCTAGATGTACCTCTAAAATCTGGAAGTCTCTAGTCCTATCTTTGAGCTTCCCACTTGAGTTTAAAAGGAGAAGCAAGGCATTTGCTGATCCATCGCAAGGATTAGCATAGGACTGCAGCAAGTGGTGCCTTAGTGGTGCTGCCCACAGCAAGTGCACTGTCCCAGAACTAAGACAGAAAGACTGTAACCAATGTTCCCTCTAATTTTTTTCCTCTGTTTGCGGCAGTGTAAGGTCTCTGTGCGCTGCAGCCATGGCTATGTGCGCCAGGAACCAGACCGCGCGTGTGTGCAGCGCCAAATATCCCTCCAAACTTTTGCTTAAAAAACTGAAAAGACGGTGCATTTCCACACATATTAGTCAGTTATTTGGAGTGAAAAGGATAGCGGAGGGATAGAAGGGGAAGAAAGGTTTGCATTCATATAGCACCTGTTACCCCTGATGGGTGTTGAATCGCTTTTCTGGCGAGTAGCACGCTACTCCGGAACCCATAAAGTATTAGTGTTGAAAATTAGTATAGTGAAATATGAAGTAATTCGAGTGGTGGATATGTTATTCAGTTATTTGGATAGAGAAGGGTAGGTGGCGGGATAGAAGAGGGAAAGAGGTTTGTATTTATATAGCGCTTGCTACCCCTGATGGGGTTTTGGAGCGCTTTTTTTGGCGAGTAACACGCTACTCTGGAACCCATAAGGATTAGTGTTGAATTAGTATAGTGAAATATGAAAGTAATTTGAGTGGTGGCTATGTTAGTCAGTTATTTGGATTGATCAATCTATTATATTTAATAACTGCTGGGTGGGGTACAGTGATGAGAGGTCTGTGCTGAAAATTCTGCTTCACAGAGCCGGCGCTGTGGCCAAGCAGTCTGTCCCTTCCCTTCTTTGTACGCTTTGGGGTTAGGCATTTACCTTGCGTGGATGGAGTGTGCTTCTTGTTCACTTATTTATGGATCCTTTTTGGCTTTAGTAAGTGTGGCATGTAGATGGGGGCATCACTCACTTTCTGTAATAACATCCATCCCCGCCTTTGTTGCCCAGTTTTTGCAATAAGACCACAATAGCAAACTGGCCATGAAGCCAGTCACTGCTGCAGCTGAACATATTATAGGCCTGATGCTTCCCCAATTACCACACAATTCTTTATTTTTTTTAATTTTTATTTCAGGTTTTCACAATATTAGTCACTTCTGTCTGCAAAGCCCATTTAGAACTTAGTTCTGGCTGTGACGTGTCCAAGATGGGAGACAAGTTGACCTTTCTTAAAATGCTTTGTATCACCAATCTAAGCCTTCCAACCAATATCCTGCCTTATATTTCACAATTCCATGACTTCATCCACCTTTAAGTTACTGTATCTATCTGTGGTGTCCACCAGGCTCTGTGAAGCAGAATTTTTTGCCCACCTTTAGAAACGGTGATGGCAGCGACAGCGTTGTGAATTTGTGCTCTATTCATGTAAAGCGATGCAAGATGCTGTGTTGAAATCTGCTGGCAGAGTATTCTATTAAACTGAACAATCTGGCGCCTTGTTTTATTCACAAAGGTTCAGTGTATCTATGCCTGCCTACTTGAATCTGCAAAGGGAGTGTCAGAAAGGTCCCCGCATTCGCCAAGCCGTGAGTTATCACAACTACAACTTTTCCGATGTGTTAAATGAATGTGGACAAAATGCAGTTAATGTGTTAATAAAAAAAAAAGGGAACCTAGCAACCTCACCTCCTTCCTTACTAAGCTGCAGTAGGGAAGCTGTCCTCCACAAAATGATAGCCTTTGGCTTGTTAGAGGAGTTTAGTTAATTGAAAACCTAATGGCTCGGTGTTGACTGTCCTCCGATCTGAACTGTTCGCAAAATGAATATCACTTTCCATAAGTTTTTAGCAATAGCATGAACAACTGTTCTCTACAATTGAATTATTGTTTTATGCAGGCAGCTTGAGGGGTGTTTGTCCTGTAAAGGAGGGTGTTTGTGGAAGACATTCCTGGGCCTTTCCAAGCTGCCATGCTTTGTAGTGCCTTGGCCCATTTTCATAGGTCTAATACTTGTTTTGTTCTTAGCTCGGAATAAAGGTGGACTACCCATATACTTATGCTGTGCAGCAGCCGCTCCTTAACTGAGCACCGATGCAGGCAGAGTGAAGTGCCTTCTAACTGAGCAGATCACACAGTGGGAGGGTGAGTGGGTGGTGATTGGGGACTCGTGCAGCTGATGGTAACTTTGGGATGTGGAGCAGCTGTACACCTAGAACCAAACCCGTTTTTTCACAGAATAACATTTTTTTCTAGCCGTGTACAGCACAGTTTAAACTTTCAGTCGAAAAGCTCTCGTGAGTATTTGTGGAGCTGGGGTCGAGACTGCTGGAGCTCCCACCTGGATGACGACGTCCAAAACTCCTGATCCAGGAACGTAAGAAGCCATGGGCCAGGGGGCGGTTGGTCATGTGTGGGGCATGTTTACGAACGGCTAAGGCAAGGCAAATGACCATGTGTTTGACCGGTGTGTAAGTACCTTTTTTGCAGATTTGTTTTGATAGTAAAACCCACTCTTCTTTCACTGTAACCCCCTACCAGCAAGGGGAGTCTGTGCGCCTGAGAGCCACGAGGCCGAAGAGAAGGTGGACTCGCAGTGTGTATATACCGGTTTGCAACCTAATATTAAAAAAAAAAAAAAGCTTTCCTCTGGCGACTGGTGGTGAAAATATGTTCATTACTAATGCAGAAAAATATAAAAGTAGCCTCAAAACCTTGCAAAGATAAGTGTGATGCTGGGGCAGGCTTGGTCGATTAGAGTATATAATCTAGTATAGTGAGCAGCTCCAACCTTTAGAAAACAGGCTGGGTTGAAGGGGATGTAATAACCAGTTTCAGGAACTGCTGCAAACTTTAGGGAACCTAGGTTATCCATATACATTCGTAATCGCTTTCCAGTGCCAGTGCTCCTGTTCTTTCACCTGTGCCATTTAACTCTCTGTAGCAACCATGTTCTCTCTTTCTCTGTTTTTCTCTTTCTGAAACCCATGCTGCTGTTCTCTTTCGTGCCCATGATCTCTCTTTTGCCCATGCCCTGTCTGTGTCACCCATACTCTGGCTTTCTCTCGAGTCTTATGCATTCATTTTTCTCATGGTGCTTGTGTGCTCTTTCTGTGTCCGGGGCTTGCTTTCTCTGGCACTCGGGCGTGCTGGTGCTGTCTCAGCCTGACTCTCTCGCTCTCTTTGTGAGTACTCCCCCCTCCCTCCCGTTGCTAGTTTAGGTAGCCAGCCACGAGCTGATTAACTAGTACAAACATGATGCATGTGGGTGAATTCTGAATGTCCATTTGTTCTGGGCCTCAGCTTACCCTGACATACACCCACATTTGACATTGCTTTACATTGTGAATTTGTTGGGCGCTAAAATTAAACTACTTACGTACTCCCTTAGCCCAAGTGCAACTCCTCTCCCAAAAAACAGGGAGCCCCAAAAGAAAAGCAGAGTCTCAAACACGGCGTGTTTCTTAACAGTGCACAGCTGCGGGGCTGATTGTGGGCCTTTGAGTTAGTATTCATGTTAATTGCACGGCCCGTGTGCGCTGCAGTTCACAAGAATACTATCTCAAAGGGTCACAATCAGCCCTGCAGCTGTGCACAATTAATAAAAGAAAAGCAGAGCCTCAAACACAGCGTGTGCTAAAGCACACGTCGTGTTTGAGACAGTTTTTCTTTTCCTAACAGTGCACAGCTGCGGGGCTGATTGTGGGCTTGAGTTAGTATTCTTGTGAACTGCAGCGCACACGGGCGCTGCAATTAACATGAATACTAACTCAAAGGCCCACAATCAGCCCCGCAGCTGTGCCCTCCCAAAACCCAGAGCCACAGGAATGACCGTTTTTCGCGCCGCTCGCGTTTTAAAAGCGGCGGCACGAACGGTCTCGCGGGATGTGCGCGCTAAATACAGCACACTGCGCGCTTGGGGTGATTTCGGTGCGCGCGCGCAGGTTATTGAGAACAGTGGGTGTAACAGGTGCAGCTAGCCTCAGAATGGAGGATCATACTGTGAGTAAGAATTAGCAGCAGCAACCTCACAGCCCAGTGCTCTCAGTTTCAAACCCCTTCTGCTGCAGAAGCACTGGAGTATCAAACTAGAAACACTCCTGATGCGATTAAGGGCTGGGAGCATGTACAGGTGAACTTAAAACAATCTTGGAGTTCGCAAAGATTACATTGGCAAAGGTCAAGTTACTAAATGGCTATACCTCTGTTTTTATAGCCCGAAATTCAGCTTTTGTGAAATTGAACCCACCTTGCCTATTTTCATGAAATTGACATTATGCATGATTTAGCTGTTCAATACAGTTATTTAAAAATTTCAGTAGGTTTGCTTAGAAAAAGGTTTGCTCTCATTTGCTATAAACATGTTTACAATTTAATTTCATATTTGCTATCACTATTGTATACTGAGTCCTGCAACTGGTAAGATGCCAAATACGTGCTTTATCCTACAAACCAATCAATCTAAAACTTTATTATCGATCACTAGGCTCATAAAAGCTTATCACAGAAAACATTTAAAATACATAAACATTGGATAATACAATAGCAAAATCCTAAAAAATATCAAAATACAGTTTCAGCAGATGTGGTTAAAAAAATAAAACTATGCACAATAAAAAATCCTAACCAATTAAGATACAGAGCAAAGGGAACTAACAACAGGTACATCATGGTAGGAACAAGAAAACTAAAAAAAAAATACAAGAAGATTAGCAGCACAATGTAAAAATCTATCAGCCATAACAGTGATCCTGCACGCCGCTCTAGGGTGCAGGCTATATATTTGTAATCGAATGACCAATGCTTAAATACATCAAAAGTGTCAAAATGACGAAATGCAATATAATGGAAATAATTTGACCAACTAGCAATAAAATTCAGTACTACGATGATGAACAACTTCTTACATCCAGTTTGGGATGGCTAATACATTTGTGAAAGAGGACCCTTGAAAAGGTTCCCCATCCATACTCAGTACTTGGCAATCATGACCACAAATAGTGCTAGAGCCCAGTGCCCACTGGCAAACTATCAGAGCAGTGACTACCTTGTATACATTTTGTGCGTCTTATCCACAGGCCCATTAGATATTTGGACAAGCCAAAGATCACTACTCTGTTTGTATCAGTTTGCAGTAATCTAGGCACCTCCATGTGCTTTCTGGTGCCCACATTTCTGCAAAGTGGCATAATCCACTTTGTCCGGAGATCTTGAAAAAATAGGCAGAGGAACAGTACATGGGTTAAAGATTCCAAGCCCCCTCGGCATACTGGGCATAGATCGGCAGCAGCACTCAACCCTAACCATTTGGGACTGAAAGCTTAAATGGGTAAAGATCCGTACCTAAATTGCAAATACAGCTTCCTCGCCAAGAACAATTTCATCAATTGTGTGCTCAAACTGCGCACAAGGTTTGAAATCAATGAAAGCTAATGATAGCGTTCCTTTCCAGTGCAGCACATTGTCAACAGCAACCCACTCCCAAAAAGTCACTCTTATACTAGCTCTGGAAATCATTCTAAGTTTCTCAGGAAAGGTCCAGTATAAGTCAAGGCCCAATTTGTGGAGTAGATCCTTAACAGTTCGAAACCAGGGAATTTTTGCAGGGATGCAGGAATTAAGTGCAGCTACTGTTTTATTTAGCGAAAACCTAAAGGTGCTGGAATTGCATAAAGCACACTGCCTTTCCCATCTATATCGCACCTGTTGGTGGACAATTTGCTGAAATGGGCCACCCACTCCGGAGGTTGAATACATAAATCTAGCGCAGTTTTATGGCCATACAAACAGACCGCAGCTGTCCTCCAAAAGGTCTTATTATTTTTTGTGGTCAAAGATTCATGCAAGGACATCCACATCGAACACTCTCAATCCCTTTTTGCCTGGGCCAATACCCACCGATAGCGAGACCTACACCTTGCTATCTCAGTTTGGGATTTTGATTTAATTGCTACACAGAGCTCCCTTTTAGCTGACCTGCAGGCTCCATTTAACCAAGCGTCAGGTTTTGGCACTGGCTTACCCTTGCATCTATCTTTACCTAACTGCTCCCTTATCTGGACAAATAACATTTCAGGACTAATTTTAAGTCCTTCAGTCCTATACTCGAGTGGAAGCTGGGATAAAAATTCAATTTCCAAGTTTACTCTTTGCTTTACCCCCTCTAGGGCTACAGGATTTCGTTCCACCCAATCCCACCTCATACAAATCCAGTTGTTTTTATGTGAAAGCTCCCTATTTCTTCAGCATATATGTGTGGGGACTGATTTATCCAGAAGTGTCAAGCAAAGAGCATTATGATCACTGTCTGCCTGATCCACCACTTCCATATACAAGATAACAGGCCAGAGCTTTATATCAGCCAGAAAGTAAATCGATTCTACTACTGCAACCGGGCCTGTTGTAGGTCTTGCCCTGGCAATCGGAAGAGGATCTACCATTTGTGGCTCTAAGATCGAAATTTAAAGTTAGTGTCAATAATTGGGCAGCTTTAGATGATCATCTCACAATTGGAAGGTCAATTTGCGGAATGCCCCACTGACTCTCCCAATCATCAGTTAAGTCAAGGGGGTGGCAGCCAATGGTTCAAAAGTGAAATTAAAATCTCCTTCCACTAGTAGTAAGCCATTTCCTGAGTGTTCCAAAAGGGCTTGCTCTAGTACATTAAGTACCCTAGACTCTGTATTGCAAGCTCCTGCTCTGTTATAGACTGTAGCGATAGACCAGAGGGGAGCACCAACCTGACTGCTAAATTATAAGGGGAGTCAATGGGCACAAGATTGATTTTATACTGTGGACCAGTCTAAGCCCAAATTCCAAGCCCTCCCAAAGGCCTGCCCCTGCCAGACTTGGTCGCAATCACACAAAAAGCTGGATACCCACTCCTGTAAAAAGGGGTTAAATACCACGTCTCCTGAAACAAGTAAACATCAAATCTTTCAATAAAAAGGCCCCATTCCACATCAGATAACAGCTTGAATATCCCAGGTACATTCCAAGATCCAAAGTTTATCAATGACTGATGGGGCAGACTGGCTTCTTTAAAGATTTGAGGATTGGTACCGCCATTATGATTCCCCTCTATACTAACATTGGAGGAGCTGATCACTTGTTGGATCACCTGTGTCGACAAACGTTCATGATCGGGCCCTGGGTGGTTACCCTTGGCCCTTCTAAAGGAACTAGGTGATACTAGAGATGTAGTTACAGGTATTTCAGGGCCACCCCATGAGCCCTTGTATCCTTGACACTGCGTAAGTGGTCCCCGGGGCTCAGGCAAGGGAATAACCTGTTATTCCCCCTTCTAGGAACCCCTACCTTCTCCCCATCCCCACAGCTGCTCCGCCCTAGTGTTGTATTCAGGGCGCGGTATTTGATCTGTATGCCAGTAATTGCACAAGAAATAGTTTGGGAATCAATGGCCATTAGACCATCAACTAGGTCCCTATATAAAAAAGAGACACGCACCCCATCATGTGTTTCATAGGGGGAGGTAACCTTTTCTGCACTATTTCACTCCTGATAATCGAGTAGCAATGTCTGACCTCTCGGAACCACTGGATGACTTTGTTAATTAAGAAATCCTTGTCTTCCCTGTTTCCTGGGGTCAGCTTAGAGACTTGCGTGAGGTAAACGATGGCCGGAGAATCCGCTGCTTTTTTGGGGTTAAAGATGCCATTATAGATCGTCCCTCCACAGCTTGGCAGACAGGGTCTTCCAGTCGGGGGGATCACATAAACCCAGTAATTCCCACCCCAACCTGGGCCTACATTTACAGCCCTTTCCAGTAGATCCGCCCTAGCAAAACTACCTTGAGGACTCACCCGCCCGCATTAATACATGAGCAATGGCAAGGAACAGGCGGAGCATGGGGGGCTAGAGTAGGGTTAACCAAAAGCTGCTGCTTTGTAGTAGCTGTGATAGCTGTAGCATTCAAGGAAATAGCTTCCCCAATTTTGGAAGAAGGCAGCACACTAATCCCTCCCTCCCCCTCAGATCAACTCTTCGCCTGCCCTTTGCTATTGCTCTCATTGAGGTTCTCCACTACCTTAAGGAGTGCCTTGACCTGATCCCTCAACTTTCCAATTTGCCCCCATCAAACTCTGCAACATTAGGAAAATCTGAGATCGATAAACTGGGCTTTCCAACTTGGTGCCTCCCTGTCATGGCATCTTCTGAAGAAAGTACAGAACAGCGGTTATGACACTCAATTTTATCCATAACCTGAGCAGATGGGGACTTCTCAGGACTGATGACTAGGGGGAGCTCAGGCATTTCCCTCGAAGAGCAGTGCGGACACAGGAATGGGATTTCTCAAACATTCTAGGAATATGCTTTGCAGGCTCAACAGAAGCGGGATTGGGGCTTTTGCTGCTCAAATATGGGGATTGGAGTTGATAATAACTGCACAGTCTGATATAAGATTGTCAATCCAATCTATGACGCAGTTATCTCCGGCCGAAGGTAAAGATTTCTTGGTTTTTGAAGCCCTTGATGCCGCATTCACTGCCTTTGCTTTTTCCATTTTGAGGAGGAGGAGGAGGAAGAAGAGGAGGAGAAGAAGAAGGAGAATAAAAATGTCCGGATGCACAATGTCATAAGTTGCAATCAATGCAGCCAGGTATGCAGGCACCTTGTGCCAAATCAAAGGGTACAGATCACTTAGCAGCCTTGGTCTACCACTGCAGAGAATAACTGGGTTGCAACCACCACGTATGGAAGAATAGAGATCCAGTCCTCCCAGCACACGACGATAACCGCGACAGAGAACACCCCAGATATTTTCCTCCAAACTCAGGCAGAGGCTGCATTGGCTAAACACACAAACAGCACCTCCTCAGTAGTTCCCCGTCAGCTCAAAGCAGGGAGTTTGACAAAAACAAGGCTTGCATTGGCAGTTGGTGCAAAACAAACCTGTGTTAGGACTGATCAAAGTCTTTCAGTCTCCCTTCTTGTAAAAGCATATAGTACATATCAGCAGATAGAGGTGTGGGTAGACCCAAAAGGCACTGTATATTAACACAACTAACGTTTTAAAGTACCTGGTTCACAAAATGGAGCAACATCCCAACGCGAAGGCTCAATGATTTAAAGAGCCAAGGGGGTTGGTCCTGCCCTGTCGCTTCCTGGTACAAAGCACGCGTCCTGCGCCGCAGTACTCGAGAGGTGCTTTTATAGCGCTTAAGGGGCCACCAACTGCAGGTGATCATCGTTGCAGGGCTCCTCTTCCTGCCATGATGCTGCCTGGGACAGGCAGTGCCGTTGGAATGCGTGAGTTCAGCTCCCCTTACAAAGCACAAATGCACGTCTGGCCCGCCCATTTTCAGTGATGTAATGATGAGCAAATTGCCATAGTAGCTCCGTGCTCCTGTTGGTTAAGCAATGCTCCTGGAATGCTTGCATGCTTTTAACATGTGTTTGTGCATGTGTGCATATTTGTCTAATCACCTTCCTGCAAGGCAATAAAAAGTGAATGTGAGATAGAGATGCAATTTTGGGGAGGAACTACTTTCACACCACACACTCACTAAAACTATGACAGTTAAAAATGTAAGCATTTATAAATCCTGTGGAAGGATGCAAAAGGTGACTGACACATTGTGTGCAATAGCTTATGGGAGGACATCTGACCAAGGAAATAGCTGAAAGAGGTTGATCAAGCCCCTCTGTGTATGATATCATCATATAGTGCTTCTTGTTTTGACATGGGTTCTTTCAGAGACCTATATCTATCTAGACCTAAAAATGTTAAAGAAGTGGCTACAGTAACTCAAATCAACACCTAATGATGAAATCAAATATTACATTTTGTACAACCTAGCAGATGCACTTTATAGGTGAGAATAAAACCAACGTATTCTTATGCGAATGATGGATCACTGTAATAATGACTAGCATTAGAGGGTGGGAGAAGAGGGTCTTAGACCTCCCCACTCAAGTGGCCATGTGCATGGCAGAGTTGACGTCTCTCGAGCCAACGTATAAAATACTGTGGCTACTGTGGGCAAGGTGTAGGTACAACAAAAAGTATATGAAAGGGCAGTTCTGCCTTCTAGGAGGTTTTCATTTCTGAAAGAAAGAGACTTAAAGAGTACCAAAGAGTTATCCTATAAGTTCGGTTTAAAGATAAACAATGGACACTGTGATCAATGCATGAGATAGTTGAGGTGTATGTCCGATTATTAATAATGATAATACTACTACTACTGGTACTACTACTATGACTACGACTATTAATATTAACAGTGGCGTAGCTGGGGGGGCACTCTTTTTGGGGGACGCAGAGGTGAGCAAGTTGTGTCTGTCGAGTACCACCATCCCCCACCCCTAAGAACAAGTCGTCCATCGGCCACCACCCAACCCCCGTAACAAGTCGTCCATCGCCCGCCACCCTTACCCCCCTACTTACCTGCACCGGGCGGCAAAGTTAGAGACTGCCCCGGGTGGCAGTAGGTCTAGCTACGCCACTGAATAATAATAATGTATTTGTTTAATTATTGCATGATTAAAATCAGTGCAAAGAAGTCTATTGAAATCATCACAAAGCTTTAAAAAAAGAGAGATTGGTAAAGTTCATTCTACAGTGTTCAAAGGGTGCATAGGTGGGGACTGCCATAGTCACTAAAGTTCATGCAGGTAACAAATTCTTGCTCAGTGCGTAAGGTGCGAAGGGACCAGTCAAATATACATAAAGTGCATATGTGAGCTATGAGGTCCATTTTTTCAAATAAGGCGAGGTAGATCTTTCTTCCTTAGTGCATACTGTGAAACTAATTTTCCTGGCTATGTTATATACGGAGCTTATTCAGGAATATAGAGAGAAATGTAACCAGTCTACTGTTCAAGGCTGTGTTTTCCCAGATTCAGGGCCTCTTTCATGGCCTTACTGCACAGCCACACCCTCAAGTTTTTGAATGATTTACATAATACCTGCCTGCAAGCTTCTAAGAGCCCGGTACACAGACATAAAATGTGTATACATGTTTGGTTTCCTTTTTTGCATAGACTGCATGTGAGATCTGCGGGCTGTTTTTGCCACTTCGGAATAAAATCCAACGTTGGCAGCCCCCAAGCCAGAATGCCATTAACTTACTTTTAATATGTTTTGAATAATTTGCTTCCAGATGTGGCTGTTTTCCTTTCTCATTATAGGTTTTTATCACCATTCAGGCGTGACTGGGCTGTGCTGCTGAGTTTACATCCTCCAATCTGCTCAACTCCTGTGCGCTGGTTATTAAAGCTTTTTTGAGCACTCTGTGGGTAACATGCAGATTCCATGCCTCACTCCCCTATGACGTGTCTAGGCCTTTTTCCAGGTAGTGGAGATGAACCAAATTGCAGGGTCTGCTTGCTAGTTCTTGCCAGATAAGGTGGTCTGTCTGGCTATGGATTAACTAAGTAGGGCAAATTCAATCCGAACGGTGCATGCCCAATTGAGCATTCTTCCTAAGCTTCCAATAAGCAGAGTTTAGGGATCCTCCCTAACTGGCACAATTGAGAATTTAAAAATATTATGTCACTCATTTTAGCCCCAAACGTCTACTCCTTTACTCTTTGTTTCAACTTAATATTTAATATCAAGAACATCCTTGGGACTGTAAAAATGAGCTTCCCGTGTAAAATCTAATGCTCCCTAAATCGTAGAATAAATGAATTAGGCACAAATTGATTGACTATTTAAGTAACTGTTGGTAAAAAACTCATCTTAATCGGATTAAATTATTACGAGTTTTAGAGCAGTGTGTTATGATTTACAGTTTAACACAAAATATGGCTTCATATCCATTCTTTTTCAGTTACTGATAATTGCAGGAAATGCCCCGATGAACAATGGTCTAATATAAAACATGATCAGTGCACCCAAAAAGTGACTAAGTTCCTCTCGTTTGAAGAGCCCCTGGGTGTAATTCTTCCCACCTGCGGTGCCTTCCTGTTTTTCCTCACTAAATGTGTGCTGTTCCTTTTAATCAGTTATCGAGACACACCTATTGTGAAAGCCCACAACCGTGGACTCAGTTACCTGCTGCTCGTCGCCCTCATGATTTGCTTCCTCTACTCCTTCATATTCATCGGCAGTCCTGGGAAGCTCACCTGCATGCTCAGATAGACTCTCTTTGGGATCATTTTTGCAATCCGCATCTCCTCAGTTTTGGGGAAAACTATAAATGCTGTCATTGCCGTCAAGGCAATAAATCCAAACAGCTCTACCAGGAAGGGGCTGGGATCAAAGATGCCTAACTGTATAGTTTTCTTCTGTTCTATGATTCAGGTCAACATTTGTGTTGTTTGGCTGGTCGAATCACCTCCATTTCCAGAGCTCAACCTGAAGTCCTATAAAGAGAAAATGACCTTTGAATGTAATGAAGAGCACACTGTCTTTTTCTACTGCATGCTGGAATACTTGGGCCTCCTGATAGAACAAAAGGCCCCCCTACTATACTTTGAGGTCTCAGAGGAGGGGGAAAAACCAAAGCAAATATATACAATACCTCTGTGCTAACCTACTTACTTTCATGTGACCTGATCAGGTTCTGATACGCCTATACCCCACAAATGCCCACAAGGGAACACAGCAAGAAAACTTTTTTACTATTTTTATTTATCACAAATGTTCATGTTAAAAAAATTTTGTTTTGTTATTTTATATCTTATTAAATATAAATAAAGAAAGACTTAGTACAAATAAACATTTACAATTTCATTGACTGTGTTTCTTAATCAAGTACAGTACTTAGAAATTAATCCATTGATTACTAACAAAGACACAAGAAAAAAAAAAATCATAACAAACAACCCAGCCATCTAAAACTGATCACTTATACTACCATTCTCTCTCATTCACTCCACACATGTTCACATTACACATACATAAAAAAACTTGAAATTCGACCCAATGAGGGGCCCTAGCCGTGTTGAAAAGGGCAAATGCGATGCTTCACCAGAAGCAGAATAGTTTGAAAAAGTTCTCGAAAAGACCACTCCGTAATTATGGTAAAAGGTCTGGTCTACGCGCGTTTCAGTGGGAAAACCACCTTCCTCAGGACCAAGATGTGAAGAATCTCTCATACAAATGCTGGGGTTGTCTCATATCATTGGACAATTCTTTGGAAATTTTAAAAGCGTTGAAGGTTGTTTATATGTATCAGCAGCCAACTGATTTGTTTCATAACCCTGTACGGGGCTTTTTGACCATGCTTTCCATCCAGACTGAAAGGGTGAAATGAGGTCTTCGTTTCACTGTGTTTGTTATGCGGTAGGTGGAATAACTCAGAATACTCCTTTTCCTTTATGAAATCCCTCTGATTCCTTCTGGATTACGAGGAAATTATGATTGTCTCTCTTTTAGAACTGCTACCGTTTCAATATTGTTATCCCTTGAAATGACTCCGATCAACGCTACCAGCTGGCTGCTGATACATATAAACAACCTTCAACGCTTTTAAAATTTCCAAAGAATTGTCCAATGATATGAGACAACCCCAGCATTTTATGAGAGATTCTTCACATCTTGGTCCTGAGGAAGGTGGTTTTCCCACTGAAACGCGCGTAGACCAGACCTTTTACTATCATTACGGAGTGGTCTTTTCGAGAACTTTTTCAAACTATTCTGCTTCTGGTGAAGCATCGCATTTGCCCTTTTCAACACGGCTAGGGCCCCTCATTGGGTCGAATTTCAAGTTTTTTTTGATGTATGTGTAATGTGAACATGTGTGGAGTGAATGAGAGAGAATGGTAGTATAAGTGATCAGTTTTAGATAACTGGGTTGTTTGTTATGAATTTTTTTTTATTGTGTCTTTGTTAGTAATCAATGGATTAATTTCTAAGTACTGTACTTGATTAAGAAACAGTCAATGAAATTGTAAATGTCTATTTGTACTAAGTCTTTCTTTATTTATATTTAATAAGATATAAAATAACAAAAACATTTTTAACATGAACATTTGTGATAAATAAAAATAGTAAAAAAGTTTTCTTGCTGTGTTCCCTTGTGGGCATTTGTGGGTTATAGGCGTATCAGAACCTGATTAGGTCACATGAAAGTAAGTAGGTTAGCACAGAGGTATTGTATATACTTGGGCCTCCTGGCCATAGTCAGCTTTACGGTGGCCTTACTCTCAGGGAATCTGCCTGGAAGCTTCAACAAGGCCAAACTGATCATCTTCAGAATGCTGGTGTTTATCGGTGAGTGAATCTCCTTCGTCCCGGCATATCTGAGCACACGGGGGAAGTACATTGTGGTCCTGGAGGTGTTTGCCATCCTGTGCTTTAGCACTGGATTACTTGGATGCATATTCTTTCCTAAACGCTACATTATTTTGTGTAAACCACAGACCAGCAAAAAAGAGTGCTTGTTTGGGAAAGTGCATTTTTCATATGAAACAAAAACCTGTGGCAGTTGTAACAATATGTTGGTCATCTTAAACGATAATCAATGAGAAACATAATTAGATGTTTACACTGTATTTAAATTGATAGTTGCATCGTTTTCACATGTAAAGTTTAATATTTACTTGTTCATTGATGTATGAGTTATTTATTTTTGTTTTACATGAATAGCATTGGCAGTACAATGTGTCATCAGTTATGCTGTGTTGTAAGTTACAATTGTATAGGGGGTCTGTCAGTAATGTTGTCTTTTAGTCCTTTTCAAATGTAGCGGAGTGCATAGCTGCACTTCCTTGCGATTTCTGGAGTAATCATCATTACACATATCTGGAGAGAGAGTTGCCACAATACTGTGGTAGGCTTGGTTAATCCATGTATGTGTGGATGCACGTGACACAAATCTGTACAGTGAATGGCCTTTTGTCTGAGTTGGACTTAAATTAAATTGTATTCAAAGATTTCAACATAGATTTAGGAGATAATAACAATGACCATATCTTGGTCATTAAAGATCACTGCAAATGTTAACATTAGCCATCTGTTTTTACCGAATATATCTCTTTACAACGAATGCGCTACTACACACTCCATTACAACGCGGCCGTTACAACGACCGCGTTGTTACAACACGAACCATTACATCGCAAGTCGTTATAACGACTTGCTGTAGGGGGCGCGCTGGACTTAGGAATAGTATAATTTACTATTCCTACTCCAGTTTGTGCAACAGCAGGGAAGGTGTTGGATTATAAATCCAACACCATCGCGCCCCCTACAGCAAGTCGTTGAATCAACTTGCGATGTAATGGTTCGCGTTGTAACAACGTGCTCGTTGTAACGACCGCGTTGTAATGGAATGCGTTGTAGTGCATTCGATGTAAACAATGTCTCCTGTTTTGACCACCCTTCATTCACGCTTGGAAAATGTAATAAAACTTGTGGTTCCTTTCTATTTCCAATGGCAAATGGCACATATAAACTATACTTGTCAACCCTATCCAGGGGCTCTTCACAGCCATCATGGGAAGTTAGTGCAACTTAAAAATAGCAACAGGCACCTGTCTTCTGGAGAAAAGGATTCCTTAAAACTCCATAATACTCATCTTAGTCTGACCTTTAGAGAGCAGTAATATACATAGTATAGAATAATGAATCATCAAACAGCCAAGGCTAGCAGAAAATGCTAGCTCCCAGTTAACTTTCTTTGACCAAACCATTTGAATAGGCCAGCTTTAGATTGCTACACATTTTATTATAGTATTGCATTAAAGGCAATCTGGTTTGGTAATCAAATTGATGTATTTCAACCCTTCTTTGTTTAATACTGTTCCAAACGTTGAGGCAAGAGTTAACTCTTGAGTAGCTTAGAAATTGGCGCCTCTGAGGGGATCTGATTTTTTTCTACAGCCCAAGGGTATTTCTGTGCTCTTCTTACATTTCAGCTGCCTCAATTGAGACCTCCTGTGACTAGGAACTACAGATTCCTTTGAAGATGCTGACCCTGAAGTCCGACAAAGAAAATTGTAGAAGGATTGAAACTGAAGGAAATGACTTTATGGAGGTTACAGACATTTCAAGAATGTCAGCGGAAGGGGAGGAGGACCCGTCCATAAAAAGGGAAACCAGAAGATCAGACCTTCATTCGGCATGGGAGTTAAAGAATTCAGAAGAATAGGTGTCAGATAACATAGATAAAATACTTTATTATTTAAGTTACTAAAAACCATAATAATATTTCAAAAAATAATTAATTTCCTAAGACATTTAAAATTATTTTAGGGCAAATTTGGTGCCTTTTAAAACAAACGAAAACGGAACGTGTTACTTTATCATATAAATGTATAGTGTACAAATTTCTATCACATCTGTTCTCGGTATAAAGTGCATTAGTATGATTAAAATCCTGACAGTAAATTGCTTTTGCCACAAAGGGCTTAGATACGGGGTATACTAGATCGTACAAACAATAATTCATAATGTGCAAGAGCATACGTGACCATTATTTTGTCTGTGGATCATGGGAAGTTGTGTTTTGCCTTGCTCAGTAATATCTTTTCGTAAAGCATCAAGAATTTCATCATCTTACAGTTCAGTTGGGGGTCTGTTGAATCAAGACCTTTAATTATAGCTGTATTAAATAGAAGCATATTTTAAAAAGGTTTTTTGGTTATGAACAAATTGAAAGACATCGCAACAAAGGACATTAAATGTGTTATATGCAGTAAGTGGGATTTTTTCAGATTACCCAGTAAGAATTTTAAATTGATTTGAAGTTTGGCACTGAAGAGTGGGTTCGATTTAATAAAGATTTTAATCCCATTGACTAAGGTAAATCTAGATTAATATTTATATCAGATTAATGCCTACTTAAGAACTAGATGAAATGAGGGGCTAGCAGCACGATTAGAAAACAAAATATGTTCAAGAACTCATATGAGTTGTTTTGACGGGTGAGTAAGATGTCAGTTATCTCCTTGAACATTTTTGGTTTTAAACGGTGAATTGCACAAAGAGATGAAGAGTTGCAGAAGAGTATTTTAATGTTCCAGGAGGTCTGTTGTCTAACCCCCACATCTCAACAAGGATGTATTGGCTTTTCAATACTTGCTACCACTGGGATCAAAGGTAGACATGTGGGAGGGATGACGATGTTTGGGAAAACTGTACTGTAGTATAAATGTTTTGAATTAAATTTGAATCAGATAGACCTGCCTCCATAGAATATGTGAATGTTTTATTGTATATGTGAATCAATTCATTTATATTATTAGATCTCCATGTGACAGGTTTACTAAGGTGCAGTGATAATTGTCGGGGAAGACTTTAATGCAAAAATAGTAGCTATGAATTGCTATGAAAATATAAATGTGGTGAGTACTGAATACCAAGGGAGGGTAGTCAAAGGTACATTCGGTTATGATGCCTGTGAGTCAGACTGTATTCTACTTGGACCAATTTATCAATATGCTAGTGAGTTATTCAAAGTGGATGAATTCCTGAATTAGTGGTGCTACTTTTATGGCAGGGTCTCTAACAAATAGAGTAACATCATAAGCGAATAGCGAGGTGACAAATCAACTAGATATTTAGCTGAGGCTCTCTCTGCATGATACTGCCTAAGTCTAGCAGTCTAGCAGGTACAGCCTCCACTGCAATCACAAAGAATATAGGTAAAAGTGGGTATCTGTTCTTTTCCTTTCTTAAGTGCTTGATCAATATGGTCTTTAGATACTTCCACGAGGTTAGTTTAGATAGCCCGCTTCAAAATGGCCGACATATTTCTGTCCCCTGGCCACCATGAGATCACTAGTCTGCTTTTTATGCCTATAGGCTAAAATCCTAGTCCACTTTCTATGCCTATTGGCTAGGGGCTATAAGTGCTCAGCGTCAGTTGGGCTTCACTTTTCTCTAGCTGTTTTTCGGACGAGTTCTTGACCGTTATGCTGGTGGGACCGGGCGAAGCCAAGAGGGGCAGTGAGTACTCTTCTGGTTTTTCTTGCTTTAACTTTTCCTCGCTAATTATTTTCCACTCCATTCGCTGCTATCTGTAATCGACTGTTTTTAAGTCGTATCTTTTCCCTTATAAAATTTAGGAGGGGCTGGTTCTTGTCATTACTTATTTTCCGTGCAAAAATTGTGCACTTTATCGGTACTGCATACTTTGTTTTGATTAATGCAGTGTGAACATCCTACCTACGAGGTTGTTGTATCCATACCTTTTTCTATCCCAGATAAATCTAATGCCGGAGTGTTTTCTGCATACTCTGTACATATTTGTACCTTTCATTTGCATTAATATAAAAATAATTTTTGTCATAACTATTGCAGCGTGAACATCCTGCATTATGAGGTCGCTGCATTTTTAAATCCTTTTATATTTCTTTACTTATGCTGAGTTTAGTACCTGAGGGGTCTTTGCATACTCAGTACATCTTTTTAAGTACACTAAAGGATAATTCACCTCCTGATATTGGTCTTTGTACAATTTCAGATTAGGTGAGCCCATCGCCTGTGATCTCCTATACCAGCCCGGTTGTTTAATTCTTCATCCATTACATCCACTAGTAGGTATAGTATGTTTTGATTGTCCACTTCAGGGTAGCACTACTGGTTACTCTGCAGTTCTTTATTTTTATTTTTACTTACTTTGCAGTTTTGGACTCGTGGAGAACAGCTCAATTAGCCCTGTCTCCTTCAATAACTTTTGAAGTCCTCTGAACTACTTTATCATCTTTGGCCCCGTGAATTGTCATAATTCAATGAGGCTGTAAGTATTTAGTTTAGACAGCCTATTATATTGTGTTCCGGGTTGTCATCTTCTTTATTTTTTCTTCATCTTTTTCCTTTTGCAGTTTCAATATGGAACGGTTCAATTTGTATCCGTACGGAGTTTTGGCTCTTCATCTGTATTAGTACCTGGATATATCATTTAGTAGGTTTCACTTACCTAATTCTCTCTTTGGAAATGGATTGTCTGACTTGACTGAATCTTTTTTCGCACTGACTCTAACTTTGTATCGGTTGTGGTTCTTTCGGTTTTGGCTTATCCCTCATTTATTTTTGGATCTTTTTCTTTGCACATTTATTCTAAACTTTCTTGCACTATATTTTCGTAATAGTGACTGTTTGTTGCAGGCCACTCACCTGAACTCCAGGCGGTTCCGATGGGGCGACTTTGGTCCCCAAATCCCTATGGGACCTAACGCGGTAGCAGTGAACAAATACACTACGTCCACGTAAGTTCCCAAGGGGAAGGGGAGTTGAGAAGAGAGAGAGAATAGAAATACCGGTTCTGTTGATAGCGCTGCTTCTCTAGGCCGGGAACTGCTGAGCTCTGGATAGACAGGGCCCTGACGCAAGATTGCAAGGACTGGGGCCAGGTATAGGGGTGGAGGCTTTAGTTCTGTAATGGAAATCTCAATTAGATGGTTTCATAACAGTACTCAGCATTAAATTACAGTCACACTCTCAAATACATACACAGAAATTAGGATTTGTGCATATAACAGCTTTTCTAGAAGAATGTCTTATTCTGTATTACTCTTATACAGGGTTTGCTTGTCCTTAGCTTAACTCTTGATTTATTGTCAAAGAATGCACATTAAATCCTGTATTTTGATCAAGGTTAGTGGATTATTAAAGTCTTTCAGTCTTTGGTTTTACTGTTCACTTCTGGAGTCCAAAGGTTAAAATCACTCTTTAAATGTCTTTCAGTTTGAAGGCACAACTACTACAGAAAATACATCTTTTCTGTATTGCTAATCCTTGCTGGAGTGCCTTTCAGTTCAAGCACTGACTAGATTCTGTGCCCAAAAGCTTGCAAGGCTAAACACTGCCAGAATACTTGTAATATATTTAAAGGTTAAATCTGTTACCTTAATCATGTGAGGAAAGGAGTCTGCAGTCTGCGAACAGAGCATGAGAAAACCTTGAGTCACCTTCTGTGCTGTGCCTCTCTTACAGGAACTACGGTGTCTTTCAGAACCAGGAAGCAAGCTCCAGAGGAAGAGGAGAAACACAATGCTGGATGGAGAACTGGAGCCGAGGATCAGCTGAAGCCATCGGTAGGAATAAACAAAGCCAAGCAGTGACTGAAGGTGCAATGTGTCTTATATAGGCACAAAACAGGTGTCTTACTGTCCGTTGAGCCATGCTTTAGGGAAATAAGCAATTACCAAAGCAAATTAAGTTGCACATGCATTCAAGGATTTCTAGATTCTTTCTGTGGAGGCATGTTGAAGCAATTATGATAATGAAGTGCACCACATTACTCCCAGAGACAGTTGAAATGTGACAGTTGAAATGCTGCACGTTTCTCACATTGCCAGTTGGCACAAGGTTCACATGTTGTTTAACCAGTGCATGTTTAAACAAGCCTTGGCTGCTTCAGCATTTCTCCCACAATACTGTATAACAGAATTGTGCACAATAAGCACAAGCTAATGCAACCAATAATTCACATGCATATTAACCACTGCATTGTTGCTATAAATAAACACTGTGCCTACATTAAAAACCTTATTCAGGTTTACATCAAGGTTCGTGTGGTTGAGCAGTGGCAAGTGTGATGCTATCCATGACACTGTTGCTATTTTAAATATTCCTGATACCCATGTACATATTTTCTTTTTTAGATGTTTTATTGAAAATTGCTTGGACGCTCCTAAGTTTATTGTCTTGTCCTGACGATGACCTTCTAAGTTCATTTTTGGTCGAAACGCCGTCGACGCTTTCATGTGGCCCTAAATGAAGAGGACGCATTTTTTTGCTGTGTGCTGTTTCTGTTTTTTCTGAACCCCGCCCTTGTATATTGTCCCTCAGCCACTTTTGTTTGATTATACACTGTATTTGTTGTACTGTTTGTGTAAACCTATGAGCGCCATCATTGTCTTATGATTGTTTGTCTAATTTCGTTAATAATAATAAAAAGAAATTCTTGACTTCAGTGAAATATTGTACATATGGGTATCCTGTGCCCAAATAATATTGGGCTCTCTTTTTCTTCTCTCTCTTTTTCTTACATGTTTCCTTTTTGGATGGTTTAATTATTTGAGTGTTATACTTGAACCCTTGTTTGGATTCCAGTGTTACTTTGCCCCTGGTTCAGGTAATAGGATGGCCCCTGTTGTATGTAACTAATTTGGCATATATTATGGGCATCAAGGTGTGCATCTCAAACATTTCTTTATGAACATATAAGGTGAAAGGATGTCAATTCAGATTGCACTATTTTGGCTATATGTCTGTATTTGACCATGACATAATGGTAAGTAAACACTTGTCTAAGACTGATGGCGGATCAGGTGTTATATCTATGACATTTGCCGCATGACTTGACACTTTCACGATTCTTAGAAAGATACAGTCAGATGGCATCTGTTTCAATGGCAGACATTACAATGATTCTGAAGAAATCGGGAAAGATGGTGACTTGCAGTACCGAACAATGGAGTCAGCCCAACACAAAAATGGAGTCGGACCTTAGGAATTTGCATCATCTCCAGCTTGTTCGTCTTGATGATTCTTTCTGCAGCTTCTTTCTCTGAGTATTTGTTCAGTTCATTATAAATGGCATATATTCCCCAAGCCAGGAATCTTTTATTTCTTTTAGGACTCGGTCACAGAAGAAAGTCTGAAAATACCATGTTTTCATTGATTAAGGAAAAGTGTTTTTTTACAGCCAAAAGGCTGGAATGTTCAAGCCATCTTTGGCATAACTTACCTACACTTTATTTGGTAACTACTACATATGTTTGCGTCTTAAAACATGGGTCAGTATGATGCATACAGGTGCCAGAATCATATAGCCATAAGGCTAAGCCTTCAGTTGAGAAATTGTTTGAATTGCAATTATTAAACAGAGTTTAATTGACTTTTGGTATTGAAGGTTTCTTTTCTTTTTTTTTATGCTTAAATATATTTTTTATTGAGTAAGAAAAAAGAGAAACAGCCGTTTCTTCTTTCCCTCCCGATTTTTACATTAATCCTTACCCTCCCCCTCCCCCCACCCGTCCATTCATATTCATACATTGCAAAAATTTCATAGGGACTGTGGGATTTTGTTTTACACCGTTGGATAGTTTTCAAATCCTCATTTAACAGTAAAGTCAAAAAGTGCATTAGTGCGGTATACATATATCATAGATTTCAATAATAATATAAACTGGCAGCACTCAGTCTAAAAATACTGTAAACTCTAATTACATATCTAAAGGGTTTAGGCAAAAAGGAGTATCCTCGTGCTGAAAATTCATCAATTAGTACCATCATATTTAACAATCATACTTAAATGTAATTTTCTGACAGTATTTATAGTGCAACATAGAAAAAGTGCAGGTGCGTCCATTCTTTTAGCAGCACTTTTAGTAAATACTGGCGCCATCTGTATATCTACCATAATGCTAGTACAGTTATCATTCCTTTTTTCCTTTTTCCCCCAGCTTCTTCTACTTATAAAGCAGCAAAGTATTCATAAAGTGTATATATATATATATATATATTATTATTTTTACATCCGGGTGCTCCACCCAGTTGGCGAAACATTTCCAGATTCTAATCCCTTTCTTTCTAGCCTTAAACCCCTTTCGCATATATATAGCCTTCTCTAAGTTATAAGTCACTAACAATCGAGCTAACCATTGTTGAAATGAGGGACGGGTAGGATCTAGCCAAGCGAAAGCAATACTTAGGGGCCGATTCCGATCTCGGCCGGTAGGGCTCCGAATCGGATTTGGCTTAACCGGATCCGATTTGGAGCCCTATTGCCCAACCGATTCGTACGCGCGTCCGGGCGAGTGAGTACGATGCGAAATCGCCGACCGACTTGTCCGGGCATCCCGACCGCTCTGACCGACTCGTTCCCGGGTCTAACCGCACCGACCGACTCGCTCGGACTCGACTCGCACCGCGCAATGGAGACGTTCCCCGGCCGGGTAAGTACGATGCGCGCCGCGAGCAGTCCGACCGAACCGCGCACTCCGGCTCAAAAGAGCAGTCGGAGCAGTACTTTGGGGGTCCGTGTCGGACCCCCCTGAACGCGTAGCCGCGCGAGTCGCACACAGGGGGGACCCATGGGTCCCCCCTACCTGTGCGTGTACGGCGCGAGTCGCTTCGTCGCGTACACGCTGTAGGGGGCGCCCTTGTCCGCCTCGCACCCATTGAGTCAATGGGAGCCCGCGTACTCGTTGTACGACAGGCTCCCATTGACTTCAATGGGAGTCCGACCGACTCGAGTCCGATGGCATACGTGCGCAACGTACTCGTTCGGTCGGGCTGCACGGGTCCGATTCGGTCGGAAATCTCTCCGGGTCCGGCTCAGTCGGAGAGATTTCCGGCCCGAATCGGAATCGGCCCCACAGTCTAAACACTGCCATTGCTATGCTAACAAACGCGCCACCATTCTTTACTTCCAAATGCGTTACTCCCAATATTATTAACGGTGGAATTACCTCAACCTGCAATGATAGTTACTTCCTAAACAATTCATTAATCTCTTTGATTAGTGACCTAAGTTCTTTACAGGTGGAGAACATATGAATTAAATCTGTTTTATACAGTGCGCAACGCGGACAGTGTGCACCTTTCTCCACACCCCATTTCGCAATCCGATAAGGAGTATAATGTAGCTCAAAGCAAGTTTTGAAATACTGTGTTTGAAGATTAGCTGGCATTAGAATCGTTAAACTATTTGAGAAGGCCCTTTGAAACGTAGTGTCTGTAATGTCTAGACTCCCTTGCCACTTTATGGAGCATTTTTCCAGATCGTCTTTCATATATTCATTAAGAAGTTTATATAGAGTCCCAATGCTGGGTGGGGAAGATTGTATTAATTTGACCATAAATTCACACTTGCCAAATCTTTCCACCTCCCCCACCTTTCTCTGCAAGTAATCTCTAACCTGAAGATATTTAAAAAAATTCTCTATTAATAAGGCCAAATTTCGCTCTCAATTCATCACATACTATTATACCACTAGGAGTATAAAAACAGCCTAGGTGCAATATTCCTGACTTACTCCAGTTATTAAAATAAAGATCGTTAAAAATATCAGGTAAGTTCTTATTTTGACAAAGTGGAGTGTAATAATTCAGCCCTAATAGGCGGCGTACAGATGTCCACACTTTAAAGGCCGTGAGCAACGTCTTAAAGCGCACCCTTTTGTAATAGCCATAACCTAGTTGTCGCCATAGACATCCCCTAGCTTCGGGCCAATCAGTAATGCAAAGGGGCCGGGATATTTTGGCTCCTCACCATTACTTGCCCTCAGGAGTGTTGGGTCATCGCTAGTTGTAGAACTCCAGGCTGCCCCAGTTTTATTTTATGCTCCCTGTATGGCAGTAACATTGATGATCCCTCTTTACTAGGGTGGTTATCTAATGAGCTCTCGCACTGGCAGCTCCCTATCGTTATATGTGGTGATTTTAATATTAATCTTGCATGTGATTGGAGACCTGGGCAGAGATATATAGGAAGGAAGCCCAAAGTTTTTCAGATGATATGTAATCTATGCCAGATGCACGGACTGTGTGATGTATGGGCCGAAATGAGACCTCTGGAACATGGGTTCACCTATTACTCGCCCCCCCACCAGAAACATGTAAGATTGGATTATTTTTTTGTATCATCCTTAATTAGGCAGACGAGCATAATTAAATGCTTCCCAAGATTCCTCTTGGATCAAAGTCCATTAGTATTACAGGTGGATGGTGGGAGCTCTCCGGAAAGATTTTCCTCTTGGATCTTTGAAAGAGCACTTCTGTTGGACGAAATTTATGAGGAACATATGAGGTCATGGATCCCAGATTTCTTACAAAGGAATATGGGAACAGCCTCATTGGGCAGAAGAAAAGCTAATTACTGCTCCACAGCAGCAAAAGAGGATAGAAGAAACCCAGATGGAAGTAACACTCGATAAAGCGGCAATAGGGGAAACTTTATTAAAAAGGCAATATCCCGCTTGCCGTGAGGAAATCTATGAATGTAGTGAAAGGGTGGGCCCTCTTCTGGCAGTAAGGACTAGGCAGGAACTTACAAGAAGTGAAATTAATATGGTGAGGGATCCTTTAATTGGGCTGGTTTCTGAAGCCAATGAAATTCGAGTAGCTTTTTATAAATTTTATCAAGCTTTATATACAGAAGATCAGGGAAAGCCGGAGGCTCAGCGTGAAGAGGTAATATTTAGATATTTAAATGCCACAATGGGGGAGGTCTTGTCATCCGAAGAGAGAGAGCAATTAGAACTGCCATTAAGCTGGGATGAAATCGTGGTGGCAATGTCTAGTTTACCTAGAGGAAAAGCGACTGGTCCCGACTTAATCCCCACAGAATTTTAGGTTTTTCAAGAGCAGCTTAGTGAAATCATGGCAATTTTGTTTTTACAGATCGCAGATTGACTGCCACCCCCGACATCATGGGCCTCTGCAAAGATCATAGTTTTCCCCCCAAAAAAATAAACCTGCACACAAATTAGGGTCTTATCACCCAATAACTCTAATAAATGGGGACATGAAAATATATTCAAATGTTTTAGCCTTTCGCCTTTCACAGGTTATTCACAGGGTTGTCTCCATGGGGCAGCATGGCTTCATCATTGGTAGATGCACCATTGAACACATTGGAAGAATTATCACCTTGTTTGACGCTAGACAGGTGTCAGGAGACCCTATGGCTGCTATTTTGTTAGATGCTGAAAAGGCATTCAATAGGGTCTCCTGGCAGTTTCTTTGGACTTCAATGAGTAGAAAGGGGATAAGGAAAAACCTTATTGGTGCGGTTAAGGCCTGGTATAAAGATACAGAGGCTAAATTATATATAAATGGAGAACTGACAAAATAACAAGAGGAACGCGGCAAGGGTGTCCCTGCTCACCGCTCCTCTTTGTGATATACATTGATCCTTTTCTGAAACAGTTAGAATTGGCTCTAGACATCCCCCCCTTGATTTTGCATGAGCAGGAAAGTAAGGTGTTGGCTTATGCCGACGACATAGCCCTAGTTACCTCCCACACCGAATAGGCTATTAAGGTCATTGAAGATGAAGCTCAAAGATTTGGCGCACTGTCTGGATATGCCCTGACTAGGGATAAAACACAGATAATTATTAATGAATTTGTAGCTTTCACTGACTACAGGGTAGTTAAAAAAGCAACATATTTAGGGGTTATGATTACATGGTACAAGAAAATGTGGGGCCCTGTGCAGAGGAGACTAAAAGAGCGCTAAAAAGGGTGGACAATTTACATTTGACATTGATTGGGAGAAGTAATTTAATCAAAATGGTGTTCTTTCCTAATATAATATTTTTTGAGAGCAATTCCTCTGATGTTTTCAAATTTTTGGTTAAAAAAATGTGAAAGTATATTTACACAGTTTATCTGGGCATATTCTAGACCAAGAAGATCGATTAAATACTTAACACTACCCAAGGAACGAGGGGGAGTGGCACTTCTGAATCTTAAGCTATACTGGTGGGCGGCTTCAGTGGTGTAATACACAACACTCCTGAGGTATTGAAGGTTTCTATAGATTCTTCATTGTTCCAAATCTTAGACAGATAGTCTATTGGGTAGTTTTATTCAGGAAAATAATTTCTTTCGGAATTATACAAGCCCGAAACAGGGCTTCTTCACCTTGAATTTGCCAAGATTTGGTTCTCCAAATACTCAATTTCAATTCAATTCAATTTCAATTTTATTTATTTATGATTACGGAACTCCATGGAGGTCCACATAAACTGAGAAAACCAACAACACAATAATAAGAATTCTGTTTTGATAATAAAATTAACACAGAAAAGGTTCCTGCCCGGCAAGATATCAGCGAGTCCTAAGCGGACTCCAATAATATAAAAAAAATCTTCAGATTAAAACATAGCAATATAATATATGGTACAAAATGCTAAAAATATCCTTCATGCCCATAGTGCAAAAATATAGGAAGTAAATAAAATAGAATAAAAAACAAGTATTAGCAGCTGCTCCCTACATACCTAATGAGCCTTTGTAAATGTTTAGAAAACACTTAAAAAGTTAAAAATTCTATGACAGAACATTTCATTTGGCGGCTCATAAAGAGAATCAATTAGTGCTGGGCCAAAAGAATAGATAGCTGTAGACATATTGGTCTCATCCATTTTCGCCGACATAATAATAATGCTGGGCAAATAAATAATACATGATTAACATCTTGCATTAACATCTTGCAGACCATTATTGCACAAATTGCAAATCGTACAAATACTCATTTCATCAACATTTGCTTTCCAATACTCATAACCCTGGATAGCCAGATTTCAGCTAAACTCAGTAGAGTAAACCATTTTGTTGGTAGTGATTAGATTCTTTGGAAGCTGTTGTCGCTTCTCTAAGAAAATAGAAAGCTAAAGGGTGTGATTTGTCAGCACTCTGAAAATAAGGGAATTTCTTCAAAAAATTAGGACCTCTATCCGGAGGCGGTAATTTTCTCTAGGATAACTAGAACTATTCTATGTAATAATGTGCATAGTAATTATAACAATATAGGGGCATATTAGCAAGGGCCATTATCTCCGCTTTTTTGGCTTTAAGAGCCAAAAAAGCGGAGATAATATTACCGCCCTATTACCAAGGCGGGTGCTAACATGCATTAACGCTTGTTAGCACCCGTTTTCCCTACGCCTCGCTCTGCATCTCTAATGAGATGCAAAGTGGGCGTTCCTTCCTGAGGATAACAGGAGAAATGTCGCTAACCGACATTTCTCCTATTATCAAGCTGCAGGCGAACATGCAGAGCGATTAGAAAAGTAGCGCTAACCGCGGTTAGCGCTACTCTTCTAACGCCTGCTCTCAGTATGACTTAGCCATGATATCCAATGGGAGGTGGATATCATGGCTGAGTCTGTCCTGCCCTATCAGCAAGCTATCGCCATAAGTTGTGTGATTATCGCTGGATTTACAGCGATAATCGCACATTTGGCAGTTAGCGCTTACAATTTTATCACTGTTGAGATGAGCGTTGCTGATAGCACGCTATCTCAGTGATAAAATTCAGCGTTAGTCCGGCGATAATTATCCTCACGCTAAGCGCGCTGAGCGATAATTATCGCCGGACCTTAGTAATATGCCCCATAATTCTTTGTAATTAACTGAATTCAAATAAGGATCTTCATTATTCAAAGTAGCATATGTATGTAGATCAGACATAATTATTTTAACAGTCTCAGTGTCCTAGTCATCTGAAATAGAAATAGGTATGATAATGTCATTCATTGAAACGTTTATCACATATGGTAATTGCAATGTCTCAGTAGGTCCCATAATCTGATATATAACTTTCTCCCATGCTATGCCCTCAGGCACAGGATAAGCTGTAATGTTTGCATAGTAGAAACCTCTTCAGGCTCTGTGGGATGAAGAGTGCAGCTGTAGTTCACGAACCAGAGGTACGAAATGTCCATTGAGTAGCAGTAGAACAACGAGTATCGTAGACAACCACAGTATGAAAACAATAGTTCCCAAAATGATCCAGACATAGGACTACGGTGGACTCAGTTACAAAATCATTGTTAAGAGAGAAGCAGTCTCTGGTGGTGAGTGACATCTAGACTGTTTTTAAAAGTCCTCTGTAAACTATCCAGAGTCATTCTCAATTTCGTTGCTCTCTCAAGGCTCTCAAAAGGGCACCAGTGTCAATGATGTTGCGTTAGGTAGTATTTCATAATAAGTAACAGACTTGCACTGAACAGTAGCAACAGTGGTAATGTTGTCATCAGGTGTGTTTGTAGAACTCAGGGGTATATTTATAAGAATTGCCGCTAAGAAAAGTTAGCGTTGCTTAGCGGCAATTTTCTTACCGCCGTGTATCGCCGAAAACTATCACCAGGTACTGATGTATTTACAATACGTCGCTACATGGCGATAAGATCTGCTCGCAGCGCGAATGTTGCCACAAACACTAACGTCATGGCGATAAAAATCTTGCCGCTAACGTGAAAAAGTGACGTCTAGCCAGTTAGCGGCCAGAAAACTCACGTTAGTCAGTGTCACGTGACTTTTTTCACGCTTTGCAGGAAAAATAAACCACAAAAACGCCAGCGAAATAAAAAAAACTAAAAAAATCCTGGAAGCAAAATGGAGCAGGCTGTACCCAGTTCAGCAGGAGATAACAACCCCCTAACCCTCTCCTAACAGCCAGGATGACCAGCCAGAGTCCTAGGGGAGGAGGAAGAGGAAAACAAGATTCAGTCAGCAGGAAAATGAGATCCTGATTGCGGAGGTGACGAAGAATCAACACCAGCTCTTCGTCAGCTCCAGGGTGTCATTGGGGACCAAAAATGCCATTTGGCAGTCCATTGTGACCAAGGTGAATGCAGTAGCAGAAGTCAAGAGGACAGTGGCCGACTGTAAGAAGCGCTGGCATCATGCCAAAAGCAAGACTAAGCAGAAACTGGCCAACAATCGTCAGGCAGCACTGCAGACCAGAGGTGGGTGTCCAGCGCCACAGGAGGAGCTTGATGCCTTCGAGGAACAGGTGTCCACAGTCATCTGTGAGGAGTCGGTGGTTGGAGTCGAGGGACAGGATAATGATGCATATGACCAGCTACATCAGCAACAGGGTAAGTAACAGCCAGGGACATGGGGGTGGGGGAGTAATGTTGCTTCTGTCCATCTAAATATGTCTCAGTGTCCACCCACACTGTGTGCAGATCAAATTCCAGATATATAAGTACTTGGGGGTATATTCACATGTCACTTTAGCTGTTGAATACATATAAAGACACATAATGGTTGTGTAAGTGAATTATAATCCAGCACACATGCACATATACATATGTAAATATATAGAAAACTGACCACTCGTGTCTCCAAACTCTGGTCTACATTAACAAGCAAAGGGGCATATTGACTAGAGAAGTGGTGGAGTGTTGCATTACCCTTCTTAGTTCAACACCATGGGCCCTATTTACAAGAAACTAATGCAGTGCGGTGCCGCAAGTCATTCTGCTGCGCCGCGCTGCATTAGTTTCGAGGCACAGGGATGCAACATATTTACAACAATATGTTGCATCTCTGTGCTTTTTCCTATGCTTGCACATAATCTGCTGCCATGCGCTGGCGCAGGCACACTTGCACCATTGTGCAAGGATGCCTGCGTTGTGGGGAGATTGTTTTTGTGCAGCTTCCTTCACAAAAACAATCAATTGAGGTGATTTCCTCTTCCAATGCGTGCTGTAGAATGCAGCACGCATTGAAAGAGGAAAGAAACGAGGAGAAATAAAAACATTTCTCCTCGTTGTGCCTTGCTACGCCAACCCTCGGGGTGGCGTAGAATTCTGATTGCTCGTAAACCTGGAAATGCATCAGTGGACATGGGTGTTGCGTGGGAACACCCACAGCAACACCCATGTCACGCCCCTAATACGCAAAGTGGTGCGTGAAAAGGGGTGATATTTACAAGCACACTTAAAGCCACGCAGTGTGGCTTTACGTGGGCTTGTAAATATCACGCAGCAGGTTGCACCGCCGGTGCGTCACGCAACGTGACGCACTGGCGGCACAAGAGGCTTGTAAATAAGCCCCCATGCTCTGCCAATTTGGAAACACAGGGCTGCACCACATTGACAACAAAATGAGGCAGCCCTGTGTTTTACCCAGCGCTGGTACAAATGTTAGCAGCCTACTGCCAATGCAGGCACCCTTGCACCTCAATCCAAGGGTGTCTGCATTGAGGGTAAGATTGTTTATGTGCAGGAAGGTCTCCCTTCCTGCACAAAAACAGTCATTGGGCTTTAGCTGTTTATATGTGTGATGTACAATGCAGCACACATGGAAATAGCAAAAACAAGGCGAAATAACACATTTCCACTCATTTTGCATGCAAAGAGACCAGGTTTTACCTGGTCTTAATTTTAGCGCTGCCGCCTAATCATGGTGCTCTCGTAAATAGGGGGCATCGTCAAAATCAATGGGTGTTGCGGTGCAACACCCAAATCAACACTCATTTCCCTCCCCTTCACGCTAAGTACAGCATGAAAGGGTGCCTCATTTACAAGACAGCATTAAGCCACGTTAAGTGGATTTACGCTGCATTGTAAATAATGCCAAGCACATATTGCCACTGGAAAGTCAATCAAAGTGACGTACCTGTGGTGTTAGGGGATTGTAAATATTCCCCAAAGTCACTGAGTGTTGGGTCAGCCCACTTGGCACAACACAGCCCTCTGCCACTTTTGAAACACAGCACTGCACTGTATGTACAACAATATGGCTCACTCTTGTGCCACAACATGCATTGGTGATCAATGTAGATGACTAGTGCAAAAGCAGGTACTCATGCACAATGGTGAAAGAGTGTCTGCTTTGGGGCTAGCTAGCTACATTAAATGCATGTGCATGCCGAAGTTCCATGCCTCAACGTAATGTAGTAGATAAGTCTGAGCCCTGCTTCACAGAAGTAGCTGAGCGCTGTGTCAATCCAAGTAGACTAACTCTGCGTTGCATTACAGGTCTGTACATAGGACCACAGGTACATAATGAAAGTGTTCCTCCCTGTTGTAAAGTCATCCTGTGCCCTGGGCACCCCCCAACTTTTTGCTGACTGGAACTGGTGGTAACTGACTCTGACTGACCCTGGGCTCTGTCTAACTAGGCCCAGGGCCAGTGCCAAGCTGAAAGGAACACATTAGAATACAGTTAAGACACCCAACATACACTAGGGTACACTATGGGATGGTGGGGTACCCATGTAATTGGCATGACCTACCCCATAAGCCCCTAGTATATAATAGGGCAGGGGATTAAAACTACCTAGAAGTCCCCAGTATCCTGGGGCATGGCAGTTTAGAGGCCAGCAGCCTTTTTGCACTTGCATGTGTGCACTGCTGAAGCCGGTGGTCAGTTTAAAAGCAGCTCTGTGCGCCAGGATTGCTTTTAAACATGTAAATTGTGGCCAAACTCGACTTTGGGGTTTGGTGCACTTAAAACTGGTCAACCTAAAATGTTCTGGCATAATAATGACCCCCAGGGTCTCCCCTAGGTATCCCAGGGGTGGGGGGTCAGGTATCTATAAGGTAGACCCTTATAAAATGAGTTTATATATGCCCTGGGTTAAGTGAAATTCACATTTCACTCTCCCCATTGTGTAAAGTGCTGCCCAAATTCGACTTTGATGCTGGGGGCACTGGGCATGGAGGATCTGCAATATTTTTACAGATTCAGCACCCCTAGGGTCTCCCCTAGGTGACCTATGGGGTGGGGGTCCTGTGAAAATAAGCCAAGTACTTATAAAATATGTTTTTGTAAGTCCTGGTGCTGGAAAAATGGCCCATGTCATTTTTCCCATTGCAAACCCCATGCCCCATAGGTTAACATGGGGAAAGTTATTAAACAATAACTTCTGATAGGAGAGGGATAAAGATTCCATTCAAAGACTCACTAGAATGGTATTGATAAATCCTACAATATGATGTTATTGAATTTTTCCCAAAGTGAACAGACAAGAAGTTATAACACTTTCTTAGTTTTAGTTCCAAATCCAGCCTTCCAGTGCTCTGCCCTGATTGGTCAGAGTTAAGGGGATTAGCCAGCCTGCCTGAAGGACTGGGAGGGCAATGAGCTGTTCTGCAAGAATGCCAGGCCAGGGGAGGGGTCGTAAACAATGAGCTTCAAAGGGCAGAGCCCAGAGCAGTGTCATTTACAACTTTGAACCCCCACCTCAGCCAGATGGCAGGATTAAGGAAGATATGTGCAGATGTAGGGAGGAGAGGCTAGGTTAATTAGCCAACTCAGTGGGAGTGTTTAGCCAGCTCTTACCTCCTTGCTGGAAAATCAGCCATTATGGATTTGGAAGCTTTGTTGCACTCTGGGATGGAATAATGCCACACTCTGCAGGAAGGAGTCACTCAAGTGGGAAGTTACCCTACTCCTATTGGTGAAGCTTGACCTCCTGGATGACCCAGAGACTGTGGAATAAGTATCTGAGAGAAACCCAGCCCCTCAGATCTGCTGCTTGAAACTGAAGAAAGCAAGACTGGCCCTGCTGAAAAGTTCTGCTGTGCAAAGACTTCTAAGGCCTGACCTCTGGAGACTGCACCACCTGAAACTACAGCTTTGTGGACTAACTGTGCTGAGTAAAAGAAGTCAAGAGTGGACTCCCTGCAAGCTACAGGTTAACAGAGCTCATCTGGACCCTCACCACCAAGAATCATCAACCTGGGGAGCTACCAGTGGATTTGTAAGGGTGACGTCCAGTGCATTGTGGGAATTGAAGTCCTCAACTTTCAAGGACCATCTTGGAGCTTCCAGACCCTTGGAGTAAGTTTGAGACACTTTGGGACCCTTTGAGGAACTTCAGGAAGAAGTTCAAGAAGTTTGGGGAACTTTGGAGGAACTTTGAAAAAAAGCTCCATAGGGGGACCGACTCATCCTGGACAGCCAAGCCGCCTTCCTTCAACCGCGAGCCGGCGAAGCCCACCAGGTTCGTCCCGCTAAAAGCTCCATCGCATCGACTTCCAGAGATTGACCGGGACTAGAGAAAATCTGAAGCCGGCGAACCCTCACCGGATCCGGCTACATGAGGAGCATCGAGAGACCCCGCGAGAAAAAGCTCCAGAAAAGCTTCTAAGTCCGCTCGTAGAAAAGCCGACCGGGAGCAACCGCGAGAGCCAAGCCGCCTGTCTTCCCTCGCGTGTCGGCCTGGATTTCTGGATTGCCCCGCTGAAGCGATCTTGAGAAATGTTCTAAGTCCGCTCCAGGAAGTTTACCGGGACCTCGTCACAAGTCAAGCCGGCGAACCCTCACCGGATCCGGACTGGCTGGGAGCTTCGAGGGGCCTCGCGAGAAAAAGCTCCAGAAAAGTTTCTAAGTGTGAAGATAAAAACTTTAACCGGTACCTTCCGAGGGTGGTAGCTGCTCAGGGCTCCATCGCGGTCGGCCTGAAACTTTGACCCGGTCTATCGCGAGCCTATGTCCCAATATGGTGCTATATGCTTCTAAGTGCTATATTTTATTTAAACTTTGAAAATTCATATCTCCGGTTCCCTACATTGGATTTTTGTCGTTTTGGTGTCATTTTAAAGATAAAAATATTTACTATTTTAATAAATTGGTGTTGGATTTTTATTATGAGTTGTGTCTTAGTTATTTACTGAATTGGTGTTTTTAAATGCTTTACATACCTGTCTTTGAAGTTAAGCCTGCCTGCTCGCAGCCAAGCTACCAAGGGTTGAGCATAGGATTATAATTCTAAAACCTATGCTGGGTCCTATCAAGTGTTTGTGGTCTTATTACTAGTGGCAGACCTACGTTTGCCCCTACCAATAACCCACTTTCCAACATTTGGTGCTCAGCGGTGTGGATGTGGACTTGTGTTTAAAAAGTACACCTTTCAGTGAATGAATTAAGATTATAAAAATCCTCTAAATTGCCTTAGAACAAGACTTTTGAGTTTGATTTTTGGAATTTGGACTAAACTGTTTTTAATCCATTGTTTTGATTTTTCCAAATTGTTCTAAGTTCTATTGTGCCTAGTGTTGTGACCCAAAACTAGGGAACCATGGAGTTGGACCTGGCTAAACTGTCCCAGTTTAAGTTGGCTGAGCTTAGGGAACAGTGTAGGCTTAGGGGTTGCCTGCTTCCAAGAGGTATAGGAAGGCAGGGTTGTTTCAGGGTATACAAGCCCATGACCAGGCAGCTGAGGAGAATCAAGGGGGTTGAGGGTGTCCCCCAACCTCATCCCAGGAGAGGAGGATGATGCCTCTTCCATTATAACTAGTGTAAGCCAACAGAATCCTGATGGTGGGAGTGGGGAAGGGTCCCTTACTCAGGTACCATCACTGTCCCTTGCAGAGAGACAGCTTGAGGCGCAATTAGAGTTGATTGCCCTAGAAAAGGTGAAATTGGAACTAGCTAAGAGAACATGGGAGAGGGAGGAGTTGAGAAGAAATGGTGGCAGCGACAACGATGAAGATTTTGAAATGCCCAGGGGTGGTCCTGATCAAAACTTCCCAAGGGTATTGTGCCCAAGTACACTGAGGGGCATGACATTGACAAATGGCTTGCAGCTTTTGAGAGGGCCCTTAAGATGAGTAGGGTCCACTCTAGGTATTGGGGTGCACTCCTGTGGGAGTTGATTCCAGTAGCTGGGAGGGATAGGCTCCTGACCCTGCAGGGAGAGGATGCAGAATCATACCAGCAGATGAAAGCCTGCTTAGTCAAGAGGTTTGGTCTGACTCCAGAGCAGTACAGGGTGAAGTTTAGGAACACCCAGAAATTGAGTTCCAAGTCTTGGATAGACTTACGCCAGTATCTAGTGGACTCTAAGCTGACAGACCCTAGAGAGCTGGGGGAAGCAGCTGATGAGTGGGTGAGAACCCGGGTTTCCATACAGCACCAGGGGGGTGACCAGAAGAAAGGAGGACAGGTCCCTCCCCAGGGGAAAGCCCAAGGGAAAGAAGGTCAAAATCAGAAAAGGTCCTCTAAAGACCCACAAAAACCTGCGCATGGATGGGGGGCCCCGAGCCAACCCAAATTCAAAGGGAGGGGGTATCAGGGAAAGCCTGGTAGGTTCTTTGATCCCTCAAAGGTGGGTAAGTGCTTTGACTGTAACCAGCCAGGGCACAAGCAGTGAGATGCTGCCTGCGCTAAGAAGCACCCCAAGGGGCCATCCACAGGGATTGCCAGTGTGAGTGTAGGGGTGGAGAGTGGTACACCAGAAGGTGGTATTCCAGTAGTGGCAGCAACCTTAGTGTCCCTGGGTGGAGTGAATATTGCAACCCTTGATGCCTTACCTCCAAACATGTATAAGTACAGGCAGAGACCTAAAGTGAATGGGACTGAGGTTGAGGCTATCAGAGACACTGGGGCTAGTGCAACTATGGTCCTGGCTGAGCTGGTGCCTCCAGAGAGGGTGATACCTGGTGAGTTTCACCAGGTGACTTATGCAGACAGCACTACCAAAATCCATCCCATGGCTGTGGTGGATTTGGAATGGGGAGGTGTGACAGGCCCTATGAAGGTAGCTGTGTCAAAGGTGCTCCCAGTCCAGTGTTTACTGGGCAATGACCTTGAAGCCTCTGCGTGGTCAGAGGTGGAGAGAGGACTCCATATGAAAATATTGGAGCTCCCTGAGTGGGTATGTGCTGTGACTAGGTCACAGACTAGCCAGAAGGGAGGGGCTGGACACTTGGACCCTGGAACAAAGGGCCAAGCATCCATGGACAAGGGTACTGGGCCTGGTGAGCCAGCCCAGGGAACTCCAGAGGTGCAGGCAGAATCTAACCCTGATGGGGAGGATCTGGCCTCTGAGGGAGGGACTCCATCCCTGCCAGAGCTGTCAGATTTGGCAGAACTGACAGGAGCAGGTGGACCCTCCAGAGAGGAGTTCAGTGAGGGACAGCGTGACTGTCCCACCCTTGAGAGCTAGAGGCGGATGGCCTCTAAGCAAGAGGAAGGGGATGACAGTGGGTTTCATAGAATCTACTGGGAAGATGGACTGCTTTATACTGAGGCCAGAAACCTCAAGGAGGGGGCCACCAGGAGGTTGGTGGTGCCCCAGAAGTACAGAGAGTTCATCCTGACTTTGGGTCAGGATATCCCCTTGGCAGGATGTTGTAACTCCTTTCCTTAATTGGTTCCTTCCCCCGTCCCCTCTACAGAGTTGGATATTCCTAGAACGCTGTGAACGTTCTATGCTGCACTCTTGGGGACCAAACGGTTGTTTGTCACTGGGTTATGGATGTCGTTGTATCACCCATGTAATAAAGACACTGGAACTAGATTATGGTGAAGGGTGATTATTTCACTGGCGACGAGTGTTGTGAGGAGGACAACGCCACGACATTCCCTCCAAACGTTACCCAGAAGAACGTGAAATAATTATTACGGTGAAGAAGCAGTGGAAAGCATTTCATGGAAGTGAGTGAGGAGAGCAGTGTGATGTCGGGAAAAAATTAACAAGGAAAGCATCCAAGTGCTTTGACATCAACCTAAAATAAAAGATTACTCAGACAAGTTTAAATGTACTTATCTTTAAAGCATAAGGTTGGTTGTCGCATCGCAAATTAAATAATCTTCACAGAGAAATCGCTGTGTTGCGTCTTTGCGTGGAAGCGAGACCGAAGAGTGTCGCCGTGCAGTCAGCTGTCGTGGAAGATTAGTGGCAGGAGAAATTCACAGTTCGAAAACGTGAAGTAGGAGGTGAAGCCGCTATCGCAGGAAGATCTTTAGCAAGCACTGCACTGTTAAGCATCCAGGACGTCGGAAGGAAACGTGTCATACCGGCACATCTGCTTTTCCGGAGGGGAGCTGAAGCGGAACGACGCTACTCTCAGGAAACAAGGAGTTCATAAAAGTCAAGAAGAATCACCTCAGTGCGAAGGAATCCAGACACTCAGCGCGAACAGAGACAGGAACGCAACAGCGAGGAAATCGCCTCAAGGGAAGAATTCCTGTCAACAATCCTTCGTCACGTGCTGGAACACAGCCAGGAAGCCTTGTCAGAGTGGAATTCTGTCCGTGAGTGTTTTATCGCAAGAAATGTGGTGAATGAATGACAATTGCATGTAACCTCACAGGTTGTGGGAGGACTTGAACTAACGCCGGAGAGGAGATTAATTGAAGAAGCTTCAGCAGGGAATGAACTGATGTGATTTGTAAAACTTAAAAGTGTCCAGGCAAGCACAATATGGCAGTGAATTATATTTGATAAGTGTACAGTTATTAAGGATAGCACACTCTTAATTCTCTTTACATTAACCCCATGTGAAGCATAAGTCTAGTTGTCATATTCCACTTTACAAAGAGTATATTTTATCTTTAAAAAAAAAAATTTAAAAAAAAATGGCTGCAGCTAGCATGAGTCAACCCTCGCCTTTCCTTTCAGATGCAGGAGAGCCGGTTGTGCCATGGAAGGATTGGAGGAAGGGGTTTGAATCTTATCTTATAGCCATAGGTGCAAGCGGATTCTCAGCTATAAGGAGGCAACATATACTTCTAATTAATTTAGGTACAGAAGGTAGGAAAGTTTTTGATAGTCTGCCTGATTCAGAGGAGGAAGAGGTTGGATTTGAGGGAGCAGATCTTTATGATTCCAGCATCAGGAAGCTAGAATTACAATTTGCAGACAAAATAAACGTTGTTTTAGAGAGACACAAATTTTTTGGAAGGGTACAAGGAAAAAATGAAAGAGTAGGAAATTATATAGCCAGCCTAAGAGGGTTAGCAAATACTTGTGAATTCAATAAATTGACAGAGTCATTGATTCGGGATCAGTTAGTGCGTTGTACCAACAACAAGAAAATACAGGAGAAGTTGTTAGTTGGGAATCCAGATTTAAAAAATGCTGTTGACATTGCCAAGAGTGTGGAGCATACTGCAGAATGCATTAAGGAAATGAATGCGAATGGTGAAGGAAACATTAATGCGATTAATGAAGAATTAAAAGTGTGTGTGCTATCAAGAGTGTAAGAAAAAGGAAATGTGGAAGGAATTTAACAAAGATAGAGAAGGTGCAGAGGACAGACTTAAATGTTTCCGTTGTGGGAGTACAGGGCACCTGGCTAATAATATGCGTTGCCTTGCTAGAACAGCCACATGTAGAAATTGTAACCGCAAAGGGCATTTTGCTAGGGCTTGCAGGGATATGTCGAATAAAACTGTAAATATTGTTAACACAAATGAGGAATTTGGAAACATGCATGTATTACAAATAGGTGTGAAGGAAGATGACAGAGTAGACAAAATCGATTTACCCAAATGTGAAATTGGACTAGATGGTCATAAAGTAGAAGTATTTGCAGATTCGTGCTCACCATTCACGTTTATTAACAGAGAAACTCTCTATTACAAATTTAATGTAGGGGAGTTGTCCTTAAATATACCCGATGTACGTCCAGTAGGCTACAACAGAGACCCTATTCCATTAGATGGTGTAGTTACCATGAGAATCACATTCAAGGATAGGAGCACAGTAGGATAAGTGTACGTAGCGAGTAATGGACCCAACCTCCTGGAATGGGCACATCAGAAAGATCTGGGAATAAAACTTGATCCCACAGCGGAAATACCTGTCATGCTAGTAGAAAGAACAGTATGTGGTTCGGAACTTGTAGATGAGTTCCCAGAAGTTTTCACAGACAAGCTTGGTTGCTTGAGAAATTATCAACATAAAATTAAATTAAAAGAAAATGCAAAACCTGTAGCACATAAATGCAGGAACATACCTTTAATGATGAAGGAACCCCTCAAACAAGAATTGGACAAATTGTTGAATCAGGGAGTGATCGAACCTGTAGAATGTGCAGAATGGGTTGCACCCATAGTTATCACGTCCAAGGCTAATACAAAGAACATCAGGTTATGCATTGACCTGAGAGAGTTAAACAACAATATATGGGTTGATAGGCATCCCTTGCCCAATATAAATGAAATGTTAAATTGTGTTAACAAGGCAGAGTTTTTCACAGTAATTGATCTATCTCAGGCGTACCATCAAATTAGACTCCACACATCCAGTAAGGCCCTCACTACTTTCATTACATGTTTTGGTGCTTTTAGGTTTTGTAGAATGCCTTTCGGATTAGCCTCCGCCGCAGCGGTTTTTCAAAGAGCTATGCAAAACATTCTGAAGGTATAGAACACGTGTTGTGTTTCCAGGACGATTTGCTAGTTTTGGAAAAAATGAAGAAGAACACAACAAAACCTTCCGTAGAGTGTTAACCAAATTAAGGGAAGCTGGATTGACATTAAAAAAGAAAAGTGTCAAATTGGTGTACGTTCAGTCACATACCTTGGACATGTAGTCTCGAGGGAAGGTATCAAGCCGAAGGTAGAGCTAGTCAATGCCATTAAATTTGCACCAAAGCCCAATACAAAGGATGAAGTTAAATCCTTTCTTGGGCTGTCAGAATATTATTCGAAGTTCATTAAAAACTTTGCAGAAATTACATACCCCCTGAGGAACTTGTTAAAAAAGGGCACTAGGTTTGACTGGAACAAAGAGTGTATAGAAGCATTTGAGGAACTGAAATCTCACATAGTAAATGCACCTTATTTAGGTCAGTTTGACACTAGCAAGTGTACCATAATCACCACAGATGCAAGCACTAAAGGTATTGGAGCCACGCTTAGCCAAATTGTGGAAGGAGAGGAAAGAGTTGTGGCCTTCGCATCTAGATCTTTGACTGAAGCAGAATCACGCTACTCTGTAGTCGAAAGAGAAGCACTTGCATGCTTTTGGGCAGTGAAACACTTCCGAGTATTTATCTGGGGTATACCTTTTATCATAAGGACTGATCACAAGCCTTTAGTAAGTGCATTTTCAGTAAAGAACATTGAAAGAACCTCACCCAGGATTGCTAAGTGGTTCCTAGGCCTTGAAGGGTTTAATTTCAAGATCACATACATACCAGGTAAACTAAACCAAGCAGCTGACTGCCTTTCTAGACTACCCTTAGAAAACAAGGAAAATGAAGGTGAGACTACAGATGAATATGTAGTGGCAGCAGTCACCGAAGGCATGAATAAACAAGAATGGAATGAAAGTATCAAGAATGACCCTACATTCCATAAGGTAAAGGAAATGGTGTTAAATGGGTGGCCCAACAAATGCTCAGACCTTAAGAGTGATGAAAGTGGGTTTTGGGAAATAAGAAATGAATTGTATGTTTGTGATGAAAATCTCTACAGAGGGAGCAAACTAATACCTCCAGAAAGCTTAAGAGAGAAGATTGTCATTTTGGCACACGAAGGTCACCTAGGGTGTAGCCTTACCAAGAGCAAAATCCGTCTTCACTATTGGTGGCCTAGTATGGACACCATGATTGTGAGGAAAATAAGGCAATGTTCACAATGTGCCAGGAGTGATAAAAGTAAACACATAAGTAAGGGTCCCATTTCGCCGGTGGAGGTACCTTCCTCCCCATGGAATAAATTAGCTATGGACATCATTGGCCCTGTGAATGTGAAGGGGTTAAGTGGTAGATTCATACTAACTTTAGTAGATTATCATTCCAAATGGGTAATCACCAAAACAGTAAACCATGTAACAACTAGCACAGTCATTTTGTTCTTGCAAGAAGTATTCCGCAATGAAGGAGTACCTCAGACTATAATCACGGACAATGGTGTTCAATTTGTATCTACACTCATGAAAGACTTCTTAAATGAATTCTCTGTAACTCACCTACAAACTGCATTATATTGCCCAAGAGCGAATGGCCTTGTTGAACGGATAAATCGCATGATTAAGGATTGCATCCAACTAAATGTAAGTAATGGCACCAATGTTCAAGAAGCTTTAGATGAGATGATATGGTCTTACCTTGTAACACCCCACTCTGTTACTGGTGTCTCACCGTTCAAGTCCTTAAAAGGGAGAGAACCAGGAACAAAACTAAGTCCCATGTGGCTTGTGGGCAACAAGATGGAAGAGGTTGATCGGGGAAGAATCATGGAGAGGGTACATGATCACCAAAAGAAATATGTTGATAGGTACAATTGTAAATTACAAAGACCTATAAAATGTTGGAAGGAAGGAGATGCAGTAAGAGTGAAATTACCTAGAGCTGTACATTCAGGTTGTTCTACGTTTTCTGACAAAAAAGTTATACGCAAAGTTTTCAAGAATGTGGTGTTACTTGATGATGGCCAATCATGGAGCACTGACAGAATTGTCAGAGACAACAGCGTGAGTACCACTACCACCGCTGACACCCTCGAGAATAGCACCATGACCAACAATAGTGCTCCGCAATTGAGAAAGTCTTCAAGAAATACTCAATGTAAGCCCCTGTGGCACAATGACTATGATATGGATTAATGTTAATATTTCCATTGTTCTCATCCCTAGGAAAGGAGATGTGTTGTAACTCCTTTCCTTAATTGGTTCCTTCCCCCGTCCCCTCTACCGAGTTGGATATTCCTAGAACGCTGTGAACGTTCTATGCTGCACTCTTGGGGACCCAACGGTTGTTTGTCACTGGGTTATGGATGTCGTTGTATCACCCATGTAATAAAGACACTGGAACTAGATTATGGTGAAGGGTGATTATTTCACAGGACATTTGGGACAGACAAAGACATGGAACCGGTTGGTGAACCATTTCTACTGGCCCCATATGTCTGAAAAGGTAAAGGAGTTTTGCAGCTCCTGTGTCACCTGTCAGGCCAGTGGCAAGCCAGGGGGCAAGACAAAGGCTCCCCTAATACCACTGCCAGTGGTTGGGGTTCCTTTTGAAAGGGTGGGGATGGACATTGTTGGTCCCCTGGACCCACCTACTGCATCAGGGAATAGGTATATCTTAGTGGTAGTTGACCATGCCACTAGATACCCTGAAGCCATACCTCTGAGAACCATTGATGCTCCTGCGGTGGCTAGAGCACTGCTTGGTGTGTTCACCAGAGTGGGGTTTCCAAAAGAGGTGGTGTCAGATAGGGGCACGAACTTCCTGTCCAGCTATCTGACTGCTATGTGGGATGAGTGTGGTGTCAACTACAAGTTCACCACCCCCTATCACCCACAAGCAAATGGTCTTGTTGAGAGATTCAACAAAACCCTGAAGTGCATGATAAATGGGTTGTCAGAGAAACTCAGGAGGAGATGGGATGTTCTCCCATGCTTACTGTTTGCCTACAGGGAGGTGCCACAGAAAGGGGTTGGTTTCAGTCCCTTTGAGTTGGTGTTTGGACACCCTGTGAGGGGGCCATTGAGCCTGCTAAGAGAGTCTTTAGAGAAGCCTCTTAAAGAAGCAAAGGACAATGTGCTTGATTATGTGCTAGGCCTGAGATCTAGAATGGCAGAGTACATGTACAAGGCAAATAGGAAACTGGAGGCCAGCCAGGAGCTCATGAAGCACTGGTATGATCAAAAGGCTACCATGCCTGAGTATACTCCAGGACAATTGGTGTGGGTGTTGGAGCCTGTAGTTCCCAGGGCCCTCCATGACAAGTGGAGTGGGCCCTATCCAATCTTAGAAAAGAAGGGTGAGGTTACCTATTTGGTTGACCTTGGCACCCCCAGGAACCCTCATAGGGTCCTGCATGTGAATAGATTGAAACCCCACCATGACAGGGCAGACATGACCATGTTACTGGTCACTGATGAGGGTGTGGAGGAGGAAACGGAGCCTGTGCCTGACCTCCTCTCCACTAATGTGCAAGATGGGTCAGTGGAGGGGGTGATACTCTCTCCCAAGTTGACAGACCAGCAGCACAGAGACTGTAAGCAAGTGCTGGAGCAGTTTGCTGGCCTGTTCTCTTTGACCCCAGGCATCACTGAGTGGTGTGTGCACCACATTGACACTGGTGACAGCCTACCTGTCAAAAATAAACTGTACAGGTTGTCTGACCATGTCAGAGCCAGCATTAAAGCTGAGGTTGCTAAGATGCTGGAATTGGGGGTAATTGAACCGTCTGAGAGTCCATGGGCCAGTCCCGTGGTGCTGGTACCCAAACCTAATCCTCAGGGGGGACCCAAGGAGTTAAGGTTCTGTGTGGACTACAGAGGATTGAATGCAGTCACAAAGACTGACGCGCACCCTATACCTAGAGCTGATGAGCTCATTGACAGGTTAGGGGCTGCTAAGTACCTGAGTACTTTTGATTTGACTTCAGGGTACTGGCAGATTGCCCTCACTGATGGAGCCAAGGAGAGGTCAGCATTCTCCACACCAGAGGGACATTATCAGTTCAAGGTAATGCCCTTTGGATTAAAGAATGCACCTGCCACCTTCCAAAGGTTGGTGAACAGGGTCTTGTCTGGGTTGGAACAGTTCAGTGCAGCTTACCTGGATGATATAGCTGTATACAGTTCTACCTGGGGGATCACTTAAGCCACCTAAGGGAAGTGCTTCAGGCCATGCAGCAGGCAGGCCTGACTATTAAGGCAAGCAAGTGCCAAATAGGGCAGAGTTCTGTGGTGTACCTGGGCCACCTGGTAGGTGGGGGCCATGTACAGCCTCGCCAAGCTAAAATCCAAACTATTTTGGATTGGACAGCACCTGTTACCCAGACTCAGGTCAGGGCATTCCTTGGACTGACAGGGTACTATAGAAGGTTTGTTAAAAATTATGGGACCATTGTGGGGCCCCTCACAGAACTGACTTCTAAAAAGAGGCCCAAGAAGGTGATTTGGACCCCAGAGTGTCAGAAGGCTTTTGACACTCTGAAAGCTGCTATGTGTTCAGCACCAGTGTTACTGGCCCCTGACTACACAAAAGAATTTGTAGTTCAGACAGATGCTTCAGAGCAAGGGATTGGGGCAGTGTTGTCACAGCTAAATGAAGGGGGCCTTGATCAGCCAGTTGCCTTTATTAGCAGGAGGCTTCTTCGCAGAGAGCAGAGATGGAGTGCCATTGAGAGAGAGGCTTTTGCTGTGGTGTGGTCACTGAAAAAGTTGAGACCCTATTTGTTTGGGACTCACTTTCGTGTTCAAACTGACCCCAGGCCTCTCAGGTGGCTCATGCAGATGAGAGGGGAGAATCCCAAGCTGTTAAGGTGGTCCATTTCCCTACAGGGAATGGACTTTACAGTGGAACACAGACCTGGGGTTGCCCATGCAAATGCAGATGGACTTTCCAGGTTTTTCCACTTGGCTGAGGAGGACTACCAGGGTGTAGGTTAGTAACCCCTCACCTTTCGTTTGGGGGGGGCTATGTTGTAAAGTCATCCTGTGCCCTGGGCACCCCCCAACTTTTTGCTGACTGGAACTGGTGGTAACTGACTCTGACTGACCCTGGGCTCTGTCTAACTAGGCCCAGGGCCAGTGCCAAGCTGAAAGGAACACATTAGAATACAGTTAAGACACCCAACATACACTAGGGTACACTATGGGATGGTGGGGTACCCCTGTAATTGGCATGACCTACCCCATAAGCCCCTAGTATATAATAGGGCAGGGGATTAAAACTACCTAGAAGTCCCCAGTATCCTGGGGCATGGCAGTTTAGAGGCCAGCAGCCTTTTTGCACTTGCATGTGTGCACTGCTGAAGCCGGTGGTCAGTTTAAAAGCAGCTCTGTGCGCCAGGATTGCTCTTAAACATGTAAATTGTGGCCAAACTCGACTTTGGGGTTTGGGGCACTTAAATCTGGTCAACCTAAAATGTTTTGGCATAATAATGACCCCCAGGGTCTCCCCTAGGTATCCCAGGGGTAGGGGGTCAGGTATCTATAAGGTAGACCCTTCTAAAATGAGTTTATATATGCCCTGGGTTAAGTGAAATTCACATTTCACTCTCCCCATTGTGTAAAATGCTGCCCAAATTCGACTTTGATGCTGGGGGCACTGGGCATGGAGGATCTGCAATATTTTTACAGATTCAGCACCCCTAGGGTCTCCCCTAGGTGACCTATGGGGTGGGGTCCTGTGAAAATAAGCCAAGTACTTATAAAATATTTTTTTGTAAGTCCTGGTGCTGGAAAAATGGCCCATGTCATTTTTCCCATTGCAAACCCCATGCCCCATAGGTTAACATGGGGGAAAGTTATTAAACAATAACTTCTGATAGGAGAGGGATAAAGATTCCATTCAAAGACTCACTAGAATGGTATTGAAAAATCCTACAATATGATGTTATTGAATTTTTCCCAAAGTGAACAGACAAGAAGTTATAACACTTTCTTAGTTTTAGTTCCAAATCCAGCCTTCCAGTGCTCTGCCCTGATTGGTCAGAGTTAAGGGGATTAGCCAGCCTGCCTGAAGGACTGGGAGGGCAATGAGCTGTTCTGCAAGAATGCCAGGCCAGGGGGAGGGGTCGTAAACAATGAGCTTCAAAGGGGCAGAGCCCAGAGCAGTGTCATTTACAACTTTGAACCCCCACCTCAGCCAGATGGCAGGATTAAGGAAGATATGTGCAGATGTAGGGAGGAGAGGCTAGGTTAATTAGCCAACTCAGTGGGAGTGTTTAGCCAGCTCTTACCTCCTTGCTGGAAAATCAGCCATTATGGATTTGGAAGCTTTGTTGCACTCTGGGATGGAATAATGCCACACTCTGCAGGAAGGAGTCACTCAAGTGGGAAGTTACCCTACTCCTATTGGTGAAGCTTGACCTCCTGGATGACCCAGAGACTGTGGAATAAGTATCTGAGAGAGGCCCAGCCCCTCAGATCTGCTGCTTGAAACTGAAGAAAGCAAGACTGGCCCTGCTGAAAAGTTCTGCTGTGCAAAGACTTCTAAGGCCTGACCTCTGGAGACTGCACCACCTGAAACTACAGCTTTGTGGACTAACTGTGCTGAGTAAAAGAAGTCAAGAGTGGACTCCCTGCAAGCTACAGGTTAACAGAGCTCATCTGGACCCTCACCACCAAGAATCATCAACCTGGGGAGCTACCAGTGGATTTGTAAGGGTGACGTCCAGTGCATTGTGGGAATTGAAGTCCTCAACTTTCAAGGACCATCTTGGAGCTTCCAGACCCTTGGAGTAAGTTTGAGACACTTTGGGACCCTTTGAGGAACTTCAGGAAGAAGTTCAAGAAGTTTGGGGAACTTTGGAGGAACTTTGAAAAAAAGCTCCATAGGGGACCGACTCATCCTGGACAGCCAAGCCGCCTGCCTTCAACCACGAGCCGGCCAAGCCCACCAGGTTCGTCCCGCTAAAAGCTCCATCGCATCGACTTCCAGAGATTGACCGGGACTAGAGAAAATCTGAAGCCGGCGAACCCTCACCGGATCCGGCTACATGAGGAGCATCGAGAGACCCCGCGAGAAAAAGCTCCAGAAAAGCTTCTAAGTCCGCTCGTAGAAAAGCCGACCGGGAGCAACCGCGAGAGCCAAGCCGCCTGTCTTACCTCGCGTGTCGGCCTGGATTTCTGGATTGCCCCGCTGAAGCAATCTTGAGAAATTTTCTAAGTCCGCTCCAGGGAAGTTTACCGGGACCTCGTCACAAGTCAAGCCGGCGAACCCTCACCGGATCCGGACTGGCTGGGAGCTTCGAGGGGCCTCGCGAGAAAAAGCTCCAGAAAAGTTTCTAAGTGTGAAGGTAAAAACTTTAACCGGTACCTTCCGAGGGTGGTAGCCGCTCAGGTCTCCATCGCGGTCGGCCTGAAACTTTGACTTTGGCCCGGTCTATCGCGAGCCTATGTCCCAATATGGTGCTATATGCTTCTAAGTGCTATATTTTATTTAAACTTTGAAAATTCATATCTCCGGTTCCCTACATTGGATTTTTGTCGTTTTGGTGTCATTTTAAAGATAAAAATATTTACTATTTTTATAAATTGGTGTTGGATTTTATTATGAGTTGTGTCTTAGTTATTTACTGAATTGGTGTTTTTAAATGCTTTACATATCTGTCTTTGAAGTTAAGCCTGCCTGCTCGCAGCCAAGCTACCAAGGGTTGAGCATAGGATTATATTTCTAAGACCTATGCTGGGTCCTATCAAGTGTTTGTGGTCTTATTACTAGTGGCAGACCTACGTTTGCCCCTACCAATAACCCACTTTCCAACACTCCCTCACAAGGTATTTCCAATCCACATCAAGAGGGTCAACACTGCCATTTAAATATTATGAAGCATGCTTGCTATCACTAAACAAAAACTTGATAATGGTCCTGTTGCAAAAGTGTCTTGGAAATTTTCCAAAAGCAAATGTAATGGCGTAACTGCAGCTCTTATGTGTTCAGATGAATGAAGCACACATAACTACATCTAAAACTGGAGGAGAGCCCTCCCTCAAAGTACACTCACCCTTGTTGCCCACATCAAAAGCTGCACTGCTATTGCAAGCACCTTGTGTCAATCATGTGTACAATCCATAATGACAAAAATGAACATACTGGGGCCAAGGTGCTGTTTACCTTTGAGTAAAAGGGGTATGCATTTAAAAGTACAGTGTAAGGCCTCGGCATTGTAGAAATGTGTCCCCCAAAATCACAACATGTCTGTTCTGTTTGCTATGCTCCCAGAACCACACATTTGCTACATGTTGCCTTGACCTGATTCATCAAAATGCAGTCATTCACATCAAAATATCTACTTGTGTTGTTTAGTTAGCAGTATGTTATTCTCATCAAGGTCATGGTTTTGGTTGTCCAAGACACATTGACATGCAAGGAAACTGGCACTTAGGTAAAGTCAACAGTGGCAGTGAACAAATAGATATTGATGTCTGTAAACATCCTTCCAGTAACAAAGGCATCCAATTACCCTGAGACGAACTGCATGTATAATCCATGTGCCCATCCCTGTGAGGTCCAACAGAGGTCTGCAGTGCAGTCCTTTGTTCTCCTGCTTGCATCATATTACCATTGCCAATGCACCAAAGTACAAGGGTGACTGGATAGAGGGAATACCAGTCAATGAATAAGAAGGTGTTCCTCCCTGCACATCAACATCCATTAATGGGATTGACCTGTGTCAATTTGAGTTGTCCACCTTTAAAAACATAGATACTTCTCATAGTATGGGAAATCAAGCACATTTACTTGTCATCTCATCGTGTACATCACTGTATCGCTGATCTCAATTGCATGATTGTCCTCCTCATGCTACACTACAAAAAAGGTGGCATTGTCAACATCAAGGGGGGGAGGGTGCAGTCTAATCTACACCTCAAAACCTAGTGACTAACACCAATACACAAACTAGATTGAGTAAGGGTGACTTATCCACCATGCAGTGTAAAGACACATGAATCAGATTAATTTTGCATTGTCAATAAGGTGAATCAACCAGCACCACACGAAGATTTGAACATATGATGTGACAGGTGCAGCACGGGCCTAGAAATATGCCCCTCACTGTTGGCATACAGGGAAACTGTCCAAAACTATGATCAACCTAAATGTTACCTTAGTGACGTACAATGATTTACAAAGCTGCATGTAATAGGTGTAGTATGCAAGAATACAGAATTGTAAGTGTCATGCACTTTCATTGTCAACTGCTTAAATGCTTGACCAAAGTGGACAAACACATACAACAGTATCTGCCCTTTACATTGCAGAGGAAGAAACATCACCTCCTGGTCAGCAACCTGTCCCACTCTTCAATGATGAAGATGAAGAAGAGGTCACAACCATCGACCAAGACACCCTCCAAGAGCTGCTCGACTCCATAGGCAGCCCATCTCCGGAAGCCGAGAGATCCAGCAGCGTTGTGGCCTCTCCACCTGCAGCGCAAAATATACAGCAGGCACCACCTAGCACCACAGCTGTCAACTGGGAGTCTGAGGACCCACTGTTACATTTCCAACGTAGTGCGGTAGAAGTCCAGCGTGAGATGGCTGGTCAGGTGCGGGTGGGTTGGACAGCCTAGTGACCAAGCTGGATGGGATCCGTGGGTGTCTCAGTCCCATTAGGGACTACCTAGAAGCCATCAGAGGCGCCCACAGTATGCTCCATGCCCTCCAGCATTCCATGGGTGACATCACTGGTGTCCTCACTCAGAGACAACAATAACTGTCCTGTCCAAGTGGCACCAGCGATGTTGCCAAACAGTTGGAGGAAATGCGCAAGATCATGGAGAACATGGAGCGGAAGAAGGAGTCCCACTTGGCTGGAGTCTTGCAAGCCCTGCAGTGATGCCTCATCTGTTGGCACAGATGAATGCTGCTGCACCTACACCATCCACCTCTTCCGCACCTGATGTGTCTCTGCCTCCCAATGCTGCCGCCAATCCACCATCACCCTTACAGGAGGCACATGACACATCAGAGGAAAATGTGGATGAAACAACATTCATGAGGAGAAGGCAGTGGTAGGATTCATCTGTGTCAATTGGATAGTTTCTGCTTACCCTTGTGCATACCATCATGCCTAGGAACATCATCTGTCACTGTCTTCAGATTGACTCTGCTGCATTCACCTTGGGCTTTCAATGGACTGCCAATGTGGCCATTGATCCCCAATGACACAACAATCAGCCTCCTGACTGACGTTTTCTTCTTCCTCAACATGTCTCAGGACATGTTCCCCCCAAAGGACTCTGTCTGGCCCGCCACCGGCCATGTACACAATGTGGGGGTTGTTGTCCAAAGAACTGGGCCAGTCTGTTAACTCCTAAAAATCACTTGTAAACAAAAGCACTAAAGTTACAAAGATGTGTGTTGCCTGTGACCATTCAAGTCTGACGTGTCAAAAATGCATGAGCAGTTTAGGCAGCACAACTAATCCAGAGAGCCATTTGAAAAAGGGGTTCTGCTGAGTCTGTCCCTGATAGGCAGATTGATGACAGGATATATGTGAATCAGTCAATCCTTCAAATCTCACAGACAACATTGTTGCTGGAAGTTCACACTTGCCTACGTTCAGGATGGGGATAGGGATTTGGTTCAATATTCAAGTCAGTGTGATGCCATAAGATGTGTCTTTACCTTGCATTGCTAACAAGTCATTCTTGGCAGATATACACATAGTCAATGGTGTGGACAATGGTTGTTGTGATGGGTGTCATGCCATGCCACATCTCAAGATAGATCCCTCACCATATTCATAAAGATGATGAAGCATAATGTGTTTTACAACTCTGTCAGTTCCTCGTAAGATGCAAAAGAAATCAGCAGACTATCCCTACGCAAGGTCTGAAGTCAACTTTGCTAGCCTAAATATCATGCATGTTTTCTGATCAAAACCCAACAGCAGTTTGACAGTAGCCGTTCCCTAGAAGATGACATCATGACGATACTTAGACATTCAAAAGATTTATTTGGGAATTAATCTGTTGTGTCCAACTTCCAAATCACCAGTTCATCAAATCACTTCAAACATAAGTGACACCACAAATCACAAACCAATAACAATTTATTCATTAAAAGAATTCTACCTAAACTGAAACTACTACTAATTACCTATCCTAATCTACTCTAAGCTAATTTATCCTAATACAATTGTACACTAAACTAACTACCTTACCTAATACTACACACTTAACACATATGAGACATTAACCCACTTCCCCTTTAAGGCACATCTGCAGACGGGACAATGACAGCTTAACCTAAACATGAACTAACTATAGATAAATTCTAAACAAATATATATAAATATATATATATATATTTTTTTTTTATCATAAGTAAATAAGACATCAACCCCCACCCAAAGAAAAGGAAACTTAGCCCATAACACTTTATAAACTGAACTAAATATCTAAAACCTTACCTACACCTAACACTAACTTATAACTACTTTAAAACTACACTTAAGAACACCTAAAATCCTACAGTAAGTAAATGAAAAGTATGCAAAAATGAATAGGGGGACTGTACAACGGGGAAGGATCGTAAAGTTTGGGGCTCAGAAGGGGAGCCCCAGGGCACCCTTTATGTCCTGGAGGTGGGTGTTCATCTCCGAAATGTCTTTTTCAACGTGAGCCATTCTGACATTGAGGTTCAACAGATATCGTCGGTCCCTGTTGGTGTACCCAACTGCCTGTGTGGGTGGTGCAGATGGCAGCGATGCAGTGCCGTGGGGGCCAGGTTGTGAGGGGCACCTGGTTGTGGACCTGAGGCAGGCGCAGCAGGATGGACCTGTGGTGTCTGTGAGCAGCTTGGTGATGACGTTTGGACTCATGTCTGACCCCTGAAGGGCCTGGCATTGCTTCTGTGTACCGTGGATTAGTTGCAGACGCAGGAAGGGCAGCACGCCTTTCTCCACTTTTCTTTCCAAATTCAGGAAGTGATTTCCAACATCCCGCTGCCCTCTCCTCATGGTACCTCCTAGCCATGTCATTGTACCTCTTGGCAAACACAAGGAGATGATGGACGGAGCGCTGAAACTTTTCAGACACTCACCCGCAGTCACAGATCTGGGTTGAATCCATCATCATTCTTTAGCTCACTTCGCCACCTCAGTTCAGACCCAGCTATATGCAAATCAGTCTTGACCCTGTGCCTCATGGGAACAGTCCAGCCCGAACTGCCAAGCCAGGTCTTCCCTGAACCGGAAATTGTACCTCTTGGCCACACGACGGATATGTAGGTACCGTTCCTCTCCTAAGTTGAAATTCTCGACCCTCCTCAGGCGACATGTTGTCTGAAAAATAATACATATGACAATATGTGAGATCCAAGATAAATGACAATGCTCACCATGTAATTCATAATGACAAGCGCATGAAAACATGAACTCTACACTCTCATCAAATGTTTGGTACTTCCAACATGACTTGAACAATGCAATGTGAATGAAAGGACCAATTACAACCTGATAGTGATACCGACATGTCAATGTATGGCATGTAACAGAGCATGGGCAGAGTAGAGTCACAACATTTGCAGAGTTAAATGATGGTGCGGACACAGGCTACGACTGAGTCTACCAGGGAAATGACCTCAAGGAGAAAGCTTGACGGGCCCATTGCAGAGCCCGGCCACGCCATTCCTAAAAAGACATAGGGGCATATTTACAATGAAGTGGCAGAGCGTGGCATTAGCTTCCTTGTCTTAACGCCACGCTCCCCCATTTCTGAAACGCAGGTCCGCACCATAGTTACAACAGTATGGTGCAGCCCTGCGTTTCCCCCTGCGCTAGTGCTAAATTTAGCAGCCTAGCACCAACGCAGGCCCCCTTGCGCCATGGTGCAAGGGTGTCTGCATTAAGGGGAAGATTGTTCATGTGCAGGAAGGGACACCTTCCTGCACATAAACGATCAATGGCCTTTCGGTGGTTCCATGTGTGCCGCACAGATCACAGCACACATGGAAACAGCAGAGATGATGAGAAAATAAACTGTCCTCATATTTGCACATTTGAGTACATTTTTGCCAGGGTCTTACACATTAAGCACTCCTCCATATATTCACGCTGGGCTTGTAGATAGGGGCCAAATGTTATGGCTTTGCAGGGTGACATCTCCTACCACTTGCACCCAAAATATGGTGTGAAAAGGGGGTCTAAAGCACAATTGTGCGTTAATCAGAGGTAGGTGGCTTGACGCTGCCTTGTGACTAAGGCTAAGCCAGTCTTGCTACCACAATGTTGTGCCAAGTAACGTTGCGGAGGCAATGGTGTCCATGTAATATGCACCAACATGTCAAAGATACACTAGATTTGAAGCAAGACAGTGACTACAGCCATGAATCGAATGTGGGCACATAACTATGTCTTACAGTGATGTCGATTCATCCAAAGAAGGTGTGACTCTGGGTCATGCCACTCATCCTAATTTCTCACGTACACCAGCTCTTATCGTGCGTATGAGACTGACTCTTTGAACTAATACCTGTCACTGACAACTGGTGCTCCAATGAACTGATCATCAGTGACAGCTATCTCAGTCCAGGGTGTACATGGATTCCATGTCTGGTTATACCCATCACCAACATCTCTCACATGTTTCCTCTCCTGTATGTACACTGTGGAATCCACATGCATCGGCTGGAGTGACATACCTCTTCTGATGTTCTGGCCTCAGTGAAAGTGTTAGTGTAACTTCACAGGTTTCAATGGCTAAATTAGTCAGTACAGACTGACAAAATGATGTCATTTAGCTGTAGCCATGCACGTAAGCCTAACCTGCCACGTATACGATGCAGTACCAAAAAGGCATCTACACTTAGTGAATTGGACATGAAGTCACACCTGATATCACGATATTATGCAAATTGCTGGCACATTGTGTGACAGTTGCATACAGCATTTATCTTGGCATGAGCAGCCACAGCATCCAAAGAAAAAGAAAATTTGGACACAATAGATACCATAGGATCAAACATATGATGAAATATATTTAAGATGGTCACCCTTTGAAATGGATGTTGTAGTGTATTGACATACCAAAATCTTAGAAACTCTAATCTGGCATGTTGCTAATGCATCTTGGCAAACAAGGTGCCATGATAACATGCCAACACTAATTTGCATACACAACTGTGTCAATTTGCTATGGCTAGCACAAAAGCAGACCCCTTGCACATTTGTGGCAGAGTGCCTACATATTTGGGATGCTGTGAAAGTTCCTCAATGACAGGGCGAAAGCCAGTGATAAGCAGGATATTTGCTAAGATGGTGCAGTGATGAATTGGACAAACTGGGGATGTGAAACGTTAAGTCTCAAGAGGTCAAATGCTGTGTTCCATCACAACATCATAAATATGTGCATACATCTTAATTTACGGCTGCCTCATCACACTAGAGGGGAGGTCCATGTAATACACACCCAGACTGTGTTCAACTACACACAGGAGCATTTCCCTCAAATCTTCACATCCCACAAAAATCAACATATATGAGGAAGGCACTCACCAGTGGCATGTGGGTCCATGAAGGCATCTACATCACCCTGAGTTATCAATGGTCTCCCAGATGTGAGACATGTAAAAAACATGAATTTGTATCAGACGTGACTTTTCACATGTGTCATGTTCATTATCAAAGTCATCTACATTCAATTGGATGGCCTGTAACAGTTCTGTCTCTGGTAATGTTGCATCCATGAAGGGATCTGCTTTGCCTGTCTAACACACAACACATGACCATTGCAGCCCTGTGGACTACAAGACAATCCTGCAGGTATACGTGATCATTTTGCACACACTACTTGAGTGACACAGTCACAAGGCCTCGTTTCTAGCCACAACGTAATTTTCAAGACGTTGGGAAGTAAATATGTGCTTAGCATATTTCACAATGGTGTGTTCAGACAATTGACGTGGTCTGATCCCACATTGTGTATGAGGCAGACTTACACACAGAACATTGTGGCAAGTGTTCCAATGGGAATGGGTTTGGTGATGGACTTTACACAACAACACCCATGTCATATTGCAGATTTAAAAGTGTGGCATACATGTGATCCAGTGCCTACATTGGGAACTGTTAACAAATGCTTAGACCCTTACACAACGGGGATAGACAAGTTAGTCCATCAGGTTGTGTGTTTTGCCATGTGTGCTGCATTGTGCAGCTCACATGGGCACTTCATGCACATTGCGAGTTCTCACACACAAATTTCCTTAACCACTATCTGTAGGAAAGTAGGATCTGCTTCTTATGGTTACCCCCACTTTTTGCCTGATGTTACACTGTTTTGACTAATCTGACTGGGATTCTGCTAAAAAGGACCCCACTCTATCTGCTTTCTCCTTAAAATGTTATGCCATGTACTTTGGTACACTCCAGATTGGATACTGGGGTTCCCTTCTAAGTCCCTAGTATTTGGTACTCATGTACCCAGGGCAAAGGTACCCCAGAGGCCTCCCATGGGCTGAAGCATGTATTATGCCACCCATGAGAGGCCATGCAAAATGGAACTACAGGTCTGCTACTGCAGCCTGTGTAAGCTGGTGCTTGCACCACTTACTTTAGATATAGGTTCACTATATCTATAGGTCACTACACTTAAAACTTATAAGTCACCCCTATAGCAGGCCTTAACAATCCTAAAGGCAGGGTGCTGGGTTTTACGTGAGAGGGTGCCCCTGCATGAGCAGAGCCCCTCTGCAGCCTTCGGAGACCATTCTCCCGGGTTGTCTGTGACTCAGCCAGACATATATGTAGAGGTGCATTATAACCTCGCGGTAAATGCTATCTTGAAAACGGCTGAAACAAAACATGTCGTGTTTGGTATCAAACACCTTGGAATCATACCTCCACACCGGTAACCGGTGTGCGAGGTATGATTCCACCCTTCTGAAACGAGCTTCGTGGGGTCACTGGTCTTTCCGATGCCAGCCTTCTCGACCCGGTCAGCACAAAAAGGATGCTGCCGACCAGAGACACATTTCTGCCCTCCTGCTGCTGAGCCAAGCTCGAGCAGAGGAAGGCAGCACAATAGGCATCCTGTCACAGGGAGGTGTGACCACCTCCCAGACAGGATTTAGTGTATTGGGGCTGGGTGGGTGCACTCTATAGTGCCTGAAAGTCTGCACCTGGGGAACATTTGGTGTCCCTGTGCATAGTCCAGCTCAAACCAGTTCTGGAAGCCGTTGGCTACTGCTCTGGCGTGAAACTGGACAAAGGACATGGGAGTAACCTCACCTCTGTCTGACCCTCCCCTAGGAGGGTCCCATGAATCTGTCCACCCCTCTCCCGTGGGTACAAATGAGCTTACCTTGCTGTAAGAGATTAGATTTTACGTGGACAAGATTCTACAAGAAGAAACCACTGACCTTCGACCGTCTGGACACTGTGGACTTCGCTGGACTTCGACTGGGCCCGACTTCGTCTCCCTCTCCGTCCAAAGCTGTGTCTGTGCCCTTGCACCGTACAGGCTCTGTGCAGGACCTGTGGAGCATTAAGGACAACTGAAGAATCTCCCTTGGGGTGAAGGAGTCACTCCCCTGCACTCGCAGGCACAGTAACGCAACTGACCGGTCAGCTGATCCTGAGCTCCTGCGGACTTCGAAGGCTCCAGCAACACAGGAGGTGGGTTCCGAAGTTCCTTGAGTTTGATCTGCCCTCTCACTGAGTTTGAGGCCAGTATCCCTCGAGGGGACTGCATAACCCGAACCCCTGTGCACCGCGTACATTTACAAGTGCATATGCTTGTTGGCAATTCCCGAGCTTGTGCATTGGACTCCGTGTAGTCCTGACCACGAGCAGTATTTCCACCAAAGAACTCCGGCCTCCTGGCACTGAGTGCTCTGTGTGCTGGTACTTTGTGATCTTGCTCGAGGTTCCCTCGCGACTCCTGGTCATTCGGCCTGTGGGTCCTCCTGAGGGTCATCCTAAATTCTGTTGGGCTTTCCTGGTTGCTCCAGACGTGCCCTGACTCCCCATTGCTTGGTGAGTCCCCTGGACCTTGCTGGTCCACACCGTAACCTGCGTGACCTTCTAGCGTGGGTTGCTGTTGCCAAGGCTTGTTGGTGCTCCAGCCAGACACCGACCCCTCAGCACTCGACATCCTTTGTGGGACAGCTCGCATCTGGCTCCTGGTCGTCGTCTCCTGGTCCTCATTGCTGCAGAGTCAAGCATCCCTTCTTCACACCTGAAGCACCCGACATCGGTGGGCATTCGTTCACTGAGCCCCTGGTCACCCTGAAGTGACCCAGACTCTGTCTCCTCTGCTTTCAGGTTCCTTCCATCACAAATCCATCCTTGGATTCCAACGGACACTTTCTTCCTTCCCGGCAGCAGCTCTTCTTTGCAACCCTCCATTGAAAATGACGGCGGTTTCCGACACCACTCCAGACCTATGTACCCGGCTCCTCTGGGATAGGTAACTCGGGTACTACAGAATCCACGGGTGGGGTGGCTCTCCAACCTCCTAAGTTCCAAAGGGTTTCCTCGAAGTCCACCGAGAAGGGTCATTAAACTTTAAATTGGTAACTGCGACTTCCCCATGGAATTGTACGGAGTCCCCGGTCGTGTTAGCACACTGCACCCCTCCTCCGTGGGGTCCCTTTCTACTCTCCTTGGATGGTTCCTTGGGGTCCCAGCGATTTCACGTGTTCTAGACCCTGTCTCGACTCCAGTCGTGGTTTTTATACCACTATTTTAGTATATGGTCTGGTCTCCCCCTGGAGCCCACTGTGTATTGTGCTACTTACAACTGTTTCTTTGCTAAAGTATTGTGTGCTTTTGTGTTGCATCCTCATGTGGAGGATACTAGAGAGTGTTACATAAATAAATACATATTTTTATAACTACTGTGTGGTTCTCCTTTCATTTGGTTAATACTAAAGGTGATATTCTGGTAAAACAAGCTGCTTTACATTCCTTCAAGATTAAGCCTGAAGGCTGCTCTCCACAGCTACCACTAGGATAGCTTTCTAAAGGATATCTTTGACCTCATACATCATAAGGGTCGTTTGGACTGGTGCAAGGGGCCCATTTTAATTAGTGGACAGCATATACCAGGCCAACTTCTCACACTATCTTTATATGCTGCACTGCGCAGCACACATTGAAACATGATACAACACTTCATGATTTTTTATGTGCATCTTTGTTTCCATTGGTGGACAGTCCTGTCCACCCCGAAGATCCGCATCATGTGGTTGCATATGTGCTCCCACCTCACCTTCCGGACCCGGACACCATAGCCCTGCAGGACCCGTCTCCCACTCTCCACCATCAGTGGTAGGAAAAACTTTACAAGCCAGAGGAAGCCCCCCAATGCCCCCTCCTTTTGACATCCTGCCCTCCCTACCCACAATTAACTTCTCCAGACACACACCTGACCCCACTACAGAAAAGTAAAACCCCAGAAAATTACCCAAAAACCCTAAGAAACACAAATATACCCCTTGGACAGACATCCGACAAGATAATCAACAAGACGCAAAAAACACATAAAGACTAAGACACAGGGCTTAACAGAGACACTAGGGACAGTACACTGGACACAAGACCACTCTCTTCCACAACAACACCAGCACATAACTCCAAACACCTCCAACACTCTCCACAGACACTAAAAGTGTGGTTAAAAAAGAAAGTGAAAGTGTACTGTACTCCTCCATAACACAGGATGCAGACTGGCATCACTTTCTGAGCGTTTGCGGCACGTTTTTGGACTTAGCGAGAATATTTTACCCGCTAAGGCTAAGCGGGAATTTTCATTGTTGTAACATGTTTTTGGCGACTGTTTTCAATGGTGGTTATGAAAAAAATGAACGCTTACGTGTTAACGCGGCAAAATGTTTAACGCTAAGTGCTAGTTGATCATCAGATGTGACATATTTCATGATATTGCATGACTAATGACACCATATGGCTATGGGATGTGATATGTGTTGTATAGGTGACTTCAGTCATTCTGATATGTCATGATATCAGTAATCCAGAGCTGTCAACATGCACTTGTTCCTCACATTGATGCCTATCCACATCTAGTCATGTGTGATTGTAAATGCATGCATCAGTGGTAGTCATAATGGTTAGCGTAGGTTGTATGTGTGACTACATATGTGACTGTGACATTACACATTGCTGTGATGTCTTTTCCTCTTTAACAGGCTTGAAACACACATGAACATGAACATCAGGCATTCACTACTTGAATTGCAGTTTATGATGCAGCATACAATGCGAAGGCTTGACCACAGATTCACATTTGAGTATTTGCTTAGCTGTAGGTAAAGATGTGCACATTTACAACGGGATGTGCAAAAGCACTCATGGGCATGATTTTAAGATTTTGTGGTACGCATTTGAGAGGTTGCAAAGGTGAAAATATTTTTGGACGGTGTCTATCAACCAGATCCATTGTCATGTTAGCGACATGTGTACAATACGTCGTTACATGGCATAAGGTTCAGCTTGTGTCAGACATAATTGCCCATCAGTCTAGCGTGACAGCGATACACAGCTTGAGGCTAGGAGAGAAAATGATATGACAGCTGGACAGATAGCGGACAAAATATCTGAGGTGAGTAAGCACTGCGTCACTTTTCAGCCTCTGAAGGCTACAATAGCATATAGAGACATCTCTGATGATGCTTTAAGAAATGTATGCACCCGAACGCAGAATGGAGCAGCCATGACCAAAATATGCAGAGGTCAGCAAGCCACACAAAGCCATGTACAAACATGTTGATGACCCAGAGTCCCAGGTGCGCAGGACATTGTCGACTGGAAACAGCAATGCAGCACTTTACACTGATCACTCCTTGCAACAGCATGGCATCCAATGCTGGTAGGCCCAGACAGTCCCCATGGACTTGAGACCACACTGTGCTTTTGTATGAGACCCGGAGCGATAGACACAGGTACTGCAGAGTTACTGCAGAATTACGTTGAAGGCTGTGCCTGCGTCATGCACAAGCCTGTGGGCCCTGGCTGTAGACATTGATGCGTCAGCAATGACCCTTACCTGGTGGCAAAGTCTGGCGTGTCAGATGTAGACACATTGCTGACATGAGAAGCCCACATGGTGCACCTTGTAGTGGTGAACAATCAAGGTGCTCCTGATCAGGAACAAAGGGTAGTCAGCATTGCATGACACACACCAACACTACACTGGGGTGACAGGGGAGACATCCTATTTTGTGCTGCGCCTCTCAACATCATCAGGCCGGAGGAGTTTGTGCTGCTTGTTAGCTGTGGAGGGTGAGGCCCATAACCTGGACAAATCTTGTGTGGCAGGGGACCTGTGACTGGGGAACTTAGAGGGGCCATTTGCATCTCCTGCACCTGTAGGTTCCCCTGCATACTCGGAGTACACTGCTGTACCCAAGCTTGTGTAATCCGGACTGACAGAGTATTCAGCTGGCTGAGTCAGTGATTCGGAGAGAGCAGTGCGGTTTGAGGCCTGGTGTCGTAGTCCAGGTTGGGAGATGGTTGGGTGTGAAGCGGAGGAGGCCCAGGGGTGCTATCTGTCTGAAAGCCATGGGCACACTGCTTGTACAACCCATATTTACAGGGTGAATGTTGAGCATGTAATCTGCTTGCCAAAGTTGGCATCCAGGAGGCAACCGGGTGGTGCTGCTTTTCCTCAGCACATATTATTGAGGTCTTGGGTGTACGGTGGATTTCCATTGATGCTATCCGGACAGAAATGTCTGTCTAGCATACACCTGACTGGAGTTGAGAGGCTGGTTGGCCACACTGGACTGCAACACATGCCATACATGGTGCCTGGCCATCTAGTGCAACAATGTGTTTTCATGAGTATTTTGTACATTCCTTGATAGATACAACCATATGTGACATTGACATTTCTTTTCAGATGCATGGTTGTATTTGTGTTCTACTGTGCCTGCAGAGTGTGACTATTTTGATTGGTGTAGTTGTGATTAATCTCTAGATTACACACATCATGCAACTGGCATTTGTAAACTTGTAGTGGGCATCCAGAGATAGGTGATGTAACTTCATGGTGCTACCATGTTTTTTCAGGTCTGTCAGACCCAATACAATGTCCATTCATAATGTAATTGGTTGTATGTTACTTGCATGTTTTGGCTGTACTTATTGTATTCCCTGTTGCACTTCACTCATGTGTATGTCTGTTCTCTGTCTTGGGGGAGTCAACACAGAGTACGTGTTATTTGATGAGGACATAGCCAATTCTCCACCTTCATTGCCATGCCACACTCATGTTGTTGTGCATGTTACTTCAACACTGTCTTGCCATTGCATTGCCATGCCTATAGTCCTACATACACGTTGTTGATTGCTGATGCTTTGCCAGTTGTCCCATGGCTGACCAATGTGTCATTGTTTGGGCGTATGAAACTATAGCATTGTTAGATCAGTGCAGTGTTGATGGATAAATCATGCATAGTGTTATTGATGCAAGACATGTGTTTGTTTGTTATTACAGTGACACATGTGTCAGCTGGGGAGGTAGTGTCACTTGCTAATGTTGAATGAATGTGTATGCTTGGTGTTCGAAGCATTCCCAGCACTGTATTGATACATCCACTAGTCTGGCTCTACAATCCTTTGAATCTTCATCCTTGTGAGAGGCTAGCTCAGTATATGATGTACACTTATGTAAGTGGACACTTTGTACTGATCCAGACAACCCTTATGGTGATTTTAGTGGTCTTAGACAACCTCAGAAAGCTCTCTAAGTGGTAGATGTGGAGAGCAGCCTTCAGACAAAGCAGCTTGTTTTACCAGAACATAATCTTATAGGTATAGACTAAGTGAAAAAGAACCACACAGTGTAGTTATAAAAATACGTATTTATTATAAGACACTCACTAACACATACAGATATCTCCTAGCCGGAGATATAAACAATGCACACAATACTTTGCAATAGAAACAGGTAGTAGCACAGAATACACAGTGGTCCCCAGGGGGAGACCAAACCATAAACTAAAATAGTGGTATGCGAAGACAATACTCAGAGGACGTAGAAGTGCCGGGGACCCAAGGAACCACCCAAGGCGAGTATCTATGAGCCCCACAGAGGTCGTGTGCAGTGTAGGAGCACGACCACGTTCTCTGAACAAATCAACGTGTAAGTCGCGGTTGCAATTTTAAAGAAAGAGGACCCTTCCCAGTGGACCCTGAAGTAACCCCATGGAAGACAAGAGGTTGGAGAGCTACCCCACCCGTGGATACCCTTGGAACCAGGTTACCAGCACCAGGGAAGCCGGGTGCATAGGTGTGAAGTGGCATCGGAAACCGCTGTCGAACTCAATGGGAGACTTCAGGAAGAGGCCGCTGCTGGAGAAGGTGAAAGTGTCCGGTGGAATCCAAAGGTGGATTCAAGGTGGAGAGTACCTGCAAGCAGAAGGGACATAGTCTAGGTCACTCGGGGGTGACCAGGGGGCACAGTAGATGAATGCCCACCGATGTAGGGTGCTGCAGGAAGGATGATGGTGACCTTGGAGCTGCAGCTGTGAGGACCAGGCGACGCTGTGGAAGACCAGGAGCTGTTCACGAGCTGTCCTACATCAAATGTCGAGAGGTGAGGGGTCGGTGTCCGTAGGGAGCACCAACAAGCCTTGGCAACTGCAAACAACGTGGAAAGCGAAGAAGGTGCATTCTCTGGACCAGGAAGGTCCAGGGGACTCACCACAAGTAGGGGAGTCAGGGCAGGCCGAGCAATCAGGGGAGCCCAAAGAATTCAAAGGTGACCCTCAACAGGACACACAGGCCAGAGGCACTGGATACGCAAGAGGACCTCGAGCAGCTCACCAAAGAAGCAGGCCCACGGTGCAAGAGATGCGGTGTGGTCAAAGATTCTGGTCACTGAAGATGCTTGAGGTTGGGGCTACTTGGAGCCCGAAGATCTTGATGGAAGTAAGACAACAAGCCTTTGCAACGGCAAGTCGACATGGTGCACATGGGTTCGATTCCTGCGACTCCGACGAGGGATACTTGCCTCAAACTTGGTGAGAGGACAGGACAGGCCTTGATGTATGTGAAGATCCACCACCTGTGTTGCTGAGCCTTTCGCAGTCCGTGGGAGCCCAGGATCAGCAGACCGGTCAGCTTAGTTGTGGTGCCTGCAGATGCAGGGAAGTGACGCCTTCACTTCAAGGGAGATTCCTTCAGGTGTCTTGGATGCCCACAGGCCTTTGAAGGTTTCCTGTATGGAGCACAGGCACAGACGTTGCAGCAGACGAGCAGAGTGAAGAGATCAGGAGCAGCAGGAGTCTTCCCGTTGCATCCTTGATGGCCAGAGCGAAGTCCACAGCGCCCAGATGGTCGAAGTTGAAGTGGTGTCTGAATTGAATCGTGTCCCACGACGAATCTAGGGACCCACCCTCAGGTAAGCCCTTAAGTACCCTAAGGAAACACTGTCCAACCCCTCCCAGGGGAGGGGTTGGACAGTGGGGAGGATACTCCCATGTCCTTTATCCAGTTTCGGGCCAGAGTGGGAGCCAACGGCTCCCTGAGCTGGTTAGAACTGGACTATGCAAGGAGGGCACCAAATGTGCCCTTCAAGCAGCCTGAGTGGCGCTGGCAAGCGCTCCCACCCGGCCCCAATACACTAAACCCTGTCTGGGAAGGGGGTCACACCTCCCTGTGACAGGATACCTATTGTTCTGCCTTCCCCTGATTGAGCTTGGCTCAGCAGGTGGAGGGCAGAATCGTGTCTCTGGTCGGCAGCAGCCAAGTTGTGCTGTCCTGGTCTAGAAGACTGTACTGGGAGCACTGAGGGCCTAATGGAGGGCCTTTACAGTGCTTGGAATCATACCTCCCGTAGGCATGTCCTCCGTGCTTTAAAATTCTTCCTAAGCCACATATCAACAAGAAAGGGGAAGGAGTTGGAAATATCTTTAACGAAAAAATTAACTTCTTCATGCTCACCCTTGATGAACTAGCAGCTAGCGGCCCCAAATTGCTGGGATTTACCATGAAATTTGGAAGGGGCCATGTGTTTTCTGGAGCTTTATGTTACAGACCTCCAGGCCCCCCGAGCCCGTATCTTCAATCACTTTTAGAGCTTATTTCTAATATGGCCCTTGCTCACTCTAATTTTTTTATCCTAGGAGACTTTGACCTGTGGGCGGAGGGGGACCTATCCCTCCCATTTAAGGAATTGCAAGGCTCCTGCGAAATTCTGGGATCACAGCAACTAGTGCAAGGCCCCTCCCACTGGGGTGGCCACACTGTGTATTTTATTTTTCTCTCCAGAGGGGCTAATCACCATGATAGAAATCATACCATCATACCGGCCATGCTCTAATATCCTATCACCTTAATAAAAAGGAACGAAACACCCCCAAGACGGTTGCAGTCAAAACGAGAAAAGGAAGGGCTTGGCATAAACTCAGTAGGCCAACACATGAAAGGGTGTTCAACCTATCCAATATATTCAACTCCAGGAAAACAGTAAAATTCAACTTTAAAGCATTTGAGGAAGGACTTTTAGAAACAATAGATAAAGAAATACCCTTTACAAATCTAAAAACTCGCAGTCGACCCTCTGCCCCATGGTATAGTGCATCAGTAAAAACTTCAAAAAAGCCTGCAAAAAAATAACCTAAAGAACTCTCTAGCTGAATATAAGAGAGAGGTCGGCAAAACAAAAGCCAACTACTACGCCAACTACATTCTTACTGCCCCAAACAGCGCTAAAGTGTAAAAAACAGGAAATGATACCTTCGTAAGCACTTCTTCGAGAAGAAGATCAATAAGATTCTTGAGGACATCGGAGGCATTGCCCAGCCGACAGATCCCAGTCTGGGTGATACACATCCTGATGGAAGTACCGTAACAGTTACATCATCTCTTTCCTAGGTATTATTTAATACCTAGGCACCCGTAATATCTTACTCCTCTGAGGGTCTCTCGAGCAAGTTTTAATTTTTCAAACCTATATCTGAAGACTGCTTTTGAGCCATAGCTATGTCCACCTCATCAGGCTGACCCCTTGACCACCTACCACACAGGGTCTGGAAAGAGATGGCAGATGAACTAATCCCTCCTGTACTGCAGATATGCAATCAATCTCTTGAGTCGGGCATTGTACCATGGGTCTGGAAGAGGGCCATAGTCACCCCCCTTTTGAAACAACCGTCTGTGGACCCTCCGTCCTCAATAACTATAGGCCTATATTTCTTCTATCCTTTCCAGTAAACATACTTGAGCGTTTCATCAGCAGTAAATTGTCCCAGTATCTGGAAGACCACTTTCTCCTAGAAGAGGAACAGTTTGGTTTCAGGCAGGGGCATGGAACTGAGTCTGCCCTACTCCTAGGTATGGATGAGCTCCGGAGGAAGGTGGACAGCGGCCAGTCGATGGTTTTGATACTGCTCGACGTATCTGCCGCCTTTGATACGGTTAACCACAAAACTCTCCTGGCAAGATTAGCTTTGATTAGATTTTGTGGTATGGTACTGAACTGGATGCGTTCCTACCTATCGGAGTGATGCCAGGCAGTTGCCCTGCCTCCCTATCGCTCTGACTTTTAGACCAGCCATCATGGAGTTGTGCAGGGTCCGCAGGGTTCAGCACTCAGTCCTATCCTTTTTAACATTTATATGAGGCCATTAATAACTCTCATTAAAGCCCACACTATTAGCTGGTCAACTACGCTGACAACACGCAGTTTATTCTGTCCATCTAAAGTAACCAGCAGGATGTCGTTGATGCTTTTCACAATTGCTTGAATTACATTGTCAGTTGGCTGGACACAAACTCCCTGAATTCTTTGGTATTCAGCAAGCAAAATCCCCATGACACGTCCTTCAAATTTCTGACCTCTATCCACCGGTGAAGAGCTGAAACAATCAGACACGGTCCGCAATCTGGGGGTCTCATTTGATAATAAACTGTCTTTGGAGAGCCATGTCAACAAAGTTGCGGCACTTGCTTTTCCACTTCTTCTTGACCTAATGAAGCTTCTACCACTACTGCTAACCCATACAAAATCCCTTATTGTGTGCAGCGTAATTGTAAGCAGGCTAGACTACTGTAACACTCTACTGCTGGGAATGCCGGACTATCTGATTAACAGATTACACAGCATTCAAGCATCAGCAGCAAAGTAGCACTAAACAGTCCTTGAAGATCATCTGCATGTCACGCAATGTAGGACCTTCGCTGGCTACCACTGAAACAGAGAATAGCCTTCAAATCTCTGTGTATAGTCTTCAAGGCACTCCAGGGCAAGGGCCCAGTACCCCTGCAATGCAGACTAAAAAGATACACCCCAGGGAGATGTCTTCACTTGGCATCTGCAAACCTCATCTGCATAACAACATTCCAAAAAACAAGACAGGGCGGACAACCCAGCTATGGAATATCCTGCCAGCTACCCTTAGATCTTCAACTGAACTACTGCACTTTAGGAAAGCCTTGAAAACTTGGCTTTTTCCCAGGTAACCTGTTTCACACCACCCTGTTCCATAGCATTTGCTCTGCCCATATAGAAGCTCTCAGCGCCAGAATACCTCTATGTTTATAGCACGCTTTAAAATGTTATTGATAAATAAATAAGGGACACCTCAAACTTTGAGGTGCTGAGTGACTGCTTCCCTGTAATCGGCCCCTATCATAATAGGTGCCGCCATGGTGAACCGATTCAATTGAAATTGAAATCAAAGAATTAGAAAACACAAAGATTTAGGAAATAACCTTTTAAGAGTGAAGCTTGACAAACCTACGGAAATAGGAGCTCCCTTATCCCTAGGAGGTAACCATGATTTCTATGGATGTCTCCCTAATGACGTAATAATGGTTCACATGTGTGTGAATAGGGGGAAAACTACTGAAGGCATAACTGTAAGATATGAGCCCCACATTGGGCACCAACTGTTGCATAAACCACAACTTGGCGTAGTTCTACATGGTTTACTTTCCTACCCATGGATGACACAGGTGAGCTCAGTTCAATGCACCAGCGCTGAATGTGAAAGACATGTTATTGTAGCCCACCCAATACATTGTTGAAGTAGAAGTATTGGTTTTGGGTTACTAACAATCCCTACTATGGGATCAGGGGCACCGTGGTGACAGACAAAAACCTATTTTGTTATTCACACTATCTCACACACACATATATACTGCACTAAGATGAATAGACACTGTTAACTAAAAGCATTTATAACAACATAGTGAGCCTGTTCCTCAGCACATCAAAAGTAACTGCACAGTATAACTTAAAAACAGCAAGAAGACACACTGTGAACAACAAGAATAAAATGAACATTTCTAACATGATTAAAATGTTATCTAAAACGTAACACCCTTAAACCTACTTCTGTGTGCTACACTAAGAGAGCATGGAAAGTAGAATAACTTACAATATAAAGTTTCTTAGGGGGAAGAGGTATACTGCCTACCTTGTTGACAGCAAAACCTGTCGTTATCAGTGGTGGTGTGAAGGCATTGTTCCCTGTGAAAGGCAAACATTTTCTGCGGTAGCGGCTGTCCTTTTGCACTAGGTTTTACAAGCCGAGACATAGCATCTTTGAAGTGCCTGGTAGTAGGTGAGATCGTCTCTGGCAGAATCTTGTGCGATAATCTGGGAGAAAGACGTCTCCTGACAAGTGGTCAAGTGGCAGCCCTTATATAGTAAATCTTATTAGAGATTGGAATTTCTGACTTAAGTTGAGGAATGTAAATCCGTATTTGTAAATCCGTATTTGTAAAGCGCAAACTACTCACCCTTACGGGTCTCAAGGCGATGGGGGCCGTCGTGGAAATTAAGTGAGCTATTGCCCAGAGTCACATGGCGCTGAGCTGAGCTGCCGCCGGAGCCGGGGATCGAACCGTGAGCCCTGTGCTCCGAAGTCAGCTGCCCTGGCATAGATTATGTGCATCAAGGTGTTCAACCTAGACTTTTCTTTATGAACATATAAGGTGAAAGGACGTCAATTCTCGCTATACTATTTTGGCTATATGTCTGTATTTGCTCTCTTTTGACCTTGACATGATGATAAGTAGACACTTGTATCAGACTGCTGTTGCATCAGGTGTTATATCTGTGTCATTAGCCAAATGACTTGACACTTTCACGGTTCTTAGAAAGATACGGTCAGACGACGTCAATGGCAGACATGACAATGATTCTGCATAAATCCGGGAAAGACGGCGACTCACAGTACAAATGGAGTTGTGGCCTGCTCAGAAATGGACCTTAGGACTTTTAAGCCAAGATCAACAAAGTCTATTGTAGATGTTATGACATACTCATATCTATAGTCTGTGAGAGATGAATTCGTAGTCTTAAAATATGCTCCTTGTGTGTCACTTCTGTATAAGCAAACACAACTTCCTTTCATGAGCCAGTAGATTGTCAGTTGGAAGGACCTGAAATTCAACTGCTAAGGGGTTCAATCTCCAACCAATGTGGTGATCATTACATTCCAACACCCATGAGAACAAATTAAGAAATCAATTTATAGCCTGATTAGGTAGTAGCTATGTTTATTCTTCCAGTGTTAGATTAGCATTAGTGGGGACTTAAAATTAAGTTGCCTACCACACGTTTTGGTAACTTGCACCGCTAAGATTTTGCTTTCTTGTTTTGCCATTCTCTCTCCTAATCACTTGGTTTGTATATGACAGGGACCACTCTTTCTTGCTTTTTTAAAAATTAGATAAGAGGATAATGGTTCATTCAGGGTTGGAGAGAACAGATTCAGAGAAATTGAGAAGCCACCTTGAAACAACCTTCTTAATCAGAATACCAGATCATGGGGTACTTTCTTTTGTGGATAACCTTTTCATTAATTTCAGTTGGCCATCTTGATATACTACCATTTAAATGTGGGAAAGGAAGCTACAGACCTACATTGGCTTGTAGCCGGGCAACTCTGATTTTTTGCTGGGAGCTGGATTCCTATTCTGGGCACCCAAGATGGATGACAGTATCCCCAAAATATGATCTGAGTTAAGAGCATTTTTCTCTGACAGATTTGAGATAAAAGTTGGAATGGTGAAATAAAATTTTAAGGGGCAAACCTGGAGTAGCATAGAGATCCTGTTCAGATAGCACATTATAACTAGGGGTACTGTTAAATAGTTCCAAAGTCCCCTTGGGCATTGTATAGGTGCCTGCCTATATCCACAATGTAAGCTTTAGATGTATAAGACTTGGAGATTTAGCACTGGATACTGCAGCAGGGGTGGCGGTTGAGGAAAGAAGTGTACCCAATTTCTACTCTGCCAGCAGTGCCTCAGTGGCCATAGTTCTAGAGGTTTGACACAGAATCCTCTGGGACAATATTCTGACAGAGGATAATTCTGCATTCAGATTTTTCCACTTGGTTGGAGTTGGAGTCAGATAGAGAACAACTAGATAACAGATGGGCTATGATTTCATCCTCAAGGCTTTAGTGCCCTGAACTGGTACAGATTTTAGTGACACACTAGTTCTGCAACACAATTTTGTATAGTCATCTTCAATCCCAAACCATTTCCCTGCTTAACACCTAATAATTGTTGTGAGGAACTAATTCATTTATACCCAAATATCCATTAAAAAGAGTGACGTAGAAACCAAAGTAAACTTGACAAGTTTCAAAGCAAACTGATTAATGTAAAAAAGTACTGAGAGTGAAATCTTCTAAAAATAGAAAGAAAACGCCTAGATTCTAGATTCACAGAAACTACAGAAGAACCTCATCCAGCGACAGCAGGAGTGGTGAACAGATATAAGGACAGCTCAATAAAGAATTCTATATGTTGTGGCAAGTATAACATTGTCTTTGTATTCGTCAAAAAGAGATTCAGTATGCTGATGGTGCCAAGCATCCAATTAGAAATAAATGATACATTGTAATTCCAGACCATCTCATCCTCCTGACCAGTCCAAATGCACATGAGCAGTACCCCCACCTTCTTCAGACTGTGACCTACAGCTCACAATTCCTCCTTAGTAGCTCATGTCACCCTCACCTGGCCACTGAACCAGATTCAACATGCAGGCTTCATGGTGAACTGGAGGCTATTAGGGAGAGGGAACTTGGAAACTGGGGAGGCAGGATCAGTGATGAGGATGATGAACTGCTTCCCACTAGTAGATAAGGCAAAGCAGTGAAAACAGATCAAATGATTGTAGAGGAGGCATCCAAACACCAGCGACCCCAGAACTGCGGATCTTGCAGTGTTAATAGGGCAGAAGGAAGTTGAGGAGAAAGTCAAGCACTTGAGCAGCGCAAAAGCTCAGTGGCTGAGCCCATTCGAAGGGCACAAGTGTGCGGTCACGTCTGCAAAGTAAGACATCATGGAAGGGGACACTGTCCACCAACAATGCAAGCAAGCCCTTTGTCATCTGTTGCTGTGATAAGTCTGCGGCCCCAGCCCATCCAGCACATTGTGTATCCATCTGCATCTATTTGAACCTCTTTGTCATCTTGCACAAACGTCTATCCAATTACACATTTTTCCTCTTTTAAGAATTATGCTTAATTTCCCGTTGACATTTTATCGACACAAGTTGTCATACCTCTTAAAGGTGTTCTACTTCACAGCATGATAACTCTGTCTCTCTTTCATTTCTGCAGCTGCTGCATCCATTGGCACATGTCCACAGCCACTTTTAAGGTCCATCCAGGCAGCAAATATCCAGGGCACTGGTAGCTAAGATGCAAACCTATCTCTTGTCCTTGGGCCCAGTCCAAGACAGAAGCTTATCTCTTATCCTTGGGCCCCGTCCAAGACAGAAACCTCTCTCTTGTCCTTGGGCCCAGTCAAAGACAGAAATCTATCTCTTGTCCTTCGGCCCAATCGAGGCAACAGCTAATCATAAATAGCAATGTTATGTCCACTCTTTCTAAGCTGAAGTGTTGTATGTGTGCTAACCCTTTCACTGCAAGGGTTACTATGTGTTGTTATGTATTTTAGGAAATATTTGTTTGACATCAGGTAAGTAAAAGGGTTAACGTTATATTACATTATCTCTTTTTGTTTTTGGCAGTATACTTCTCCAACAAAATGTTTAAGTTCCTACTATCATTTCTCTTCTATTGCAGCTCTGGGGGTACATAAGCCTGAAAATGATGGCCATCAAGCTATGACCAGAGGACGGCATGCAAACTGGGGGGAAAACCTGCTGCTTCTGCAGGCTTTGTCTGTGGAGCCACAAATAAGGCCCAGATGGCAAATGCAGGTTAGCCTCGACCGTGCGTGGACACAATGGGGGCCAGTGGGTAACGTGTCCAGATATCTGGCATGAGGGGCACGTGATCACCGCGTGTACTGTATGTGCTGTGTTCTGATTGGCTATGTATTCCTAGCTTTATGTGGAATATGACTTTATGATGTTTTGGGAAGGCACCCACCCCTTTGGCCATGTGTACTATATTGGAGCCAATCTCCCTGGACCATATTGGTGTCGCTGTGCTTATCTGGGGATTCACCTGAGTTTCCTGTTCGCACGTTTGTCTGCCGGCTACGTGCCATCCCACCTGTGACCTGTTGATCTATAACCTCAGGCCTAGGTTACTGAGTCTGCCTGACCACATATTTCTGAGTCAAGGTTGATGTAGAGTTCATGATGGGTGAGTTTGATTAAAGTGATGCAATCTCGCTCCTATATATGCGAGTGTATCATTGCAAACATTGGCATCGATTATATCAATATCAATATTAACACCGCCACTCACATAATATATGTTAGAAATAGTATCACTCATTAGTAGTACAAAAAGTATAGTAATTTATCTATTGTAGTATATATGTTTAACACTCATAAACGTTTAGAAAACACTCACAATCACTGGATGATGTCATCAGTTGTCGTGTAGTTTCCACCAATCAGTAGGAACTGCGCGTTTGTGGACGACATAAACTTAGGATGGTGCCGGACTGATTCCATGCACCCCCGTAGAATATGTTGTCCCTTGGACCAGCTAACTCGCAGAGCCCCCCTAACCTAAACAGGGAGCAAACAGTTCTGGCAACCACTGAAAATGACAACTCTGTTCCCTCAGAAACCGTGGTGACAGACTTCAAACTTTCGCTCAGTCACTCTTGCTTTCTTTTACTCAAAGAAATATATCAAGAATACACAGAGGGGCGTTTTCAATATTTATTGAACCAGAGTGATTCTTGTATAAAATATGTGGGCTGCGATGGGGGGGCGTGGCCAAGCCGGCGACCATGATGGCCGCCTGACTTAGGAGCTCCGGAGCCTCCGGGACACTACAGCCGCCACACCGCACATTGCTGCGACTATTCCGGCCCCGCAGCACCGCATCGTGCTCCCGATGCGGCGGTGCACCGAATGTACTGTGTGAGGCACCCCATGCTGCCGCTCACGCTGAAATCCATCCTGCAGCGCGCCCAGGCCTGACGTGGCCATCAGAGGCCCGAGTCGACAGGGGACTCGGGTGAGCATGAGGGCGGGGCCCGGGGCGCGAGCGCCTGGATCGGAAGCTTGGACCGGATGCTGTTGCTGCCGAGGTCACTGGGGACTGCCCGGGGAGCCAGCTGGGTATGCGCAAGTTGTGGATCTCTGCGCCGGTGACACCTCGGGGGAGGAGCACTCCCTTCCTGTTCTGGCCGCTGAGGAGGGTGACCGGTCTCTGGCCCGGTGCTGATGGAAGTAGGCGGCAGAGGCCTGCTGCGAGCTGCGTGGACGACCCGCTTCTCGTGGCGTGATGTCGCCTGAACCGTGAGTACAACACTGCTCTGCCCGGCGTGCTGATCGGGCCTCTCCAACTCCTCAGTCACTTGTTGTCCCGCGTGGCCTGGTGGTTCCTGATCTAGCGCTTTTCACTCTGGCAGGGCACATTCACTATAGTGACCCTGATAACCCCGATTAGTGTGCCATTGCTACCCTGCCTGGGATAAATTGTGCCCACGGTTGCCGGCACATTGCTCTGCAGTCCTCCCCTTCCATAGACTGCCAAAAATGGGCTGGTCTGACCCAAAAAAACGCCAGCTGAATTTCGAGGTGGGAAAGACCCGACGGAGGGAGGACAGCGAAAATGCCGCCGGGGAAGAACCGAATCAACTGGAAGGCACAGCGGCTATAATGGCTGAGCTCCGGGCGGGGTTCCGCTCCATAGACACTCGTCTAGACACGTTAACTAGTCGCCTGGACGACATTCACGGTCACCTGGAGGCTCAAGATACACGAATAGGGGGTGCGGAGCAACGTATTTCAGGTCTGGAAGATGCGCAACCTTCCCTGCAGAGGCGTCTCGAACTAACAGAGTCCCTCCTCAAGCAGCTAGCCACTAAAGCCGAAGATTTAGAGGCACGCTCCCGCAGAAATAATATCCGTATTTCGGGAATTGTGGAATCCACGAATACCGGTCCTATGGCAAAATTTGTGGAGTCCATCCTCGTGGACCTCTTTGGTAGAGATGCCTTCTCCGCGTTATTTGCAGTCGAACGTACCCATCGCACCCTGGGACCCCCACCTGTCCCCGGGGCACCTCCGAGGAATATAATTGCTAAAATCCTCACCTACAATGATCGCGACGTGGCTCTTCATCTATCCAGAGAGCGAGGCACACTCACCTATCAGGGTTCCACCATTTCCCTCTTCCCTAATTTCACACCAATGGTGCAGGAGGCCCGGCGCAAATATGCAACCGTGAAGTGGACCCTTCAAAAGGCAAATGTCAAATATGCTATGCTTTACCCAGCCAGACTACGCATCCAACTTGGCAATAAGGCCCACATTTTTTACTCTCCTGAAGATGCAGAAAAGTTCTGGAAGAAACATAAATCAACTACGACACCGAAACATCAAGATGGGGATGCTGGCCCTGAACCCTGATTTCTGGTATCCTCGACGACTGGTACTCTGCGCTTAAAACACTTTGGATGCACCACTGACTGCTTTGGATACTGACTGCTACATGTCCGCGCAACTTCCTAGATATCATGTATCTGTCCATTGGCTGGGTGAACTCTCTATTATCCATGTTAACGGGGCAGACTGACAGCTGTGAGACTGTCAATGGTTTGGTGGCAATTACTGTTTTCAATAATCCTACATCCCGATGGCTCAATGGAGCGTTGCCATCCCCCACAGGATGATTCCTCTTCCTTTTTCTCCCCCTTTCCTGTTTCTTCTTTCCCTTGTCCCTGGCTGTTCTTATTGTGTTGGGATTCACCGGGTGCCTTGTAATTGTGTATCCGATGGGGGTGGGGGGTGGTTAAGGGGATTTTTTTTCTGTATGGTTGTATTTGTTCTGTTTTTTTTTTGCATGGAGCGTTTTCCCTATTTGCAGTGCAGGGTATATGCGTCGCTGACCTCTCCTTCATAATGCTCACTCTACTGGTGATTCAATGACTGTTAACGGTGGTGCTGGCTCTGGTCTCCGCCTCCGATGTTTATCTTGGAATGTTAGGGGGTTGTCCAATCCCAAAAAAAGCAGACAGGTTTTGGCCTACCTGGCTAGGCATTCCATCCAAATAGCCTTTCTTCAGGAAACTCACTATGCGCCCCTCCCTACGCATTGTTTTGCTTCCACTTGGGGTGAGTCCCGTTTTTTTCATGTTACAGCTCCTATTCACGTGGTGTGTGCATTTTAGTGCATCGCTCCCTCCCCTTCCGATCCGTTGAGGTAGTTGCAGATCCTGAGGGTAGCTATGTCCTGGTAAAGGGATTACTGGGGGGGAGAAGCTATACTGCTCATTAATGTATATGCTCCGAACATTGATTCCACCGACTTCTTCCCCGCGCTCTCCGCGGGTATCGACAGATTGGGGACTGATATTATCTTGATGGGGGGTGACTTTAACCTCACGCTTGATCCCGTGACCGACTCCACTGGCCCGGGTCGCACGACAAAGCCTCACTCTACATTGGGTCTATTGAATCTTTTACAGACTTCATTATTAGCGGATCCCTGGCGCACGCACCATCCGACGGCCCGTACATATTCTTTTTACTCTGCTCCACACGGATCCTGGTCCCGTATAGACCACTGGTACCTTACACCAGCTATTACTAGATGTACGTGAAATTGAATACCTACCTCGCACTATATCAGATCACTCCCCGATCCTCCTTGTATTAGACTTCTCTTCACTTCCCAAGCAGCGTCCATTATGGAGGTTCCCTTCCTCTGCTCTGTTGGACTCTGTGTTTCGGAGTGGGGTGGGTGATGCCATTTGGGAATATTTTGAACTTAATGACGGCACGGTGGACTCCCAATTGGTGCTATGGGACGCCTTTAAGGCGGTGATGCGTGGGGTCTGTATCTCTAAGCATGCTGGCGTGCTCCGCTCTATCCGTGGGGAGCTCAGTAAACTAGAACAGAAACTGAAAGATGCTGACACTCTTTCCCTTGCTGATCCCTCACCAGCCTCATTCCGTACCCGTTCAGCATTAATGGTGGAGTTTAATGATGCAGCCGCCAGGGAAGTCAAATACCTTGGTAAATATGCTGCGGACAGAGTATATGGGGAGGGGGAAAGACCGGGTAGGACACTGGCCCGACTTCTCCACCCACAATACCAATCAACATATATCACACAACTAGACTCAGACATGGGCGAGCCATTAATAACTAATATTGACATTTCTGAGACTTTATTAGCCTATTACACGCGACTGTATGAAACACGTGCTCCTCCTGGAGGGCAGGTTTTACGGGAATACTTGCAGGAAATCGCCATGGTTTGGCTTGAAGATGGGCAGCGTGAGTTCTTGGCATCCCCAATTGATGAAGATGAGGTTAAACAGGCAACAAAGGACTTAGCTGGTAGTCGAGTCCCTGGCTCTGACGGTCTCACCGCAGACTTTTATAAGGCCTAACAGGATATACTTGCCCCGCGACTGGTTGAGGTTTACGCCGAGGCCCTTGACTGCGGTTCCCTCTCCCTAACCATGCGGGAAGCCATAGTAATTTTACTTCTTAAACCGGGTAAACCACCCACCCAATGCCAGTCATACAGACCATTATCGCTTTTGAACCATGACTATAAAATTCTCGCTAAAATTCTAGCTACCCGTCTCTCGTTACTAGTGGATACTATAGTGTGCCCTTTTCAAGCAGGCTTCATTCCTGGTAGGTCCACGACGATCAATTTACGTACAGTGTTCTCGGTCATGAATCAGATGGAGCCAACGCTCCCGGCAGCAGTTCTGCTGCTGGATGCCGAGAAGGCATTGGATTCTTTGGAATGGTCCTTCTTGTAAGCGGTAATGCAAAAGCTGGGTATACCAATGGGTTTTTTGAATTTGGTTCGCTTTTTATATTCTAATCCAGTTGCCCATTTGAGGGTGAACGGGATAATTGCAACGCAGTTCCCTTTGTCATGGGGCACCCGTCAGGGCTGCCCATTATCCCCTCTTTTGTTCATTGTTGCTATGGACCCTCTCGCCCGCCACATACAGGAGCGTCATCTTCACAGGGGCTTGCAATTACATACGGGCCCTCTCATTGCTTCCTTTTATGCGGATGACGTGCTTCTGTTTGTTCGGCACCCGGCTGAGAACCTCCCCCCATTGTTGAGGGAGATAGTCCGTTTTGGGGTACATTCGGGATTGGTCATAAACTGGAAAAAGTCGGAGATGTTTTCGTTAACTCCCGCCACTACTCAGGTTGATGTAGAATTCCCCCTGCATTGGTGCACCGATCCCCCTAAGTATCTTGGCATTTATCTACATTGTAACGCTGCAGAGGTCATCCGACTTAATTATGGGCCAGTGATTGACCAACTCACAACTCAGGTCGATAGATGGATAACGCTCCCTCTGTCTTTGGCTGGCCGCATTGCCATAATTAAGATGGTTGTTTTGCCACGACTGCTATATTTATTTTTAAATATTCCAATTGCACTGACTGCTTCTTTTTTCGATACTCTACGCTCTATATTGGCGCGACTGGTGTGGTCGGGCAAGCAACCCCGAATAAGTTGGAATACGCTTATAATGCCTTAAGAACGAGGGGGTTTCGGAGTTCCGGATCTTTACCTCTATTACCTGGTGGCGCAGGTCCATTTCACATACTATTGGTACCATCCAGACGCTCGTATACAATATCTCAGACCTGAACGATCCCAGGTGTATCCGCACTCACTTGCATCAATCCTGCCGCAGGGGCTTCCAGGCTGTCCCGCTGAAATACAGACGATGTCCACAACTTGCTGGACATGGACTAAATTACGTCGTTACCTGCAGTATGACCTCCTGTATTCTGTTCATACACCATTACTAGGCAATCCTTGGATACCCCCCGCCATCGAAACTCTTACCACAAGGACGCTGGACAAATTGAGGCTCCACACGGTGGGGGATCTATTTAAAAATTCTCAGCCATACACTGTTGCTGACCTGGCGTCGCGAGGAGCTGCTACCTATATGGACAGGTTCCTCCTACACAGAGTGCGTAGCGCCTTGCTGAGCGTTTTACCTAATGCTGCCATGGAACCAGAGGACTTCCCACCTCTCACATTCATAATTACTTCCTCAGATAGTACTCGTCTTGTCTCCCGTCTATATCACCTATCGCAATCCAGGCGCCCTTCAGGGGGCCTCAAATCCAGGGGGGCCTGGGAGTTGGATCTGGGTGACACCTTGACAGATGCAATATGGTCCTATTGTTGTGCACAAACCCGCTATGTCTCGAATAACTATAAACATAAATTGCTGCATTTTAAATATCTTCATTGAGCATATATTACCCCAAAGTTAATTGCTAGAATTAGCCTCACCGTCCCTAGTTCATGTGCCAGATGTTCGGCACTAGATGCGGATTTCGCACACCTTGCTTGGAGCTGCACGCCAATTAGGGCATATTGGGAGGACATTTTTCACCACTTATCCCTTATGGTCGAACACAGATTACAGCCTTCACCACTAACGGCATTACTGGGATATGTCAAACCCATTAAGAGAAGTATTAGGAGATTTTCGGCATTTGCTCTCCTTCTGGCGAAACGCCAAATCTCCTTGCATTGGGGCAGAGCACAAATACCAACCATAAGAGAATGGATTTGTGACCTTATCTATTGTAATACAACTAGTGACACGTAAGCTACACTCTTACCTGTAGCTTCTCGCCCTTGTGATATCTGGCAGCCACTTAAAGATTACTTGATGCTTCATCCTGTTGATGAAACAGTGGGCGGTGATGGGTAAGTTATGGTGTGCTATACTGGCCTGCTTGAGATGTTTAGCTGGATGACCAGGAACTGGATATACGTCTATTGTATAACTTGTGATGTACCCTACCTATTTATTGATACTACATGGATTGTTATGACTCAACAGATGCATTGTACTCTGTATTGCAATATCGTTCTGACATGCTCCTATATTGTTGTGTTTTTTGGTTCTATAACAGGAGAGTGCTATGTCCCTCTGTGCTCTGCACCATGACAATGTAATCCATATTCTCTCTGCTTGGCCCATGTGAGCCTGCTCTTCTGTTTGTTTCTCCTTGTACAAAATGCAATAAAAATAAATTCCACAAACAAAAAAAAAAGAAAAAGAAACCCAGAATGAAATAGCAAAACTGGAAGAAGAGAAGAAAATGAAGAAGGAGGCTCTTTCGGACATTCTGGAAACAATAATTTTTTTTGTTTAAATTTATTTAATGGGGTTTTTTGCATTCTATGTTACATTCAGACGTAGTTATCACTGTAATACATCAGTATGCGATTACCAATGAGGAGACAAATGATTGAATATAGGAAGGGAAACACCGAAAGTGGGTAGGGAAAAAGAAGGGCAAATAAGAAGACACATGTTTCAGCGTGTACATCAGTGTTACATACTTAACGTATAAGCTTGCGAATAGTCAACAATGTTGGGAAAGAGCCCCTCGTCTGGTATTATCAATATGTGGTATGGTATTGAGGACTACGGCGGGTTAGCTTCCCAGGGGTGTGTAGTGATCCTATAGCCTCGAATTCCTTTCATATGTTATTTTTGCTGAGTGTTCGTGAATGCGGTTCTAATTGAAAACATCAGGCATGAGAACTACCTGTGAGGGCGAAAACTTGTAACGTGGGGGTGAACTGGGAAAGATGGTCGGGAGCTGTCTGGGTGCAGGTGTATAGAATCAACTGCTTGGATGGGCGCGTTATCATGTCTCTATTTGAGGTTGTGTGAGATATGGGGGGGGGCCCGCGAGCAGGTCATCTTGGTGCGGCCGCTGCGACCATCCAGTGTGGTCTCGTGATAGCATCCTTCTCAGACTGCCGGGCTTAGTCTTGGTTCTACTTCAGTTGGTCCCGCAGGGGATGGGGGCGGGGTCTGTGATTGAGAGACTACGGGCTCCTCCACAGGGGCCGTTTCTTGCGTGTATTGATATAGCAATTGTGCCCATTCCAGAGAGATGGGGTGCTTCCGCGTCCCCTTCACCTCCTCCTCCCGCAACACCTCTTCTTCTGCCCTACCCCATTTCTTCATGGCACCTATCCAGGCTGCTACTGGGGGTCCTAGCGGGGCCCGCCAGTGCATGGCTATTCCCGTTTCGCTAAGAGGATGGCGAGGGATGCGAAGCGGGTCTGCACTTTTTCTGTCTTCCGCCTGCGGAAGATCCCGAGGGCACACGCCTCCCAAGTGGACATGGCCGAAGTATTAGTGGTTGCTCGGAGTGCCCTGTGTACGTGGTCCCAGTATTTTTGGATAGTGGGGCAGTCCCAAAACATGTGTTTGAAGTCCGCCTCGGGAGTCTGACATCGGGGGCACGCAAAGTGTGTGTCAGGATAGAAACGGTGAAGGCGGTGCGGCGTAAGGTATGCTCTATGGAGGATGTTGAATTGGATATTCTTGAAGCGCGCATTCCTGGAGACTTTTTCGGATACTCTAGCGCTGTTTCCCACTCTTTATCGTGAAATACCCTCCCCATTTCGGTTTCCCAGGTCTGTCGTAGCGAGTGTAGGGGTTTGAGGGTCAGTTCACGGATAGCTTTATAGAGCCATGTGACTAAATGTCTACCCGTACCCATGTGTAGTATGGCATGTATCACCGGGTGAGTCGGAGGCTCCCCCCTCTGGGTCCCAGTGACATCGACTGCTGTCTACTATTTGCCTATGTAGGAGGAATTGTCCTGGTGGGAGGTCATATTGGTCAGTCAGTTGGGCATATGTTTGGAGCTGTCCGTCTTGGAACAGGGATTCTGTTTCAGTAATGGCGTGTTCGGTCCAAACCTGAAGGGCACCGGCAGTATAGTATCCCTCTTTTCGGGGGAATCCCACCAGCGGGAGTAGGGGCGAGTATGGAGGCCTTCCTCTGGACATGCGATGGATCTTCAGCATGCATGTACGTGCTATAGATACCTGAATCGGGTAGGTGCGTAGCGGTTTGGTGCCTGGTAGGAGTAATCTACGGATTGCCGGGAGGGGTATCCGGCCTTCGCCGGTCACCGTTTCCCCGGTATACCGTTCTGCTGTCCAGTACGATAGCCACTGGAGTTGGGCCGCTAGAAAGTATGCTTCGAACGAGGGTGCCCCCAGCCCTCCCTGAGTCGTAGGGAGGTGTAATTTGGATAGTGCTACTCTATGGCGACCTCCTCCCCAAATCAACTCGGTGAGCAGGATATCCAGTTCTTTGAAGAAGGGGCGCGGGGGTATCACGGGAGATTAGTGAAGTGGTACAGTAGTCTGGGGACTATAATCATTTTGGCGAGGGCCACTCGCCCTATGGGAGCCAGGGGTAGCGTTTTCCAGAATCCCACTGCTGTCCGTATCCCTGCCAGTGCTCTGCGATGGTTCCCCTCATACAGATCCCTCGGGGAATGATACAGTCTTACCCCTAAGTATCTGGGCGCCGCCGCGTTCCAGGCGAGCGTCTGAGTTCCAACCTGGACATTAAACGGGGCCAGACGTGGGCTCAGTGGATAGAGCGTGGATTTGTCCCAGTGGACTTTGAGGCCGGAGGCCCCTGCGAAGTCTTGTAGCGCCAACCAGATAGGGGAGAGGTCCTCCGTCGCGTCGCGAACATATATTAGGAGGTCATCTGCGTATAGCGATACGCAGTGTGTCGTGTCCGCTATCGGAATGCCCCACATCTCCCCCTCCTGGCGAAGACGTATCGCCAAAGGTTCCACCGCCAGGGCGAATAGCAACGGCGATAAGGGGCACCCCTGCCTAGTCCCACGCTCCACCGCGAATGGAGGAGAGATATACTTCCCCACTCGTACCCGCGAGGTGAGACCCGTATATAGCAGTTTCGTATATTTCAGCAGGGTGGGGCCCACATTTATTTTGCCGAGGACCGTAAACAAGTAGGGCCATAGCAGGGTATCAAAGGCCTTCTCTAGGTCGAGTATCAAGCAGGCCGCGTTGGGGAACCGCTCCCCTGCCCCATCTTGGACGTGGAATAGTCTTCGCAGATTCTGTGAGGTGTTGCGCTGTGGAACAAATGCACATTGATCCGGGTGGATCAATGGTGGAAGGATTTGGGTGTACCGGTCCGCTAGGATTTTTCCTAATATTTTGCAGTCTGCGTTTAGCAGGGTGATTGGTCTGTACGAGGAGGGGAGTGTTGGGTCCCTGTGTGGTTTGGGGAATGTAACTAGGATCGATTCCCTAAACGAACCCGGAAGTTCGCCCGTGTTAGCGCATCGTCGTACATGGTCACCATATGGGGGTTAGCCGGGCTGAGAAGGTGCTATAATATTCGAGTGGGAAGCTATCCATTCCTGGCGCTTTGTTGCGTGCCAGTGTTCTGATGGCCTGGGTGATGTCAGTGGACTTAATCTTTGTGTCTAGTGCTTTCTTGGTTGCGAGCGGGACACGGGGCAGGTTCAGTTGGTGAAGGAACAGGTGTATTGCATGGTGGTCTTCTTGCATTGGGGCCTTGTATACCTGGGAGTAAAATTCGTGAAATACCTGTAAAATGTCTACCTGCGACTGCTTGATAGTGCCGGTGACATCCCTCACTTCCGTGATGGGTGTCATTCCTGTGTCTTGCCTGGCCAGCCAAGCAAGCAGTGTCCCGACTCTATTGCCTTCTTGGTGGATCTTAGAGGCATAGACCCTGAAGTTGTATTTGCGGAGGTCTCTCATTGCCTCTGCGTGAGATGTTTTGGCATTTGCTATCTGAGCAGTGGTAGCCTCGCCTTGATCAGCTTTCTTCGTTAGAGCTGCCAGTGCCTGCTCCGCGCTCTGTAGCGACTGTTCAAGCGTCCTACGTACCCCCACTATTTGCTGTATGCAGTGCCCTCTGGCTACGACCTTGAATGTATCCCATTCGACCAGTCTCGACGTCGCTGTGTCGGCATTTAGTGTAAGTTGCTCTTGGATGTGTTCCCCATGGTCATGACAAAACACCTGATCTGTAAGGCATTCCCGCGGCAACTTCCAAGTGGGGACGGGGGGTGGGGCGGTTTCCATCGGAGGGTCACTGTATGTGCATCGTGGTCTGATAATATTCTGCCTAAGTAATCTGTGCGCTGTACTTTGGAGAGTATCCCTGCAGAGCAAAGAAACCTGTCTAAGCGCACCCGCAGGTCGTGCGGGATGGAGTGGAAGGAATAGAGTTTTGTGTATGGGTACCGTGTTCGCCAAGCGTCCGACAGTGCCCAGTGTTGTACCCAGTTTTTAAAAAGTTCAGTTTGCCTGCGCGCGGGTGACTGCGCCGGTGGGGGTGGGACCTGTCAAGATCTAAGTCTAAAACGCAGTTGTAGTCCCCTCCTAAGAGCCAGGGGGCTTGTGTACGGTGGGTCAGCACTGCCGTGAGACGGCTCCAGAAGTGGCCTTGCTCCACGTTCGGAGCATATATGCTTCCTATCAGTAAGGGCTGGCCCTCCAGTAATCCCTCTAGTATGGCATATCGTCCTTCTGCGTCCAGAATACGCGCCTGCTCCTTAAAGGGAACCCCTGGTCGAATCCAGATTAATGCCCCCCTGGCGAATGCTGAGTACGTAGTGGCACAGATAATGCCCCGCCATTTCTTGTGTAATCGCGTTACTTCGACTGCTGTCAAGTGCGTCTCCTGTAAGAGAGCCACGTGTGCCTGCTGTCTCTTGATATAAGCATAGATGCCGTATCGTTTGGTCGCCGTGTGCATACCCCTGACATTTAGTGTGATGACTTTTATATCTGCGTTAGGGACCTTAGCTGTCATTTTATCAATCGTTTCTTAGGGAACCCGTCTGTGTGAGGTGATCTGCTGGGTGCTCCCAGGCCTCCCCTCGTCAGTGCTGCAACCCTCCGCAGGTATATTACATTCCTATTAATGAGCTCCATTAAAGATACCAGGGGATTTTGGGGACATAACAAGGGAAAACAATACAACGGGAAACATTCCCAACTAAAGGGATCTATCGCCCAGGGCGGTACATCCAAACTGTACGACATGTACTGTCTTTAGTTCGTTATTTGAGGGGGTGGTTGGAGCTCCTCGCCAGCTGCTGTTGGCATCGCCGCCCGCTGTATGTCGATGAATTGATGATGCCAGGGGTTTCCCCTCGTCCTCCCCCACGCGCAGCGCCTCAGTCCGGTGTAGCCTTTCGATACTCAGGATATCGTGCCGTCGAGTGCTGATTGATCCAACGGTGCCGTCTTTTCACTCGCTATGGTCCTCGGGGGTTCCATGCTCAATGCACCACTCTGTGCGGGTCAGTACTCAAATCACCAAGTCCGCCGTTTGTGGAGTCACAGTTGGGGGTGTGACCGATCCGTCGTGGGAGGTATTTGCATCGCTGGCTTCCTCCTCCGAGGTGAATAGATGTGGAGCCCTCTCCCCGTCCGAGTCTCCCCCTGTCTTTCGTATGTCTGTGGCCGCTTGCAGTGCTTTCCTTCGCTCAGCTAGAATTTGCTCCAGGTCAGGTGAGCTTTTGACCGTAGAGTCAGATCTGTGGCTCAGTTGGGAGAGGGTGACTCTTCGGCGCGGTTGACGTCGGCGGCCCGGGGCCTGACGACTTTGCGAGCTCCCGTGTCCGTTGGGGCCTGTCAGGTGTTGCTCCGCCCAGTTGCTTGCCTCTGTGGGGTCCGTGAAGAAGTGCGTGGTCCCATCGAATATTATTTTGAGGCGGGCAGGAAACATGAGAGCGTATTGTACATTCCGTTGGCGCAAAAACGCTTCACCGTCAGGAACGTGGCTCGCTGTTGCTGAACAGCGCGGGAGTAATCCGGGAACAACATAATCTGTTTATCTTCCATGTTGAGTGGCCCTGCCAGTCGCGCCGCCCGGAGGACAGCGTCCCTGTCCTGGTAGTGGAGCAGTTTCAGCAGAAACGGTCGGGGCGACGATCCTGGTGGTGGCCTACGGGCCGGCACTCGGTGTGCTCTCTCGACCGAAAAGAACGGGGTTAGGTCTTTTGGTTGTGTGAAGGTTTTTATCCACGTTTCAGTGTAGCGGATTGGATTGGGCCCCTCCGTTCCCTCGGGCAGATTCAGGACACGGATGTTACTTCGGCGGGAGCGCCCTTCCAAGTCGTCCGCTTTGCTTTCTAAGGACTGCACCCTGGTCTGCAAGTCTTTCAGGGCGTTTTCATGTAGCTGCACTTGGGGTTCCACTGCTTGCAGTGTCTTCTCTCCCTGCTTGACCTTGTCTGCGAGTTTTCTGTGGTCATCTCGTAGGAGATTGAGGTCCGTAGCCAGTTCCCCGAATTTAGTTTCCATGGTCACTCTGGAGTGTTCGATTGCTGCCAGGACTTTATCCAGCTTGTCAGACATAGAGGGCGTGCCATCCGATTGGGCGACTATGGGGTCCGGGGACGATTGTCTCGTGGTCCCTGATGCTTGCCCTGCTCCGATTGCCCGCTGGCGTCCCATGTTGTTCCGATGGAGCAGTATCTCGAGCCGGTTGATTTCTATGGTGTGTCGTACGGGTCTGCGTCCGGGGTGCAGTGGGGACCGCCGCTCTGTTCGCACCAGCTTATTGTGGCTCGTCTCCCCTGTGGAGTGTCTTTTTGTTGGGGTGGTGCCGATTTAGTAAACAAGGGCGAGCGGACCTCAGGCAGAGACGCCAGGGATCCTCAGCAGGAATCGCAGACCGCCGTCAGGCGCCCCCACCTCGGAGCCTCCGCCAGTCCGTCCCCCCTTTCTCCCTCGCGCCTCGAGTCCCGGCGCCGTAAGGGGGGGCGACAGAGAGATGGTCAAGTGCCGCGGTGGCTCAGTGTGGGGGTCTCCAATAAGGTGGGTGTCGCCTCCCTCCGCCGCCGCTTTGATTATCCGGGGGGTGCGCTTCTTCCAGCGGTCTCCCCTCAGTCGGGCAGCGCGGCACAGGCCTACAGTGAGGCCGCTAGATCCTCGGCCTCCTTCAGTCACTCCCCGCGCGCCTCGATGTCTAGCGCCGTGCGGGGGGGAAACAGGGAGGACCAGGGCACTCGGCGCCGGGCAGGAGGTATGGCCACCTAGTGTGTATGGGATCCCACGCCGGGCCCGACGATCGGCGGGGCGGGACAGCTCTCCTGCCGTCCGCAACTCCAGCTGTGATGAGAGCCCGCCGGGTGATTCCAGCTCCGGTACTAGTCTCTGCAGGTTGGGGGTGATCAGGGCATGGATGTATGCTGACGATGCGAGCCCCCGCAGCCGGGTCAGTTCTGGTCTGGGCGGGGTGGTTTCACGGGCTCGCAGCGAGGCCTCCCTCTGTCCCTGGGTCCCTGGCCCCCTTCCAGTCACCCCCGCGCACCTCGATGTCTAGCGCCGTGCGGGGAGGGGCAGGGAGGACCCGGGTGCCCAGCGTTTAGTACGAGGGGTGGCGTCCCCGCTCAGGCCCCCAGCGAGGATCGCCAAGGCCGGGGCGGCCTCCGACGGGAGCCGAGTACCGCGCCCACTCTCACCTGGCTCTCCCCTGGGCTCCGGGGCCTCCGCGAGACCGCGTGCGAAGTCCTGAGACGGGGTAGGGGCGAGCGATGTGTTCCGCTCCTCTCCACCGCCGCAGCCCGCTTCCCGTGTCAAATGGGCGCCGCCATCTTGGTCCCGCTGCGGGGGTGGAATGGATCGGTCCTCACGGTGCGGGGGACATCCCGCCGTCCACCACTCCGGCTGCAATGAAGGCCCGCCGGATTATTCCGGCTCCGGTGTTGGGCTCCGCGCGCCTGGGGCGATCAGGGCATCAGTGTGGGCCGGTGATGCGGGTCGCGATGCGGAGCACTAGGGAGATGCGTCCGCCATCTTGGCTGGCTTGGCCACGCCCCATTCTGGAAACAATAATAAGGAACAAATGGGAGGTAAGCAAAATCTCGCAGTACGAATACGGCGAAGGATGTGGCAAAATACTGGCGTGGAAATTAAAAACAGACCAAACTCGTAATCAGGTAGCAAGTATTCAACCAGGTAATCAGCCTCCCTATAGTTCGGATGATGCAGCAATCAGAGAAGCTTTTCTAAAATTCTTTGAGAATCTATACTTGGAAGAATCCTCGGCCACACTAGGAGAAATATCTAGCTTCCTGGATAAAATAACACTTCCATCCCTGAACCAAGAGCAGAAGGAGGAGCTTAATCAGGAAATTACGATAGAAGAAGTGGCAGAAGTAATCAAAGGCCTAAAAAGGGGGAAGGCGGCGGGTCCGGATGCACTTCCCAATGAACTATATGTTAATCTGCGAAGCGTCCTGGTCACCCCCATGACTGAGCTCTTGAATGAGATCTTTCTAGCTCAGAGAGATCTCCCGGATTCATGGAATGAGGCTATTATAACCATTCTGCTAAAACCAGGGAAAGATCCAACAAAGTGTGAATCCTATAGGCCGATTTCACTTCTAAATACAGACTATAAAATTTATACACAGATATTGGCCAAACTGCTTAGTAAGGTTGCAGGGTCCTTAGTCCACCCCAACCAGAAAGGTTTTATCAAAGGGAGACAAATACAAGAATCAACTTGAGTTAATAGGAGCGATAGACATAGCCACTCAGTACAACACTCCGTTATCAATCATTACCTTTGATGCCGCCAAAGCATTTGAAAGAGTCAGCTGGTCTTTCCTGAATGAAGCTCTAGGGAAATTTAACCTGGGAGAAACCTTTCAAAACGCCATAAAACTAATCTATAAAAAACCCTCAGCAAAGGTCCTGGTGAATGATAGTCTTACTGACAAAATATCAATTAAGAGAGGCACGAGACAGGGCTGTCCCCTATCCCCTTTATTGTTTAATCTTTATATAGAACCACTGGCCTGTTTATTAAGAGGAAACCAGGAGATTATACCATTTACATATAAGGGCTGGGAGAAAAAAGTGGCACTGTATGCTGATGACCTGATGCTATTTTCTAGTAAGCTAGCGACATCACTTCCAGCAATAGAGGAGGTTATGCCCAGTTCGGAAAGGTATCAGGATATATGATAAATCAATCAAAATCCGAGATCATGGACTGGAACTGTGACTCTAAAAACCTTTTGGCGAAAGAAAAAATTAAGTATCTTGGTATAGACCTAGTAAAAGACATTAAAAAAATAACGAATGTGAATTTCCACAGAATTCTGGGGGAAGTAAGGAAGCTTCTCAAAGTTTGGGGTGGGCTTCCACTAACCTTTATGGGAATATCCAATGTAATCAAGATGTCAATCGTCCCTAAATTTACATATATATTCAGTGCTATACCGTTGGAATATAAGAAAGAATGGTTGAAAAAAATTACAAGGAGAATTAAACAGCTTCATTTGGACCGCGAAGGGGACAAGAATTGCCTGGAAAAAACTAAGAAGGAAAAAAGACCAGGGAGGGATAGCAAGCCTGGATTTGATGGAATACTGTAAGGCTTTTCAATTCAAATACTCAAGAATATTACTGGACAGCTATGAGGTGTACCCCCCACATCTGCAGGTGCTACTTAATAAAGATGACAGCCACTTTCTGTATAAATTTGGGCACCCCAAGTTCTTCAAAAAAATAAAACTGAAGACTCTCTGGTCAGCTGCAAAACTATGTTACCAGATAAGGAGTACATTGAAAATCCCCTACTACAGCGATCTCGCCCCTATATGGGATTCACCCAGTACCCCGGAATGTCTTAAAGACAGACTAGCCATCCCCTTAAGGGAAAGAGGTATAAATAAATGGGGCGAGCTTATAGAGCAAAACTCAATTATCAATCAATCAATCAGGGGTTTGTTAAAGCGCGACTACTCACCCGTAAGGGTCTCAAGGCGCTAGGGGTGGGGAGGTGCAGGTTCCATCCATCAAGGAGGGGGTCTAACAAAGAGCCAGGTTTTGAGGTTTCTTGCGAAGATGGGGAGCGATGTTGTCTGTCTGAGGTGGAGCGGAAGGGCATTCCATGCTTTGGCCGCGAGGAAGGAGAAGGAGCGGCCTCCCGATCTGGTCTTTCTGGTGCGGGGGACCACGGTGTAGGAGAGCTGGGCTGATCGTAGGGTCCTTTGGGGTGCGTGGAATTTGAGTCGGCTGTTCAGGTATGCTGGTCCGGTGCCGTGGAGGGCCTTGTGTGCGTGGGTGAGCATCTTGAAGGTGATTCTCACCTCGACAGGAGCCAGTGGAGTGTGCGCAGGTGCTGGGAGATGTGGCAGTGTTTTGGCAGGTTGAGGACCAGTCTTGCGGCGGCGCTCTGGATGTTCTGTAGCTTGCGTGTGAGGTTTTTGTTTATTCCGGCGTAGAGTGCGTTGCCATAGTCGAGTCTGCTGGTGACCAGGGCGTGAGTGACGGTCTTTCGGTGTTCGAGGGGATCCATTTGAAGGTCTTACGAAGGAGGCGGAGGGTGTGGAAGCAGGAAGACGAGACAGAGTTGATCTGGCGGTCCATTTTGAGCTCGGAGTCCAGGATGATTCCCAGGTTGCGTGCGTGGTCCGTGGGGGTTGGCGGGTTTCCGAGGGCGGGGGGCCACCAGGTGTCGCTCCAGGCATCGGGGTTTGGGCCCATGATGAGTACTTCTGTTTTGTTGGTGTTTAGCTGTAGGCAGCTGTTTTTCATCCATTTGGCGACGGCTTCCATGCCTTCTCGAAAGTTGCGTCTGGCGGTGTTGGGCTCGTTGGATAGGGAGAGGATGAGCTGGGTGTCGTCTGCGTATGACACGATGTTGAGTCCGTAGGTTCTGACGATGGGGGCGAGTGGAGCCATGTAGACGTTGGAAGAGCGTCGGGCTGAGGGGAGGAGCCCTGGGGGACTCCGCAGGTGGTAGGTGTGGGGTCCGAGAGGAAAGGGGGAGTCTGACCCGCTGCGTCCTGCCGGAGAGGAAGGAGCGGATCCAGTCGATGGCCTTGTCCTGGATTCCTGCGTCGTGAGAGTCTGCGTATTAGGGTGCGGTGGGAGACTGTGTCGAACGCCGCTGATAGGTCGAGGAGGATGAGGGCTACTGTTTCTCCTTTGTCCAGTAGGGTGCGGATGTCGTCTGTTGCGGCGAGGAGGGCGGTTTCCGTACTGTGGTTTTTTCTGAAGCCGGATTGGGAGGAGTCGAGGTTGTTGTGTTCTTCAATGAATGTGGCGAGTTGGCTGTTGATGGCTTTCCGATGACTTTCGCTGGGAACGGGAGCAGGGAGATGGGTCTGTAGTTTTTGAGGTCGGTGGGGTCCGCTGAGGGTTTCTTTAGGAGGGGGTTGACCTCGGCGTGTTTCCAGTCGTCAGGAACGAGGCGGTCGCCAGGGAGCGGTTGATGGTGTGGCGGAGCATGGGTGCGATGGTGTCGGCGGCTCTGTTGAAGATGTGGTGGGGGCAGGGGTCCGTGGGGCCCCTGAGTGGATTGACTTCATTGTCTTCAGTGTGTCTTCGGTGGTGAGGGCTGTCCAGTCGTCAATCGCTGGTTTCCAGGTGTCGGGGGTGGTTGGTGAGGGTTCAGTGTGTTGGTTGTCTTCGTCGAGGTTGTCGTAGATGCTCTTGATTTTGTGGTGGAAAAAGGTGCTGAGTTTGTCGCAGAGGTCTTGTGAGGGAGGGATGTCGGTAGACTCGCTAGTGGGTTGGGCGAACTCCTTGATGATGCTGAAGAGTTCCTTGCTGTTGTGCGCGTGGGTGGAGATTCTGTCTTCAATCGCTTTTTCCCTCGTTTCTCTGATGAGTTGATGGTGGGCGTTGGTGGCGGCTCTGAAGTTCTCGTGGGCTTCTGTGGATTTGGTGTTCCTCCAGGCCTTTTCGAGGCGGCGGCATGTGCTTCTGGACTCTCGAAGTTCGGTGGTAAACCATCTGGCTTTCTTGGCGCGGGTATTGTTGTTTTTCTTGAGGGGGGCTATGGTGTTGGTGCTGTCCGAGATCCATCTATGCAGGGTTCGGGCTGCGGTGTTGGGGTCGTCGTTTTCCGCGATGGTTGGGGTGGAGTTGTTGAGTGAGGAGGTGAGCTGGTCGTCGGTGATTTTGGTCCAGTTTCTTCGTGGAAGCAGGTGCTGGTGTCTGTGGATGGTGGGTGTTCTGAAGGTGAAGTGGACGCAACGATGGTCGGTCCATGGGAGTTCGGTGGTGTGGCTGAAGGTGAAGGAGTTTCCTGTAGTGAAGAGGGGGTCGAGGGTGTGTCCTGCTGAGTGCGTGGGCTCGGTCACGATCTGGCGCAGTCCAATGTTGTGGAGGTTGTCCAGGAGGGATGTGGTGTTGGGGTCCAGTTGGTTGTCGAGGTGGAAGTTGAGGTCTCCCAGCAGGGTGTAGTTGGTGGATGCGATGGCCTGCGGGGAGATAATGTCCGTGATGGAGTTGGCGAAGGGTCCGCGGGGTCCAGGGGGTCGGTAGATGAGGGTTCCTCGGAGGGTGGCGGTGGGGCTGGCCAGTATCTTGAAGGGAAGGTGTTCCATCAGTTCATGTGGGCTCGTCAGGGAGTGTGCTCAGGCGGAGGCTGGATTTGTGGACGATGGCGATTCCTCCTCCTGGGCGGGTGGGGCGGTCCTTCCTGGAGATCTTGTATCCTTGGGGGATGGCGATGGCGATGTCCGGTCCCGAGGTGGTGTTGGTCCAGGTTTCGGTGAAGAACGCTACGTCCGGGATGGTGCTGTCGAGGAGGTCCCAGATTTCTGTGGCTTGTTTGTGGAGGGATCGGACGTTGAGGAGGATGCATTGCAGGGTCTTCGGTTCGGTTGTGTTCTTGTGGGCGGGTTGTGCTGGATCCGTGTTCTTGGCGGTGCTGCAGGTGTGCCGGCAGCGGTGACAGCTGAAGGGTCCGTGGGAGTCGGCTGGTGATGCTAGCTTGCAGTTGTTGTTGCGGCCTGGGTTGAGTGCGTGGAGTGCTGCAGGGTCGTAGCGTTGGCGGGGCGGAGGTCCAGGGTTCCTGGCGCTGGTCGCGGTCTGGGACGGGCGCAGACGGGCTTGCCTTTGCTCGCCTGTCCCCGCAGTGGCCGCCATTAAGTAGGGGTCGGGGAGGGCTGGACAGCTGGGAGGCGGGAGCGGGGAGGGGAGCTGGATTGGGCCGGTCGCGCTGGGGGGGTGGGGCCGCGGGGGCAGCAGCGGCGGGGAAAGGTAAAGGGAGGAAATAAGGGATAAAGAAAAAAGGGAAAATAGGCAGAAATAAGGCACAAAAGAGCAGAGATGCAGAAAAGTGCAGAAAGGTGAAAGATAAAAGAGGGTAGAAAAATGAGTGAAAACAAGTGAAAGGGCAGAGCGAGAGGAAGGGAAAATGAGCAGAAATAAGGCACAAAAGAGCAGAGATGCAGAAAAGTGCAGAAAGGTGAAAGATAAAAAAGGGTAGAAAAACGAGTGAAAGAGCAGAGTGAGAGGAAGGAGACAGAGGTCCACTGGACCACCAGGGATGAGGCGCAGGGAAACCTGCGGGTGGAGGAGGGCCTCGATCACCAACACTCGAGAGTGCAGGGGCAGGCCTCACTTAATGGTGGAGCTGCGAGGGTGGGAGAGCAATTTCACTGACAATGAGTCAGTGGTCTTGCTCGCCTGTCCCCGCAGTGGCCGCCATTAAGTAGGGTCAGGGAGGCCTGGACAGCTGGGAGGCGGGAGCGGGGAGGGGAGCTGGATTGGGCCGGTCGCGGAGAGGGGAGGAGCGCGGAGGGCAGCAGTGGCGGGGAAAGGTAAAGGGAGAAAATAAGGGATAAAGAAAAAGGGAAAAATAGGCAGAAATAAGGTACAAAAGAGTAGAGATGCAGAAAAGTGCAGAAAGGTGAAAGATAAAAGAGGGTAGAAAACGCAGTGAAAACAAGTGAAAGGGCAGAGCGAGAGGAAGGGAAAATGAGCAGAAATAAGGCACAATGAGCAGAGATGCAGAAAAGTGCAGAAAGGTGAAAGATAAAAGAGGGTAGAAAAACGAGTGAAAACAAGTGAAAGGGCAGAGCGAGAGGAAGGGAAAATGAGCAGAAATAAGGCACAAAAGAGCAGAGATGCAGAAAAGTGCCGAAAAGTGAAAGATAAAAAGGGTAGAAAACGCAGTGAAAGAGCAGAGTGAGAGGAAGGAGACAGAGGTCCACTGGACCACCAGGGATGAGGCGCAGGGAAACCTGCGGGTGGAGGAGGGCCTCGATCACCAACACTCGAGAGTGCAGGGGCAGGGGCAGGCCTCACTTAATGGTGGAGCTGCGAGGGTGGGAGAGCAATTTCACTGACAATGAGTCAGTGGTCTTGCTCGCCTGTCCCCGCAGTGGCCGCCATTAATTAGGGGTCGGGAGGGCTGGACAGCTGGGAGGCGGGAGCGGGAGGGGAGCTGGATTGGGCCGGTCGCGCTGGGAGGAGGGGCCGCGGGGCAGCAGCGGCGTAGAAAGGTAAAGGGAGGAAATAAGGGATAAAGAAAAAAGGGAAAATAGGCAGAAATAAGGCACAAAAGAGCAGAGATGCAGAAAAGGTGCAGAAAGGTGAAAGATAAAAGAGGGTAGAAAAACGAGTGAAAACAAGTGAAAGGGCAGAGCGAGAGGAAGGGAAAATGAGCAGAGAAAAGGCACAAAAGAGCAGAGATGCAGAAAAGTGCAGAAAGGTGAAAGATAAAAGAGGGTAGAAAAACGAGTGAAAACAAGTGAAAGGGCAGAGCGAGAGGAAGGGAAAATGAGCAGAAATAAGGCACAAAAGAGCAGAGATGCAGAAAAGTGCAGAAAGGTGAAAGATAAAAAAGGGTAGAAAAACGAGTGAAAGAGCAGAGTGAGAGGAAGGAGACATAGGTCCACTGGACCACCAGGGATGAGGCGCAGGGAAACCTGCGGGTGGAGGAGTGCCTCGATCACCAACACTCGAGAGTGCAGGGGCAGGGGCAGGCCTCACTTAATGGTGGAGCTGCGAGGGTGGGAGAGCAATTTCACTGACAATGAGTCAGTGGTCTTGCTCGCCTGTCCCCGCAGTGGCCGCCATTAAGTAGGGAGTCGGGAGGGCTGGACAGCTGGGAGGCGGGAGCGGGGAGGGAGCTGGATTGGGCCGGGTCGCGCTGGGGGGAGGGGCCGCGGGGGCAGCAGCCGCGGGGAAAGGTAAAGGGAGGAAATAAGGGATAAAGAAAAAAGGGAAAATAGGCAGAAATAAGGCACAAAAGAGCAGAGATGCAGAAAAGTGCAGAAAGGTGAAAGATAAAAGAGGGTAGAAAAACGAGTGAAAACAAGTGAAAGGGCAGAGCGAGAGGAAGGGAAAATGAGCAGAAATAAGGCACAAAAGAGCAGAGATGCAGAAAAAGTGCAGAAAGGTGAAAGATAAAAGAGGGTAGAAAAACGAGTGAAAACAAGTGAAAGGGCAGAGCGAGAGGAAGGGAAAATGAGCAGAAATAAGGCACAAAAGAGCAGAGATGCAGAAAAGTGCAGAAAGGTGAAAGATAAAAGGGTAGGCGTAGTGAAAGAGCAGAGTGAGAGGAAGGAGACAGAGGTCCACTGGACCACCAGGGATGAGGCGCAGGAAACCTGCGGGTGGAGGAGGGCCTCGATCACCAACACTCGAGAGTGCAGGGGCAGGCCTCACTTAATGGTGGAGCTGCGAGGGTGGGAGAGCAATTTCACTGACAATGAGTCAACTGGGATGCTCTCGTAATCAAGACCGAGGGTACTATTTCAAAATTTAAATATTATCAGTTGCAGAATTGGGTCAAGAGCCTTAGAGAAGAAGAAACGGGAACTAGAGAAATTGAGAAACTACTCCGGAGAAACAAGATACCCAAGAAAGAAATTTCCTGTTGGTACTGGGCTCTTATTCAGGCTGGGGAAAAGGATTTCACGATTCCAAACGAGATATGGGGGAAAGTGCTGCCGACGCTGGATATAACACACATATGAACACAGAGCTGTTGGAACGACTGCAGGCCCACTACCAAATCAATGGACATAGCAGTGTGTCTGCCGTCGAGAATTCCCAAGAAAAACAAACCCCGCTGCAGAGGACCCTGCTGCAGAGGACCCCACTGCAGACCAAGAGTCGGACAGAGACCTATGGTCATGGCTGGTGTCTGATCCATGGAATGGAACTGCGCCTTCCGCCCACCAGCTGGGTTTCACTGGTTCTTCGTGGTGGACGTACATGTGTTCCTCATGGTGAACAGGCGTCTCCCTTGCTCCTGGTACCTGCCGCCACTGTTGTGCCCCCACACCTACATGACAACTATATCTGTCAGGAGTGCACCATGAGAAATCGTGAGAAACAAGCGTGGAATGAACAGAGAGGAAACTTGCAAGTACCCACAGTAAAAACATCCCCAGCCTCTATGCTGCCTCCAAACACAAGCTTCAACTCCACGAACAGAGCAAGGCACAAATCTGGAAAATATTACCCACAGGAAACCCCGGATTACGCTCGACGGGTGGATGAAATGCTCTCCAAAATGGCAGTTGGTGAACTGGATTATTCCAATGTCCTCTGTCCAAGCAAGCCAGCAGTTGTTCACTCTCCCATTGCGAAGCCTACAGCAGCGGAGTAGTTGCATTCAGTAGTAAAAAATGTTACCAAGAATCGACCATTTCTAATGTTATAGTGATCTGGCAGGAGATGTGTGTCCTGGGAAACGCTAATCCATTATTGGTCTCTGTTGTTAATACAGACTGTTTTGGGGAGGAGATGTGGGTTTCCATTTTTATGCTTTCCGACTGCAAAATAATTGCCCAAAAGGCAGCATCGGGTTCGTCCTACAATTGAGTTCATCTTCCTCAACACTTTTGGTGACAGGGAAGACCTCCTGTTTTTCCTGGATTTACTGGTTTCCTGCATCTACTCATTGCTATTACTATCCATGTTACTCACATACTTGGGACATGAATCAGCTGTCAACCCTCTGGGGCTATATATGTGCCCCTCCCATCATTATCCGAGTGTTGTCCTACTCATTCTGACTCTAGTAGGTCTTCAGGCATCCTCATGTAACACCCTTCTAGAAGAAACTGAGCAAGTTAAATATTGAGATTGATGCCCTCTTTATTGGTTTTATTTGGGATTTCATGGGATTGCACCAATCTCTGGTGCTCCCTGTACCCTACCAGAAAGAGGTTGAAGGTTTACTATGGTGCTTGAAATGACTTGGTAGTTGTCATTACTGGGAAAGGATAAAAACATTTTTTTCCATTACTAGAATAGTTAATTTCAGATTAAAAAACATTCAAGTCGAATCCAGTTTTAATGATCCAAAAGATAAAGTTAATAAACCTGCAGCATGTGCCAACTGAACTGGTAAACATGTTTTTACCTTTACTTATATGTTGTTCCAAAATCAACACTACCCTGGGGTCATTATGGAGTGTTTCTGCATGGCAGCAATCCGTTAGGGTTCTTACGAAAAGATTTCCAACTACAGGACGATTGGTTGACACACTGGGTTTATATAGTATTGATTCTTAATACAAAGTTTGTAATCCTGCTTTATGATAGAATGTCTGCACTCTGTATTGAGGTAATTGGACCCTTAACTCTGTATCCGGTTATTCCGAAAGTGTGCTTAAAGCACCATAATCAGGCTTTTGGCGCTGTAGCTGGTAACAAACAGTAGTTGTAGACAATTAAAAGGTGAATAGTGGTTGTGTATTGATTTTGGTGCTGATGAGAACAGTAGTTATTAGCCAGCGATGGAAATGCTACTGTTTGGCTCAGATAACTATGAAGTACTGTTTGGTGAACACGTGGATGCTGGTAATGAGCATAACCCATTCCTGCAGGGAATGTATCAAGCACCATTTCACCAAGTTGGTATCTTGAAGTCTCGATTTTTAAAATTTTATTTAGAAGTATTAGATCTGCACTGCAAACTGAATCGTCTTATCAGTTTGTCCTTTATACAGCACCACACGTTTTATGTATCCTAGTCCGTTATAAGAATTGTAAAATAAGCTGAAGTAAAATAACTTCTGAGACAAAAAAATCAAAAATACGTGGGCTGCGATGATTTTGCTGTTAGCCCGAAACCGGTTTCCAGGATGCTTGTTTCCGGTCCAGGGAAGACATGGCTTGGCAGTTCAGGCTGGACTGTTCCCATGAAGCACAGGGTCAAGACTGATTTGCATATAGCTGTGTCTGAAATGGGGTGGCAAAGTGAGCTAAAGAACGATGATGGATTCAACCCAGATCTGTGACTGGGGGTGAGTATCTGAAAAGTTTCAGCGCTCCGTCCATCATCTCCTTGTATTTGCTTTGTTCGCCCTAAGTTGGCAGGGTATGCCCAGACGTGGGTCCCTTGCTCACTTTGCCACTGGATTCAAGCTAGCCTGGCTGATGAGGGCTGTTAGCCCAAAACCGGTCCCAGGATGCGTGTTTCCGGTCCAGGGAAGACATGGCTTGGCAGTTCGGGCTGGACTGTTCCCATGAGGCACAGGGTAAAGACTGATTTGCATATAGTTGTGTCTGAACTGGGGTGGCGAAGTGAGCTAAAGTACGATGATGGATTCAACCCAGATCTGTGACTGGGGGTGAGTGTCTGAAAAGTTTCAGTGTTCCGTCCATCATCTCCTTGTGTTTGCTTTGTTCGCCCTAAGTTGGCAGGGTATGCCCAGACGTGGGTCCCTTGCTCCCTTTGCCACTGGATTCAAGCTAGCCTGGCTGATGAGGGCTGTTAGCCCGAAACTGGTCCCAGGATGCTTGTTTCCGGTCCAGGGAAGACATGGCTTGGCAGTTCGGGCTGGACTGTTCCCATGAGGCACAGGGTCAAGACTGATTTGCATATAGCTGTGTCTGAACTGGGGTGGCGAAGTGAGCTAAAGAACGATGATGGATTCAACACAGATCTGTGACTGGGGGTGAGTGTCTGAAAAGTTTCAGCGCTCCGTCCATCATCTCCTTGTGTTTGCTTTGTTCGCCCTAAGTTGGCAGGGTATGCCCAGACGTGGGTCTCTTGCTCACTTTGCCACTGGATTCAAGCTAGCCTGGCTGATGACGGCTGTTAGCCCGAAACCGGTCCCAGGATGCTTGTTTCCGGTCCAGGGAAGACATGGCTTGGGAGTTCGGGCTGGACTGTTCCCATGAGGCACAGGGTCAAGACTGATTTGCATATAGCTGTGTCTGAACTGGGGTGGCGAAGTGAGCTAAAGAACGATGATGGATTCAACCCAGATCTGTGACTGGGGGTGAGTGTCTGAAAAGTTTCAGCGCTCCGTCCATCATCTCCTTGTGTTTGATTAATACACAGAAGCAGATAAAAGTTACGAATGTCAACATAGAAAATAAAACAAAGAGCTCCACCATCTTGTTGAGACAGGTTATATATGCATACATATAAGAGATTGTAACAATCGAACGTCCCCCTACGATGCTAACCTGAACCTATATGTCTAGGGTTTGAATATATGGTTTGCCAAGAAAACCCCTGTCTGGATCATCTAACCCCTTTACCTGATGAGTAAGAGTGTACCCCCGTCTTGGTCATGAACTGGACACCACTCACGGAGATGTCAGTCAGCTGCAAGGCAAAAGCTTCAGCATGCAGGGACCCCTCGATATCAGCAAAAGTTTATCCTCTGATTCTGTTAGGAAACAAAAGGCTATATATAGAAAATGTCATCCTTGCCTCGGGTCGAGATTGTAATCGGGTAGCCATTGTTTGTGCTCTACAGATAGCTGTGTTGCCATATGAATGTAATAATAAAGCACATTTGTATCACGCAGGTTAGAGGTCTTGCACCTAATGCCAAGGCAGTGTGCTAGGATTCTCACGAAGTGTTCTGTGTCAGCAAGGTCAGTGTTTCTGCAAAACCAATTCAAATATCACAAATGCAAAATATATGTCAAACGTTGTTGTGGGAAAGAGAAGGCAACTTTAGGAAGAAGGATTCGTATATATGCAAGAATGATACTCATTTCCTACCGAGCCTAACTCGGGCACATGGCACAGTGATGTCTTCAGTGATGCCATGTGAGATGTCATGAGTGATGTCATGAGTGATGTTACTGACCATGTCATGAGAGATGTAATATCTGAGGACATAAGCAGTGCATTGCAGGGGTGTAAGTTATAGTTAGCTCAGGTAACTATACCTGCTGAATTTCACAGTTTTTTTATGAGTGAAATCTCAGCCTAACTATAAGTTCCCTGTAACCTTTGTTTTTTCCAGTGAGTTACTAAGGTGTTTTCAATTCTCGTGTTTTATCAGTGAATTTCTAGTTTTTTTTTTAAACATTAAGTAAGATGTCCATCGCAGTGCACAGTGGGGGGAGGTGTTGGATGCAGGGCCTGGCCTGGAATTGTATTGTCCCACCAAAGCTTGCTGCTCCTGCCCACACTCCTTGCCATCCATTGTCCAAGTCCATGCCCCTGCTCCCTCATTACAGCCCTGTGTGACCGTTGTTCTGCCACTGCTCTTCCCGCCTGCCCTGAACAGTTAGCTTCCTGCCCCATCCATCTCCTCCCTACCCTCTGTTGTTCGAGTCAATGCACCAGCCCCATCCCTCCTGCCCTGCATGGTCCAATGAGATGCCATAGCTTGATGTCCCTGCCCACTCTTCCTGCCCTCTGTTGCCCAGTTCTGTGTCCATCATTGCCATCCTGATTAGCCTCTGTGCTTAACTTGCTGCCCCTAGTCTCCTTTCTCTTGCCGTCTAATGTCTGTGTGCATGCCTCTGCTCCTTCGGTTTTGCCCACCATGTTCTATGGACCTATCTACTCTGAGTGTTCTTTTGAGATGCCACTGCCCCTTCCACCTGCCTAGCATGGTCAGATGGCTGCTGTCTGTCCCTGCCACCTCCATCCTGCCTGTCCGAGTTGAATGCCCCTATCCCCTCTCTCCTGTCCTCCATGGTACATTTTGCCGTCACACGCTTCTGCCTTCCATGCTCTGTTGTGCAACAACTGCTCCTCCTACCTGCCCTGCATGGTCTTTTGTGAAGCCCCTTCCCCTGCCCTTTCTTGTCTGTGTCCAGCCCCTAACCCTCCCTTCTGTCTTCCAGGGTCCTTCGTGTATGCCCCTGTCTCCTCCCTCTTGCCCACCATGGCCGTAATGCTGCCACTAACCCTTCCACTTGCCATTCATGGTCTTCTGTTCTGCCCCATACCCCCTCTCACCTTCCCTCTGTTATCTGTGTGCATGCCAATATAGTCTCAATTGTTCTCTCCATGGTGTGTTGTGCTTCCAGTGCCCATGCCACTTGCCCTCCATGGTAGACTTGCTCCTCCTGCCCTGCCCCCTGTCCTCCATTTTCCATGTGCAGACCACTATCCCCTCCCTTCTGCCTTGTCTGTTACGTTGTCATGCCCCTGCACGCTCCCTCCTGCCCTTCATGGTCCCTTATACTAAAACTGTCCCTCCTGTCTGCCCAGTATGGTCAGCTTGCTGCCCTTGCCTCGTTCTCCTCTGCTCTCTGTTGTCCATGTGCATGGCCCTCCCTATTGCTTTCCATGGTCCATTGTGCTACACTGCCGTCCCGCTTACCTTGTGTGGTGTATTGTGCTGCTACAATCCCTGACGCCTGCTGTGTAAGGTCAGTTTGGTGCTCCTGCCCATCTCCCTCCTGCTCTCTGTTATCAGAGTCCATGTCCCTACCCTATTCCTTCTGCCCTACCGTGATCCAATGTACCATACGTGCAAACATTTTGAACTTGATAAGAGGGGGATTTTGAAAAAAAACCTGGGGAAATGATTTTCCCCAATGACTTACATTGAAAAAGAAGAGATGTTAGGCAGGAGACAGATAAAATAAAGCCCTTTTGAGCTTAAAAACATCGAGAGTCTCCTGCCTGAATCGGGTCTGTTCGCATGTATAGTGGGACTGCCACTATACATGCCTTCAATGGTCTGTTATATTGCCACAGCCTCTCTTGCCTGTCCTGGATGGTTGGTTTGTTGCCCCTGCCCTCCATGGTACGTTGTGCTGCCCCTCCCGCCTCCCCAGCATGGTAAACTTGTTGCCTCTGCACCCTCCTCCCTGCCCTCAATTATCTGAGCTCGTGCCCCTGACCACTGCCTCCCAACAGTAATCTAACGAACAACTAGATTGCTAACATTCTATATTTATTACAAAATTGTGGCACGCCTGACGTCATCTTAATGTGATCAAAACTGTAATACCTAAAGCATTTCCTTTAGAAATTATAAAAATGAGAGGATCTTATTCCCATTGAAATTATGGTTAGGGCTCTCAAAAACTAAAATGAGGACATATTTCCTGAGTTCTCATATTGCGAGAAAGCACTTTTAAATTATTTGCTATCTTTATGTTTTTTTTATCCAGTTTATCACTGTTACACTGGCGTTAAGGCCAGAGCTGCAGACTTTGCAACTGGGGAACCAGGTTCGAGTTTTGATGTCAGTTCGACTTCCTGTGATTCTGGGCAAATCACTTAATATCCCCATGCCTAAAAGCAAAATAAACTCTGTCTGGTGCACGAGGAGTACTCAACGGCTGTCCGTATGCGGTCTATGGTACAGATCCAAGTAACACAACGGGTTAGATGGACCCCTTGTAGTGATATTCCACTCTAGAACTAATTTTGCCTGTCTATTGACCCCACTGAATAATCTCATATGAATATTGGTGTGCGATAAATATATCTCGCATCATCTGGCTTTCTGGGGGGTCAACGGTTTGCTGACTAGTATTTACACACGTTTGGGAATATGAATTTTGCTTTGTTTCGGGAATTCATCCGATGCCATAATTTTGAGGATATTCTGCCTTGAAGAAGTCCATTGTTATGGACGAAACGAGTTGACTGTTTCTACTGTAAACTGGCTGTTTTTGCTGTAAACTTGGCTGCAGTTTTGAGAAGAATAAGAAAATAAAAGAGAAGAATTGTACACATTTTGGAATCTCATTCTGAAATTTGTTTATACTGGTATTGTTTGTGGTACACCTTTACTGTGTTTAAATTTGAAATGTTCTCGCTATAAGGCTGCATCTTTGCAGCAGGTGTGGATATTGTGTGCACACATTGGTTCTAAAATTGCTTTTGGGTAATTGCTAAGGGACACGGGATAGGTGCGGTGACTTGAGGTCCGCTGCCACTATCTGGATTTTAGTAACCAAAATGAATGTGTCCTTGTGCAGTGTAACTGATGCTCATGTAAAGCACTCCAAAACCTTCGGGTCAATTCTGTGCTATATAAAAGTGTACAAAAACAAAAACATTAAGGAGCATATTTACAAGGAAATGGCAGAGCGTGACGCTGCAGCAAATTTCGCAGCACCACTCTCCGCCATTTCCAAAACGCAGGGATGCTCTGTATTTCCTTAGCGCTGCGCTAAAAATAGCTGCCTAGCATCAACATAGACATCCTTGTGGCCTAGTGCAAAGGTCCCTGCTTTGCAGGGTATGATTGTTTATGTGCAAGAAGGTGTCCCTTGTGCATTCTGAAGCACACATTGCAGTAGCAAATCGTCATTATTTAATTATTGTTTATGTGCAGGAAGGGACACCTTCCTGCACATAAACAATCATTAATGGCGTTTTGCTCTTTCTATTTGTGCTGCAGAATGCAGAACACATAGAAAAGCAAAAACAAGGAGATATAAAAGTATTTCTCCTCATTGTGCCATTCTAACTCCTGCTATGGCACGGCGTTAGCTTTTGGTGCTGCTTCAGATTTACAGATCCTTGTATATCTGCGGTAGCGTCAAAAAGCAATGGGTGTTGCGGTGGAAAGTCCACAGCAACATCCATTGCACACCCCTTTCACGTAGATAAATGCATGAAAGTGTACCATATTTGCAAAGCGGCATTGAGCCGCAAAAAGTGGCTTAACGCTGCTATGTAAATATGGTACAGGGCACTGCGCCACCGGAACGTCGGTAAAAGTGACGTTCCGGCGGCGCAAACCCCTTGTAAATATGCTTCTAAGTGTTTTGCACACTTCTGTCATTGAGCGATACTTGGGCTACATTTGGGTGGTATTTGTGGAACATTTGGGCTCTTTTTCCCTGGTGGCCATCTTGGGAGACTTATTTGTTATGAATCTCCCTAATTTCCTCATTTACTGCAGTATCTTCAGTAGAAAATGCTTTCAGTTTTCCACTTCGTTTTCAGCAAGATGGTGTTCAGATGTGCCACATTTTTGGCTTACATTTAGAATGTTAGCACTCTAGTTGCTCATTAGAACACTGTAGTAAAGCTGCTGATCACCTGGGAGTTAACTGTCAGTCTGCTGCTAGTGTTGAAAGGGCATGCTTCAGTCTGCATGTCAGAATGTTTTAATTAAACAGCCCTGCCAAGTACCACACTTACGGGGTTAGATAACACATTTAGTGCTGATGTCCGTCTTACCACACTAAAAGGTTTAGTCACTCATAATTGGTAGCTCTTAGGAGCACGACAAATCGCTTCAGGCAGCTCTGTAATTTTCTATAGATTGTCAAATAATTTACAACTCACACAAAGCTGTCACTGTCATTCTTTTCATTAACCTCCAAAATAGAAAGCATTTCATAACATAGTAAACTCTGAAGGAAGGATGGATGTGATTTTTTAGATCTTCAATGATCTATCTACCTTGTTCAGCAAACAGCACTTGCTATGCACTGCATATTGTGGTGAAGGCCTGGGCCCGGCTAAGTTTTTGTTACACAATTATTCTCTGAGCCCGACCCTCACTCCCACAGCAGGAGTCCTACACACATGGATTTCATCAGCACTGTGCGCCATACATAAACGCATAGTCTCCAGCCATCTTGGCCCATGGTTGTTGATTGACCGGGCTGCAGGCCAAATAATGTAATTATCACCTCGTAGTTTGCAGGCCCCTGGACATGATTTGGAGGGATGTTGTCCTTTGCTGAACAATATAGCACCACCACCTGTCTGTCTCCCGGTCACCGTGATACACATGGCTGTGTGTAGGGATGCCAGCAGGGTCCTTGAAAGTCCATGCTGGATGGGCAACAAAAAAATTGAGAGGTCAGAGCGTGTTGCAGCAGTAGCAGCAATGGATCACTGTACGGGATGAAGCAAGGCAGGCTACACCAGATCCTGGCTTCCCTCAATAGTATACACAACTGCAGAGCACCGTCTCATTGACCCCCAGCCCCGTCCGCTTGCCCAATGAAAACACTACTGGCTGAGCCTGGCAGTGAGTCACTGGAGCAGCACTTGTGACTCTTGGCACAGGTGAGTAAAGCAAAGATGTGAATAGAGTTAGGGCAGACTGGGATAGGCTAGTATTGTCGCCACCTTTCCCAGAGAATTTTCAGCAAAGACCCAGACATGATAAACAGTACTTTATATTTACTTTATTTATATTAAAAAACACCGTATATATTTTTAATATGGTTTTTCTGTGTTTGTTTATTTTAATAAAAAGCCACTGATCATTTAGCCAGCTCTAGAATACAGTCCTTTTTTCTTATATTTTGTGTTTTAAGTCTGCACTGGTAAGAAAAAAAATATCGTATTGAGATGATTTTCTTAATTTTTGTACATTCCTGGACATTACAATACTTGTAAATACTGGTCAGGTCAGTAACAACACAGCCATGAGGCAACCCTGTAGTTCCAATCAATGTACATGGGGCTAGAATGATTTAAGCTGGTATTTCAACACACTGGGCAGGGCTTGCTGGTTCAGATTGGGAATTGGCACTACTGGAGGGGACAGGGCAGGACCAAGCTGGTTGTGATGGGTGTTAATGCGGCTAAAATGGACTGTGCAGGGCCATACTGGTTCTGGTGGATGTCAAGGGGGCTAGAATGGCATTAAACTAGCTGCACTGGCTCTGCTGGATGTAAACAGGGTTAGAGCGCATTGAGCCGCAGTAGATCTGCTGGATGTGTATAAGCTTTGAAGACTGGGTCAGGCTGGCTATTTCTGATACTGTTAATGGAGTTAGGGTGGACTGGGTCGGGCTACTTCTTAGTGTTAACGAGGTTAGCATGGACCATAGAGCCGGACTAGTGCTTCTCTTTGCACAAAAGGTGGTAATTTCGGATATTTAAGCTCTTATATAGACTTCGTTGCTTGGTTTTTTATTGAAAAAATGTCACTCAAAATGTCACACTTAAGATAGTAAAATGTCACTCATAAGTACATTGAAGCTATGAAATTGTCACACATAAGCAAGCTGAAATCTTGGCAGCTATGATGAAATTGAGGAAGAAGATATTTGGGATTTCACATAAAATGTGTCCTAATTTTTCTTTCTACAGTACTAACCATACTTTTATGACAAAATGAACCCCCTAATTTTGTTCCTTTCTAAATTAAATAGTTTACGTTTTACCAGTTTGATTCAATCAAGATGGCTTCAAGTGTGCCATACCTTTGTCATAAGTAAGACTGGTAGCACTCTAGTTGTTCCTTAGAACACTTTGGGAGGCCTCAGTAGAGCACAAGGTAATTAACTGACAGGCTGCTCCTGTTGGAAGTACATGTTTTACTGAGAATGTCAGACTTCATTCTCATATGGCTGAGAAAGATAGTGCGAATTTACAGAAAATATGCTCTCATTTTAGCTTCTGGTGCAACTTCCATAACCTCTATGTGAAAATCATAAGAAAACAGTTTTCTCTCAAACATGATTCATGAAATCCTAACAGAAGGCTTTTTCACAGGATAAAATCACAGCAGACAGTTCTATAATTTCAAAAAGCATCATGAGTGAAGATTCCACTTGGACTGAGGAATCGATGCTGTGCTGAAATCTTTTGAGATATGCAGTAATCAGGTGGTATTATTAGTGATATTCAGCCCATCTTGGATGCAATGGTTTTAAACGGTACATCCAGAAAGTATCCAGAGTCTAGTAGTTCTTCCTCTAAGAAGTGTTACACAGGGAAAATATTCAACTCTGATAGCAAATGGTCCACAAGGTTAAAATGATTAGCTATAGGCCGGTCAAGTTTCTTATTCAAAATTGCTGATTTGTGATTCCTGAATTGTGTACAGAGGTCATTCACTATTTGGTCTACAAATTTGTCCAGATTTACTAAACCTTTGCATTGTCATTGCATTGCACAAGGCGATGTAGGGCAACGCAAAGGGTTATTTGTAATTTACAAAGCCACACAAGGCCTAATTTGCATGGCTTTATAAAGAAATGTAACGTAACGCAGTAGCTTGCACTGCATTGATTTACATTTCTTACTGTGGCGTTCCATGGGTGGATACTGGCATTCCTGTTCATCCACCCATGGATTTCATGGCTTTCCACATTTACTAAGGTTTATAAAGCTCGAATCGCATGAAATTGTTACACCTACCACACAGAGGTATAACAAATAGAAATATGTTTATTTCTCCATGTTAATTTCTCTTTCTATGTGTGATGCATTCTGCATCACACATAGAAAGATGAATATGCCTCTTTGAATTGTTTTTGTGCAGGAATTTATCCATTCCTACACAGAAGCAAGCCTGCCCATGGCTCAAGGGTGCCTGCGTTTTTTACTAGGCAGCCACAAGTACGCCAGTGTATGGAGAATGCTGAAGAGCACCATATCTTAGTTGTTATGGCGCTTTAAAGCTCTCTCTCATTCATGCAACTTTGCTTGCTGCCCTGCGTTGCATGAACTTTTGACAAAGGTGCCCCATTGGCACTGAATCACATATATAATGGTAGGAAATACGTATGATCTAAAATCCCCTGCTATTTTTCTAGACGTTTTGGGGTCAAATATATACTCCACTCCTTCTTCCCATATCTTGACTGAGCAACAGTAAAGAGGTTCTTCACATAGACACCGGTGTCACAAATGTGACAATTATGTCTATTTGGAAATAAAACACCACTCCTTTTAAGCAGAGAGCATGAAGCTGTGCCTATTCAGCAGGCTGCAGACATTGCATTGATCCAAACACCAGATTTTGGAAGCAAAAAAGGGGTGTCATTGCCAACAGGCGCATTTTGTTTTGGGCCAGATACCATAACTCAGTGCCCTCAGGAAGATGTTCCTCCTTCCTCAGCACTCTCAAGTGGTGGACCTTCATTATCACAAACTCTTTCAATGCCTCTTTCAAAGTCACAACCTGCTGCGCATAGCCACCCTTGTTCATGCCTGACTCTGCTAAAAGCAGCCATCCTGTGGCCTCTAAACCCACCCTTGAGGGAAAGGAACGTCAGACCAATGCCATAATTGAACCTTAAGGTTCCCTACAGCATCTAGTGTGTCCCATGACTTGGTGCCTGCCCAGGCATTTCATTTTGAAGTGAGCCTTTAACCCACATTGCACCATTATCCCATCAGCACCATGTTTTGTTTCCCAAAGTAGAACCAGTGAATTCTCTTGTAGCTTGATAATGGCAATGTGGAGCTGAATGGCCTCCCCAAATCTGCCCAGCTCGCCTGAGAAGCTTTCCTGGTAAAAGGAACAAGGAAATCAGACCAGGTAACATCCTTTCCTGCAAATATCTCTAAAACACAGAATCTACTTCCAAATGATATGTATCAGCCACTAAGCACCCACATTGGACATGTTGCACATTACAAGAGGAAAAACACTAGAACCAAAACTTGCCCATTTCTTGAAATTGAAGAAGTGAAATCTCAATCCCATCTGGAGATAATGTAGGAGTGCACCATACTTACTCATAGTCAGCACTCAAATATATTCTGTCATGACTAATGTACTAAAAGGAGTGGAGAATTTATACTAAAGGTATTTTATTTGAAATATATGTGGTTAGCCTGTGATTAATAAAGTTATGTGATAATTTACATATTAAAATAACAGGAGAAATTTACGTGAAACGTCTTAAAGTGAGATACTTAACTAGGATGCGTGCAATTAATATTTGACTATTCACATGTATAACCTGAATTATTCATGTGTAGGTAAATTTATAATGGCACTTTCATATTTCATTGCATCTTATTCGTGTTTATGAGGGTTGCACTTATTTCATTTTGTATTTTAATCCAGTGCATTAGCCAAAGTCAATAATTAAATTGCGGCCTAATGCTTATGTAAGCCTAACTTCATGTTAGCATAATGTTGTCTGTTTCAGTGCAAGCTTACACTGTAATCTCATGCTTGTCTCTGTTCAACCTTTGCTGTGAAAGCAAAGCATGAGAAGGAGAAGGAGGAGTCGGCGGAGAAAATCACGGTAAAGAGCGAGGAGAGATGTTCTTATGGGAGAGGAATGTCCAAGAATGAGGAGAGATAATGACCTATCTAGCTGGGGAAGGTGCTGAAAGTATCCAGTTGTGTCAGAACTATGGAAATTTCCCAAGGAGAAGTCACACGAGAGTGTCACGTCGACGGAAGATGATATTATGTGCTGTGCGTAGTTAGGGAAAGCATTCCATCTTAGGGTTCCTTAGAGAGCAGACGTATGCTCTGCTTGCGTGGCTTTAAGATACTTGACCCATTGTCGGAGTGTTTCTACTGAAGACTCTGATGGCTGACACCTTTCTTCCTTTTTATTTTGATTACATCCTTACTCAAATGCTTTCAGTTTAGGGGGAAAGTTACGTTACTTGCGCTCGGTAAAGAAAATCATCTGATGCAATTTAACCTTCATTTCTTCTTCTTCTGATTGCCTGCCTCATTATTTTAGGGTTAGTAATTTGCTTTGAGGGTACATCTCTTAAGGAGATTTGGACTTACTCTGAACTTTTTGTATTTTTATACAATTTTTCTGAGATTGACCTACATTGGTTTGTTTCTAAACTTATAATTAAACCTACTAAACTCACATCAAACAGTCGAGTGGATTAATGTGTAACCACATTTTTTTGCACTGTATTGGGATAATAACTAATGACTTGTTTCCTTTCACCGCTCACTCTACTAGAAAGACTTATCCTCTCTGGAGAGAATTATGCAAATGGGTCTAGACTTTAACAAAATCCAAACTGTGAAAAAGTCTAGAACACTCAACTAAGCCTTCTCTTCTGAAGCCCCTGGACTCTGGAAAGGCCTACGGGAGGATGTCTGGCTTACCATTTATCTGCTCTTTTCATAAAGACTTGAAAGCTTACCTATTCAGGGTCTAACTGAAAGTCAAATTCTTCTCCCCGACTCAATGTAATCCAAGTTTTCAGGATTTTATTTTGTAATCCCTGGTTTTATGTCATGTGTTTCCTTCCCCTCGATGCTACATCCGCTCTATTTAAATATGTGTTATAAATGAATAAATGTTTTTCATTCTGTAATTACTGGTTTTATGTGTTAATCTTTCTTTATGAGAGTGGAACCGTCCTCAGATTCAGTGGAGCCCTCTGGCATCTCCTGTGACTGAAAGAAAAACACACAGGTGTGTGATGGACTCTAACATCCAATGTGGCCTGTTTCCCCCAGAAAAACTCACAAAAATAAAGAAACAAAGTTACTGATAGTGCTGCACCTGATTGACGGCACATCGGGATTGCTGAGCAAACTGGTGTCTGTACGCTTTAAGTTAGGACTGTAGCATATGCCTAACAAATGTGATTTTTAAGATGAAAGTTAAACAGTATTGGTTGTCTTCGTTTTGTGCTGACTTGTTTTAAACCCTTTAATCCTGTGTGCTCATAAAATAACTTTGAATGGTCTAATGCAGCTTCTTAACTATTCACTGAGAATTTGGGGCAATTCTCCCTTTTGCAGGAGACTGATGCTTATACACACATACAGATTCCTTTATGATGCAGTGACCTAGTGACGTGTCACCTGCTGGTCATGATGTCATGGCTGGCCACGCAGTTGCTGAGGCTGCCTGTCTGCTCATTGCGCCTGCTGGCCCATCAGGAGTTGTGATCATTTGGATGTCCACTGATTACGGATTAAAAATCTGTTCGTTTTGTTATATTTCATTTAGTTTTATTATATTAACTCCTATTCGTATTCCTGAATCCCCTTGATTTACTTTCACTGTGTCCAGTTCCATCTTGGCAGCTTTGGGAGAAAGTCTCTTCGGGGGTAACTGGATATGGACAGGTACGACTGAGACACTAGTAGGGTTGATGCTTACATTTTACTTTTACATTTTTCCTCATTGAATGTGGGATATGTGTACTGTAACTGTATTTGTGAAATATATTAATTTTGGAAGCATTCAGTTGTACATCTTTTTGGGCAGTTTTCTGAGATTGACTAGGTGTGCTGATATTATGAAAGTGACCCCTGGCTTGGATGAATTTAATGATTACTGAATAGAGACATGTATTCTTCTCTCACACATGCAACCACTACTTGCACCTTTAATATTCCCTGAGAGACTGCTAGACCACTGAGAAGGAAATTCATATAAAGAAGTGTATCCTTAATCATGACATCAATTTTCAATAGATTGTTAAATACTTTACAACTCACACAAAGCTGTCACTGTCATTCTTTGCATTATTCTCCAAAATAGAAAGCATTTGATAACATAGCAAACTCTGAAGGAAGAATGGATGTGATCTTTTGGTTCTTCAATGAGCCTCTTTTTTTCAGTCAAAATATTTCAGCATTTTTAAGTGGAACTATCTAATCACTGTCCTACAGCTTGCCATACATATGAATTATTGTGTTATTTGTAGACTACTTGATCAAATGTTTCCAGGTTTCTCAATGGAAGAGAACGATTTCTCAAGGAAATTGTTATCAGCAGATTGTAAAGAGAATGGTCATTATTAATTACAGTGCCCCTTTTATCCACCCTCACTCTTTGTAGCTTAGGTCAGATTACATTGCATTCCTCTATTTCAACCCTTGCTGTGAATCTAATCTCCGTCCATCCTTGTCAGATATCTCTTGTGTAGGTTTTCCGGATTTTCTTAGTCAATTCCTCTTTTTCCTCCTTCCAAAATGACTAATGCATTCTATATTTTGTCTAAATTTTTTCTTGGTTAATTGTAGTTTGGTGTCCTTTCATTTAGTGTGTGATAAACCATTGAAAATATCAATGACTTCACTGCTCCTGGCCACCAGATTCAGAACGGGCCCAGATGTACTAATTTTTCATGGAGCACAGGAAGGAAGCCTGCTGTGCTGCGTTACGTGAAAGGGAGAGAGTAGAAATGCGCCATATTTATTATATGATCCCTTCTGCTCCCTCATAGCGCTGGTGCACTTGTAGTAGTCTAGCATTTACCTATTCATCATTCTGCCATGGTGCAAGGCTGCCTGCATTGTGGTCAGGATTATTTTTGTGCAGGAATATATACCTTACTGTATAAAAAAATCCTTCTATGTGTGCTGCAGAATTTAGCACACATAGAAAGAGTAAGTACCAAGGAGACAAGAAGATATTTTTCCTTGTTATGCCAGCCTAGGGTAGGGACACTATTTCAGTGCAAATCAGAGTTTACTGACATTAGTAAATCTGGGTTTGTGCTAAAATACATTGCTAGATGCATTGGAAAGCCCATGGTCCACCCATGTATTGGCTCCTTGATGCAAGGTAACAGACATCAGCATGATGTACTGCCTTGCGTTACTTTTGGGGAAAATGTGACACTAAGCCATGTAAATTAAAAGATTTGTGTTCCTTTGTAAATCCCAACTAACATTTTGCATTGTGTCTGCACCAAAAAAGATTTACACCCACGACGAGAAATGTTAGTAAATCTGGGCTGTAATGTTTACCTACGATCACTAAACATTTTTTGGGGTGGTTATGTTTCCAATTATCAAAGTAGACAATCTCAAAATGTATTGATTAATAGGTTGAAGTGTCAACCACATCCCTCTAGTGACCAACAACTGAGCAAAACAACCAGGCCACTAAGCATGATTTTTGTCGTTGAAGACATAAACTAGGATTAAGCCCCTGAAGATCTGAGTGTCGACTGCTGTGGATGCTATTTCTGGATTGCTCGGGGCATATATGGGAGATCAAAAAGCTCTTTCTTTGACTTCATTTACAATCTGTAGCACATTCCCAACTGCCCCAGAAGCACATTTTCTTCTTAATCCCCGTTGCAGAGATTGTCTAAAAACTGAAGATAGTCGATACCTTTGACATTCAATATTTTCTAAAATGGTTTGTCCGCTGCAATGAATAGAAAGTCTGCGTGGTTGAAAAGTCATTGTTTTCTGATGTGAACTGTATTTACCTATTTAATAAGCCAAATAAATAGTTATATTAATAAGCTTTTTTATTGGTATTTGGAGTGACAACAGTGTGATGCATTATGGGAGTCATGCAGAGAACTCACAACTGTGGGTCTAGTAAGCCATTGAGAAAGTGCTATAGTGTTTGTCCCCTTCTGAGCACTGTATTGGTAATACAGATCATTTGTAACTCTCACCACTGACATCTCCAGTTATCCAAGAAGCAGCAAACATAATGAGGTCACCTGTGAACATCAACACTTTGCTTTCTACCCTTCCTGGAGCTCTACGTTTATTGCCTTCTCATCTCAGCAGAGTGGAAGAGAACAACTCTATCACTCCTCTTTCTAGGTGGAAAACATCTCCTTAATAGATTACTTGCCCAGAATATGTGGGTAGCGCATATGGAGCAATGGACAGAAGAAAACAACGTTATTTTACATTTGCAGACTTTCTTTGTAAGTGGTGCAGAGAAAGCTGAGCAAGGCTTCTGGCTTCAATTAATTAGTTAAGTATGTACATTTGGAAATAAGTACTTTGTCACTTCCATAGATTTGAAAACTGTGTTTGAAGCCACTTACAGATATATGTAATGGCTTGATTTAATGGCACTGGGAATACCTACCTAACCCCTGGTGGCCATTAGGAGCCTGTACACAAGCACTTCTGGATGTGTATGCTATTCTTGGAATGGAAAGACAACATAACATTTGCCCATAGGCCAACAATGGCATTAGGTCTCAGTGTTGGTGCCTAAACTTTGCAATTTTATTTATTAATAATGAGATCCATTTATTGACTTTGATTCAGCATGATGCCCTACGCTTCGCAGGTGACCTGAACACTTTTGTTTTATTTTCAGACAATACAGGCCTTTATATTGTACAGCAATGGGGCTGCCGATCAACTTAGATGAGTAAGTGGTAATCTCTGGTGTTAAGTTTTGCTAGGACAAAGATGACGTCACATTGGAAGGAATATCTGCTTCTGAGTGTCTGGGCATCAGGTTTAATAATGAGAGCTTCTGTAAAGACCAGCCTGTTGAATCTGAAATGATACAAACGAAGGACGAACTAACATTTAGAAGAAGCTGTGGCGGGAGAGCAGTTGGGCTCACTCTTTATTGTTGTATGGCTTCAGTAGTCTCAACATGGTATTGAGACTTGTGGGCAAGTAAAATTTGAGTAAAAAGTGTTGGCTAGTAGGAAGGGACATATTTTGAAACAAAAACGATCTTAACCATAGTAATCATTTGTTGCCCATCTTGTCAGATCCTTGGATTGGCGGTGTCAGGCATGAGCTGGCGCTGAAGCAGCTACTCTCCTGGGAGAAGATCTGGTCCAATCATAAGTTCTCCATTTACAGAGGAACATCAAAGGAAGTGACAGGTCTGCCAGGCGCAGGTGGTCTTGTTTGGTCAAGATCTATAAAACTCTATTTACAGATCCTGTTTACAAGGATTATTGAAAAACAGAAGTTATTGCCTATGTCTGATGAAAAGGTGAATAAAGGAGAAATATTAGCGCCTATTTGAAACTAGATGAATGAAGGAAAGAGCGGATCCTAAACTTTCCTGCCTCTATCTAGATGTTTGAACATGTGTGGAGAGAACCATACCTTATTTGTATTCGGGCATTGGGTTATATGAATTTGTACAACATTTAAAGTGTGATTTCTACCAATGACAGAAATAACATGCAAGTGGGAGATGGGAAAAGGTCATTCTTTTGATGCGTGCCACTCTTGTAAGGAGCAATTGAAAGCCTGAAGCATCTTTTATTTTTATACCCATTATACTTACGATTCAGATAATACTCGTTTAAACAGATCTGATATAGCACTCAATTTAGAACCCAGTAGTCTCGATTATCACGTTATTTGATTGACATTTATCACATCCATAAATAATGATGCCCTGGGGATCGATATTTATCAGATGCAAATCAATATCATTAATTATGAGGTCAACATTACAATGAGAAGTATCATGCATGCCCCTATATTTACCGGGCATTTTTCAGCTAGTTCATTTCATCTGGTTTGAGCTACTGAAATTTATCTGGGGAAAAATCTGACAGAGTTCTGTTTTGGTTTTCTTTTGATCTTTTACCATTTAAAAACCTTTAGGATACATGGGAATTAATAAGTAGCACATAGTAATAGATTTATGTTAGGAAAGGACTTATGTTTACTTGTATGTTAGTAGGGGAGAGAGTTGTTTATTTAAAGTTTTGATGGACTCTCTTCAACAATGATATAATCAAATTTAAGATGTCACAAACACTGTGATAGGCGCAGCATTCTTCAGACATGGGGAAGGTTGAGTGGTCCCTGAACTGTAAGGCTTTTAAAGTACCAGATAATTTTTGGGGAGCATTGGAAATTGACTTTTTAACACTCATGTCCTTGGTTATTATTTGTGTGACCCAACCACCCAAGTGGTGAAATATCTTGTTTCACTACGACGTTTTAATATTTATGTTTTATCTGCATTAATTTAGCAAGGCCCCTTCTGTCTAAATGTTGAAGCAGAGGTTTCACAGATTAGCATAAAACCTATACTAATAAATAACATATTTTTTTCGACATTTAAATCCCTGCAAGCTGCTTAAGGCACATGGCCTGAAGGCTCCAGTATCATAGCAAGCTACTGATGGCACCAGCCTGGAGGATCTAGTGTCATAGCAAGCTACTTATGGTGTCAGATCTGGAGGTTCCAGATTCCTAGCAAACTGCTTATGGCATCAGGCCTGTAGACTCTGGTGTCCCTGCAAACTGCTTATGACATATGTCCTGGAGGCTCCAGTGTCATAGCAAGCTGTGTATGGCATCAGACCTGGAGGCTCCAGCGTCCTAGCAAGCCGCTTATGCCATCAGGCCTGGGGGCTCCACTGTTCTAGCAAGCATCTTATAGTATCAGGCCAGGGGGCTCCAGTGTCCTAGCATGCTGCTTGTAGTATCAGGCGTGGGGACACCAGTGTCCTAGCAAGCTCCTTAAGACATCTGGCCAGGGGACTCCAGTGTCAGAGCAAGCTGCTTATGGCATCAGACCTGGAAGCTCCATTGTCATAGCAAGCTGCTTATGGCATCAGACCTGAAGGCTCCAGTGTCATAGCAAGCTGCTTATGGAATCAGGTTGGAGGCTCTAGTGTCATTGCAAGCTGCATGTGGCATCAGGCCTGGAGGCTCTGGTGTCCCTGCAAAATGCTTATAGCATCAGACCTGAAGACTCGGGTGTCCCCGCAAGCTGCTTATGGCATCATGTGTGGTGGCTCCAGCATCATAGCAAACTGATTATGGCATCTACAATATTTTTTACAAACATGGCTCCCATTTAAGGCATGAGTATCATAGTTCTACCCAGTAGCATTATTTGGAATCTGGATGGCTAATTCTAGTTTTCTTATTTAAAAGGAGAGAATATGAGTCCCAGAATGTAAAGAAAAAATAGAACTGCATGAGCTACTCATGCCTGACATGTATCAACCTGGTATCTCTGCTTTGGGGGAGGGGATTTTTTTATTTTTTTAGGTTAAGATGCTTTATTAAAATGGAAAATGGAAAAACAATAGTAGTACATTGTAAAAAGCAAATTTAAATACAAGAAATATATGCAGAAAATAGAACGGAATATAATGTTAATTGCTCAATAAATATAAAATATATAATACTTAACACTGTACATGTTATATAAACCTGAAACAATGTACTATAAAAGTAATATCATGTAATAATTTTTTCTTTAGAAGCAAGGACAAAGAATGAAAGGAGGTGAGAAGAGAGATAAAAGAGATTTAACAAATACTAATATATGCAGAACTATACAAACAAGATTTAATAACTATAGCAACCAGATAACAATAGTAATCATCATGGGGGTTCAAAAGTGGTATTAGTGATTAAGGGGATATCTGTTTGTTTAGATAGATAAGAAGTGAGCAGTACCCAATAAAATATCTCTTTTGATCAACAATGGAGTTGTGTTGGCAATACCTCTATCTAGTCTATGACAGTGACAAAGTACATTCCACCAACCAATTAATGACATTTTTAAGGTGTCTTTCCAGTTCGAGGTAATAATTTGTAATGCAATTGCAAAAAGCAGATCAACAAATTCTCCCACTGTGGCTTGAGATTGCCATAAAGCAGAGGAGCCTCCTAAACAAATATGTGTGTTGTGAAAAGTTATATGTGTAGACAAATTATTGTTTATTGTATTCCTGATTTGTAACAAAAAAACTTTAACTCAAGGACATTCAAACAATACGTGTATGAGATCACTATCATCTTGATGAGAATACCAGCATTTAGTGTCTTTGGACAGTTTAAATCTGTGGAGAGGCTTAGAGTCTGTTGTGAAAGTAGAATATTGTTTGGGTTGTACCGGATGAACAGGATGTAGTATGTATTTTGGACCAAATTTTCCTCCATGTTTGTAGAGAAAACATTTGATGTAAATCAGTTTCCCACTGCAATTCCATCTGAGATTTGAGTCTATCAGCTGGGGACTTATTGAGAGCTTTGTAAATAAAGGATGCCTTTACCTGCGAGGACAAATCATATGAGGGAGACCAGTGTTGTATAGAAGGCTGCAAAAGTGAGAATTGGGAGAATAGTTGAAGGAGTATGGTTTTAAGTTGTTGATATTGTGCCCAGCATATTTAGACAAGATGCCGTATTTCTGTTGCATATCCAAAAAATTCAGAGATTTCCATTGAAAGATACCTGACCAACTGTTATTATCCCTTCATGAATCCATTATTTCCAAGAAAGAACTCTATTGTTTAGTTTTATGTTTTTATTTTACCAAGTAAGGGTGTGAACAAGAAGTTCAGAGGAAGATATATATTGGGAGACTAAAGGTGCAGCTACAGAGATAAAATGAGTAAGTATCGGTGAGAGAAGGGATTCTGGAGGTTGTGAAATATGAAGAGCTTTACGAAATGAAAAGGGTGTGATTTGCCAATGTTCCAGTTGACCACATAGAGTAGATTGGTTGGAAGTAAGGGAAGAGAGAGAAGTCCAAATTTGTTTGAGAGTAAAGGCAGAGTGATATGCTATAAAGTTTGGAAAATTGATCCCTCCATTGTCTCTGGATTGCTGTAAATTTAGCTAGAGAAATGTGTGATTTTTGATATTTCATAAGAATTGTATAGGAAGACTATTAATAGATTTTTTTTAAAGTAAGGGGGCGTGTAAGTGGTAACCAGTGGCGGCTCCCCCATTGGGGCGTGGGGGCGTTGCCCTACTGCTTTCTCGCAGTGCGAGAAGGCAGAAACATAAATGGTAAAAACTACCATTTTATGTTTCTGCCTTCTCGCACGGCGAGAAAGCAGAAGTGCCTGGTTGGGTTGGGCTGTCCTGCTCAAGGGCAGGGGGGAGTGGCTTGCCCACTGTTGTGTGTACTGACTGTTTGGTCGGCCGTGGGGCCGACCAAACAGTCAGTATGCACAACAGTGGGCAAGCCACTCCCCCACTGCCCTCGAGCAGGACCGCCCACTCTCCCTTTTTCTCTATGTAGGCTGCTGCATGCAGCAGCCTACATAGAGAAAATGGCCCGGGTGGGGCGCGCTCCAATGCGCCTCACCAATTACAACGCTGCCATTGCAGCATTGTGATTGGTGGAGCCTGGAGGAGGGAGGGAGGCTGCCTTTGCTGATGACGAGAGCTGCAGGCAGTGAAAACGCAGGACGGTGGAAGCGGAGCCGGGACCCATCCAGAAGCGGGACGGTAAGTTTTATGTAATAAATATATTTTTTTAATTAAACGAAAAACCTCCCGCCTCCCCCATCCCCCCGCGACGAACCCATTTCCACCCCCCTGCCCGTCATGCCGGCCGCGACTGCTTAACCTTAGTTTGAGACCCAAGAGAAATCTGTTCATGTTCGGATCAATCTCAGCCCCTGGAGAGGTTCCAAGCAGTAGTCCTGCAATTTTTTTACAATTGAACCCACTTTACAGCGAGCAGTACCTATTGTGGAGAGAAAGCGTGTCAATTCCTTATCTCGAGAGTCGATTTAGGATGTGTAACCAGTGGCCACAGGAACACATGGGCGGCAAACAATCTTTTACAACGCGCTCCTCATTAGCTGCTGACGGCAGTGCTCAGTCAGGCTAAATATACATGTAGTTATTAATACAATCGGCTACAATTCCCAGCATACATTAAAAAAACTAATGAGCTGATCATTTGGGGTCAAGCAGTTTCTGTGGTATCCTGAAATGAGATAATAAGGTGCTTGCTGACGGGCAATTCCACTGAAAATACTTGATCCGTCAGCGGTCTCTTCATCTACAAAAGTATTAATCAGGCAGGGAGGAGAAACGTACCGCCTTATTTATTAATTATTCTTCATAGTACTGTTGTTAAAACTCTGCCTCCATTTGATTCTCCGATTTAAGTCTAACAGCAGTTTCTATTTGTACTGATTAAACATTAACATGTGTGGCCATCTGCGCGCAATCTTGAAATCCCTCCTCGCCCTTGCACTGTTTATTCCGCTTCCTTTTTATCGTTTCATGCTCACCTTTATGTTCCAAAGGCCACCTTACTTTGTAGCACTTTCATAAGGTCCAGTGTGCTTTCTGTGCTCCTGGGAGAGCCTTGCCGCAGCCACTTTACAATGTGAAGGATAGTTGCAGTGGACAGGAGGTGCTCAATGTGATGATGGGATACACTGTGCAAGAAGGATGCAATCGGTTGAACATGGACTCTACTTACAGATCATTTGGCTCCTTTCTGTGTAACATGTGCTTACAGTGGCCAGTTCTCTGATGTATGGCATTAAAACTGGCCCTGTGTACATGCCCCTGAGTTAACAGTGATGTCAAAAACATCGATTGACTTGCAAACAAATGAATGTTAAAAACGTTGAGGGAATACATTTCAGCGATTTAGTTCCTCTCTTATCTTACATGCTTTACTTAATCTTGCATTCCCCACGAATTAGCTATTTTATAATTTTGTTGTTTATCTGTATTTTTTTCTGTGTGTGCTTTGAAGCTTGAGCCATGCCAGTTGTTGATGAGGGGCTTTGATTGAGCGCTCAGGCGCTAAGGCTGAAGCCAAACAAAGTGCCGGTCACCTGGTTGGCCTCTCTGGAGAACACACAGAAGGAACAATGTTTGTGTATTCCATTTGCAACTGAAATTCTGTGGATGTGTGTGTGTGTGAAGGGGGTACGCTGATGTCAAAATATTTGCAAGGCAAAAGTAAGAGAAATTAAAGTGCTTAAATTTGAGGGAGTGCAGTGCATCTTGGGGGGGGTGAAGTGACAGATGCGAGGAAGGACATTCGGGGAAGAGTGTAAAGAGGATGTTGAAGAGGAAAGAGAGGTGGTTGAAGAAGTTCAGATGGACAAGATATGCAGAGAAAAAGAGGATACATATCCAACATAAAGCACACATAACTGAAGTCCAAAACTCCTTCCACAGGCCTAAATGCTATTTAATTCACAGACTCACTATTTCAGAATTTAAACATTTTCAATGTTAATTATTTATAAGAAATCATTGTTGTTACTCATTTATGTTAAACAGCTAACACCCAGTGACGAAGCCAATCATACTGACAGGCTTTAGGCGTATGTCAGTTGCTGTGCCATATATCTGGATAAAATTACTTCTCAGCGAGAAACCAAAATACAGGTCTGATGGCACACTATGGGAATCACAGAAATGTATTTGGCATGTTCCTTTATAGGGAGCACCCAATTTTTTCATCTCACTTAAAGACCTGTCTGCACATATTTCTATATGACTGGTTACAGCCAGCAGCTGTGGGTGCTTCCCGAAGTCTGGTTAGAGCATATTTTTCCAAAGTTAATGCTGCATGCAGTGCAAGACACTGGGCAAGCATACATTTTAAAGGGCTAAGGTTGTCATGCAGAACAATTTACATATTCCAGTAACTGTTGAACAAATTAATGCAAGAAGATACGGGGCAGTTTTTAATGTGTTTAATATTTCAAGACTATACGTTCCCACTGCTTAATAAGCCTTGCTTTATCGCTGCATTCATTTGCTTTAAAATGCACCATTTGCCAATCTTTTTTTTAAATTTCTTTCTCAGGAGAGGGACTCTCCCTAGACCCCAGGTTTGTCCATTGAACTTGTTCACATCGCTAACTAGTGTTTTCTATTGGAAAGGGTAGAGCCAAAGCAGTCTTGCCCTCTTCAGAAGTCAGACTTGCTTGGCAACTCAGAAATTCTCTGAAATAATGTATGAGTTTTCTTTTATGAATGCCTAGAAGAACTGAATTTTTAGTCCATTTATCACAGAAATAGTGCTGAAAATCACACCAAAAAGATGCCAATTTTTTTAAAATTTCTTCGCGGGGAGAACCCCCCGCACCCTCCTGATTGCTGTCGTGCTCACTCGCTGCGCTCGCTCGCATACGTTGGTTCGTTCTGCATACGCCACACCAGTTTCAAATTCCACCAGCCGCCACTGGTGGTAACATAGACAATTAAAAATGTATGATAGGTGACATCATCATCTTAATTGTGGCTACTCTTCCCCACCAAGACAAATGTAAGGAAGACCAAGTGCCGGGCTTAATGGAAAGTTTAGACGTGTCATTATTAAGATTCTTTTTGTTAATATCTTTCATGGAATTAGAGTTAAAAAATACCTAAATATTTTATGCTGTTAGAATTCCAGGTATAGCCAATGTCTTCAAATAACTCAGGAAAGTAATACTTGTTCAAGGGCAGATCTTTTGATTTATCTATGATGAGTTTATAACCCGATACAGTTTAATATTTGTTTAATAGACGGAAGAATTCAGTGGTTGTAGTTTGAGGGTCAGAAACAAAAAACAAATTGTCAACTGCATATGCCGTAAATTTAATCTCTATATCCTTATGCTTAAAACCAGAAACAGAGGGGATTGGCAGATTTTTTCCCAAAAAGGTTTTGTGCCATTTCAATGCACCAAACATAAAATCCCAATTGACCTGATCGAAAGCTTTTTCCGCATCGAGAGTTATAGCAGCTATGGGAGTAGTGAGCTTAGAGGTCATATGTATATTAAGGAATGTCCTAGAATTTATAGAAATGTGCCTTCCCCTTATAAACCCTGACTGTTGATTGCCAACTAAGGGGCCTATTAGGATGACGGGCGGACTTTCGTCCGCCCGCCACCCTAGCGGTGCTGGGACCGGCCGCCAGTGGTGCGGTGGTCCCGCACAGGCGATTAGGATGCCACCGCCATTGTGGCGATGGCATCCTCCATTCCCAGCATTGTGGCGGGCGGTGCACACAGCACCGCCCGCCACAATGCTGGGAACGCACTGTGTGCATTGGCATGCACAAGGTGGCAGGCACCGCGCGGTGCCTGCCACCTTGTGCATGCCAATGTTGGGGGGTACCATGGGTACCCCCAAAGTACAGCCCCCCAACTCCCCACCTCCCAGGGGGCCCGCAACGGGTCCCCAAAGGCATTCTCCGCATGCCTTTCCATGGCGGAGTCTCCGCCATGGAAAGGCATGTGACCGCCATCATCCTAATATGGATGGCGGTGCCTGCAAGGCACCGCCACCATATTGCAGGCCTTTTCCGCCCGGTAGGCAATCGGGTGGATTGCCTACCGGCGAAAAACCGGCGGACGGTCTTTCCGTCCGCCTGGGTCCCCACCGCCATCATAATATGGCGGGGGAAATGTTAGGCGGGCGGTCAGAAATGGCGGGCGGATCGCCACCGCCATACAGGCGGCGGCGATCCGCCCGACATCATAATGACCCCCTAAGTCTGGTATAAAGTAAAGTAAGTACTTTTACAAAAATCTTGTAATCTGTGTTTATTAGAGAAACAGGCCTATAATTACCACATACGGATAAGTCTTTACCTTTTTTAGGGAGTAAGCATATCATGTCTTCAATAAAGGTTCCTAATGCCTGACCTTCAGCTAAAAAGAAATTGGATTAGGAGTAATAATTTGGGAATTTGGGAACGCTGTCATAAAATTAAACAAAATTCAATTGAAAATCAGTGAAGATCTGGAGCTTTGTCTTTGGGTAGTGTGGAGATAGCCTTTTTGATCTCCATTTCGGAAATTGTGGTATCCAAAAGGGGAAAGGCCTGCTTTGGGATCATATGGTTTAGGGATGGAGTGAAAGAAACTCTGTATATCCTCTTTAGTGGGGGAAGTTCCCGGGGTATATAATTTAGTGTAATATTCTGTAAAACACTCCAATATTTTACAATCATTAGTGTATCTAGACCCATGTTTATCAGTAATGACAGTAATCTTAGATTTCTGCTTTTTTACTTTCAGATAATTTGGCAGTAGCTTGCCGGCCTTGTTCCTACCGCCATAGAATTTTGCATTAATTTTGAGAAGGGTACCACATGCACTGTCCCAGGATTGCTTATTATATGGTAATTTAGCCTGAATTAATCTAGATAAAGTATGTGGTGTTAGAGGAAAAATACTCATGTTCAAGGATTTTAATCTATTTGAGCAGATTTGAGAATTCTTTCAAGGCTGCTTTCTTCTTAAAGGCAACATAGTCTATGATAAAGCCCCTAGCTGCAGCCTTAAAAGCATCGCATATAAAATTCATTCGTGTGTCTGAAGACAAGTTAATAGAAAATAATTAATTAACAAAAGTTGTAAATTGGTCAATAAATAACTTATCTTGCAGCAGTGCACTATTAAATCCACATCTATTAGAAGGAGCATGATCAGATATAAGGATGGAACCTATCTCTGCATGCAACATAAACGGAAGAACATGCTGTGTGAGGAATATGTAGTCTATTCTGGAATGTGAGTGATGAACAGGGGAATAAAAAGTAAATTTTAAAACATCAGGGTGGGAAACTCTCCAAGCATCTACTAAACCCCTAGCAGTTATCGCCTTCTGAAAAACATTTTGCATATTGTTGAGGATGTATCTAGTTTGGGAACGACGATCCAAATTAGGATCAATTAGTTGGTTACAATCTCCTCCTACTATGAGGTTGTCTAGTCGATACGATGATAGGTTAGAGGAGAAGTGATCCCAAAATTGTGGATCAACTCCTGTAGGGCCATAAATATTATATAAGGAGAACTGGGTATCATTATTCTTTATGGTTAGTATTCCATCTACCCAAGTCATCCTTAACTTCGCTTAAAATTTGAATACATAAGGATTTATGAAACAATATTATTACACTATTTTTGTTATTAACTGCTGAAGAACCAAATGCTTGTCCCACCCAATTATGACGTAAACAGTCAATATCTTGGTCTTTAAGGTGTGTTTCTTGCAAAAGAGCAATTTAACATTTTAATTTTGAAAGATGAATAAACACCCTCTGCTTTTTAACGGGATTATATAGTCTTTTCACAATCCAGGATATGATACGTAAACTATTCATTGAGGAGACATAGAGAACATATAAACAACAAAAAAGACAAATATATCTATAATGAAGAATATATAAAATTTGAATACATTGATAGAATGAGATGTGGTGAAAGTATGACAAAACACGGTTGCATATGAAAAATAACCTGCATTAACGTACATGAAAAAATGAAAAAGAATGAAGAAAAATGTAAAGAAGTATGAGAAGTAGAAAAAAAGGTAGGTATGTGGGGGATAAGAGAGCTCCCCATTCATATAACATTGAAAGAGATAACAGAAAGCCAGATGACTTTAGTCATAGTGAGAGTAGACAAATAAATATATCCTACGGAGAGCCAAGTAGAGCGAGAAATAGAAGGTAGCCAGAAACAAAACCCCTGAGGATGAAAGAAATAATAAAATACTTGAGGGAGGAACACATAGAAAAAAATAGGTGTAGACAATCGAAAACTAACAACTAACATTTGCACTTACCAACAAGAAAATGAACATTGAAATGTTGACAAAACTCGAACATGAAGATACTGGGAGACATAACACCAGAATCCAGCATATCAAGGATAGTTGAGAACCTGCAAAAAGAAGAAGACAATCCAAGGATTGGGAAATCCGGAAAGACCAAATCAACTTTAGTCTTACTGAGTTCCATAGCTCCGCCTTTGTCAGTACATATGAACTGCTTCAGATCTGCTGAATTGTCAAATGTAGTTGTTCTGTCACTATATGTGACCTTAAAAAATCAAGGGTGGAGAAGACCATATCAGGGATTCATAGATCTTAACACTGGCCTCAAGTCCAAGAATTCTTTCCTTTGATTAGCAGTCACTCTGAAGACATCTTGACTGAAGATCTTATGACCAGACCAGAGTTTTATTTATGTTGTTTAGCAGCTGACAAAACGTTTATTAGATAAGAGTATTGTAAGAAAAAGGCAATAATCCCTCTTGGCCTAGTAGATGCAGAAGGGTCTTACGAACCAATGCGTTGAGCCCTTTGGATGTTGAGGTCAGATAAGTCAGGCAAGCCAACAATTTTGGGATTGTCAGTTTTTAAAAATGTTATCATATCTTGCCCTTCAGAGGCTTCCGGAATGCCATAAATGTAAAGGTTGTTCCACCTATTTCGATTTTCTAAGTCCTCAGTTTGCTTTTTGACGACACTAACTTCTCTGTTCAAGGATTCAACTTTGGCCATAACATCCTGTGCGTCACTAACATGTTGTTCCACCTCAGTGAGTCTTGAGTCGAGGTGAGACCATTTCTCTTTGATTCTTTGCAGAGCCGCATTAGTTTCTAGCAGAAACGTTTCATTTGTTTTGGTTCATCCATTATGTCATCCAACATTAAAGGTAGAGGTGATTTAGCAGGGGAGTTCGGGTCCTTCTTGACTCTCTTGTTGGTGCTTCCGACTAATTCCTTATGGCCACTAGCATTAGACGCAGAGGAAGTAGGGGCTTTTGAAGGCTGTGGCACATCCATTATGATTGCAAATATGATGCAACTACCCATGAAAGGATTTCCAGAGAAACAGCCGTGTGTGATACTCAACTTTGCTTACTGTGTATAAACCGGTAATGAATGATATAATAAACAGGCAGAATGAGTGGTCTAAACAATATTAGAAATACATGTTCCAAGTATAATGCCAAGGAGGTGAAGTAGGTCTTCTGCAAAATATGAGGCATTACTGAGGAAAAGTCACTAAAATGGACCTGTGAGGCATATAAGTATAGAGTCCTCCATGCAGAGAAGATAAATAGCAATGAAACAATATAATGCTGTCAAGTCAACAACTGTCAATGAATGCCCCCATTACTGAAAGAAAAAAGAAATGACTGAAGCATCATGAAGCAGCAAAAATGGCAGCTGCGACGTGTCAGGACTCACAAGACTAAGGCTTACTCCCTATGTACGACTGGCCTTAGGAGTCGTCTAGAACAAAACAAAAGGTACATTGGAAATCTGTGGAAGGAAGTATGGAGGAAAAGGAACTTCAAGATGGTGACCTTAATGTGTGACGTGAACCGCTCTAGTTGTTCTCTCAACCCAAAGCTCAAGCTTCTATGTGAAGTGCGCGCCTCTCTGAGACGACGCACTTCACTTCCTCATGCAAGCTAAGTACTACAATCTATAACCTATGTTAACTATTAAATGAATCAAATACAATAAAAGACTTACCAGAGTTCCATTTTCCTCAGGAGAGTTCTCGCCTGTAAAAGAAAAAATACAAGAGCATTAAAAGGTCACAAGGAGAGTAAGACTCTTAACTTTCTTTATATACGTATTCATTTAAATACCAGAAGACTTCTAGAAACTAATTCCTCATAAAGAAGAGAAGCACAAGTCTTGGATTACTGGGCATGTTAGTTAGAAGAAGGGTTTTTTCAGAGAAATATTATAGACTAAAAATCAAGATTCCTTAACCCTAATTGCATGCATTTTTCTAGTTTTCACGCGCCCCAGAGAAGAACTTTCACAACAGCTAGACAGATGAGGAGTCAATAGAAACAGAGCAGGAACCAGACTACTCACGGCAGTCTCTTCATTTTCTTTGTTATTTTGTCCCAATCCCCTTCCCCCTCAGGACTTTTTGGTATTCCTGTGATAGCTGGTTACCCAAAAGGCTCTGAGAGAGGCATTGGGAAAGTTCATAATTCTGCTCCCGTACAAGTCCGAGGTAAGACTTCCGACAGAGTGCAGTGCCCACGTAGTAATACTTGCACCTGAGCAGAATGGCTGAGGGAATAAATGTACAAACCCTTGGGGAGGTGTTAGGGGCTATCCAGAAGGAACTAGTAGCAGTCAGAGAAGTGAATAAAGATTTGAAACAGGAGGGGGGCGCTAGGTGGCGCACAAGCAAAATGGCCGCACTGCTGTGAGGCTCTTGCAGCCCGGCACTTTCATCCTGTCATTAATCCTGCTTTTTTGTACCTTGAATTGCTTCACATTGCGGGAATGCAGAGACAGAGATCCAGTGCCCAGGCTGGCCGAGTTTGGTGTACATCTTGCGCTGCTGCCGGATCATCGGAATCGCCGCCAGAAGGCCCTGTGCGCCCTGGAGCTGCTGCTGGGCTTGGCTACTTACTCGCAGCTTGCGGCGCCCACGTGGCTGGTGGGCCGCACACCGATCGCGCCGCAGGGAAGACTTCGTGGGTGAGTGAGGCGCGAAATAACTAACGCGCACAGCTGGCCCTGCCCTGCGGTGTTTGTGGAAGGCATTGTGGCGCTTGTGAAGAAAGACTGATTGCCGTGAGACCAAATGCTGTATGCGACGCCGAGGGGAGCGCTCTTGCACTGCCAACGATGCAACGGAAAACACTGACGGGCGGAAAGCTCCTGGCTGATTGCGGGCGGCATCGGCTCATAACTGTTTGGGAGTGCCTGCGGGAGTGTGTGATTCCACTAATCCTCCCTTTATTGGAGAGCCAGTGACTGTAAAAAGTGCTGCACCCTGCTGCAAACTGCGACTACTGTGAGGGATCTCAGCGGAACGCTGCAAGATTTGGCTCGGCTTGGGGGGTCGGTGAAAAGGCCCCTCGACGTTTAGTACCAGCGTAAATAGCGCCGCTCTCATTGACCCCAGCAGCCCTACTGTACTTGGAGTTGTGCACCTATAGACATTGCTGCGCCTTCCCCTTCAGGGGTGCAGAGATTTCCCCAGCCTTCTCTTGTCTGGCACGGTTGGGACCAAGTAGGCCCACGGAACACTGACGCGCTCCTGGCCTGGAGTATGCAGGGATGCATGTTTAATAGATGAAGGGGGCAGCGCTGGGTGATTCTGTTTAACCGCAGTGGTCTCTAGACGGAGCCTCTGACTGCTGAGTAGTGTGGAAGGTTCGCTGCGCCTGTTGTCGACGAACCAGGTACCCCCATCAGATACCTACATTCTGGATCCTTGCGGCTTTGTCTATTCTGCCCATCATAGGGGACCCTGGTGAGACACCTGGACACTGCCACTCTGGAATCCTTGACGCCATTGAGCCACCAACACTCAGGTGGGATATGCGGCGCTGAGCTCTCCTGGGGAAACGAACACGCTGTGGTCGGAGGAATAGGGGGAGCGCGAACTGAGTGCTGGGTGGCCTGCCGCTGCTCCCCTGGGTACAACCACGGACATCCCTGTGAGGAGACGCTAGCTCAGAACTAATAGACTTGTAGACTGGCCCGCCACATCAGGGGAACGTGAGAAACCCGCTTGGACTGTTGTCAATACATCGGATAAGCCCACATTATACTTACCGCCCACTCTTGAGAGCTGCCCGGGGCCCTACAAACGACGCCGAGTGCTGCTCCACGTCAGCCATGGGGAAAGCGGATCCCAGGCAGCCCGGTCTGACCTTTGAAGCCAAAAAGATGGGCCGCACTCAGCCGGAGGACGTTGGAGGTAGCGGAGAAGATGCTGTGCAGGGGGCAACCGCTCCAACAGAGGATGATATGAAATCTTTGCTAAAAGAAGTGCGTCAGAGCCTCACTACCATTGCAGACAAAATGGATGCCATGACTAATCGTATGGACGCCATTGTCCACAAGCTGGAGGGGCATGATGAGAGCATCAAGGAAACAGAACTTCGTGTTTCGGATGTGGAAGACAGCACCTCCAATATACAGACCCATATGGCGCAGATGGATAAACTGCTCAAGATAATAGCCGCAAAGAATGAGGACTTAGAGGCGCGCAGTCGCAGAAATAATATACGCGTCCTGGGAATTCCAGAGTACGAACACGGGAAGGATGGAGGACTACATTGAGAGGCTACTGACAGAAACAATTGGCACGACATCCTTATCCTCGCAATTTCTCGTAGAAAGGGCGCATCGCACTCTCGGCCCAAGGCCACCACCAGGAGGCCCGCCACGCCCCATAATAGCGCGCCTCTTAAATTACTGAGACCGCGATGCCGTTCTCAAAACGGCACGAGAAAAGCGTCAACTAGTGTATGAAGGCAATGTATTCACGATTTATCCGGATTTCTCAAGCGCAGTGCAGGAAGAAAGACGCAAGTTCAACTTTGCCAAACAGAAGCTGAGACAGGCCCAGATAGACTATGCTCTTCTCTATCCTGCGAAGTTACGAGTTACACACCAGGGCAAGCAATCCTTTTTTACCAACCCTCAACAGGTGGATGACTTTTAAAAAGGTTGAAACGACAGAACAACAACTCCTCAACGCTGGACAGGTCTCCTAGTAAAAACCCTGCTGACACAGAATAATTGCTGAGAGCGACTCGATAATACAGGGCTCGAGAACACCGGGGTATTATCCCCCTGATATCTCTGATACCCAGGATGAACTGCACAGGAGGATCTGGGCGCCTGATGGAATCCGGCCTACATGGTACAAGGGCAAGTTACATTGAGTACCGAGCACCCTCGCCCTAGAGAGACTTGACAGTGCCAACGCCCTATCTCTCTGGGGGCGGGGAGGAATCGTGTTCGCCCCTGGCAGGTCCCCCCAAAGGGTGTACCACTCTTAGTTCTACTCGCAGATTACTCTGCATAGGTTACTTGTTGATGGTGGGTTGCGGGGAGGGGGGAGGGATTGTATTTGCTGGCATGTTTGGGATGCTCCAGTGGGAGGAGGGAGGGAAGGGGTTGTTAATGGGGGTTACTACGGCACATGAGACATGCTACATCAGACAGAAAAGGTTCAGATACTCAATACGACGATTATTATTTTATAACGATCTCGAATGGCTAACGCAATGCATCCACAAGGTCTAAACGTCCTCACCTGGAACATAAGAGGGCTGGGCGACCCTAGAAAGCGCAGGAGGGTGTTGTCATATCTAGATCGCCATCAGACACAAATTGTGATGCTCCAAGAAACCCATCTTAATCCTCATCATACACACACCTTTGCATCTAAATGGGCGGATCATCTAATTTTTTCATCCTACTCCTCATACTCCAGGGGGACGGCCATAATCATAAAAAAGAACGCCCCTTTTGTGGTTGCCGGCACGGCCAGTGACAGGCAGGGACGCTATTGCATGGTGTGGGGTAGGATGGGTCCCGAATCTGTCACTTTGGCGTGCTGCTACGGCCCCAACGTTGACGCCCCGGAGTTTTTTACTGAGCTGTGGGGAAAGATACTCGAAATTGGCTCCACTCACATAATATGGGGTGGGGATTTCAATGTAGCTCTTAATCCTGGTAAGGATAGGTCTAATCCCGCACCACATCACTATACTAAGGCACAAAAAAGACTGCAAGACATAATAAAGGATGATGAGCTGCTGGATGATGGCGTCCCTTGCATCCTCAAGCTGCTGAGGGCACACATTTCACGGCACAGTCCGCTTCCTGGGCCCGACTAGATTATTGTCTCATATCCAGGGGCTTGGTACCGGCGCTGATCTCAGTCACGCAACTGGCCCGTACCTTCTCTGATCACTCTCCGGTAAGGATGGAGATCTCCCCCCTGGGAGGGGCCCTTCCACGCCCAAATTGGAGACTGTCACTCCCTACGCTTCTAGATGAGGTGTTTCGGGATGAGCTAGGGCAGGAAATTGCTGACTTCTTGCAGAGGAATAAGGGATCGGTGGACAGTGTTGAGTCTGTTTGGGAAGCGTTTAAGGTTACAATATGGGGGTTCTGTATCTCGAAGAGTAGTGGCATCCTACGGGACATCCGACGCACCCTACAGACATTGGAGAGGGAACTTAAGGACATAGAGAATAAACTTTCAAGGGGCATGGATGGCACAACACAGAGTGCACTCTGGGATAAACTCTCGGATTATGCGGACACAGCCGACAGGGAGACGAAATTCAGGGGAAAGTACTGGGTGGTCAGACGCTACGGGGAGGGAGAGAGACCAGGCAAGGCTTTGGCAGAGACCATACGCAAACCTAGATTCTCAAATTATGTACTGGAGCTTGAGGGGCCGGGGGAAGTGGTCTACAGGGACACAGCCGACATTCTTACCATATTTCAGGCCCACTACTCTGATTTGTACACTTCAGGGAGAAAGGACACACTTAATCTAGACACTTACCTTTCTGATGTGGCATTGGGATGGTTGGGAGACTCACAGAGGGAATTTTTGAGTGCACCATTTGAACTAGATGAGATTAGGGAGGCTATTATGCAAATGCGATCCGGGAAGTCACCTGGGCTGGATGGACTCTCCATCGAATTCTACAAGGCGTACATTGACCTACTCGCTCCCATTCTCCAGGAGGTATATCAGGATGCCCTAGAACAGGGCAAGCTCCCCCCCTCCATGAGAGAAGCACTTATTATTTCATTGCTTAAACCTGGAAAACCATCGGCCTCTTGCGACTCATACAGGCCTTTGTCCCTTATTAACTGCGATGCCAAAATTCTCGCTAGTCATTGCCAATCGCCTGAGTTTGCTTATGGAAAAATTGGTCCTCCCCGACCAGTCGGGTTTTATCCCGGGCCGCGCGACCACACATAACTTGCGCACACTCTTTTCCATACTACATAATGTGGCTCCTGACTTGGCCCTGGCGGCGGTCTTTTTAGACGCCACCAAGGCGTTCGATTCACTCGAATGGGACTATTTAGCAGGAGTCCTACAACGTATGGGCTTCCCTCCCGTATTTCTCTCGTGGATCAGATTGCTGTACAACTTCCCATCCACTAGGGTAATGATCAATGGCCATGTATCCAAGGCTTTCTTTCTCACGAGGGGTACCAGACAGGGATGCCCCCTCTCCCCCCTCCTCTTCGCGCTTGCGATTGAGCCACTAGCTGCAAAGCTCCGTCAACAACATCAGGACAAGGCGTTAAGATGTAACTTGCGCCAAATACTGATATCCCTCTATGCTGATGATGTCACTCTGTATGTTTGAGACCCCCAATCCAACTTAAATCCACTACTGAGAGAATTCATTAAATTTGGCAAGCTGTCCGGGGTACAAATTAATTGGGGTAAATCAGAAATTGTCCCTCTCACATCTGCGGTCGAGCGGTTTCCCTTGGACTTTCCTTTGCAGTGGTGTGACTCGGATTTGAGATACTTGGGGATACGTATCTCCAGAGATCGTGACAAATTAATACGACTCAATTACGGCACTGCCCTTGATCGTATTGCTGACAAAGTGACCAGATGGATCGCACTGCCCCTCTCTATGGCGAGACGTGTCTCCCTGATAAAGGTGGTGGTACTCCCGCAACTACTATATCTATTCCTCAATATTCCATATCACCCAGGCAGACATTTTTTTAAAGAACTGAGATCGGAGATGATCAGGCTGGTATGGGTGGGTAAACAGCCACGCTTACAATGGAATGAACTTATCAGGCCCTACTCAGCGGGGGGTTTTGTCGTCCCAGACTTCGAATTGTACCACACTTGCGCACAAGCACACTATGCTTATTATTGGTTCCATCCCCCTGCATACATGCCGCAGGTTGCAGCAGAACATTGGCTGGCTGACCCTGTTCCTCTTGAGGGAATGATCTACTCTACACTACAACCCAGAGACAAAACACCCACAACGCTCACGGGTACAGTGGCAGCCTGGCACCGTATCCTTGCGATGCACGGGGGAACGGTGCTTTATTCACCCCTCCTCCCCCTGGTATATCACCCACTTCTACCATTATTACAGGAGAAGGGATTCCGCAACTTAATTACACGACTCAACATTATAACATGGGGAGACCTATACCACAATGGGGAGTTTAAAACGCAGGAGCAAATGTTTCTAGATAAGCTATCATCCCCCTTGGACATCTTCCTTTACTTGAGGCTCAGACAAGGGGTCTGACACATTTCCCCAAATTTCCCTCAGGAAATACCCACGCTGGCTCCGCTGCACATGATTTTACGAGCTGACTCACCGGGACATGTTGTCTCTAGGCTCTACCATATCATCCAAGTTCAGCGAGACACTGGCCCTTACCCCTCTCGCACACGCTGGAATACAGAACTAGGATTAGAGATCACGGATGAACAGTGGGATTACTGTTGCCTACAAACGAAGCAAATTTCGGCTAGTAGTAGACTTCGTATTATACACTTCAAATTTATAAACCGACTTTATTACACCCCAGTCAAAATGTATAAATACAAACTGAAGGAATCAGACCGCTGTGACAGATGTAGATCCGCAGGAGCAGATTTTCTCCATTTGGCCTGGGATTGCCCAGGGGTGTATGACTATTGGCAGCAGGTCTTTGAAGCCCTGACACAGATGACAGCCCTTTCACTGGAGCCGGATCCCTTGACGGCACTACTAGGTTACACTGCACTGGTAGCGAGACCCCACCGACGGTTCATATCCCTTGCTTTACTAATGGCTAAACGCCATATCCCTTGCAGATGGGGCAGGGGCAGGGCGCCCAAATTTAAGGACTGGCTCTCTGATCTTACCTATTGTCAGGAAAAATTATGTGTATATGCCGAATTGCTCCCTGTGACTTCCCGTCCCAGAGATATTTGGGATCCCCTGAAGGCCTACCTGACTGCCCGGTTTTCAGAATCTACTGAGGACACTACTATGGAAGCAGAGACATAGACACCTGGAAACGAATTGTGCATGCAATACCCTCTCATTGTGGGTGATGATACGGGGCAAATTATGTAGTTCAACTGCATGTGGTTGGGTATAAGAGAGTGGATGAATGCCCACCAAAGTCTGAATTAATACTATTGGTGTATACCTTGCCACCTCCCTAATCGAATGCCCTAGAATTGAAGACGTAAAAAAAAAAGTTTTGAAACAGGAATTGGTGGCCTCGAGAAGAGAAACCGCAGATTTATCCTCCAGAATTAGTGGGATAACATCAGAAGGGAAACTTAGATTTCCAGGCATAGAGAATGAATAATCTAGTGTGACAGCAAGTTCAACGTCAAGAGTAACCACCCAAGTAGTACACTCATTATCTCGTCATTACATTAGCTCCTCCAGAGTGTTTTAGTGGGGACCCACAAAAGGCACAGATTTTCCTAACACAATGTTCCTTGCATTTCATGTGCCGCCCTTTGATTTTCCCTGATGCACAATCTTGTGTGGCCTTCATGTTATCGTACCTTAGTGGAGATGCGGCATCTTGGTCAATGCCCTTAGTTTCTCGGGGTGGTGCACTGCTCTACAATTTTGAGGATTTTAAGAATATTTGATAGGCAGAAGATTTCTCATGCTGTAGATAATGAGATTTTAGAGTTAAGGCAAGGAAATAGAGACTTGGTTGCCTATCTAGCTCAATTCAACAAATTAGTGGTTGAAACCAACTTGCCAGAAAGTAAGAGAGCTGCTGTTTTCTACAGGGGCTTGAAAGATGAACTCAAGGATGCTTTTGCGCAAATTCCAAACAGACACACTGAAATATCAGCATTGGTGGACTTAGTATTGGAAATTGATTTCAGTCAATGTGAAAGAAAGGGAGAAAGAAGAAAAGCATTCCAGTCTAGTGTACCGAGATTTGACCGAGTAAAATCAGAACCTTCCAAGCTAAGTGAAAGTTCACAAGGAACAGTACTAATGCAGATAGGAACAATTCGAGGACCGTTAACAAAGGAGGAGAAAGATAAGAGACGACAAAACAACTTAAGTCTATACCGCGGAGCAAGTGGTCATTTTGTAAAGTTATGTCAGAAGAAACTGAATACATCTCAAAAGGAGAAGGAAAACTTACGCCACCATCAGTAGGAGGAGTTGGACTGATGAGTGCTAACGAAGAAACAACTCTAGGCGGACACCAACTAGCGAATACCTTACAATCCTCATCACCTCATTTGATTTTATCAATGACCTTGAAATTTAGACAAACTCTTCTGTCAGATATTTCAGTGATGATAGACTCTGGAGCCACAGGAAAGTTTTGTGACCTGAAGTTTGCAGCCAAAGTTGGACTAAGAGCCATCCAGAAATTTAAGAGTGAACCAGTATGCGCAGTGGATGGAACAAACCTGTCCTCTGGACCTATAGTGAGTCATACTGAGCAACTGGAATTAACCTCCCAAGAAGGGCATAGGGAAATAATCCCGTTCAACTTAATTGACGCCCCCCCAATTTCAAATCATTTTGGGTTGCCCTGGCTCACAGAGCACAATCCAACCATCGATTGGAGTTCAAGAACCATAGTTATGGATTCAGAATTCTGCAAGGAAAACTGCTTTGGAAAAAGAGACTGGTCAAGAGAACCGAATCCGGCAACTCCGTTGTGTAGCGCAAGAGTATCGGTGTGTGTGATAAACACTGAAGAGATTCCTCAGGAGTATACGGATTTTGATGACGTGTTCAATGAAATTGAAGCAGAGAGACTACCACCTCATTATCCATACAATTGTAAGATTTACTTAGACCCAGGAAGTAACTTACCTTGTAGTTGGGTCTATGCATTAACTGAGAAGGAGAATCAACATCTGAAGGAGTACATTGAAAAGTATCTTGCAAATGGGTTTATTTGACCATCATAGTCCCCGGTGTCATCGCATTTATTTTTTGTACCAAAAAAGGAAGGAGATTTAAGAACGTGCATAGACTATCGAGCGATAAATAAGATCACAGTGAAGAATCGTTATCCGTTACCCATAATATCAGCACTGTTGGGCCAAGTGAAAAGAGCTCAGATCTAAACCAAGCTTGATTTGAGAGGAGCTTACCACTTGATAAGACAGATAAGGTGATGAATGGAAGGCCGCCTTTCGAACCAAGTTTGGTCTTTTCGATTATCAAGTGATACCTTACAGGCTTTGCAATGCTCTGGCGGCCTTTCAGCATTTTATTAACAGCGTCTTGGGAGAATTTATTGACCAATGTGCCATAGTGTATATCGACGATATCCTAATCTATTCCGCTTCAGAATAGAAACATGGAGAACAAGTACGGAAGAATTTACAAAAACTAAGAGAGAATAAGCTATATGTGAAATTGGAAACATGTGCCTTCAGAGTCAAGTCTGTGGAATTTTTGGGGTCCGTACTTTCCCCGACAGGGTTCACCATGGATCAACAAAAGATAAGGGCTGTGACAGAGTGGACATCCCCAACATGTGTTAAAGAAGTACAGACTTTCATTGGCTTCGCCAATTTTTATAGAAGATTCATTTGTGGTTTCTCGCACAAGATTCTACCTCTAATGCCCCTTCTCAAGAAAGGAGTTCAGTTCAAATGGACGGAAGAGGCAGAGAAGGCTTTTCAATCCTTGAAGAGAGACATTACCACAGCACCCATCCTTTTGCATGCAGATCCTTCTGAGCCCTTTTACTTGGAAACTGATGCCTCAGATCAGGCCATTGGGGGTGTGCTTTCTCAGAGGCATACAAAAACTGGACAGCTCCATCCAGTGGCGTACCGGTCAAGGAAGTTAAACCCTGCAGAAGTGAATTATACCATTACAGAAAAGGAACTGTTGGCCATAAAGGATGCATTCAAAGAATGGCGTCACTACCTCTTGTGACCTCTCCTTCTATCTATCCTTCCAAATCTTGTCAATCTTCGTTAGCTTCTCGGCTTATACATGCTGCAGTTTCCACCATAGACCATCTTTCATGCTTTTTTCTATTCTTTCTATGACATTTAACCCTCCTCTTTGGTTTGTTTCCTGCTTTACCATGCCTAACACAGTGCTCACTCAACTTCAGATGCCTGCTATCTTGGCATTTCTTATTAATGTTTCTGATTGGCCTAGTATCCTCCCGGTACCACTTTCCAGAATCGTTGACCAGTACTGGAATGCCAGAACACTTGATGGGATCTTCCCCTTCGTTTTTCACATTTACAGCCTGTGTCTATTCGCTATCCATCTGTTGCTACCTCTCTAGTTTGAAGGCCTCATGAATAAATTGTAGCAAATCACTCACAATTGTAGTTTCAATCATGGAGATTTAGGTGAGCCTAATGCCTCCACCCAATTTCCTTGTTCAAGGGGATTACACCCTTTTCTCTAACCCCATTCAATTTGTTCATCGACTCAGACAAGTAGTCAGACATAAACCTTTTTAAAACAGTGATGAACTATATACGTTTTTCAGAATCCTCCCTACAGTGGGAAACTGCCACTGGGCATTACCGACCATTCAGCATATAAATAACCAATTGATACAACCACCACTGTGTGACCCCCCACTAGTGGGTGGTTGGTTGGGATCATATTTGAATGGTGGCACCCCATTCAAATAAAACTAATAGTTGCTTGTGTTTTTATGCAGCACAGACCACTGCAGTTTTTAAGGCTTGCCGGTCATGGATGTTGCTATTAATGATGTTAACCATAAGATCATGCACTTGCCTTTGCTAGGTAATAATTCTGAACAGGCACCACATACCCAGTGGGAGAAGGCCCAAAACTGCTTTTATTTAGACCAGCCTTTCAGATTTTCCTTTCGAGAGTAACAGTTCTAGTAGATCCTCATGCGGGAATCACTGCTGCCTGCTGCCCATGGGTAAACACCTAGCCAGGAGAACATATTTCTGATTAGTGCCCCACAGAAGATATAGCTTGGTGGATCACAAAACTGTCCGCAACTCCCTTTTTCACACCCAACATGATGATAACTGGTTACTTTGCGTGATGCCTCTCCATAATTGTTTTGCCACTCTTGTCAGCCTAAGCGGTAATCCTCCTGTAATGAGGGTGGAATGCCTAAAAGTTTTTGCAACAAGTAATAACATTTAGTTTCTTTAACCATTCTCAAAATTAGCAAAGAATATACAGGTGTGATTTCTTGCACATTTAAACCATAACAGAGATGTTTATGGATTGAGTTCTAAAACGGTGGAACTAGTCTAGATGTGTACATGGTTGAACTTTGCACCTGAACTATTGATAATCTTGAAAATCCTGTCACAAACCGTGTTTGCTAATGTGCTGTATAAAGTAGAGTGTCAGCTGTACAAGTTTCAGGAAAGTTCTAAGCTGTTATGACACCTATGCATCTGGCCCAGGAACAAAAAGTAATGGCCTTGAGAGAAAAGGATCCTTAAGAGGTAAAAAAAGGAGGTGGAGTTGTAGACGACAGTCACAGTCTGGAGGTAACCACTGGTGGGTACAGAAAGTGTAATCAAAAGGGTATGTTATCAAGTAGGAAGGGCTTATCTGAGTAAATGAGAATAGCACACATTGTGGCACAATGTTCACCTTAATTACATGAAAGCTAATGCCACCTAAGATTCACTTTCTATTCCTTCTGCCTCTTATAGCCCTGGTGTTTCTCGGGAAGCCTTTGAGATACTTTTATCCTGCATCGGTCCTGTGAGAGACAGATGTGAGGTTAGGAGTGGTCAGTGGAATGAGGGGAGATGGAAAAGACTGAAACAGGTAAACTGTTAGTTTGGACATTTTCAGAATTGTGTGTGTGAAAATGTACACATGCAAGCGTATTCTCTACCCTTACGACCAATGCTCACGGTTCCTTTTAGCCAACTAACAGAAAGGTTCCCCTTAGGTGAATGAATTAGTATTCAACATTTTTGATGGAGCAGAGATGTTATCAATCATTATTATGACAATTTTGCATAGAATATGGATTGTGACACTTGGTTACCATATTTCTCGAAACACATAAATGAAGTTCTGAAATAGACACTGCATTGTAAAAGCATGCAGAATGTTAGAAATAGATTTCTGATAAGGCCTAACAGTCAGTAAGTTGATGTGGATTTTGACATCTTAGTGACGTGCTCTTATGCATGAAAAACAAACGATAATACAGAAATTTCTGTTTAAGAATAAAATTGCTTCATGTATTAGAATATAGATAATAGCACTCGAATGTATAACGTGAGCACTAACAGTGACAAGAGAAGTAGGCATTACCCAAGGTTATGTTATGATTTGCACTTCGTAAAAAGTTTATCTCAAGTGTGCTTTTAAATCCTGTATGATGTATTAATGTATAATGTGCAAAAGGGACTTACAAAACTATATGTGAAATGATAGTGAGTGTTAAACTTTTATGAGGACCCTATGAATTAATTAAAATGTATGATAGAATGATATTAATATTACATGAATTAATTAAAATGTATAATAGAATGATATTAATATACTTAATTGAAGAATGAATGCACTGTTCTATGTAATGTGAGATTCATATTTTAGCACAAATTCATCCTGCATGAGCTGAGTTTTAAGAAGGCCTAAAACATTGCTTCCTTTTCTAGTATGAACTTATGAACTGAATAGTCTGAAGCCTATGGGAACTTTTTGTAATGTTTCTTCTTGTGCTCTAACACTCAATTTTCTCCTTTCACATTTGTAGCTTACTTGATTAGACTTGCAACAAAAGTGTTACTTCCTAGAGCAATGCTGGTGAATGGACTGTCAAGAGATGAGAACATGGACTCGCCTACTTTCTAAATGCAACAAACGATTGTATGACAATACTACAGTGGTCCTAAGGAAATTGCGTGTAATGAATTACTTAATTCTTTCGGATTTGTATACTTTTTACTTACTACTTCATCTCATCCTATCGAGAGTGACCAATGGGACAGAGTCGTCCGACAAATTTGGTGATGTCCGGGGATGTAAACTTGGAATTAATAAAGTATAATTGCCTAAATTTTGAACTAAGGGGCGTCACCCCTTTACCCATCTTGCGGTACAGAGACTGACGATTGGGACTTCCAGAAACAACGCAAACTGTGACAAAATACTGTGTTTGCTGCCGGCTGGTATGCTATCGGAGTGGAACCTTTCGGCTGAAAGGGTTCATAACAGAGCAGCTGTGGCATTGATGCCACAGTGCAGACAGAGTCAGACGACTCTGTCTATGAACTGGAAATTCAATATTTGCTGACCTTTTCCTATAGGGTTGGTATAAGCTTCAACTTATTTCCTGCTAATTCACTAATCTAAAGGCAATATAATCTCCCTCGGCTGAGGTGGATAGCTCTTTAATTTCTGAGGCATAGCAGCAAGAACTATAAACTCATCCACTATACCCCAAATCATTACTCTGGATACTATATTGGTTAACAAAAGCTGTCTGTAGTGCCCAAATAGTAACATTGCAAATTTCCAAAGTGTATGCACCTTGAACCTCTGCCCAGGGGGCTGGCATGGCTCTGGTTGATCACCTTTGAAGCCTGCCAGGACAAGTTAATTCCCTTTTTCTGTAAGCAGTAGAAACAATGGAGCAGTCCCAATAGCCCAAGGAGTTTAGAGGAGGTTATAAGACTTTCTGTACCAGGCTGAAGTTCACATATCAAGCTACCAACTCGAAAGAGGACACCCTTTCCAAATACATAAAAACAGTTCTTCTCACAGATAGACAACTCGGTGTTTCTGGCATAGAAGGGGTAGGCATGAATTTAGATAGGATAATCTCCTGATCCATATGGAAATGAGGAATAAACAAAGGAGCTAGTCTCAAAACCAGTACATCTTGAAAGATTCTTAAATGTGATGGTCTACAGGAAAGTGGCCTCAGTTCACCCACTCTCTTAGCAGGATTTATGGCCAGAAGAAAGAAGACTTTCCAGGTCAATAACTTCAAAGGGACTGTTGGAAATGTGAAAAGGATTATATTAAAGAACAGATAAAACTGACGAGAAATCCTAATTAGGCATCAGATTAATCAACAAAGGATGAGAAAGATAAAATATCTTCAATAATCTCATAACGTAAGGTTCCAAGACACCAATTCTCCTTGAAGGTTCTCTCAATGCTTTAATGGCTACTTAATGGAGAGTTCGAGCAACGGCAGCCAACACCGAAGCAACCCTATCCTGCAAAACAGTGATAGTTTCTTCTTCATCGCATGAAAACCGATCCACCCTACTTCTAGCATACCACTTCTGAAATGTTGACCAGTGATAGGAGTAGGATCTCAATGTAGGAGGACTCCTAGAAGCTCCTAGATGCTTGTAGAGGTAGCCAAACTGGATATATGATTAAACAACTACTGACTAAACAGCGAAATCCTTAACCACGAATTCTAAACCACGAGCAATGCACAACCACTACATTGTTAACAACAAGTTCCAAAACCACGAAAAATATTCAAATTGCTCATTACCCGTTTACACCATTATGTTCTTTAAAATCTGCATGTTTTTAACATTAAAAAAAAAAGAAATTTAATAATAGATGAATTTTTAAATAAACAATTTTAAGTGAAGAATCCTTAAATTAACGTATAATCAAATAGATATTCGTATTTTTCAATACCGGACGAACTACAAAAAGACAGTAATAAACGCTTGGAAACACTAAAATAAAAGTCCTTCATCTATTTTTACACTACTGACTACAGTGCTCACTAAAATGGCGGCATAACGAACAGAAAAAATAAGAACAAATGCACTTTTAAAATTGATGACAAAAACGCAGGTTCTCACAGAAATTAACATTTTTTTAAAAATGGATTGCAGAACATATTTTCAATTGTAAAATGATTCTACTAAAATAAACCATATAAAAACGCATAACCACCATTTTGTTACCATTTCAACTGGGACAGTCAGAGAGAACAGTCGCATCGAGCTCAGAACAACTTCACCACAGTGATAAACTAACTAACAGTGCCATCTACTGGCATAAAAAGGTAAATAAAATCAAAATCTATTATATCGACAGCTTAAAATCAAACAAGACAATTATCAAATTAATTAGAAAAATATTATTTATAATTTTTTTTAATACAATTGGAAACAGACTAAGTAACCTATTGAGTCAGGCATAGTATATCTTTTAAATGAATAGAACATGAATCATTTAAAAAATAAAATATATATACTAGTCAGAATTTTAAATTACATGTAGGAAGAACACTCATCAGCCCTCCATCCACAACTTCCTTCCCTTCACCCTCTTCCACACCCCAAATAAAATAAAAAAATGTCAAAATTAAATATATGTATATAAATAATAAAGATTTATTCGTAATACATTTCAGATACACTTCTAACATCTGCAATTGATTGAAGTCACCGTGGATTATAGAGACGTCCATATACTACTAGTATGTTCAAATCAATTTATTTTATTTAAAAAAAAAATAGAAATTGGTAACAAAATATATCATCTTAAAAATATGTGTACATAAATAAGGACTGGGAGAAAAATGGATACTTTGGGGCCGATTCCGATTCAGGCCGGAAATCACTCTGACTGAGCCGGACCTGGAGAGATTTCCGACCGAATCGGACCCTGGCAGTCCGACCGAACGAGTACGATGCGCACGCATGCAATTGGACTCGAGTCGGTCGGACTCCCATTGAAGTCAATGGGAACCGAACGTACAACGCGTACGCGTGCTCCCATTGACTCACTGGGTGCGAGGCGAACAAGGGCGCCCCCTACAGCGGATATGCCTCGATGCGACTCGCGGCGTACATGCACAGGTAGGGGGGACCTGTGTGCGACCCGCGCGGCTACGCGTACAGGGGGGTCCGACACGGACCCCCAAAGTCCGGCTCCGACTGCTCTTTCGAGCCGGACGGCGCGAGTCGGTCGAACTGCTCGCGGCGCTCATCGTACTTGCCCGGCCGGGGAACGTCTCCATTGCGCTGTGCGAGTCGTGTCCGTGCGAGTCGGTCGGAGCGGTTCAGACCCGCGTACGAGTCGGTCGGCGATTTCGCGTGCGCACGCATCGTACTCGCTCGGCCGGTCGCACGTACGAATCGGTCGGGAAAGAGGGCTTCGAATCGGATCCGGTTAAGCCGAATCCGATTCGGTGCCCTACCGGCCGAGATCGGAATCGGCCCCTCTGAAGAGAGAAAATAATCATTAGAAAATAGGCTACAAAATTTCATATTAAAGGTGCTCGAAGTACTAACCAAATACAGGAAGGAAAACAGTCAATTATGTAAAAATATATAAACTAGACTGTGTGATTCAAATCAAAAAGATACTGAGAAGTGACTAGAACATAATTTAATATTACAACTCCACAACCAAAAATAAAAGATGGTGGGTATTCAAAATTTGTAAAAAAAAAATTCTAATTACAGAAATCTTCCACAATCAAACAAAACTTTGAAAATACAAGCATCAAGGAGAGTGCAGAACTTCATAACAAGAGATAAATATAAGCACAGTAAGTTCATGTAAAATTGAAGTCAATTTCTCTTTCAACTATAACAAGTGGATACTTAACAAAAGGCAGGAGCTGAACAGTGGGTGAAGTCAAATTTTGCAATTAAAAAAATCCGCTGAGTACTATCCCCATGACAAATCAAACCAGAAAACAATTTTCAATCCAGTATCTAGATAGCAAGTCTAAAAACCATCTAAAAAACAATTTCCCTGAGAGAAGATGTTGGACAGTGACTAAGGGGCTCATTATGATGGCGGAAGGACCGCCACCGCCGGCGGTCCTTCCGCCATCATGAAGAAAATTCTTACCGCCAAATTAGGATGGCGGTGGGAATCACAATGGTTCAGCGGAAGTCCGTCCGCCATGGTTCCGCAAGGCGGTCCTTTTCGGGCCGCCTTGCGCAACCCGGAACCAGTGCAACATTGCGGCGGTGCCGTGCAGGCACCGCCGTGGGGATTACAGTATCCCTTTCTGCCTGTCTTATTGCGGCGGATATCCTGCTGCAAAAAGACAGGCGGAGACTGGCTTTGGGGGCCCGTTGCAGGCCCCCTCTGTGTGGGGGGGTGGGTGCACTGTGGGGGTACCCATGGTACCCCCCTGCAGTTCCATGCACCAAGTGGCAGGCACCACGTGGTGCAGGGAAATGCGGTGCATGCACCTTTATCATTGCGGACGGTGCTGCAGCCAGCAGCACCGCCCGCAATGATAAAGGCCCAGGATGCGCCTGCCATAGTGGCGGGCACATCCTAATTCACTCAGTGGGACCGCCGCCTTACCGTAATGAGCCTCTAAGATCCAAAACAATAATGCAACTCACCCAGGAAATCAACACAGATTAGCTGTAAAAAAATCACTTATTGTACCATTTCTTTTCTATTTTCAGAAATCTAATCCTAAAATATCCTTCATATCCTTGATTTGAACAACCAAAAAACCAGCAGCCTATACGAATCCACAAAAAGTACAACAGCTATACACAGTAAGTACCTGCAAATCTCTTAAAAATTACAGACACTGTGATCAAAGAATACTTGATGAAGAATAAGTAAGAGCCCACTTTTAAAAAAGTTGTAAGCCATTACCACACCTTTTTTCTGCGCATGTTTTTAGCTCAAACATGCTTTTACAATGCAAACCATTACCACGCATTGTTTTTTTTTATATAAAAACAATGTATTTGTGGGGGGAGCCCCTCACACCCCCCATCTTTCCTTAAATACGTGGTAAAAGCATGCGCTGTAAAAGCATGTTTGAGGTAAAAAACATGCGTGGTAAACAATGCGTGGTAAAAGCACAACCAGATAAAAACCACGTTGAGAAAGCTGCTTCCCATTCCAGAAGCAGAGTAATTACCAAACAAGCAGGTGCATAACAGTGACTAGGATCAAATTTACAACAAGCATTTACAACGCAGATAAAGACATTGTATGCCTTTACCATGCCTTTTTTTCCGCGCAAGTTTTTAGCTCAAACATGCTTTTACAACGCATACCATTATCACGCGTTGTTTTTTTTAATATAAAAACAATGTATTTGTGGGGGGAGACCCCCCACACCCACCATCTTCCCTTAAATACATGGTAAAAGCATGCGTTGTAAAGGCATGTTTGAGGTAAAAAACATGCGTGGTAAAAAATGCGTGGTAAAAGCACAACCAGATAAAAACCTTGTTATGAAAGTCGTTTCCCATTCCAGAAGCAGAAAGTAATTACCAAACAAGCAGGTGCATAACAGTGACTGTGATCAAATATTAAATTCCAAAACTTTTAAGAGTACTTACCTCTCAGCAATTAGTAATAAGAAATCAAAAAGAAACAAGCACAAATAATGTTATTTTATTTTTAAAACAGATTAATGAACAATGTCAAGCAACAACCAAGCAACGTATGTCAAATCGCGGACTGGGAATAACCTACTAAAATATGGTGGGTACCTCTATTGTAAAGATAAATCTGTAGAACCCAGAAGTCATTGGAGGTGTGTGCAATATTTCTCGTCCCATTGCACAGGCAGAGCGGTTACTCTGGAAGAAACCGTTGTTAGGACAACAGACCATAACCACTCTGCAATGGAAATAGAAGTACGAGAAAATGTCCAACAAATTAAACTTCTAGCACACACCTCCAATGAAAACTGTGGTACAATTCTAAGGGAAGTGGCTCAAAACATACCTTCACATGTTGCAGGTAGCATGCCCTCCATCCCCAACCTCAGACGGATGGTGCAAAGAGAAAAAGTGACAAGTAATCCCCACCACATAACACCCCGCAACTTCGAAGACATTAACATCCCTAATCATTTATCACTAACTTTCTCTAATGAAACCTTTCTTTTGTATGACAATGGAGACGTTCTTAAAAGAATTTTAATTTTTAGCACTAATTATAACCTTATAACCCTAGAGAACAGTCCAGTTTGGATGATGGATGGTACTTTCAAATCAACACTCCATCCATTTTCACAAATTTACACTGTTCATGCTAATAAAAATAACACAACAGTCCCTTTAGTGTATGCTTTGCTGCTTGACAAACAATCTTCGACGTACACTGAATTTTTATCAGTAATAAAAAGCAAAACCATGAATAAAAGTCCTGGAAAAGTAATCATTGATTTTGAATTGGCAATGATTAGTACTATTACAAAATTATACCCTGAAACGCAAATCCAAGGATGTTTCTTTCACTTTTCGCAGGCTTATTGGCGTAAAATTCAGAAATCATCCTTGGTTGAAGACTATTTAGCAAGCAGCAAACTTCAATTTGAATTAAGAAAACTAACTGCGTTGTGTTTTGTACCACCTGAGAGTGTAGAGGAGTACTACACTGCAATTACCGAATCTGATTTTTTTACACAAAATGAAGAAAAATTGGCACCTATACTAAATTACTTTGAGGATAAATGGATTGGCCGTCTAAGCAGGTCGGGTCGCAGGAGGAAACCCAAGTATCCTATAGAATGGTGGAACTGCTATTCAACCTGCTTGGAGGGTGGTGCAAAAACAAACAATGCCATTGAGGGATGGCACAATTCTTTCAATAAAACTGTAGCTAAACATCATCCTAATCTTTATCATTTTCTGGAAATTTTGAAAAAAGAGCAAAGTTTCCAGGAAATGAGACTGGCGCAATCACTGTGAGGTAGTCTGATTCCACGGATTTAAAAAAAAAAGTAAAGAAATGTCCGAGAGACTTTTGGCAAAACTTCAACAATTTACGTTGATGGTGGCTTCTGACTACCTTGACAGTATTGCGTACATTTTACATTACTGAAAAAATTCTGGAAATTTTGAAAAAAGAGCAAAGTTTCCAGGAAATGAGACTGGCGCAATCACTGTGAGGTAGTCTGATTCCACGGATTTAAAAAAAAGTAAAGAAATGTCCGAGAGACTTTTGGCAAAACTTCAACAATTTACGTTGATGGTGGCTTCTGACTACCTTGACAGTATTGCGTACATTTTACATTACTGAAAAATACTAACATCATTAACAAATTACTTGTAATTTTTTCATCTTTCAACAATTCAATTGGAATTTTAGAAAATGTTTTTCACTAAAAAAAGGAAAGTTGGGGTTCCTACCTTTAGATGTCTTCATTTTTTCAACTCAATGGGACTGCGAAATATTCCACCATGAGTCACCAACTCTTGTCACCACACTCTTTTCCAAAATCATTTTTTTGTAAAAACTCCCCAGAAAATCATTTTTTTTCACAAAACAGGGAAGTTTGATAAAAAGGCAACTACATTAGCCTCAATCCATAGCGTAACTGAAGTTTCCTTTTTGTTAAAAAAAAAAAGAAAAAAAACAGTCACCAACTATTTTCCCATGTTCCTTTCAAAAATTGGCAACTATGGGGCTGATTACGATGGCGGAACGATCGCCACCGCCGGTGAGGTTCGCCGGCCCTGCGGACCGCGATTCTCCCACCGCCAGATTACGATGGCGGTGGGATCCAGACCGCAACCGCAGCGGAGGCAAAGCCCGTCCGCCACAGAACCGCCACAGGCAATCGTTACAATTGCCCGGCGGAGCGGTCTGCATCCATAAAATGGTGGCGGTGCCTAGCAAGCACCATCCGCCGAATTAGGATGAGGTCTCCAGCCAGCCTTTCCGCGGTGGTGCAACCGCCGTTGAAAGGCATGCGGAGTTTGGTTCTGGCGGCCCGTTGTGGGCCCCCCTTGTGTTGGGGGGAGGTGTGGGTGCACTGGGCCTACATTTCACTGCACCATGTGGCAGGCACGGTGTAGTGCCTGACACGTAGTGCGGTGAAATGCACAACATGCTCTTTTTGACATCGCGGCGGTGCTGATGTCAGCAGCCACCGCCGCAATGTTAAAGGTGCGGAATCCGACCGCAGCGGTGGCGGTCCCATCCAAATCGGGTATGGGGTATTGCCGCATGCATGGCGGATGGTCCCGGTTTACCACACCATGGCGGATGGACTCCAGTCCGTCCGCCATCGTATTCAGCCCCTATATTAGCCAAAATCCTTGAAGAAAATGCTTTTTGGACGTGAAGAGAAAAAATGTTTAAGATACTCATGAATCCATTGAGTATTAAGAAAAAAGGCAACTATATTAGCCTAAATCCGTGGAAATTCCAAAATTTTCGATCAAATGCAATCTGAAAAACACGTTTAAATGTGCACTGTACCAAATATATTCCTCGAAAACTTCAACAGGCACATCACCTTATTGCAGCAGAACTTCACTATATATTTTTTTTTTAATTAAATCTTTGAATAAAAGCACATTTACTCGAAGCACGCAACAACCTGAAAAAAAAGACATGCCCCAAATTAGTGATTCCTCAAAAAAGAATACTCTTTCAAAAGCGAAAAGCATTCTCTAACAATTTCTGCTTTTAACTTATAATTATTTTAAAAAGCCATCCGCATGGAGGGAATGCAAAAAGTCACATGCATCGGTAATGAAAATCGGGGAAACTCATCGTAACACAAAGAGTTAACCCAATTCAATCTTAAACACATCCCTAAGATCTAACTTTACATTAGAGGTATCCACCATGTTTTAAAATATGTAAAAAGTTTTTAAATCTTACCTGTCTGCGAAACCTCTGTCTTCTCGTCTTCACCGGAAGGCACTACGGAAAACAGAGGAAGACGTTCTACCGCATTCGTCAGCAGATTCAACAGAAATAGAAGACGGACAAACATTTCCATTGAAGTTATTGAAAAGCGTGGGAAAATGTTAACATGCTTTAAAGAAAAATCTAAAAAATTCGATAGAGCAACAATATTGAATAAAAATATTTTTACATAAGTTTAAAAATAAATATATAACATATAAATAATTTTTTTTTTAAACAAAACTATGACTCTGAATTTATTATTTTTCCAAAAACAAAAAAATAATTAATGTTTAAATCAATTGAAACAATGTTAATAAATTGTTTTTGACTATTATATGTTAATGATATTTTTTAATTAATTTTTTATTCAAATAAAACTATTAATCCTTTTCTTTTTTGCTATAATTAAAAATAATCATCAGCCAAAGAAAAAAAAGGATACATGTGTATAAAATTAATTCCCCAAACATTACGCCAAGATTCATATCCCATGCCTAGAGGTGAGTATTTAAAGCATTTTAAAATAAAATTAATTCACTATGTATAAAATATTATAAAATAAAGCTGTAAATTACTAATTTAATACACAGGTAATATAAATGTTACCTGGGTATTAAATTACTTCCCCACCCATTACCCCTAACATCCCTACATCCCGTCCCTAGAGGTAAGTATTTTTGATATAAAATTAATTTCTAAATACTTTTTAGAATATTAATACATTAATTGAATTAAAAAAATGTAATTATAACAATCTAATCATTTAAAAGACATAGGGCCAGATGTAGGTGTCTAAATACCGACCGGTATTTAGCCATGTGCAATGTAGGAAACACCGAACGCCATCGCAAATAAGGAATCGGTAAAAATAAGGGAAACCAGTTACCGATTCCTTAATTAGCGATTAGCAGACTCCGAAACCCCTAAATACCGATTCGGTAAATAAGAAACCCTTAAATAATCGCAAATCCAATGTACCAAAAATCGGTAATAACGAATTTTCGAAAATTCGGTATTTAGGAGTCGCTAATTACCACTGACTCAAAGCAGGTGGTAATCAGGTGCACTGCATTTAAACAGCCCCAAAATGCAACAGTGTGAACACAATGGCCGCCCTCTACGTAATTGCAAGGCGGCTACGTTTGCAAGCAGCAGGACTGAGGATCTGGAGACGGGAGGAGCGCGTGTATAGACTGCGCGTTACACTCTTCCAACTTACTGAGGCTGAAATCCATGAAAGGTACAGGCTACACCCCCAAACCATCCTAGACCTGATACGGGACCTGCACCCACTCCTGGAGCATCAGACACCAAGGGCGCACGCAATACATGTTCAGGTGCTCTGTAGCCTGCACCTACTTGCATCAGGAAGTTACCAGGGGTGATAGCTGTGGCAGGTGGTGTGTCACAGAGTTGCCTGTCCCGTTTCTTCAACTCTTTCTTGGATGCCATAATGCAAAGAATGCATCACTACATACGCTTCCCCAGCACACAGGCGGAACTGCACAAGACAAAGCAGGATTTTTACCAAAAGGCACAGTTCCCACATGTAATAGGGTGCATTGATGGGACACACATACCAATCTGCCCACCTGCAGCTACAGAGTATATATACCGCAACCGCAAATCTACGCATTCCATCAACGTGCAGGTGATATGCAATGCGGACCACATCATCACTGACATTGTGGCCAAATTTCCAGGGAGTACCCATGACTCCTACATATTCCGGAACAGTGGGATCTACACACGTCTGGCTGGGGGTGAATTTGGAGAAGGATACCTGCTAGGTAAATCAATGTGACACACCCTGATGTATACCTTGGATGAATGTGTTGGTGACTCATATTAATGGCATTTCCTTTCTCACTTAGGTGACAGCGCATATGCCGTGCAGGCATTTATCCTGACGCCATTCCTCAACCCATCCACACCAAGTGAGAGAAGATACAATGTGGCACATAAAAGCACGCGCAACGTTGTGGAGCGCACCTTCGGACTCTTAAAAAGCAGGTTCCGCTGTCTCCACAAAAGTGGAGGTGCACGTCAGTACCGCCCCATCATCTGCTGTAAAATAATAGCAACATGTGCCATGTTGCATAACCTTGCCACAAAGAAAGGAACAGCAGTGGAACTAACTGACTCTGAGGACGAGGATGAGGACTGTCCACAGCCAGAGCACAGCGCAGCAGGTGTGGCAGCAGCACCAGATGGGAGACACAGACGGGCAGAGATAACACGCAACTATTTCTGAGTAAGTATGGAGACACAGCCAGTTACTGTAAGTGAGTGACGGTGTTTAATTAGCATAGCACACCACCACAACATAAAGGGCGTCACATGCCAGGCCTAATTTAAATGCAGTTTCCAAAACCAAAATGGGTTACACCACCCATTTTGGTAAGCCATGTGGTGGCTGGCATTACTACCTGCGCCCACGCGCTGCACTGCTGCGTCCCTTGGGCACACTGTCCTCATGGCCAGTCTGTCCTGTGGCAGCGCTGTGCCGTTCGCTGCGCCTCCTGGACTCTGTGATAGGTGGCGTGATGCTACTGCGGCTAGTAGCCTCTTCACTATCCCCCCCATCACCTGTAGTGGCTACCTGGTTGGTTTGTAGCACTTCTAGTGCACTGGTCACTGTGACCAGCCCCCTTGCCACATCACGGCTGCAGTGGGCCATCTCCTCCTGCATGGCCACCGAGCGCCTGCAGAGCAGAGAGGCGGCAGTGGAGAGGCGGTTCACCGCCTTGGTGTAGTTGTCCAGTTTCTGCCTCTCCCTGCGCCTTGCCAGACGGTCCTCATCAAATTTGCTGCACAGCAGCCTCACTGCCTCGGACATGTCCCTCATGCCCTCAGCCACAGTATTGTTCATGGAACAGATGCCCTTCTCTATGCGCAGCATGTGCCCATTCATCTGTACCATCTACCGCTGGACTGACCTTATGGCTTTTCCTTGCAGGCGCTGCACCTTGAGCATGTTCCCCTCAAGACCGGCGAACACACTCTCATCCTCGCCCTGTGAAGCAGGACTGGCTGCCCTTGCCCTGCGGCGTCTGGCACGTGTGTGGGCGCGCTCTGTGGCATAGCAGCAAGAACTATAAACTCATCCACTATACCCCAAATCATTACGCTGGATACTATATTGGTTAACAAAAGCTGTCTGTAGTGCCCAAATAGTAACAATGCAAATTTCCAAAGTGTATGCACCTTGAACCTCTGCCCAGGGGGCTGGCATGGCTCTGGTTGATCACCTTTGAAGCCTGCCAGGACAAGTTAATTCTCTTTTTCTGCTTTTTCTGTAAGCAGTAGAAACAATGGAGCAGTCCCAATAGCCCAAGGAATTTAGAGGAGGTTATAAGACTTTCTGTACCAGGCTGAAGTTCACATATCAAGCTACCATCTCGAAAGAGGACACCCTTTCCAAATACATAAAAACAGTTCTTCTCACAGATAGACAACTCTGTGTTTCTGGCATAGAAGGGGTAGGCATGAATTTAGATAGGATAATCTCCTGATCCATATGGAAATGAGGAATAAACAAAGGAGCTAGTCTCAAAACCAGTACATCTTGAAAGATTCTTAAATGTGATGGTCTACAGGAAAGTGGCCTCAGTTCACCCACTCTCTTAGCAGGATTTATGGCCAGAAGAAAGAAGACTTTCCAGGTCAATAACTTCAAAGGGACTGTTGCACATGTGAAAAGGATTATATTAAAGAACAGATAAAACTGACGAGAAATCCTAATTAGGCATCAGATTAATCAACAAAGGATGAGAAAGATAAAATATCTTCAATAATCTCATAACGTAAGGTTCCAAGACACCAATTCTCCTTGAAGGTTCTCTCAATGCTTTAATGGCTACTTAATGGAGAGTTCGAGCAACGGCAGCCAACACCGAAGCAACCCTATCCTGCAAAACAGTGATAGTTTCTTCTTCATCGCATGAAAACCGATCCACCCTACTTCTAGCATACCACTTCTGAAATGTTGACCAGTGATAGGAGTAGGATCTCAATGTAGGAGGACTCCTAGAAGCTCCTAGATGCTTGTAGAGGTAGCCAAACTGGATATATGATTAAACAACTACTGACTAAACAGCGAATTCCTTAACCACGAATTCTAAACCACGAGCAATGCACAACCACTACATTGTTAACAACGAGTTCCAAAACCATGAAAAATATTCAAATTGCTCATTACCCGTTTACACCATTAGGTTCTTTAAAATCTGCATGTTTTTAACATTAAAAAAAAAAGAAATTTAATAATAGATGATTTTTAAATAAACAATTTTAAGTGAAGAATCCTTAAATTAACGTGTAATCAAATAGATATTCGTATTTTTCAATACCGGACGAACTACAAAAAGACAGTAATAAACGCTTGGAAACACTAAAATAAAAGTCCTTCATCTATTTTTACACTACTGACTACAGTGCTCACTAAAATGGCGGCATAACGAACAGAAAAAATAAGAACAAATGCACTTTTAAAATTGATGACAAAAAACGCAGGTTCTCACAGAAATTAACATTTTTAAAAAAAATGGATTGCAGAACATATTTTCAATTGTAAAATGATTCTACTAAAATAAACCATATAAAAACGCATAACCACCATTTTGTTACCATTTCAACTGGGACAGTCAGAGAGAACAGTCGCATCGAGCTCAGAACAACTTCACCACAGTGATAAACTAACCAACAATGCCATCTACTGGCATAAAAAGGTAAATAAAATCAAAATCTATTATATCGACAGCGTTAATCAAACAAGACAATTATCAAATTAATTAGAAAAATATTATTTATAATTTTTTTTAATACAATTGGAAACAGACTAAGTAACCTATTGAGTCAGGCATAGTATATCTTTTAAATGAATAGAACATGAATCATTTAAAAAAATAAAACATGTATACTAGTCAGAATTTTAAATTACATGTAGGAAGAACACTCATCAGCCCTCCATCCACAACTTCCTTCCCTTCACCCTCTTCCACACCCCAAATAAAATAAAAAAATGTCAAAATTAAATATATGTATATAAATAATAAAGATTTATTCGTAATACATTTCAGATACACTTCTAACATCTGCAATTGATTGAAGTCACCGTGGATTATAGAGACGTCCATATACTACTAGTATGTTCAAATCAATTTATTTTATTTTAAAAAAATAGAAATTGGTAACAAAATATATCATCTTAAAAATATGTGTACATAAATAAGGACTGGGAGAAAAATGGATACTTTGGGGCCAATTCCGATTCAGGCCGGAAATCACTCTGACCGAGCCGGACCTGGAGAGATTTCCGACCGAATCGGACCCTGGCAGTCCGACCGAACGAGTACGATGCGCACGCATGCAATTGGACTCGAGTCGGTCGGACTCCCATTGAAGTCAATGGGAGCCGAACGTACAACGCGCGTACGCGTGCTCCCATTGACTCACTGGGTGCGAGGCGAACAAGGGCGCCCCCTACAGCGGGTACGCCTCGATGCGACTCGCGGCGTACATGCACAGGTAGGGGGGACCCATGGGTCCCCCCTGTGTGCGACCCGCACGGCGATGCGTACAGGGGGGTCCGACACGGACCCCCAAAGTCCGGCTCCGACTGCTCTTTCGAGCCAGACGGCGCGAGTCGGTCGAACTGCTCGCGGCGCGCATCGTACTTGCCCGGCCGGGGAACGTCTCCATTGCGCTGTGCGAGTCGTGTCCGTGCGAGTCGGTCGGAGCGGTTCGGACCCGCGTAAGTCGGTCGGCGATTTCGCGTGCGCACGCATCGTACTCGCTCGGCCGGACGCACGTACGAATCGGTCGGGAAAGAGGGCTCCGAATCGGATCCGGTTAAGCCGAATCCGATTCGGTGCCCTACCGGCCGAGATCGGAATCGGCCCCTCTGAAGAGAGAAAATAATCATTAGAAAATAGGCTACAAAATTTCATATTAAAGGTGCTCGAAGTACTAACCAAATACAGGAAGGAAAACAGTCAATTATGTAAAAATATATAAACTAGACTGTGTGATTCAAATCAATAAGATACTGAGAAGTGACTAGAACATAATTTAATATTACAACTCCACAACCAAAAATAAAAGATGGTGGGTATTCAAAATTTGTAAAAAAAAAATTCTAATTACAGAAATCTTCCACAATCAAACAAAACTTTGAAAATACAAGCATCAAGGAGAGTGCAGAACTTCATAACAAGAGATAAATATAAGCACAGTAAGTTCATGTAAAATTGAAGTCAATTTCTCTTTCAACTATAACAAGTGGATACTTAACAAAAGGCAGGAGCTGAACAGTGGGTGAAGTCAAATTTTGCAATTAAAAAAATCCGCTGAGTACTATCCCCATGACAAATCAAACCAGAAAACAATTTTCAATCCAGTATCTAGATAGCAAGTCTAAAAACCATCTCAAAAAACAATTTCCCTGAGAGAAGATGTTGGACAGTGACTAAGGGGCTCATTATGATGGCGGAAGGACCGCCACCGCCGACGGTGGCGGTCCTTCCGCCATCATGAAGAAAATTCTTACCGCCAAATTAGGATGGCGGTGGGAATCACAATGGTTCAGCGGAAAGTCCGTCCGCCATGGTTCCGCAAGGTGGTCCTTTTCGGGCCGCCTTGCGCAACCCGGAACCAGGGCAACATTGCGGCGGTGCCGTGCAGGCACCGCCGTGGGGATTACAGTATCCCTTTCTGCCTGTCTTATTGCTACGGATATCCTGCCGCAAAAAGACAGGCGGTGACTGGCTTTGGGGGCCCGTTGTAGGCCCCCTCTGTGTGGGGGGGTGGGTGCACTGTGGGGGTACCCATGGTACCCCCCTGCAGTTCCATGCACCAAGTGGCAGGCACCACGTGGTGCAGGGAAATATGGTGCATGCACCTTTATCATTGCGGACGGTGCTGCAGCCAGCAGCACCGCCCGCAATGATAAAGGCCCAGGATGCGCCTGCCATAGTGGCGGGCACATCCTAATTCACTCAGTGGGACCGCCGCCTTACCGGCGGCCGGTCCCAGAACACAACGATGGCGGGCGGACTGATGTCCGCCTGCCATCGTAATGAGCCTCTAAGATCCAAAACAATAATGCAACTCACCCAGGAAATCAACACAGATTAGCTGTAAAAAAATCACTTATTGTACCATTTCTTTTCTATTTTCAGAAATCTAATCCTAAAATATCCTTCATATCCTTGATTTGAACAACCAAAAACCAGCAGCCTATACGAATCCACAAAAAGTACAACAGCTATACACAGTAAGTACCTGCAAATCTCTTAAAAATTACAGACACTGTGATCAAAGAATACTTGATGAAGAATAAGAGCCCACTTTTAAAAAAATTGTAAGCCATTACCACACCTTTTTCGCGCATGTTTTTAGCTCAAACATGCTTTTACAATGCATACCATTACCACGCATTGTTTTTTTTTATATAAAAACAATGTATTTGTGGGGGAGACCCCTCACACCCCCCATCTTTCCTTAAATACGTGGTAAAAGCATGCGCTGTAAAAGCATGTTTGAGGTAAAAAACATGCGTGGTAAAAAATGCGTGGTAAAAGCACAACCAGATAAAAACCTTGTTATGAAAGTCGTTTCCCATTCCAGAAGCAGAAAGTAATTACCAAACAAGCAGGTGCCTCTCAGCAATTAGTAATAAGAAATCAAAAAGAAACATGCACAAATAATTTTATTTTATTTTTAAAACAGATTAATGAACAATGTCAAGCAACAACCAAGCAACGTATGTCAAATCGCGGACTGGGAATAACCTACTAAAATATGGTGGGTACCTCTATTGTAAAGATAAATCTGTAGAACCCAGAAGTCATTGGAGGTGTGTGCAATATTTCTCGTCCCATTGCACAGGCAGAGCGGTTACTCTGGAAGAAACCGTTGTTAGGACAACAGACCATAACCACTCTGCAATGGAAATAGAAGTACAAGAAAATGTCCAACAAATTAAACTTCTAGCACACACCTCCAATGAAAACTGTGGTACAATTCTAAGGGAAGTGGCTCAAAACATACCTTCACATGTTGCAGGTAGCATGCCCTCCATCCCCAACCTCAGACGGATGGTGCAAAGAGAAAAAGTGACAAGTAATCCCCACCACATAACACCCCGCAACTTCGAAGACATTAACATCCCTAATCATTTATCACTAACTTTCTCTAATGAAACCTTTCTTTTGTATGATAATGGAGACGTTCTTAAAAGAATTTTAATTTTTAGCACTAATCATAACCTTATAACCCTAGAGAACAGTCCAGTTTGGATGATGGATGGTACTTTCAAATCAACACTCCATCCATTTTCACAAATTTACACTGTTCATGCTAATAAAAATAACACAACAGTCCCTTTAGTGTATGCTTTGCTGCCTGACAAACAATCTTCGACGTACACTGAATTTTTATCAGTAATAAAAAGCAAAACCATGAATAAAAGTCCTGGAAAAGTAATCATTGATTTTGAATTGGCAATGATTAGTACTATTACAAAATTATACCCTGAAACGCAAATCCAAGGATGTTTCTTTCACTTTTCGCAGGCTTATTGGCGTAAAATTCAGAAATCATCCTTAGTTGAAGACTATTTAGCAAGCAGCAAACTTCAATTTGAATTAAGAAAACTAACTGCGTTGTGTTTTGTACCACCTGAGAGTGTAGATGAGTACTACACTGCAATTACCGAATCTGATTTTTTTACACAAAATGAAGAAAAATTGGCACCTATACTAAATTACTTTGAGGATAAATGGATTGGCCGTCTAAGCAGGTCGGGTCGCAGGAGGAAACCCAAGTATCCTATAGAATGGTGGAACTGCTATTCAACCTGCTTGGAGGGTGGTGCAAAAACAAACAATGCCATTGAGGGATGGCACAATTCTTTCAATAAAACTGTAGCTAAACATCATCCTAATCTTTATCATTTTCTGGAAATTTTGAAAAAGAGCAAAGTTTCCAGGAAATGAGACTAGCACAATCACTGTGAGGTAGTCTGATTCCACGGATTAAAAAAAAAAGTAAAGAAATGTCCGAGAGACTTTTGGCAAAACTTCAACAATTTACGTTGATGGTGGCTTCTGACTACCTTGACAGTATTGCGTACATTTTACATTACTGAAAAAATTCTGGAAATTTTGAAAAAAGTGCAAAGTTTCCAGGAAATGAGACTGGCGCAATCACTGTGAGGTAGTCTGATTCCACGGATTTAAAAAAAAAAGTAAAGAAATGTCCGAGAGACTTTTGGCAAAACTTCAACAATTTACGTTGATAGTGACTTCTGACTACCTTGACAGTATTGCGTACATTTTACATTACTGAAAAAATACTAACATCATTAACAAATTACTTGTAATTTTTTCATCTTTCAACAATTCAATTGGAATTTTAGAAAATGTTTTTCACTAAAAAAAGGAAAGTTGGGGTTCCTACCTTTAGATGTCTTCATTTTTTCAACTCAATGGGACTGCGAAATATTCCACCATGAGTCACCAACTCTTGTCACCACACTCTTTTCCAAAATCATTTTTTTTTGTAAAAACTCCCCAGAAAATCTTTTTTTTTCACAAAACAGGAAGTTTGATAAAAAGGCAACTACATTAGCCTCAATCCATAGCGTAACTGAAGTTTCCTTTTTGTTAAAAAAAAAAAAAAACAGTCACCAACTATTTTCCCATGTTCCTTTCAAAAATTGGCAACTATGGGGCTGATTACGATGGCGGAACGATCGCCACCGCCGGTGAGGTTCGCCGGCCCTGCGGACCGCGATTCTCCCACCGCCAGATTACGATGGCGGTGGGATCCAGACCGCAACCGCAGCGGAGGCAAAGCCCGTCCGCCACAGGCAATCGTTACAATTGCCCGGCGGAGCGGTCTGCATCCATAAAATGGTGGCAGTGCCTAGCAAGCACCATCCGCCGAATTAGGATGAGGTCTCCAGCCAGCCTTTCCGCGGTGGTGCAACCGCCGTTGAAAGGCATGCGGAGTTTGGTTCTGGGGGCCCGTTGCGGGCCCCCCTTGTGTTGGGTGGAGGTGTGGGTGCACTGGGCCTACATTTCACTGCACCATGTGGCAGGCACGGTGTAGTGCCTGCCACGTAGTGCGGTGAAATGCACAACATGCTCTTTTTGACATCGCGGCGGTGCTGATGTCAGCAGCCACCGCCGCAATGTTAAAGGTGCGGAATCCGACCGCAGCGGTGGCGGTCCCATCCAAATCGGGTATGGGGGACCGCCGCATGCATGGCGGATGGTCCCGGTTTACACCACCATGGCGGATGGACTCCAGTCCGTCCGCCATCGTATTCAGCCCCTATATTAGCCAAAATCCTTGAAGAAAATGCTTTTTGGACGTGAAGAGAAAAAATGTTTAAGATACTCATGAATCCATTGAGTATTAAGAAAAAAGGCAACTATATTAGCCTAAATCCGTGGAAATTCCAAAATTTTCGATCAAATGCAATCTGAAAAACACGTTTAAATGTGCACTGTACCAAATATATTCCTCGAAAACTTCAACAGGCACATCACCTTATTGCAGCAGAACTTCACTATATTTATTTTTTTAAATTAAATCTTTGAATAAAAGCACATTTACTCGAAGCACGCAACAACCTGAAAAAAAGACATGCCCCAAATTAGTGATTCCTCAAAAAGAATACTCTTTCAAAAACGAAAAGCATTCTCTAACAATTTCTGCTTTTAACTTATAATTATTATTTTTTTTTTTTGCAAAATCTGTTTTTATTTTCAAGAACAAACCAGGTGAGCATTACATAGTCAGTTTCATATTGTCAATATAACGTACATATGTTCATTTGACGTTCATTTCCCGGTGCGCCCACGCCACTATCGCACTTTAGACAGAACCCTCCCTCCCACCCTTCCCTCTCCATTCATTCGACCCCCAGGCCCCTATAACCCACCCACTGCTTCCAAACTTTATTCCATTTTGCGGGGCATCCACGCCCCTCATAGACTGTCTTTTCTGCCAGACAGCACCAGTCCATGTCCCTCTTCCACTGAGAGACTAGTGGTGGTTGTGCCACTCCCCACGCCCTTGCTACATTCCATTTGGCCACCATCGCCGCTACCCGTAACCATATCGTGGAGTATTTAGCCCAGTTCGATTCCCCTTACACACACATCAAGTGCCATCTGGCATCCACCGGCACCGGTTGCTCAATTACTTCCGAAAGAATTGTCGCTATTCTGGCCCAGTACCGCTGTATAACAGGGCATTCCCACAGGGTATGGAAAAAGGTCCCCTTCTGGCCACACCCTCTCTGGCACTCATCCGTCGCTATCCTGCCCATTCGGGACAATGATACCCTGGTATAATAGGATCTGTGCAGGATCCGTAGTTGTATCAATCGGAACCGGGCCCTGATTGCTACTTCCCTCGGACTTTGTATCGCTCGGCCCAATCATCATCCTCCAGCAACCCTACGTCCGATTCCCATGCCTCTCTGAGCTTGAGCAACAAGTCCGGGGCGTTATTCATTATTTTCTTGTAAGTGGCTGAGAGTGCTTTTTCCGGGATGGGGTCTAGTAATAATCTATCCTCTAACGGACTATATTCTGGAATCTGTTCCCCTTCTTTAATGTGTCGACCTATTGCATGTTTCAGTTGAATATATCTGTAGTGTTCCCTGGATGTAAGTTGGTATTCTCGCTGTAGGTCAGTGAATGAGAGCATTGCCTGCTGTTTCCTCACGTCCCCTAGTCGCATAATGTCTATCAGTTTCCAACTCGCGAAACCTTGCAGGCGCCCTACCTCCCTGAGCATTACACTGGACCACAGGGGAGTCTGTTCCGTCAACCGTCCCGCCCAGCCCAAAAACTTGGTTGCTTTTACCCACGCCACCTGGACTATCCTGGTATGCTTGGGCAGGTTCTCTTGCTTCTCCGGCCCATACAAGACTGCCAGATAGCCCTCACCACCCATTGCCCAGTGGTCGACCCTATAGGCTGGATCATTACGATCTGCGAAGGCCCAGTCATTTATTACCATAAGGTGGGATGCCCAGTAGTATTTTTGAATATCGGGGACCGCTAATCCCCCTCATAGACCCCTGTCTGGAGTTTTGCGAGCGCTATTCGTGCGCTCCCACCATCCCAGAGCAGTGTTCTCAGTTGGCTATCCACTTCACTAAAGAATTTCACCGGTATGGAATATGGCGTATTTTGAAGTACATATAGCAGTCGAGGCAAGGTCATCATTTTGAATAGTACAGCACGTCCCATTAAAGAGATCGGCAATTTTCTCCAGTGTGCCACATCTCCTTTTAGACGCTCTAACAGTGGGCTAAGGTTCGCACTGAGAAAGGCGCTATCCGTTTTTTCGATCTGTACCCCTAGGTATTTGAAGCTGGTCTTAATCTGGAGTCGGGAGTCCACCCCCAGGTCTGGCGGCGGCCCATCCGTCAACATAAACAGGAGGGACTTATCCCAATTAATCTGATACCCTGAGTATCCTTCGAATAGTTTAAAAATTTGTAACAGCCTATTAATTGTGAATCGCGGCTGCGTTGCATACAGGAGAACATCATCCGCATAAAGGGATATTCGCTCTTCCCATCGATCGCCACCCCTTATTCCCGTAATTACCGGATCACCCCTAATCCACACCGCCAGTGGTTCTAGCGCCAGGGCAAACAAAAGTGGGGAGATGGGGCACCCCTGCCTGGTACCCTTCCGCAAGACAAAGGGACGAGACACCGAGCCGTTGACTTTGACTCTAGCCATGGGGTGCGTGTACAAAAGTTGGATCCATGCGATAAAAGTTGGCCCAAAGCCGAACCTCCGCAAAACTTCGAACAAATAGTTCCATTCAATACTGTCGAACGCCATACGGGCGTCGAGTGATAATAGCGCAGCCTCTGTTTCGGGATCGTGTCTGACTAAGTGTTGTACCCCATATAGACGGCGCAGGTTAAGCCGAGTACTCCTACCGGGCATAAACCCTGATTGGTCCGGGTAAATCAGCGTCAATATGGGCACCGAGAGTCTGTTTACCAGCACCTTCGCCAGAATCTTTACCTCTATGTTGAGCAGGGAGATCGGTCGATATGACCCACAGTTCTCTGCCGGTTTGCCTGCCTTGGGAATCACGACGATTGTCGCCGTGCGCTGGTCTAGTGGTAATGAACCGTGTTCCCTCGCTTCATTAAACATGGCGAGGAGGTGCGGGGCCACCGTGGCGGCAGTGCATTTAAAAAGCTCTACCGGTAGGCCGTTAGGTCCCGGCGCTTTACCCGCCTGTAAGTCCTGTATGGCACCCACGATCTCTTCTACTGTGATGTCCCCATCTATTGAGTCTCTATCTTCCGCCCCTAGGGTTGGGAGTTGCATTTCGGCTAGGAGCTCAGAACAATCCGTCGCTGTCCGCACTGGGCTTGAGTCATATATGGACTCATAATAATCCGCAAACGCCCCTGCGATCGCTTCCCCTGTCGTGTGCATATTCCTGCGTCATCTTGGATTACCGCTACCCAGCTTCTCTCCCTATCTCTCTTCTCGAGCCAGGCGATCACTTTGTTCGCCTTGTCTCCGACATCATAAATCTTCCGCTGCGTAGCCAGGGCCACAGATCTTGCGGTTGCCATCGCCATGTCTTGCAGTTCTCGTTTCCGCAATGCTAGTGAGTGCGCCAGTTCCTCGTCTTTCCTCCCCCCTCCCAAATACCGTGTCTCCAGGTCTATCACCGTCGTTTCCAATTGGTCCCAGCGCAGTTTCTTCTCTTTTTTTTCCACCCCTATGCAGTCTTGGACATACCCCCGTATCACCGGTTTGTACGCTTCCCATAGGGTGCTACAATCCCTAACTGTGCCCTCATTTTCTTGAAAGTATAGTTTCGTTCTCTCCCGAACTTTCTGTGCATTTTCTTTATTCTGGAAAAACCACACGTTCAACCTCGGTGGCAGAGCGGATTGACACGGTGTACCCTTCAGCGACATCTCAACCGGCGAATGATCTGATATGCCTCGGGCCCTATTTTGGTATTGGAGAACCATCCCACACTCCCCTGAAGTGTCAGTAAGTAATCCAGCCTAGAGTAGCTGTTGTGTGCTGCTGAGTAGAATGTATACTGTCTGGCCCCTACATTGTGGAACCTCCAGAGGTCCACCAACCCCAGCGCCTCCGTGAATGTTAATAACGGCTCGGTTCCCCTCACTCGGGCCACTCTAGAGTCCCTGTCAAGTCCCGGATCCATAACGGAATTCATATCCCCTCCTAGTATCAATACCCCGGGGGGGAGAGCTACAAGAAAGGCCCCCAAGTCCTTAAATGCGTCTGTTTGTGTCGCGGGGGGTATATAGCAGGAGACCATATTGAGCATCTGTCCCTCCCAACAACCGGTCAGAGCCACAAATCTCCCCAGTGGGTCGTGTGTCACGTTTTTTATCACTAACGGAGTCGCCCTTTTAACAAGGATTCCCACCCCTCGGGCACCCGAGGTGTACCCTGCATGTGCCACCAGTTTGTACCCATAGCGATCTAGTGCTCGGTACCTCTGACCCTTAAGATGTGTCTCTTGAATCAGTACAACCCTGGGGGAGTGTCAGTGTAAATACTGAAGCACTATACCACGTTTGATCCGGCTCCCCAACCCATTGACATTCCAGGATAATATTCGCAGGGCACCAGAGCCCTGTGTGCCCCCCTGTGACCCACTCTGCGGTTCTGGAGGGAGTTCTGCACTATTTGGTTGTTCACTCCGAGTCATTATTCCGGTGCGTGTGCCACTATAAGCCCACCGGCCCGAACGTCATTGCTATCTCCACTGACCCCATGAATCTGCCGACCATACAACAATACAACATACACAGCATCAACAAGCCCCCCCTAAGTCCCCCCCGCCCCCTCCCTGCTACCCTGCTGGAGAGCATAACCACTCTTCCCACCCCAACTCGCAGAGTGCCTGTCGCCCAAAACATTCTAACAACTGTGGGGGGTGTAGGCGCCCAACGCCTGAGCTGCCCGCCCCCAGGTCTCCTTACACACTACTTTCCCATCAGCCTCTTTCATATAGGGACCATTAGTACAATGCAATTTTAGGACTGTATTAGTCTTGGCCCCTCTTGCGCCACCCATCGTCCCCATGTGCTCCCACTTTTCGTGCTGATGCTCAGCGCCGAGTTACTTGCGTGAAAACGGGTCTTCCTCACTGGAACTAGTCCGACTCCGCTCCTGCCAGTCTCTGCCGCTCTCGCCCGGTTCCCGTCCTGTTGCTGGTGCCAACAGTGCGCCATCCCTCCAGCCAGGCCATTACGGATTCAGGAGTTGCAAAAAACCATGCCTTCCCCTCCGCCTCCACCCTCAACTTAGCCGGGTACATCATGGAGTACTTTATTGCCTTGGCCCTTAGCTCCTTTTTGACTGCGTCAAAGGTGCGTCTCTGGCGCTGCACGCCGAGTGTGAAATCCGGGAAAAACGGATCACCGCATTCTCATGATGCAGATCCCCAGACTGCCGCGCCGCCTGCAGGATAGCGTCTCTGTCTCGATAGTTCAGAATTCGTGCTATAATTGTACGCGGTGGAGCCCCCGGTCGGGGTTTAGGAATGGGCGCACGGTGCGCTCGTTCCACCGTAAAGTGGACTGACAGGCGTTTCGGTTTCAGGTGGTTCAAGATTAGGTCCTCAAGAAACAGGTCCATGCTTGGCCCCTCCATTCCTTCCGGTACCCCCACCACGTGGATATTATTCCTCCTGGCCCTCCCTTCCTGGTCTTCCAGCTTGGCCGCCATAAGTTCCTGTTGTTTAGTGAGGGCCTGCACCCTTTCCTCCAGACTCTGCGTGCTGTTTTCTAGGTGTGTGACCCTAGTTTCAGTGGCCGCCATTTTGTCGGACATTTTGCGGAAATCAGCGCGGAGCAGGTTGACATCCACTGTGACTGCGTCAATTTTAGGGTCGATTGTCCCTTTCAAATCCGCTATGGCCGCCAAGACGGCCGTCAGTGAAGGTTCGTTCTGTTCTTCAGCCTGATCGATTTGAGTTGAGGCTGTTGCCAGCGGCATGGCGTATTTATCCATTTTGTTGGCCTGTGTCGGGGCCGGGCCCTTGGGCTTCATATTGATGATCTGCCGCTCCCTGGCGTGCACGCCCCTAGGGAGCCACCTCTCGCGTTTCCTACTATCTTGTCCAGGCCCACCCGGAGCTGCCACCACGATGTGTGCGCCGTCGCCTCTTGACCAGGTCTGAGCCGAGTCCCCGACCGTGTCCACTGTTCCACGGTTCCCTCTCCGGTCCCGCAGCTGCCGGCTCCGTAGGCTCACCTACTGCGCTGTCTCGTTGGTGCAGACGTTGTACCTGGTCGGTGACCTCAACTTATGCGATCCTCCGCCGCACTCACCCTCTCCTGGGTCAGGGGCAACGGTCACTCCGGTCCCCGTCTTGCCCACCTGTTAGGTGCAGTGGACCTCGTTGTTTCACTGAGGGGGGGTGTTTACTCCGTATAGTTCTCCACACACCGGTCGCACCCGCTTTCACCACCCGGTGTGCACCACTACTCTCCCGGTGGTGCCCTCCGCTCCTCCTCCCTGGCGGCCAACCAGTGACGCTACGTATCCTGGCAGGGTGCCTGTGCACCCGGAGACTGTCTATATGGGTTACTCTTTGGATTCGAAGGGTAGTCCTCCAAAGCAGTGCACCGTCGCCTCCCAGTACCTCCGGCGCTATATCTGAACCCTAAGTGTAGGACTCTCACTCGCTCAATAGTCGTGGTCTCTGCCGCGCCCTCCGACCCAACAGGCCGATCCTTGCTTTCTCGTGCGGGGAAGGCCTGCGCTACGCTTGATGGGTTATGCTGCTTGCCCCCGCCGCTGTACCTGTGCTTGCATGCCGCCCTGGAAACTCCTCTGCGCGCCCCCTGACGCTCTCAGCACCTGCCGCCGCTCCTTGCACACTGGTCCGCGCCACTATTAATACACATGTGCCGCCGGGGAGCCCAGAAACCCTCCAGAGGCACGGCTCTCAGTGTCCGGGAGAGTCTAGAGTGTCACGAACTGCCCAGGGCCGGTCGCCGCCGTCAGCCTCCACTGTCCTCGCCAGTTCCTCCCCCCGGTCGCTTCTTCCAGTCCCGGGCCACGACGTTATTCCCCGCTCGGGGCTCCAATTACGCCGATTCGTGCCGGGTGACCCCCGCTGTTCCAGCACTGCCTTCGGCGTCACTCTCTCACCTTCCACCGAGTGGTGCGGTCCATCTCCCAGTGCCGCACACCGCCTACTGAGGCCCGCCCGAGCTCCTGCGTTATGCCACCAGGCCTTGCAGCCGACTTTGTCCTCTGCTGCGTCACGCCCTTCCGCCGCACCACTGACCACCGGAGAGCCGATTTCCTGCCCGCAAACCAAGGTAGGTGCACTCCGCCGTTATACTCCGGTGTTTCCTTTGCTGAGGGCCGGCTGGAATGTGCGGATATTAGGCTCTTTAGAGACCTTAGGGACGGAGCTCTCTCAGCAAGCCGCCATTTCCCTCTGCGCCGAAACCACGCCCCACTTATAATTATTTTAAAAAGCCATCCGCATGGAGGGAATGCAAAAAGTCACATGCATCGGTGATGAAAATCGGGGAAACTCATCGTAACACAAAGAGTTAACCCAATTCAATCTTAAACACATCCCTAAGATCTAACTTTACATTAGAGGTATCCACCATGTTTTAAAATATGTAAAAAGTTTTAAATCTTACCTGTCTGCGAAACCTCCGTCTTCTCGTCTTCACCGGAAGGCACTACGGAAAACAGAGGAAGACGTTCTACCGCATTCGTCAGCAGATTCAACAGAAATAGAAGACGGACAAACATTTCCATTGAAGTTATTGAAAAGCGTGGGAAAATGTTAACATGCTTTAAAGAAAAATCTAAAAATTCGATAGAGCAACAATATTGAATAAAAATATTTTTACATAAGTTTAAAAATAAATATATAACATATAAATAATTTTTTTTTTTAACAAAACTTTGACTCTGAATTTATTATTTTCCAAAAACAAAAAAATAATTAATGTTTAAATCAATTGAAACAATGTTAATAAATTGTTTTTGACTATTATATGTTAATGATATTTTTTAATTAATTTTTTATTCAAATAAAACTATTAATCCTTTTCTTTTTTTGCTATAATTAAAAATAATCATCAGCCAAAGAAAAAAAAAGGATACATGTGTATAAAATTAATTCCCCAAACATTACGCCAAGATTCATATCCCATGCCTAGAGGTGAGTATTTAAAGCATTTTAAAATAAAATTAATTCACTATGTATAAAATATTATAAAATAAAGCTGTAAATTACTAATTTAATACACAGGTAATATAAATGTTACCTGGGTATTAAATTACTTCCCCACCCATTACCCCTAACATCCCTACATCCCGTCCCTAGAGGTAAGTATTTTTGATATAAAACTAATTTCTAAATACTTTTTAGAATATTAATACATTAATTGAATTAAAAAATGTAATTATAACAATCTAATCATTTAAAAGACATAGGGCCAGATGTAGGTGTCTAAATACCGACCGGTATTTAGCCATGTGCAATGTAGGAAACACCGAACGCCATCGCAAATAAGGAATCGGTAAAAATAAGGGAAACCAGTTACCGATTCCTTAATTAGCGATTAGCAGACTCGAAACCCCTAAATACCGATTCGGTAAATAAGAAACCCTTAAATAATCGCAAATCCAATGTACCAAAAATCGGTAATAACGAATTTTCGAAAATTCGGTATTTAGGAGTCGCTAATTACCACTGACTCAAAGCAGGTGGTAATCAGGTGCACTGCATTTAAACAGCCCCAAAATGCAACTGTGTGAACACAATGGCGGCCCTCTACGTAATTGCAAGGCGGCTACGTTTGCAAGCAGCAGGACTGAGGATCTGGAGACGGGAGGAGCGCGTGTATAGACTGCGCGTTACACTCTTCCAACTGACTGAGGCTGAAATCCATGAGAGGTACAGGCTACACCCCCAAACCATCCTAGACCTGATACGGGACCTGCACCCACTCCTGGAGCATCAGACACCAAGGGCGCACGCAATACATGTTCAGGTGCTCTGTAGCCTGCACCTACTTGCATCAGGAAGGTACCAGGGGGTGATAGCTGTGGCAGGTGGTGTGTCACAGAGTTGCCTGTCCCGTTTCTTCAACTCTTTCTTGGATGCCATAATGCAAAGAATGCATCACTACATACGCTTCCCCAGCACACAGGCGGAACTGCACAAGACAAAGCAGGATTTTTACCAAAAGGCACAGTTCCCACATGTAATAGGGTGCATTGATGGGACACACATACCAATCTGCCCACCTGCAGCTACAGAGTATATATACCGCAACCGCAAATCTACGCATTCCATCAACGTGCAGGTGATATGCAATGCGGACCACATCATCACTGACATTGTGGCCAAATTTCCAGGGAGTACCCATGACTCCTACATATTCCGGAACAGTGGGATCTACACACGTCTGGCTGGGGGTGAATTTGGAGAAGGATACCTGCTAGGTAAATCAATGTGACACACCCTGATGTATGTTGCAACACTGAAGAATGGGGGACGGGGAGCAGTTTCAGAAAAAAGGGGGCCTAGGTCCAGTACCAATGCTCCCAAGAACTAACATGTAATCACTGTATGGTAACTGTTCCTGAAGTTAAGGTTCATAACCAATTTGGTTATGTTGGCGAAGGAGATGGAAGGGAAAAGAAAAAAAGAAGAAGGAGGTCTCTATATGTGGTTCCCTATTGACAAAGGTCGGGGGAATTTCTCCTTTAGGAATTAGTGCCCTCACACACCCTTTCAGGTGTCATGCTTCATCATCGGGCGTTGCTCCTCGTGGGGGTGGCGCTGCTGTCCCCCACGGGCCCCGCGAGAGGGCTCTTTGTCGGAGATCTTTTAGGAGACGCCGCAGTTGTGCATGCGGGTGTGTGGGCCTAAAAGGGTTAGTGCTAGTGTTTAAAATTACCCCACCAGTACTGTGGGAAAAAGTTTATTCGTCGGTCTGGGAGGTAAGGATAAAAGAATTATACAGGGGCGTTGGGGCACCTCTATTGACAAATAACATAGAGGTCAGGGTATTACTCCACTGCTCCTAGTGCCCGTGTGTGACTGTGAGTGTGCGTGTTGGTCAACATGTTTCGCGCTATCATTGGGTCCCTACTGGATCCCCGTGCGCTTCGTCAGGACCGTGTGAAAGTGAAATAAAATATAATTAAATAGGAGTAGGGAAAAGACACCCTATCTTCCTATAGTACCTTCTCTCAGGATTGTATGCGTTACTTGCGCTTGAAGGAACACCTCTCTCGTGTTCCAACCTGTTACCCCTTAAAAAGCAAAGTCTTGTGCCTCTTCGGCTGTCCCCGCGGTCTCGAGGGGGAATCTATTCAGTCCCCTTCGTTCTGGCCCATTACCTGCCCTGCCGCTCCGGTATCCACCCAGGGTGTCTTTTCCCTACTCCTATTTAATTATATTTTATTTCACTTTCACACGGTCCTGACGAAGCGCTCGGGGATCCAGTAGGGACCCAATGATAGCGCGAAACATGTTGACCAACACGCACACTCACAGTCACACACGGGCACTAGGAGCAGTGGAGTAATACCCTGACCTCTATGTTATTTGTCAATAGAGGTGCCCCAACGCCCCTGTATAATTCTTTTATCCTTACCTCCCAGACCGACGAATAAACTTTTTCCCACAGTACTGGTGGGGTAATTTTAAACACTAGCACTAACCCTTTTAGGCCCACACACCCGCATGCACAACTGCGGCGTCTCCTAAAGATCTCCGACAAAGAGCCCTCTCGCGAGGCCCGTGGGGGACAGCAGCGCCAACCCCACGAGGAGCAACGCCCGATGATGAAGCATGACACCTGAAAGGGTGTGTGAGGGCACTAATTCCTAAAGGAGAAATTCCCGACCTTTGTCAATAGGGAACCACATATAGAGACCTCCTTCTTCTTTTTTTCTTTTCCCTTCCATCTCCTTCGCCAACATAACCAAATTGGTTATGAACCTTAACTTCAGGAACAGTTACCATACAGTGATTACACACCCTGATGTATACCTTGGATGAATGTGTTGGTGACTCATATTAATGGCACTTCCTTTCTCACTTAGGTGACAGCGCATATGCCGTTCAGGCATTTATCCTGACGCCATTCCTCAACCCATCCACACCAAGTGAGAGAAGATACAATGTGGCACATAAAAGCACGCGCAACGTTGTGGAGCGCACCTTCGGACTCTTAAAAAGCAGGTTCCGCTGCCTCCACAAAAGTGGAGGTGCACGTCAATACCGCCCCATCATCTGCTGTAAAATAATAGCAACATGTGCCATGTTGCATAACCTTGCCACAAAGAAAGGAACAGCAGTGGAACTAACTGACTCTGAGGACGAGGATGAGGACTGTCCACAGCCAGAGCACAGCGCAGCAGGTGTGGCAGCAGCACCAGATGGGAGACACAGACGGGCAGAGATAACACGCAACTATTTCTGAGTAAGTAAGGAGACACAGCCAGTTACTGTAAGTGAGTGACGGTGTTTAATTAGCATAGCACACCACCACAACATAAAGGGCGTCACATGCCAGGCCTAATTTAAATGCAGTTTCCAAAACCAAAATGGGTTACACCACCCATTTTGGTAAGCCATGTGATGGCTGGCATTACTACCTGCGCCCACGCGCTGCACTGCTGCGTCCCTTGGGCACACTGTCCTCATGGCCAGTCTGTCCTGTGGCAGCGCTGTGCCGTTCGCTGCGCCTCCTGGACTCTGTGATAGGTGGCGTGATGCTACTGCGGCTAGTAGCCTCTTCACTATCCCCCCATCACCTGTAGTGGCTACCTGGTTGGTTTGTAGCACTTCTAGTGCACTGGTCACTGTGACCAGCCCCCTTGCCACATCACGGCTGCAGTGGGCCATCTCCTCCTGCATGGCCACCGAGCGCCTGCAGAGCAGAGAGGCGGCAGTGGAGAGGCGGTTCACCGCCTTGGTGTAGTTGTCCAGTTTCTGCCTCTCCCTGCGCCTTGCCAGACGGTCCTCATCAAATTTGCTGCACAGCAGCCTCACTGCCTCGGACATGTTCCTCATGCCCTCAGCCACAGTATTGTTCATGGAACAGATGCCCTTCTCTATGCGCAGCATGTGCCCATTCATCTGTACCATCTGCCGCTGGACTGACCTTATGGCTTTTCCTTGCAGGCGCTGCACCTTGAGCATGTTCCCCTCAAGACCGGCGAACACACTCTCATCCTCGCCCTGTGAAGCAGGACTGGCTGCCCTTGCCCTGCGGCGTCTGGCACGTGTGTGGGCGCGCTCTGTGGCATAGCAGCAAGAACTATAAACTCATCCACTATACCCCAAATCATTACTCTGGATACTATATTGGTTAACAAAAGCTGTCTGTAGTGCCCAAATAGTAACATTGCAAATTTCCAAAGTGTATGCACCTTGAACCTCTGCCCAGGGGGCTGGCATGGCTCTGGTTGATCACCTTTGAAGCCTGCCAGGACAAGTTAATTCCCTTTTTCTGCTTTTTCTGTAAGCAGTAGAAACAATGGAGCAGTCCCAATAGCCCAAGGAGTTTAGAGGAGGTTATAAGACTTTCTGTACCAGGCTGAAGTTCACATATCAAGCTACCATCTCGAAAGAGGACACCCTTTCCAAATACATAAAAACAGTTCTTCTCACAGATAGACAACTCTGTGTTTCTGGCATAGAAGGGGTAGGCATGAATTTAGATAGGATAATCTCCTGATCCATATGGAAATGAGGAATAAACAAAGGAGCTAGTCTCAAAACCAGTACATCTTGAAAGATTCTTAAATGTGATGGTCTACAGGAAAGTGGCCTCAGTTCACCCACTCTCTTAGCAGGATTTATGGCCAGAAGAAAGAAGACTTTCCAGGTCAATAACTTCAAAGGGACTGTTGCAAATGTGAAAAGGATTATATTAAAGAACAGATAAAACTGACGAGAAATCCTAATTAGGCATCAGATTAATCAACAAAGGATGAGAAAGATAAAATATCTTCAATAATCTCATAACGTAAGGTTCCAAGACACCAATTCTCCTTGAAGGTTCTCTCAATGCTTTAATGGCTACTTAATGGAGAGTTCGAGCAAAGGCAGCCAACACCGAAGCAACCGTATCCTGTAAAACAGTGATAGTTTCTTCTTCATCGCATGAAAACCGATCCACCCTACTTCTAGCATACCACTTCTGAAATGTTGACCAGTGATAGGAGTAGGATCTCAATGTAGGACTCCTAGAAGCTCCTAGATGCTTGTAGAGGTAGCCAAACTGGATATATGATTAAACAACTACTGACTAAACAGCGAATTCCTTAACCACGAATTCTAAACCACGAGCAATGCACAACCACTACATTGTTAACAACGAGTTCCAAAACCACGAAAAATATTCAAATTGCTCATTACCCGTTTACACCATTAGGTTCTTTAAAATCTGCATGTTTTTAACATTAAAAAAAAAGAAATTTAATAATAGATGATTTTTAAATAAACAATTTTAAGTGAAGAATCCTTAAATTAACGTGTAATCAAATAGATATTCGTATTTTTCAATACCGGACGAACTACAAAAAGACAGTAATAAACGCTTGGAAACACTAAAATAAAGGTCCTTCATCTATTTTTAGACTACTGACTACAGTGCTCACTAAAATGGCGGCATAACGAACAGAAAAAATAAGAACAAATGCACTTTTAAAATTGATGACAAAAAACGCAGGTTCTCACAGAAATTAACATTTTTAAAAAAATGGATTGCAGAACATATTTTCAATTGTAAAATGATTCTACTAAAATAAACCATATAAAAACGCATAACCACCATTTTGTTACCATTTCAACTGGGACAGTCAGAGAGAACAGTCGCATCGAGCTCAGAACAACTTCACCACAGTGATAAACTAACCAACAGTGCCATCTACTGGCATAAAAAGGTAAATAAAATCAAAATCTATTATATCGACAGCGTTAATCAAACAAGACAATTATCAAATTAATTAGAAAAATATTATTTATAATTTTTTTTAATACAATTGGAAACAGACTAAGTAACCTATTGAGTCAGGCATAGTATATCTTTTAAATGAATAGAACATGAATCATTTAAAAAATAAAACATGTATACTAGTCAGAATTTTAAATTACATGTAGGAAGAACACTCATCAGCCCTCCATCCACAACTTCCTTCCCTTCACCCTCTTCCACACCCCAAATAAAATAAAAAAAATGTCAAAATTAAATATATGTATATAAATAATAAAGATTTATTCGTAATACATTTCAGATACACTTCTAACATCTGCAATTGATTGAAGTCACCGTGGATTATAGAGACGTCCATATACTACTAGTATGTTCAAATCAATTTATTTTATTTTAAAAAAAATAGAAATTGGTAACAAAATATATCATCTTAAAAATATGTGTACATAAATAAGGACTGGGAGAAAAATGGATACTTTGGGGCCAATTCCGATTCAGGCCGGAAATCACTCTGACCGAGCCGGACCTGGAGAGATTTCCGACCGAATCGGACCCTGGCAGTCCGACCGAACGAGTACGATGCGCACGCATGCAATTGGACTCGAGTCGGTCGGACTCCCATTGAAGTCAATGGGAGCCGAACGTACAACGCGTACGCGTGCTCCCATTGACTCACTGGGTGCGAGGCGAACAAGGGCGCCCCCTACAGCGGGTACGCCTCGATGCGACTCGCGGCGTACATGCACAGGTAGGGGGGACCCATCGGTCCCCCCTGTGTGCGACCCGCGCGGCGACGCGTACAGGGGGGTCCGACACGGACCCCGAAAGTCCGGCTCCGACTGCTCTTTCGAGCCGGACGGCGCGAGTCGGTCAAACTGCTAGCGGCGCGCATCGTACTTGCCCGGCCGGGGAACGTCTCCATTGCGCTGTGCGAGTCGTGTCCGTGCGAGTCGGTCGGAGCGGTTCGGACCCGCGTACGAGTCGGTCGGCGATTTCGCGTGCGCAGGCATCGTACTCGCTCGGCCGGACGCACGTACGAATCGGTCGGGAAAGAGGGCTCCGATTCGGATCCGGTTAAGCCGAATCCGATTCGGTGCCCTACCGGCCGAGATCGGAATCGGCCCCTCTGAAGAGAGAAAATAATCATTAGAAAATAGGCTACAAAATTTCATATTAAAGGTGCTCGAAGTACTAACCAAATACAGGAAGGAAAACAGTCAATTATGTAAAAATATATAAACTAGACTGTGTGATTCAAATCAAAAAGATACTGAGAAGTGACTAGAACATAATTTAATATTACAACTCCACAACCAAAAATAAAAGATGGTGGGTATTCAAAATTTGTAAACAAAAAATTCTAATTACAGAAATCTTCCACAATCAAACAAAACTTTGAAAATACAAGCATCAAGGAGAGTGCAGAACTTCATAACAAGAGATAAATATAAGCACAGTAAGTTCATGTAAAATTGAAGTCAATTTCTCTTTCAACTATAACAAGTGGATACTTAACAAAAGGCAGGAGCTGAACAGTGGGTGAAGTCAAATTTTGCAATTAAAAAAATCCGCTGAGTACTATCCCCATGACAAATCAAACCAGAAAACAATTTTCAATCCAGTATCTAGATAGCAAGTCTAAAAACCATCTAAAAAAACAATTTCCCTGAGAGAAGATGTTGGACAGTGACTAAGGGGCTCATTATGATGGCGGAAGGACCGCCACCGCCGGCGGTCCTTCCGCCATCATGAAGAAAATTCTTACCGCCAAATTAGGATGGCGGTGGGAATCACAATGGTTCAGCGGCGGACGGAAAGTCCGTCCACCATGGTTCCGCAAGGCGGTCCTTTTCGGGCCGCCTTGCGCAACCCGGAACCAGGGCAACATTGCGGCGGTGCCGTGCAGGCACCGCCGTGGGGATTACAGTATCCCTTTCTGCCTGTCTTATTGCGGCGGATATCCTGCCGCAAAAAGACAGGCGGAGACTGGCTTTGGGGGCCCGTTGCAGGCCCCCTCTGTGTGGGGGGGTGGGTGCACTGTGGGGGTACCCATGGTACCCCCCTGCAGTTCCATGCACCAAGTGGCAGGCACCACGTGGTGCAGGGAAATGCGGTGCATGCACCTTTATCATTGCGGACGGTGCTGCAGCCAGCAGCACCGCCCGCAATGATAAAGGCCCAGGATGCGCCTGCCATAGTGGCGGGCACATCCTAATTCACTCAGTGGGACCCCCGCCTTACCGGCTGCCGGTCCCAGAACCGCAACGATGGCGGGCGGACTGATGTCCGCCTGCCATCGTAATGAGCCTCTAAGATCCAAAACAATAATGCAACTCACCCAGGAAATCAACACAGATTAGCTGTAAAAAAATCACTTATTGTACCATTTCTTTTCTATTTTCAGAAATCTAATCCTAAAATATCCTTCATATCCTTGATTTGAACAACCAAAAAACCAGCAGCCTATACGAATCCACAAAAAGTACAACAGCTATACACAGTAAGTACCTGCAAATCTCTTAAAAATTACAGACACTGTGATCAAAGAATACTTGATGAAGAATAAGTAAGAGCCCAAAAAATTGTAAGCCATTACCACACCTTTTTTCTGCGCATGTTTTTAGCTCAAACATGCTTTTACAATGCATACCATTACCACGCATTGTTTTTTTTTATATAAAAACAATGTATTTGTGGGGGGAGACCCCTCACACCCCCCATTTTTCCTTAAATACGTGGTAAAAGCATGCGCTGTAAAAGCATGTTTGAGGTAAAAAACATGCGTGGTAAACAATGCGTGGTAAAAGCACAACCAGATAAAAACCACGTTGAGAAAGCTGCTTCCCATTCCAGAAGCAGAGTAATTACCAAACAAGCAGGTGCATAACAGTGACTAGGATCAAATTTACAACAAGCATTTACAACGCAGATAAAGACATTGTATGCCTTTACCACGCCTTTTTTTCCGCGCAAGTTTTTAGCTCAAACATGCTTTTACAACGCATACCATTATCACGCGTTGTTTTTTTTAATATAAAAACAATGTATTTGTGGGGGGAGACCCCCCACACCCACCATCTTCCCTTAAATACATGGTAAAAGCATGCGTTGTAAAGGCATGTTTGAGGTAAAAACATGCGTGGTAAAAATGCGTGGTAAAAGCACAACCAGATAAAAACCTTGTTATGAAAGTCGTTTCCCATTCCAGAAGCAGAAAGTAATTACCAAACAAGCAGGTGCATAACAGTGACTGTGATCAAATATTAAATTCCAAAACTTTTAAGAGTACTTACCTCTCAGCAATTAGTAATAAGAAATCAAAAAGAAACATGCACAAATAATTTTATTTTATTTTTAAAACAGATTAATGAACAATGTCAAGCAACAACCAAGCAACGTATGTCAAATCGCGGACTGGGAATAACCTACTAAAATATGGTGGGTACCTCTATTGTAAAGATAAATTTGTAGAACCCAGAAGTCATTGGAGGTGTGTGCAATATTTCTCGTCCCATTGCACAGGCAGAGCGGTTACTCTGGAAGAAACCGTTGTTAGGACAACAGACCATAACCACTCTGCAATGGAAATAGAAGTACGAGAAAATGTCCAACAAATTAAACTTCTAGCACACACCTCCAATGAAAACTGTGGTACAATTCTAAGGGAAGTGGCTCAAAACATACCTTCACATGTTGCAGGTAGCATGCCCTCCATCCCCAACCTCAGACGGATGGTGCAAAGAGAAAAAGTGACAAGTAATCCCCACCACATAACACCCCGCAACTTCGAAGACATTAACATCCCTAGTCATTTATCACTAACTTTCTCTAATGAAACCTTTCTTTTGTATGATAATGGAGACGTTCTTAAAAGAATTTTAATTTTTAGCACTAATCATAACCTTATAACCCTAGAGAACAGTCCAGTTTGGATGATGGATGGTACTTTCAAATCAACACTCCATCCATTTTCACAAATTTACACTGTTCATGCTAATAAAAATAACACAACAGTCCCTTTAGTGTATGCTTTGCTTCCTGACAAACAATCTTCGACGTACACTGAATTTTTATCAGTAATAAAAAGCAAAACCATGAATAAAAGTCCTGGAAAAGTAATCATTGATTTTGAATTGGCAATGATTAGTACTATTACAAAATTATACCCTGAAACGCAAATCCAAGGATGTTTCTTTCACTTTTCGCAGGCTTATTGGCGTAAAATTCAGAAATCATCCTTGGTTGAAGACTATTTAGCAAGCAGCAAACTTCAATTTGAATTAAGAAAACTAACTGCGTTGTGTTTTGTACCACCTGAGAGTGTAGATGAGTACTACACTGCAATTACCGAATCTGATTTTTTTACACAAAATGAAGAAAAATTGGCACCTATACTATATTACTTTGAGGATATATGGATTGGCCGTCTAAGCAGGTCGGGTCGCAGGAGGAAACCCAAGTATCCTATAGAATGGTGGAACTGCTATTCAACCTGCTTGGAGGGTGGTGCAAAAACAAACAATGCCATTGAGGGATGGCACAATTCTTTCAATAAAACTGTAGCTAAACATCATCCTAATCTTTATCATTTTCTGGAAATTTTGAAAAAAGAGCAAAGTTTTCAGGAAATGAGACTGGCGCAATCACTGTGAGGTAGTCTGATTCCACGGATTAAAAAAAAAAAGTAAAGAAATGTCCGAGAGACTTTTGGCAAAACTTCAACAATTTACGTTGATGGTGGCTTCTGACTACCTTGACAGTATTGCGTACATTTTACATTACTGAAAAAATTCTGGAAATTTTGAAAAAAAGAGCAAAGTTTCCAGGAAATGAGACTGGCGCAATCACTGTGAGGTAGTCTGATTCCACGGATTTAAAAAAAAAAGTAAAGAAATGTCCGAGAGACTTTTGGCAAAACTTCAACAATTTACGTTGATGGTGGCTTCTGACTACCTTGACAGTATTGCGTACATTTTACATTACTGAAAAAATTCTGGAAATTTTGAAAAAAAGAGCAAAAAAGAGCAAAGTTTCCAGGAAATGAGACTGGCGCAATCACTGTGAGGTAGTCTGATTCCACGGATTTAAAAAAAAGTAAAGAAATGTCCGAGAGACTTTTGGCAAAACTTCAACAATTTACGTTGATGGTGGCTTCTGACTACCTTGACAGTATTGCGTACATTTTACATTACTGAAAAAATTCTGGAAATTTTGAAAAAAGAGCAAAGTTTCCAGGAAATGAGACTGGCGCAATCACTGTGAGGTAGTCTGATTCCACGGATTTTAAAAAAAAGTAAAGAAATGTCCGAGAGACTTTTGGCATAACTTCAACAATTTACGTTGATGGTGGCTTCTGACTACCTTGACAGTATTGCGTACATTTTACATTACTGAAAAATTCTGGAAATTTTGAAAAAAGAGCAAAGTTTCCAGGAAATGAGACTGGCGCAATCACTGTGAGGTAGTCTGATTCCACGGATTTAAAAAAAAAGTAAAGAAATGTCCGAGAGACTTTTGGCATAACTTCAACAATTTACGTTGATGGTGGCTTCTGATTACCTTGACAGTATTGCGTACATTTTACATTACTGAAAAAATTCTGGAAATTTTGAAAAAAGAGCAAAAAGAGAGCAAAGTTTCCAGGAAATGAGACTGGCGCAATCACTGTGAGGTAGTCTGATTCCACGGATTTTTAAAAAAGTAAAGAAATGTCCGAGAGACTTTTGGCAAAACTTCAACAATTTACGTTGATGGTGGCTTCTGACTACCTTGACAGTATTGCGTACATTTTACATTACTGAAAAAATTCTGGAAATTTTGAAAAAAGAGCAAAGTTTCCAGGAAATGAGACTGGCGCAATCACTGTGAGGTAGTCTGATTCCACGGATTTAAAAAAAAAAAAAGTAAAGAAATGTCCGAGAGACTTTTGGCATAACTTCAACAATTTACGTTGATGGTGGCTTCTGACTACCTTGACAGTATTGCGTACATTTTACATTACTGAAAAATTCTGGAAATTTTGAAAAAAGAGCAAAGTTTCCAGGAAATGAGACTGGCGCAATCACTGTGAGGTAGTCTGATTCCACGGATTTAAAAAAAAGTAAAGAAATGTCCGAGAGACTTTTGGCAAAACTTCAACAATTTACGTTGATGGTGGCTTCTGACTACCTTGACAGTATTGCGTACATTTTACATTACTGAAAAATTCTGGAAATTTTGAAAAAAGAGCAAAGTTTCCAGGAAATGAGACTGGCGCAATCACTGTGAGGTAGTCTGATTCCACGGATTTAAAAAAAAGTAAAGAAATGTCCGAGAGACTTTTGGCATAACTTCAACAATTTACGTTGATGGTGGCTTCTGACTACCTTGACAGTATTGCGTACATTTTACATTACTGAAAAAATTCTGGAAATTTTGAAAAAAGAGCAAAGTTTCCAGGAAATGAGACTGGCGCAATCACTGTGAGGTAGTCTGATTCCACGGATTTAAAAAAAAAAGTAAAGAAATGTCCGAGAGACTTTTGGCATAACTTCAACAATTTACGTTGATGGTGGCTTCTGATTACCTTGACAGTATTGCGTACATTTTACATTACTGAAAAAATTCTGGAAATTTTGAAAAAAAGAGCAAAAGAGAGCAAAGTTTCCAGGAAATGAGACTGGCGCAATCACTGTGAGGTAGTCTGATTCCACGGATTTTTAAAAAAAAGTAAAGAAATGTCCGAGAGACTTTTGGCAAAACTTCAACAATTTACGTTGATGGTGGCTTCTGACTACCTTGACAGTATTGCGTACATTTTACATTACTGAAAAAATTCTGGAAATTTTGAAAAAAAGAGCAAAGTTTCCAGGAAATGAGACTGGCGCAATCACTGTGAGGTAGTCTGATTCCACGGATTTAAAAAAAAAAAGTAAAGAAATGTCCGAGAGACTTTTGGCATAACTTCAACAATTTACGTTGATGGTGGCTTCTGACTACCTTGACAGTATTGCGTACATTTTACATTACTGAAAAAATTCTGGAAATTTTGAAAAAAAGAGCAAAGTTTCCAGGAAATTAGACTGGCGCAATCACTGTGAGGTAGTCTGATTCCACGGATTTAAAAAAAAAAGTAAAGAAATGTCCGAGAGACTTTTGGCATAACTTCAACAATTTACGTTGATGGTGGCTTCTGACTACCTTGACAGTATTGCGTACATTTTACATTACTGAAAAAATTCTGGAAATTTTGAAAAAAAGAGCAAAGTTTCCAGGAAATGAGACTGGCGCAATCACTGTGAGGTAGTCTGATTCCACGGATTTAAAAAAAAGTAAAGAAATGTCCGAGAGACTTTTGGCAAAACTTCAACAATTTACGTTGATGGTGGCTTCTGACTACCTTGACAGTATTGCGTACATTTTACATTACTGAAAAAATTCTGGAAATTTTGAAAAAAAGAGCAAAGTTTCCAGGAAATGAGACTGGCGCAATCACTGTGAGGTAGTCTGATTCCACGGATTAAAAAAAAAAAAAGTAAAGAAATGTCCGAGAGACTTTTGGCATAACTTCAACAATTTACGTTGATGGTGGCTTCTGACTACCTTCACAGTATTGTGTACATTTTACATTACTGACAAAAATCTGGAAATTTTGAAAAAAAGAGCAAAAAAGAGCAAAGTTTCCAGGAAATGAGACTGGCGCAATCACTGTGAGGTAGTCTGATTCCACGGATTTAAAAAAAAAAGTAAAGAAATGTCCGAGAGACTTTTGGCAAAACTTCAACAATTTACGTTGATGGTGGCTTCTGACTACCTTGACAGTATTGCGTACATTTTACATTACTGAAAAAATACTAACATCATTAACAAATTACTTGTAATTTTTTCATCTTTCAACAATTCAATTGGAATTTTAGAAAAGGTTTTTCACAAAAAAAAGGAAAGTTGGGGTTCCTACCTTTAGATGTCTTCATTTTTTCAACTCAATGGGACTGCGAAATATTCCACCATGAGTCACCAACTCTTGTCACCACACTCTTTTCCAAAATCATTTTTTTTTGTAAAAAACTCCCCAGAAAATCATTTTTTTTTTCACAAAACAGGGAAGTTTGATAAAAAGGCAACTACATTAGCCTCAATCCATAGCGTAACTGAAGTTTCCTTTTTGTTAAAAAAAAAAAAAAAAACAGTCACCAACTATTTTCCCATGTTCCTTTCAAAAATTGGCAACTATGGGGCTGATTACGGTGGCGGAACGATCGCCACCGCCGGCCTGGCGGTGAGGTCCGCCGGCCCTGCGGACCGCGATTCTCCCACCGCCAGATTACGATGGCGGTGGGATCCAGACCGCAACCGCAGCGGAGGCAAAGCCCGTCCACCACAGAACCACCACAGGCAATCGTTACAATTGCCCGGCGGAGCAGTCTGCATCCATAAAATGGTGGCGGTGCCTAGCAAGCACCATCCACCGAATTAGGATGAGGTCTCCAGTCAGCCTTTCCGCGGTGGTGCAACCGCCGTTGAAAGGCATGCGGAGTTTGGTTCTGGGGGCCCGTTGCGGGCCCCCCTTGTGTTGGGGGGAGGTGTGGGTGCACTGGGCCTACATTTCACTGCACCATGTGGCAGGCACGGTGTAGTGCCTGCCACGTAGTGCGGTGAAATGCACAACATGCTCTTTTTGACATCGCGGCGGTGCTGATGTCAGCAGCCACCGCCGCAATGTTAAAGGTGCGGAATCCGACCGCAGCGGTGGCGGTCCCATCCAAACCGGGTATGGGGGACCGCCGCATGCATGGCGGATGGTCCCGGTTTACACCACCATGGCGGATGGACTCCAGTCCGTCCGCCATCGTATTCAGCCCCTATATTAGCCAAAATCCTTGAAGAAAATGCTTTTTGGACGTGAAGAGAAAAAATGTTTACGGTACTCTTGAATCCATTGAGTATTAAGAAAAAAGGCAACTATATTAGCCTAAATCCGTGGAAATTCCAAAATTTTGGATCAAATGCAATCTGAAAAACACGTTTAAATGTGCACTGTACCAAATATATTCCTCGAAAACTTCAACAGGCACATCACCTTATTGCAGCAGAACTTCACTATATTTATTTTTTTAAATTAAATCTTTGAATAAAATCACATTTACTCGAAGCATGCAACAACCTGAAAAAAAAGACATGCCCCAAATTAGTGATTCCTCAAAAAAGAATACTCTTTCAAAAACGAAAAGCATTCTGTAACAATTTCTGCTTTTAACTTATAATTATTTTAAAAAGCCATCCGCACGGAGGGAATGCAAAAAGTCACATGCATCGGTGATGAAAATCGGGGAAACTCATCGTAACACAAAGAGTTAACCCAATTCAATCTTAAACACATCCCTAAGATCTAACTTTACATTAGAGGTATCCACCATGTTTTAAAATATGTAAAAAGTTTTTAAATCTTACCTGTCTGCGAAACCTCCGTCTTCTCGTCTTCACCGGAAGGCACTACGGAAAACAGAGGAAGACGTTCTACCGCATTCGTCAGCAGATTCAACAGAAATAGAAGACGGACAAACATTTCCATTGAAGTTATTGAAAAGCGTGGGAAAATGTTAACATGCTTTAAAGAAAAATCTAAAAAATTCGAAAGAGCAACAATATTGAATAAAAATATTTTTACATAAGTTTCAAAATAAATATATAACATATAAATAATTTTTTTTTTAACAAAACTTTGACTCTAAATTTATTATTTTTCCAAAAACTAAAAAAATTAATGTTTAAATCAATTGAAACAATGTTAATAAATTGTTTTTGACTATTATATGTTAATGATATTTTTTAATTAATTTTTTATTCAAATAAAAGTATTAATCCTTTTCTTTTTTTGCTATAATTAAAAATAATCATCAGCCAAAGAAAAAAAAGGATACATGTGTATAAAATTAATTCCCCAAACATTACGCCAAGATTCATATCCCATGCCTAGAGGTGAGTATTTAAAGCATTTTAAAATAAAATTAATTCACTATGTATAAAATATTATAAAATAAAGCTGTAAATTACTAATTTAATACACAGGTAATATAAATGTTACCTGGGTATTAAATTACTTCCCCACCCATTACCCCTAACATCCCTACATCCCGTCCCTAGAGGTAAGTATTTTTGATATAAAACTAATTTCTAAATACTTTTTAGAATATTAATACATTAATTGAATTAAAAAAATGTAATTATAACAATCTAATCATTTAAAAGACATAGGGCCAGATGTAGGTGTCTAAATACCGACCGGTATTTAGCCATGTGCAATGTAGGAAACACCGAACGCCATCGCAAATAAGGAATCGGTAAAAATAAGGAAACCAGTTACCGATTCCTTAATTAGCGATTAGCAGACTCGAAACCCCTAAATACCGATTCGGTAAATAAGAAACCCTTAAATAATCGCAAATCCGATGTACCAAAAATCGGTAATAACGAATTTTCGAAAGTTCGGTATTTAGGAGTCGCTAATTACCACTGACTCAAAGCAGGTGGTAATCAGGTGCACTGCATTTAAACAGCCCCAAAATGCAACAGTGTGAACACAATGGCGGCCCTCTACGTAATTGCAAGGTGGCTACGTTTGCAAGCAGCAGGACTGAGGATCTGGAGACGGGAGGAGCACGTGTATAGACTGCGCGTTACACTCTTCCAACTGACTGAGGCTGAAATCCATGAGAGGTACAGGCTACACCCCCAAACCATCCTAGACCTGATACGGGACCTGCACCCACTCCTGGAGCATCAGACACCAAGGGCGCACGCAATACATGTTCAGGTGCTCTGTAGCCTGCACCTACTTGCATCAGGAAGTTACCAGGGGGTGATAGCTGTGGCAGGTGGTGTGTCACAGAGTTGCCTGTCCCGTTTCTTCAACTCTTTCTTGGATGCCATAATGCAAAGAATGCATCACTACATACGCTTCCCCAGCACACAGGCGGAACTGCACAAGACAAAGCAGGATTTTTACCAAAAGGCACAGTTCCCACATGTAATAGGGTGCATTGATGGGACACACATACCAATCTGCCCACCCGCAGCTACAGAGTATATATACCGCAACCGCAAATCTACGCATTCCATCAACGTGCAGGTGATATGCAATGCGGACAACATCATCACTGACATTGTGGCCAAATTTCCAGGGAGTACCCATGACTCCTACATATTCCGGAACAGTGGGATCTACACACGTCTGGCTGGGGGTGAATTTGGAGAAGGATACCTGCTAGGTAAATCAATGTGACACACCCTGATGTATACCTTGGATGAATGTGTTGGTGACTCATATTAATGGCACTTCCTTTCTCACTTAGGTGACAGCGCATATGCCGTGCAGGCATTTATCCTGACGCCATTCCTCAACCCATCCACACCAAGTGAGAGAAGATACAATGTGGCACATAAAAGCACGCGCAACGTTGTGGAGCGCACCTTCGGACTCTTAAAAAGCAGGTTCCGCTGCCTCCACAAAAGTGGAGGTGCACGTCAGTACCGCCCCATCCTCTGCTGTAAAATAATAGCAACATGTGCCACGTTGCATAACCTTGCCACAAAGAAAGGAACAGCAGTGGAACTAACTGACTCTGAGGACGAGGACTGTCCACAGCCAGAGCACAGCGCAGCAGGTGTGGCAGCAGCACCAGATGGGAGACCCAGACGGGCAGAGATAACACGCAACTATTTCTGAGTAAGTAAGGAGACACAGCCAGTTACTGTAAGTGAGTGACAGTGTTTAATTAGCATAGCACACCACCACAACATAAAGGGCGTCACATGCCAGGCCTAATTTAAATGCAGTTTCCAAAACCAAAATGGGTTACACCACCCATTTTGGTAAGCCATGTGATGGCTGGCATTACTACCTGCGCCCACGCGCTGCACTGCTGCGTCCCTTGGGCACACTGTCCTCATGGCCAGTCTGTCCTGTGGCAGCGCTGTGCCGTTCGCTGCGCCTCCTGGACTCTGTGATAGGTGGCGTGATGCTACTGCGGCTAGTAGCCTCTTCACTATCCCCCATCACCTGTAGTGGCTACCTGGTTGGTTTGTAGCACTTCTAGTGCACTGGTCACTGTGACCAGCCCCCTTGCCACATCACGGCTGCAGTGGGCCATCTCCTCCTGCATGGCCACCGAGCGCCTGCAGAGCAGAGAGGCGGCAGTGGAGAGGCGGTTCACCGCCTTGGTGTAGTTGTCCAGTTTCTGCCTCTCCCTGCGCCTTGCCAGACGGTCCTCATCAAATTTGCTGCACAGCAGCCTCACTGCCTCGGACATGTCCCTCATGCCCTCAGCCACAGTATTGTTCATGGAACAGATGCCCTTCTCTATGCGCATGTGCCCATTCATCTGTACCATCTGCCGCTGGACTGACCTTATGGCTTTTCCTTGCAGGCGCTGCACCTTGAGCATGTTCCCCTCAAGACCGGCGAACACACTCTCATCCTCGCCCTGTGAAGCAGGACTGGCTGCCCTTGCCCTGCGGCGTCTGGCACGTGTGTGGGCGCGCTCTGTGGGGGACTGTGAGCCTGCACCGTTGCCATCCTCAGCCACCGTGGACTGTTGGCCTCCTATGCTCTCCTCCTCGGACAACTCCATCTGCTGGAGGCTGACCACTGCATTCCTCCTGGCTCTTGGTGGTGGTGGCGTTGATGGTGGCACTGGTGATGCTGGTGATGGTGGTGATGGTGGTGGTGGTGGTGGGGTGGTGTACCCTGCAGGCGACAGGACCTCCTCCTCTTGTGTCCTCTCTGTCCTGGGTGCCTTTCGTTTGCTCCCCTCTGCAGCCCTGCGCCTTGGCTCGCCTGTGAAGACAGAATGTACATTTGCTCACTTATCTGGCAGCATGTGCGTGATAATAAATTTCATGCCTGCCAATCAAACTGACTGTCCTCTGCTTTCTAATTGCTGATGTGTGTCACATCCCTTTGGGTTCAGTGGACTGACTGTTCTGACATGTGTTACTTCTGACTACATCTCCCATAATGCATTGCTGGTTTTCAGTAAAACATGTACTGGAGTGGGATTCACAATGCCTCATTGGGGATTGGGGGGCACAGCAAGCAGTGCATGCATCTTACCTTGTTTGTTGCCAGCTCTGGCTGAGCTGTCTGCATCCCCAATCCCACTCACACTCTCCGGCTGGAGGGTGGACTCGACCAGGAGATCCAGGGCAGTTGGTGCAGGTGCTGTGTTTCTCCCTCCACCTGTAAGGTTGGCTTGCTGCTTTCTGTCTGCCAGCCTCTCCTTAGCACGCTTCCTCAGGTCATACCAGCGTTTTTTAGGCCCTCAATGGAGCGCTGGGTTACTCCAATGGCATTTATTCTTTCTTGTATGACCAGCCAAATCTGCCTTTTCTGGGATTCAGGCACGTGCAGAGACTGTTTCCCAAACAGTTTGTCGTGGTCCTTTGTGACATCCTCAATAAGGACCTCCAGCTCCCTCTCACTAAATTTATGCTTCCTCTTTCTTTCAGCTGCATCCTTCTCCCTCTCCTGGTTGTCCATATTTGCTCAGTCTGGTCAGCAATATGTTTGTATGGTTTCTCCTGGCTTGTTTGCTGTGCTCCCTGCCTCTCAAACAGCTTCAGGTTCAGTGCAGGTGCATGGGTGTGGCCACTTCCTGGTTGTGGTGTAATGAGGAAGCACAGGATTGGCTGATTCTTCAATTACCGTTTTTTAAATTACCGATTCGCTAATTACCGAATCGGTAATAAGGAATCGGTAAATATTTTTACCGATTCATTCCGATTCGTTATTTTTTCACAGATTACCGATTCGGTTGAATTTTACCGATTATTACCGATTCAGTAAAATTTGACCGAATATTACCGATTCGGTAATTTTTACCGATTTAATACGTACATCTGAAATACCGAGTTCTTAATAGCGATTCGGTAAAATTCGCTATTAAGGATTCGGTATTTCAGATTTACCTACATCTGGCCCCTAACTGGGTATTAAATTACTTCCCCACCCATTACCCCTTGATTCCCTACCTCCCGTCCCTGGAGGTAAGTATATAGGATAATAAAATACATCCCTTTAATTAATTAAAAAATTAACATTTATATATATAACAAAAAAATATAATCGTAAAAATAATTTAATACCTGGGTAATAAAAATGTTACCTGGGTATTAAATTACTTCCCCACCCATTACCCCTATCATCCCTACATCCCGTCCCTAGAGGTAAGTATTTTTGATATAAAAGACATTTCTAAAACAATCAATATATACAAAAATAATATATATATAATTAATCTTTAAAAAAATAATTTAATACCGGAGTAATAAAAATGTTACCTGGGTATTAAATTACTTCCCCACCCATTACCCCTATCATCCCTACATCCCGTCGCTAGAGGAAAGTATTTTTAATATAAAAGACATTTGTAAAACAAACAATATATACAAAAATAATATATATATTTAATCTAAAAAATATATAATTTAATACCTGGGTAATTTAAATGTTACCTGGGTATTAAATTACTTCCCCACCCATTACCCCTATCATCCCTACATCCCGTCCCTAGAAGAAAGTATTTTTAATATAAAAGACATTTCTAAAACAAACAATATATACAAAAATAATATGTATAATTAATCTAAAAAAAAACCTACATTTAATACCTGGGTAATTTAAATGTTACCTGGGTATTAAATTACTTCCCCACCCAATACCCCTATCATCCCTACATCCCGTCCCTAGAGGTAAGTATTTTTGATATAAAAGATATTTCTAAAACAATCAATATATACAAAAATAATATATATAATTAATCTAAAAAATTATAATTTAATACCTGGGTAATAACATTTTTACCTGCGTATTAAATTACTTCCCCACCCAATACCCCTATCATCCCTACATCGCGTGCCTAGAGGTAAGTATTTTTAATATAAATTAAATACACATCCATTACCACCTATTTCCTGGATCAAAACCCTAAAAGTAAGATTTAAGGTTACAAGTTCCATAATATATTTAAATGGCCTACCTGACAACCTTAAAAAAAGCCTCATCTGCCCATCACATAAACCACCAGCACAAATCAAGCACTGGCTGAGGCCAGAGCATTCCCAGAGACGCTGTGCCCCCGACGTGCTGCCAAGCTGGCAGGATGAAGGCTGGCTGCAGCCCCGCGCTCCTCAGAGCCTGCCTGGTGGCTGCAGCGCCAAGTGAGTCATGCCAGGGGGCGAGGAGCGTGTCAGGTCAGGAGGGCGGAGGGGAGAGACGCGCGGGCGCCCTGTACCCAGTCACCACACATCATCCTCACCTCCCACCGTGGCAGATGTGTGCCACGCATTGTAGCCACCACTGCACTGAGCCGCGCACCACACGTCACACCCACCGATCCTTGGCAGGCGTGTGCCATGTGCATTGCTCGCCGCTTTAGTGAGTCCCACGTCACGCATCACCCACCGGTCCTGGTCGCCTTGGGCATTGTGCCCACCGCTGCAGCGAGCAGCACACCACACGTCGTGTCTCAACTTCACACATCACCCACCAGTCCTTGGCAGTCTTGGGACCCAGTCTGGAAAGGCTTTTCATTGTAATTATAATAGTGCCATCTTTTGGCCAGTCACGAGATCGGTTTTTTTGAGGAGCCGTTGTTCGTGTAAGTCGTAGTTAAGGATGTCGTGGTTAACAGATTGGTCGTTGTTCAGGATTCGTTGTTCAGGTCAGTCGTTTTTCAAACTTCGTTATTAAGGATGTTTCCCAGCCAAACCTGTACACAATTCTTTCTCTACAGCCATGACCTCTCATTCTCCAGGCCGACAAGCAAAGATTTGATAACATTTTCCAGCTCAGAATGGGTGATAGGAAAGGAGATGGAAGAACTGTTAAAACCCTCTCTGGGCACTCACTGTCTGCTGAAGAAGAGGAAACCAAGAAAAGAAGCACCAAAGATCATAATCATGATCACCTGAGATTTCTCAATCTTGATCTTTGACAGAACCCTTGGAGTCAGGGGAAAAGGGAAAAATGCATATGGAAGGCCCTGTGGCCACATACATGTTAGAGCATCTATTGCTCACGCTCCCTCCTGTCTGCGTCTGGAGCAAAGTGCTTAGATAATATTTCTGGGAGGAAGGAAAACTCTGCTGTGTCTGCCTAAATGTTGTCTATGCAGCTGATATGAATTTCTGAGAGGGACATTTGCTACTCAGCCCATTAGAGATGAAGGATGCCCTACTCGCTAGTCCTGGACTTAGTCCCACTTTGTATCTTTATGTAGACCTTCGCTGTCATGCTGTCTGTCCTTAGTACTGCAGAACCTTGAATTTGAGAATTAACGCTACAAGAGGCCTTCTGATCACCTCCAACTATTTGCAGTTTGAAGACTGCAGCACATACTGGTAGGGCTACCTGTTCTGCAGAGAACAAGAGTCCGTCAAGCATCCCCAACCATATCTGCAAGCATATACTGTGATGATCTTTAGAACTGGCATACAGAGAGGGGCCCCTGATCTCAGATGCATTAGATCTAGCCACCACTGAAATTCCAGCTTTATTCCTTTAGTCACATTGACCTAGACTTTGTGATTCATGAATGTTGCAGACCAGGATGTCTGTAGATGAGATCCAAAAGTCCCCAAATGGAATTTTGCACAGGGTACAATCTTTATTGCTGCTGCAATGTCTCCCTGGACCTGATGTAAAGAACTGGTTTTTGGATACTGTTCTAGCAAGATGTGTCTGTATTTTCAAACTCTGTTCTCTGGAAGAACCACCTTTTGCTGGACTTCTTCCAGTTGATCAGAAAACCACGTGTCTGAAGAAGTGAGATAACTTTTGCAAGAAGGCACTTGGTTGGACTCTTCAATGGTTAGTAAATTAGCCAATTGTCTAGAGAAGGGTGTCGTGAAAAGAATTGAGTGTGTAGTAGGCCCAAGAGAGAAACCCTTCCTTTGGTAAACATTTTTTGGGCTGACTTCAGACCGAATGGCAGAACACAAACTTGGAAATGTTGCTTCTGAACAGCAGATACTTGTGACGCTCCTTGTTAATTGGGATGTGGAGATAAGTATCTTGGAAATCCAGTGTGACCATGAATCTACTGTCTGGACTAATGGAATTATCTTTGAAAACAATCCATTTTTAAATGAATTGTTGTCACCCGAGTGTTTACCTTCTTCAGATCTAGAACTGGATGGAACCTCCCTGAAGCCATTTCCACCAGAAAAAGAGAGGAGTCAAGTCAAGTCAAAAATCTTTATTTCGGCTATACAGCCATAAAAGCACAGATGATTAAGACGATACATAAGATACAATTAATTATTATAAACAAAAAAGTTTAAAAATTATTATACAAGTGTCATCAAATATGTGTGGGTTGAGATGCCGCATTTGTTATCCCCCAACTACTCAACCCCATAAAATTAGTTGATGACCCTATGGATCAAGTGTAGCCAGGATATCCTATGTAGGAGCGTATAAGAGCATTTAAAACAATTAGATTTAAAGCATTTAAAAAAATTATTTAGAGAAGAAAGATTAAGATTAGACATCAAGAGATAAAAATTGCAGGACATTTCCCCTAAATAAAGTGCTGTGCAAATATAGTGCAAAACAATTTCTAGTAAAGAGCCACAGTTTAAGTATTGCCCATCTCATTTCCCTTTATAATGCCTTTACGTATGCACCACATCGCAAATAAAAATTTCGAGGTAACAACTACAAATAGTGGGTGTGTCTCGTATTTCAGTAGCCTAAAAACCTCGGTGTGGTTTCTCAACCCCAAGTTTCTACAAAGCTGGAGACCCCACTTAGATCTAGACCTTTTATAGGCAGGGCAAAATAGCATGACATGGAGTTCTGTTTCTTCTGAAAGATTACACCCAGGACAATCTGATCTGGTTGCTCCCTTCCATTTTTTTGTAAATGTTCGGAGCGGGGGTGTCCCATGTCTAAATTTTGAGGACAACTTCTTTGCCATAAATGGTTGTATATTGTCCAGGACCAGTTCCAATTTGTACTGCTGCTTGACATCCAGAAATTTAGATGTCAAGCAGCATGAATTCATACTCTGGGACAATAGGGCCAGTTTATGTTCTTTAAAGGCTAGAGATAGGGATTTTTTGGGGATGGACGGGCAGGGGAGGAGTAAATTCCTTGGCCTTCTGCTCCATGGAGACTTGAACTATTGCTTTCATGTGGATTAATCTCTTTATTCCTCCCCATAAAACATGTGCTTTTTCTTTGCATATGGATACAAGAATTAGGATAAAAAATGACTTTGGATACGTGGACGAGAAGTTGATAAGATAACTGGTCAAGGTATATTCTGCACTCAAAGATCCAAAACATCTGAATTCCAAGCACTCAGTTATTTCAGTACAGTCCATATGACATCCTTAAAATTATTACATAGCATAGTGAAAGATATGCATGGGCCAAGAAAATGCCGAAGGCGAAAAGCTCTAAAATGGAGGCCCTCACAGACAAAATGGACGCACTGGAACAAAACTCGCAGAATGTATGACTCAACAGTGTCACATGAAAGTTCATTTAAACAGGAAGAGAGGCTCCATCGTTTAGATCCTAAAAAAGCCTTACATTTTTTTTTTAATAATTACCATATCAAGGAACGTTGTGTGGATGATAAGCTCATTTTCTGATGGATAATTCTAACTGCAGATTCCTCACCTTGTGAATACCCCCAGATCCCAGACTGGATCCGTAAGATTTTCATAGCAACTCCCTTGTGCATCTGTAGATGGCATTGAACGGCTCCATGTTGGGTCTATCCCACCCCAGAAGTGACGTTGCAGCCAATACATAGCTGCTACCTCCAAGCTCTTCCTTTCTTTTCACACCTTGCAACATAGATCTGGAGCTCACTCCCTCGGATTTTGTCAGGCCTGACAGAAATGTCTATCCAAAATGTTTCCAGTGTGCAAGGGATATATTCACTCCATAAACTACAGGGTTCAACCCATGTAAGGACTGCCACAAACAGATATTGATGATGGACCCCTACAAATTCTGTCTCTGGGGCCTGAACTCTAAGCAGGACTCGATGTCAGGTGATAAATAGACGAAGATGAACCCCAAGGACCATGAAGCCAAACTCTAAATCACGCAGCACCAGGAGAAGACCAAAAAGACCCGCCATTTGTCAGATTGAGGGCACGTATGTGCTTCCAATTACACTCTTGCGAATGATCTTCTTTGAGGTCAAGGTCGGCAGGTAAGTCAAAAAAGGGTAAAAGTTGAAACACGGCTCCCCTTTGTCACCATATTCCCTCCATGTTAGAAAATGAGTCATTAGTTGTGTGGTCTGCACAAGTAATGGGTCTACATTTGTCCTTCACTGGGAACCAAACACCCCATTGTAGCACTTGACTCTCATAGGGTAGCGAAGCAGAGCAGCCAAAGGCCTACTCAAGGGAGATGGTGTGGGCTGGTAATAACCATTCACAGATACACAATAATAGCTCAATAAATGATTGTCCAGTCTGGGTTTTTTCCTTTGTAACAGGAAAACTACATTTATTACACACAACTACCCCACACTACTCAGCAATTTTAAAATATACACAAGCTGATGGAAATACATCTTGATGACATTGCATAATAATTCTTACCCCTCTCAAAGGAGGGTGAGTACCACAACTCACATGTGTAAACATTATCTTGTCAATAAATGCAAGGATTGAACATAACTTGGAGTAAGAGCACTTAATACTGCCAATAAAGCGAGTGGCTGTTAACCTCATTATCTCAATAAGCATTTCATCATAAGAATAAATACAATAATTACATATAACCATCAAGGGTGGCTGTCAGTCTCCTTATTTAAATAAAGCATTCAAAAGGAAATGTCTATGCATGACGGGGATGTGTACTCATCATAACTGTTAGCATGAATAGCACAATTTAACCATCACCTTTATAATCACATCACTATACAATTAAAGACTTTCACCCCTAAGGGCTGTTTGCAGCACATATATTTAAAGAAAATACTGCACTTTAAACATTGCCCCTAAGGGTATAACTTTTATGATTACACTAATGTGCACTTACTACCTTTTACCCATAGAGGGTATTTACCAACATGCTAACTCCTATTGAACCACTTTCAGACCCCAATGACTTGTAGCCATAGCCTCTGTTCCTACAGGGAGCAACACTCCACGCTGTAAAGCAAAAGCTTCAGGCCAGAAAGTGCTTAAACATTACAAAACCTTTGAGGGGTTACCCTTTTTGAGTCTCACCCAAATTAAGGGGGACATTAGAAATCTTTGGGGGGAGATGGCTGCGCTGCTCCTCCAGCTCCACCTGCACTTTTGCTGCCTTTCTGTGTTGACCCCATTCTCCTGGGGCCACCTCGAGTGGAAAACAAGCGTTTTTTTAACACAATTGCAGCCGAGCCCTGCAGGGCATTTTGGGGTGCTCCTCACGCTTTTCCTTTGAATTTTAGAGCAGCTCTCCCGCTGTGCTGGGGAGAGCTGAGTCTTTCCTTCTGTTCTTTTAGCAGCCTCGCACTCTATTTTTATCGAGGTGCCAGGTCACACCTGTGCTCGCTGCGTGCATCCACAAATGTTGGAGAGCAGCTTGGGGAGCCCACCCATGGCTGCTCTCGCTGGCTCCCGGCACAGCCAGCACAATCGTGTGCTGCAGTGGGAGCTGGCACTTCCCTTTGGTCTGCGGGCAGACGGGTGCTGTGCTGCCAGCCTGCCCTGTGTGATCTGGCCACATGGGGGAGCACGGCAGGGGGTTCTTCCTTCCAACTGACCAAGGCGTCAGCCTACAGTCCCAGTGTTCAGCAGAAAAGCACATCCTAAAGACAGCTCTCCCCTCTGCGCAAGGCCTTTCAAAAGTGGGAGCGGGAGGTGCCAGCAGGGATGCACCTCTGGCCTATCCTGAGGTGCCACATCACCTCTCCGACCCTGTTTCAACCTTCCTGCACAGCCTTCTGGGATACTTCAAGATGGCGTCACCCAGGAGTCACTGGCCACGTGCTCTGGGGGTCTCAGCTCCACCTCTGGCTGACATGAGGTCCTGCCTCAGCAAAACTTCAAAGGAGCCCCCCTCATGGGTTGGCACCAGGGTCTTCGCTCCCTTCCCTTTGTTTAGTGGGCTTGAGACAGCCCTCTTACTGGCACAGGATCACAGCTGGCTGATAGATGTAGAGCAATCCACCCCACCCCTTCCTTCTGATGAGCTGACCTAATCAAGGTTAATTACCTTTGTGGGGGGAGGCCTCTGTTCCTGCTGCTGGAGCAAAAAGTAACTAAACCCAGCCCAGCAGGGTGACAAAAGCCCTGGACTTGCATCCTGAGCTGAGCCAGTTAAACATGACATTCCTGGATGACCCATAAGATGTACAGATATGACTTTGGATTTTACAGAATTGTTCTTTTCAGACAGGTTACACTGTACACTGGTACAACTCAGGGGTCCTTAGACCAAGGTGAAACAGAGCTTCTCTCTAAAGCAACCTTACCCATAAGTGTATAATGGAGTGTCATTGTAGACAAGACAGTAAAGCACACTGACTTTCCCTATCTGTGCACACCCCCATTATAAGGCCTATCCCAGGTCAATACCAAACCCTGCGGGGTCACTTCTACACCAGGCTACCTGTGCACAGTTCCTGGGCTGCGCACGACAGGAGTCTCCCATGCACAACTCTCACACGTGTGCACACGAGTGTGCACACATGTCCGTGTGTAACCAGCCCAGTGCCTCTTACCGGGCTGCGTCGCATCGGAGGGCACTGGCGGTAAACAAGCACTGTCCATTTTACTGTGAGTTTACCGTGGGTAAGTCACAGGTTATGATGCTTTCATACAGTAAAAAGTCAAAAATCAGGTGATCAAAAAGCAAAAAATCTGGGCGGATTCGATGGTCAAAACCACCTTCTCACATACGCTGGGGACAGTCAATTCTTACAGGGAAGAAATGGCCACTATGCATGGGTATTCTTTACCTAGTCAGAGATAACAACCGACTGAGGATTCTGACCAGACACCCTACTCCCCATTTGTCCGCTACCCCAGATACCTTTCGCTGGCTGTCCGCCTCTAAGACCACCTAACTCGCCCAGCCAAGAGACCACCCCTCCCTACAGGTAATCCAGACTGCACAATGAACCCTCCTGGTTCTAGGTCGGATGCATCTAGGTCATTGCGTATCTACATGGACTGAGCAAAACTAGGCATACCTTGCCCTGGGTCATGCAACACTACGCCCACCACTCCTACGGACAAGGGTACAGTGCCTCAGCATGGGTGCCTCCACACTGGATAGATCTAGAATCTATTCCCTGAGTCACTGGATGGTCTCCCTTCTGGAAATTATTCCACCAAGAACCCTCTTTCTGCCGGGTACTGCATCCTTGTGATGCAGACTCTTTTGACCCTCACCCACAACATGCGGCTGGGGTCTTTAGCTGCCACCACGCTTTCAGGGTGACTGTCTTCCCTAAAGAATGAACAGCCAACTCGTTCCTTTTGGTGTATCTCCCTTGCGGAGACGCAACCTTGGCGCTCAGCCTGGCTCCCTGGTAGGACCTCAGACTGGCCTCACCACCACACTGGCAGTGTTGGGGGAGGAACATTGAGGGTGCCTCGTCAGACAGCCTGCAGCTCACTCCCCCTTGGTAGCTCCCCACGGGAACTACCCCGGGAACTTACAACCTATCTTTGTTTTCTGCTGCGAGAACAGGACCCTTGCCCCCTTTTCTCTGAGAGATGCGCTCCCCTCTTGGAGTGCCTTTGGAAAGCCCGTGAGCCCTGAGAAAAGCGCAAGGAGCACCCTATGATGTCCTGTGGTGCCTGGCTGCAATTTTGTTTAAAACATGCTCGATTTCCACTCGGGGCCCAGGAAAATGGAGTCAACACAGACAGTCAGCAAAAGTGCTGCAGCCTCCCTCCAAAGATTTCTAGAGGCCCTGCCTCTAAGTTGGGTGGGACTCAAAAAGGATAACAGGGTTTTGAAATATTTTCAAGTACTCCCTGGGCTGGAGCTTTTGCTCTACAGCCTGGAGTGCTGCTCCCTCCTGGGACAGACACTATGGGTGCAATGCATTGTGGCCTGAAAGTGGTTCAATATAAGTTAGCATGTTGGCAGACACCCTCTAGAGGTACAACCTGGTAATTATACATTAGGGTAATTATATAAGTGTCTGTTTCTGTTTCAATACTTTATTTCGGAACTATGCCATAAAAGTAGGAGAAAAAAACAAATCATTTTAAAACATACAGTCATTTCGCTTAAAATAATAAATAATAAAAAAAACAATAAAAAATCCCATTTGTTACATAAACAATTCTCAGTTACAAAATCAGTGTGCCCAGAGACAACTATTTACTGACACATCCTCTGTCTAATCCTCCACATAGGAAACATCAAAGACCAAACATTGTCTGGAATCAGTTTTTAAAATACAACGGGCCATTTGGTGTTCCCTAACACCTAAAAGCTGACAAACGGGGATTATCCACTTTTTCCTGCCTCTTAATTATGCTGGACGAAAAAAATTAAACATGCTCTTCTGTCTGCCCCACAAGATCGACACGCATACCTAGTTGGATCCAACGTGACACCCCATTTAGCAGTGAAGGAGGCATTCAGTAGTGTACTTTATCTAAACTGCAGATATAGCTTTCTGGCTAGAGGGGACTAAATCTCGTCTAAAAATTGTTCCAATTTATAATCATCCTTAATCTGGGGGAAGGAGTCAGTCAGGCTACCATAGGAGGGAAGAGCGAACATTTGGCTTATTCTATACTGCCAATACTTCCCTTTTAGCTTTGTTTTGCCAGTTATGGGAGCAACCTCCGGATCGGTCCACAGGTCACCATACCCCATCTAAGTTAAGGTGTCTTTAATGTACCTAATCCAAGGAATGTTACCTGAGCCAAGAATACCTAAGACTTCTTTGAGCCCCTATTGATAAAAATGTAGCTCGGGTGTGGCCCAAACACGTCTCCAATAAATAATTGGTCTAATCCCTGCATCCTTCGAAATAGGCTTAAGTCCCAGGTCCAGCCTAAGTGGAAACAGTGGTGTGCTATTTGGGAGCCTTAGCAATTGGCATAAGAAGCAGTTCTCAGTATCCAGCAGTCTGGACGTGTCCTTATATCCCCAGAGCTCAGCCCCGTATAGAGCTGCTCGCAGGGCCTGCTGTGAATAGATTTGGATAGCTGGAGAAATTGGGCGGAAATAGGAACTTTGCTGTGCTCTAAGTTCGTCTTGATAGCTATAATTAAATAATGAGACTAACAGCCACTCATGATCAAACTGTTCATGCTTTATTGCCAGTATTAAGTGCCCTCAGTCAAGGTTATATAAATTATTGCATTTATTCCTATGATTAAATGCTTATTGAGATAATGAGGTTAACAGCCACTCGCTTTATTGTCAGTATTAAATACTCTTACTCCAAGTTATGTTTAATCCTTGCATTTAGGGACAAGATAATGTTGAGACATGTGAATTATGGTACTAGACCCCCCTGCCCCCGGAGAGGGGATTACGCAATGTCATCAAGAAGTATTTCCATTAGCTTGTGTATATTTGTAAATTGCTGCGTCGCATTGAGTAGTATGTGTGTAATAAATGGCTACCGAAGAATCTTCCTCCTTTGCCATAGTCATTAGGAGAGCAGTAGAAGTATTAAACCTCAAACTACTCACTGCAGAAGTGCTACACCCAAGACGAAGTGTGATGAGGCCCTTAACAACTTACTGCTGGGCACCTGGGCGAAGCGAGGATCTTGCCCTGCAGTAAATAGACAGATTGCAAGGCAGCACAGGCCTGCTCCAGGAGAGCCTACATTCATTCTACAACATCCTGTAGTGTAGCTCCTATTTCCCTAATAGGCTCTGCGCATTGGAATAATATATCCTATAGGTTTGACATAGGACTAAGGTCGGTATGTCCCTATCGAGTATATTAAACTTAATTACTTGTGCCAGCTAGCTCAGAGGCCACTAGAAACTTCTTGACGACAAGAAGGGAGTAGTTTCTGGCAGCCGCAAAACATGACCACTGTGTTTTCCTAACAGAATCAGGACGTGTCCCAGAGTCGTAGAAACAATAGATAACTTTTTCACTCAGCTCAGTCGTGCATGGTTCAGTTATTCTCAAAGTTACACAGAAATAACAGACGGGCGTTTCAATAAAAAGGTTTATTGACCAGTCTTGTTTCTGTTGTAAGTTAGATGTGCTGTTACGATCACAAGACAATATGCAAGATAAATAATGTACAGAGTGAGCAGTAGAAATAAATAATACTGCGTTAGCATTATCTTTTTAGCATATATGCATTTACATAAAATGACACAGCCTAAAAATGCGAGTACTCATACGATGCGTTTCTAGCCTAGTTCTACCCCAGTGTTCCTAACCTATCCTAGGTGTAGGGAGAAGTAGAAGTAGGTGATGTATTCCTGACTAGAGTATACTAAGAGTATGTTACGCCTAGTATGCCAAGAGTCTAATATGCCAAGAGTCCCTCTAGGTTCTAGTCTTCTCCATACCTGAAGAATGAGAGAGGTAGGAATCTCTTTCCGGACTCGAACTCCAACACCCCGCAAGGGAAGTTAGATCACTGGAAGCTGGACTCTCTGCGTGCAGGAATGACAGCGTCTTCTCAGTGCGTCCGGCCGGGAATCGGGCTCCTCTGAAGTCGAGGTCTCCTCTGATTTACAGGGGTTTGGGAAGGTATATTTATACCTGAAAATGTTAGCATTGACGTGAGTTGGGCAGCGAAAGACGTCATGAATGAACCCCTAAGGAATAATGGTTCATGCATAATATATGAGTCCTTGAAGAAATCAATAGTCCTGGGCAAGGGAAACTCCCGCAGCCTAAGGGTCTGTTTTTTCATGGACTCGTTGAGACTGCTAGGGTGGACGGATGCCGGAATCCATGCCTGTATTTGGAGTGCATGGTTTATGCCTAAATAAGGTCAGGGATTTTATGCCTATATAAGGGCAAGGCGAATTGTGCCTATATAAGGACATGATTCTAGAAAAGCCCATTTATGGACACCCTATAAAGTATACAACACCCACGCCTCTTTCGTGTATACGACACTACTAAAATGCTAAAACATTTAAAATGCGAAACATTTAGAATGGAGTACCGTATATTAAAACATATCCTAAAAAGCATTAAATTAAAAGACATATTTAAAAATGCAAAGGTTTCTGTACATCAGTAAGCAATGCTTATCAGTTCCTGCATAAATTTTGAAATAAATGCAATCGGAATGCAATATAAAAGCAATATTTACATATGACGAAAATGATCGATAAGTTTGTTCAAAATCAAAGTCATTGCCTGTCATGAAAATTAAATGAACTGTTCTTAGACACACAAGATGACTAAGTGTCCCTGGAAGTACTGCCAAGTCTGTATTATAAGGCTAGTTCTACTTTAAGCAGATTGAAGTGCCATTTTCGTTCAAAAAATGGGACAAAAAGTTCAAATTTGGTAGAGTTCCAAGTCTTTGAAAAATGAAGGCCAAATTGTTGGTGTCTCTCTGGAACATAGTATGCCGAATCAGAGTCAGTTTACGGGTCTGGTGTAAACATGAGATCATCTAATTCAATAGACAAAACATCATCCACTGTCGTTGGTGTAAGTTGGAACACCTCGTGTAAGAGATTGATCGCACAAAGATGGGAAGCATCGCTCACAGCATAGGTCGCCGCAGCAATGTTCGCGTCCGTTGTTACCTGTGTGCCTGGAGTTGTTTCTCGTACCTCAGCAGCAGCAGGAGGCGACTGTGAGCTCTCAATGAATGCTGACATCAGGATAGGGAGCCTCTGGGGACAACACAGAGCATGGGCCGTTATCGGGACCAGCAAAGTATCGACGTCCTTTGGCGCAGCTGATGGATATGTTAGACAAGCGTCCAACACGCATTCTTCACCGCATAGCAGGCAGCGTAGAACAGGTAAGATGCAATCTTGCCAGATTGGTCTGAATGACAGGAACCACATGGTATTAAGGTCCCGTAGACGAGTCATGCCCAATAGCTGTACTATTCGCTCACGGCACTTTCTTTCAAGGAGAGCTTTCTCCATTTCGCTCAGAGTGATGTCGGCGAATAGGCTGGCCATAGCGCAATAGCAGAAAGATAAATAGAATTCCGGCAACAAGTGCGAGAATTAATGGTATGCCACCAAACACCGAATGTGCAAAGTTGGGAATGATTCTAAGTATTGCCTGGAAAGGTGCTAACAGACCGGAGCAAATGCTCTTAAATACATGTACAATTCCGGTCGTATCTGACATGTTAAAGATACGTGATACCATTTCTTCTAAATGTATAGGGCAGTTTGTACGTATTAAAGTCTGTATCTCAGCCGAAGTCCTTGCTACTTGTAGATCATAGGTTTCTTTGGCCGAGGTCAAAGGCACTGTTTGCTGTAAAAGCATGGCTTTCATTCTGCTCAAAGTATCAAATCTTATAAAAGAGACGTTCAGCGAAGGCCATAGCGGCGAATCCCTGACTGTGTCTATTGGGGGAAACAATGCTTGCATACAGCAAGTGACCCTGGAGTTGACCGTTACTAGATATGGGATTCCTGGCAACATTCCACAGCAACTCTGATCATTCAACATGAGGTAACTCCCATTAGAAAGTTGTCCAAATGTTGGATTAATCACAGCAGCTGGTGTACCCCGCTGATGGCAAGACAAGTTTGCCACAGAACCATTACAAGTCCTGTGTAAAGAAATGTCCTGACATATGAGTGAACCGGTCAGTGCATGTTTACAGTTAGTACCGCTAAGAAACACTTCACGATCCCCACTCCAACATCTATGTGTATACGGTAAATCCCAAGATGTCTTAATGTATTCCTTACCCAACCTTTCATATTTGCCTGCTTGCATTTGTCTGAGGCAATACTGAAACTGAAAAGTTGTCACAGGTAATGTTATTTTGCCATGAATAACCCATTCTGTAGCTGGTTTTTCTGCCACTGTGAATGGTAACTTCTCCATTTTTTCAATGCTTAGCACTGTATACCTTGCTCCTCTTTGTGCCAATTCGATCTGTTTATCAGTGAGATTGTATTCTGCAAACAGAGACGACGTGTTGATGAAACGCCAAGGCACATAGCCCGCTCGCAAAAATTGTCCATGTCAATGACACTATAGAACGTAATTGGGATTGACCTTGTTGTAACATACCCAAATCTTGTTCTAGAATGTCGATAGCAGAGGATACAATGCCATCCAATGAATAAATTCTGGAGGACAAAGTTGTTAACCCATTGTCGACCACAGAGAGTGTTTTCTCTAAGTTAATACGATCAAGTTCACGTATTCGTTCTGCGGCCTCTATCTGTGACATTTTCCATGCTTCATTATAAGCAGCATAAATGCCGGCATATATGAAACGTTTTTGACGCAGATTTCTTGGTCCAAGCAAGAATTCCCTAAGATCAGCGTCTCCTGTAAGTAAGGATAAGTGTTGTTTCACATCCTGTAGTGTAGATTTATGCAGCCAATCGAGGCATAATTTTCCTACACTGTATGATGTTACTACCCCCGGATGTTGTCTTTGGACATATCTTGGGTCTGGCCTATGAATAGTAAAGCCCTGAGTTTTGTTCAAGAACCTTTCCTGACAGCTGTTTGTGTCTGTGGGCCAGATCAACCATTTTTCCAATTTGGATGAGTTCTATTAAGTTGTAGTATATTGTCAACTGTCACCACTGCCTTTGTATTATTTTCACTGGCAGGTGTTGGCACAGAAGGTGTTTTCATCTCTTTCATCTTGGCTAATCCAAGACAAGATGTTTGTTGGACGGTTTCATTCAAAAACAGTATTTGTTCAGGTATGATACAGGCTCTAAATAAACTTCTATACCCTGTACTTGCCAATCTTTACTACCCCAGACAGTTTTTGTCTCAATTGTGTCTTTCCATAAGTCGAAACCCCGTGTAGACAGTTGGGCAATAAATGCTTCAGAATAAATCTGTTTCGTATTTGTTAACATAATTTTCAGTCCTGTTTTGTTTACATTTTTATAGTAAAACGTTTCTGGGTCAGATGTATTGTAACCTGAAAAATATGGAAACTTACTAGCAAAAACGTTTGAACTACCTTGTGGCGGTGTAGGACAATGTTCCCATTGGTTAAACATAAACACATTTCTTGGATATGCAGTTTTGTGCAAATAATGATGACCATAGTGGTTATAACAATACAGTTCTTCATAGTCTGATGAACCTTCTAAATATTCATTTTTAGAAAATGCAGCAGATTTTTCTAGATCAAACATTATGTCAGTCACAGTCTCAAAGTCCCAATCATCTGAATAGGTACTGGACGTAATTAAATCACTTAGTGAAATTTTAAACAAATGTGGAATGTTCAATTGTTCACTCGGGCCGAAGATTTCATAATCTGTTTTGTCCCACACTATACCATCCTGTATAGGAACAGCTGTGATGTTCACTGATGACAAGTCTCTTGCTTCACCATGGGAAGATTTATGAGGTTTCAAAAGTACATTCACGTCTTTTCCTTCACTGTTCACATGGATGTATCTGCCACTTATAAGCACGCTTACAGTTGTTACCAAAGCTAGCCAGAGCAGAAAAACAAAAAGTCCAGATGTAATCCAGAGTTCAATCCATGGAGAAACCAGATAAGTCTTTTTCAGAAAGTGAATACAGTCTTGTACTTGCTGCTTGAGTTTGAATGATGCTGGCGTCGTTTCAGGTTCACTTGGATCTTCTGAGAACGTATCAAAGTCAATGAAATAGCCAGAAGCAGTTCTGTCAATTGTTGGAATTGCATCAGGATTTGTTGAAATCACAGGAGACAGTTCTTCACGTGTCACGTTGGTGTAGACAGGTGTATTTGGACGAACTGTTATTTGGTTGTCAAGAGTGATGAGTTCCATAGCTTGGTTGCTTAGTCCTTCATTTGTTACAGCTGAATTCTCGATTGTGATCAGTCTTTCAGTCTGAACCTCTTGAATAGTAGCGAGAGGAGTGAGTCTGCTACTAGGTCGGAGTCCACGAGGCCTACTGCTTAGTATTGGCCACATGTTGTGGTTTGATGAGGTCGATGGACACAAATCTTTTCTCCTTTCTTCCAGCAAGGGCCGGCAGAAGTACTGTTCTTGTTCCTTGAACTGCTAGAACAGGTACCGGTTGTCTGTAAAAAGGTCCAAATTCCTTCTTGTCCGCAATTTTTCTCTGACTAGATCCCCGACTTTCGGAATCCAGACAGGCCTTGCTGGGACCGCCGATATTTCCCCAGTGGTGGTTGGCTGTAGGGAGACGTTGCTTTGTTTCGTTCTTAATTTGTTAAGCTCCCGTAAAACAGCCAAACGATCTTTGATATTAAATGCTTTATTTTCCACCACTGTGCCTACGTGTTCTAAGTCTGGAACCCACATTCTTGTCCCAAATAGGACTTCATATGGAGTGACCCCCCCTAGAGAACTTCTTGGCAGATTGTTGAGAGCGCGCTGTACGCTATTGAGGTGTTTGACCCACCCATCACCCGAACCTAATACCATAGCTGTTATAGACTGCTTTATGTCCCGGTTTTTCCTTTCCACAACAGAATTTCCCTCAGGATGGAATGGAGAGGAGTACCGCAATGCAACGCCCAGACTGGCCATGGCCTCCTTGTAAGCCCTAGAGCTAAACGCAGGACCCTGGTCAGAATGTAGCGTGCCTATTGCGTATGTGCCGATAAAGACTCGCAAATCTTTTATAACAGTTCGAGCGTCAGCCGAGCGCTGAGGCCATAACCATAGGAACCTAGATTTAGTATTTGCAGGAATGCCTTTGTCCAGTGGGACGCCGGCGAGTAGACAGCCTAAAGCTGTCTAACAGTGGTGTCTGTACTGGGCTGACGCATTCGCAGCATGGTGTCTGGTGGCTCTCCCGCTGTAATTTACAGTCTAAGCAGTTGTTGATAAATATGTGAATGTGTGTATTCATTCCAGGCCACCAGTACATCTCTTTTAACGTCAAGATTGTTTTAGAGATCCCTTGGTGTGACAGACCCTCCCCCAAATGTGTTTCATAAATCAAGGCTGCTCTGCGTTCCATGTTTGGAATTACCCTATCCCCCACTCCAGGGATTCGAGCAAAAGGAACTTTGTTCGCATCAATTACATAAGAGTACTTGAGTGGAAACTTTTTGGGTAACGCTGCACTGCTGCCTTTGCTTGAAGCATTGACAGCTAACATTATCTCACCGTCTATTTTCGTTTTTGAACGAGTGATCGCAGCTACGGAAGCCGTCTGAACAGCCCCCTTTGCGGCTTCGTCAGCCAATGAATTCCCTGCAACGTGAACGCCATCACGCTGATGACTCAGTGTGTGAATCACGTGAGCCTTTGGTAGTTCGTTTTTCAACTGAACTACTTGATCCCAAAGCAGTTTGTGCTTTATTGTGCCACCTTTCGCATCTTTGAAACCATTTTCAAGCCAGGTTCGTATATAGTCATTATACGACTGAACACAGTAAAAGGAATCGCACACGATTAGTGTGAGGAATTCTCGATCCGTACTCTCAAGTGCCAGTTTGAATGCTTGTAGTTCAGCTCGCTGAGCTGTACAATCACCTAGTGATTGAGTTTTTGTGACCATAGGTCTGAAGATGCCATCTCGCATGCGACCTTTAACGATAGCACACGCTGCACTGTAAGCTTGCTTACTCCCAGTTGCGGGCTGTGCGGATCCGTCAGTGTAAATTACGAATTCATACTGATCGAGAGGCAGAATCTCAGTGGGCAGAGGACATTCTTGTTCATACTGGAGAAATGCTTGTGTTTTTAAATCTGGATCAAAAACATATTCAACATCAGGTGCAGCAAGAGAATTAACCCATTGTATCCATCTCGGATGTAGTGCTTTAGCATTTGGAATGCTTGCTTTTGTTAATGCTTCTAAAGCTGGTACTGGGGTAACGACAATTATGCGTTTCCCTTGGGCTAAGGCTCTTTCTTTTGCTACAGCTGTTTGAACTGCTGTTAGAATTTTTTCAGTTGAACTGAAGCGCATTTCCGCTTGTGTGTACAAATGGGTTTTCTATGCGATTGGTACTTTCTCACCCTCATTGAAGGTTAAGTAGGTGAATCCACATTGACCCGAAATTATTTGAATCACCAAATTTCTTTGACTTACGCGTGTTTGTAAGTGGTTTGTTGCTAACATATTAGCTTGGAGTGAACGCAAGATTTCTGTGAGTTCCTGTGTCCAGTTTTTGATTGAAAAATCAGGTTTGATTAATGCGTAGAGATGTTTAACCCTTTCTGCATAGTTTAGAATGTATGTTCTTCCAAAATTTAGGAATCCCAGTATTGATTGTAAGTTTTTTAGCGTCTTTGGAGGTTGGAGCAGTGCACATTTCTCTAGAAAGTTAGCTGCCAAGCTCTTGCCTTCACTTGAAAGCTCATATCCCAAAAATAGGACATTGAGATGGGCAATTCGGGACTTTTTAAAGTTGAACTTGTAGCCCTCAGAGGCGAATCCCAATATAATGGTGCTCACCCTGTTCAAGTGTTTGTCCAAGTCATCGTCTGTCAGATAGATGTCATCGACATAGGACAATGCCTCGTTGTCATAGATTTGTAGTAACTCCCTTACCCTCGCTGAGAATAAACCTGGGCTGATCTTGAACCCTTGTGGGAGTCGACAAAAGTGACGCTGGGTCCCCATTATGGAGAATGCCGTTAAGTACCTGCTTTCAGGTGCTATGTTTTGACATAAGAAACCATTTGAGATGTCTAATGTTGTTTTGTATTTTTTACGCATAATGTTATTCATTAATGCTGTGCTGTGTGCATTTTGCACTGCAAAAGTTTTAGAACAAGTATTTAGGTGTCTGTAGTCCAAAACTAGACGATATGTATTGTCTGGTTTGGAGACAGGAAACAAAGGATAGTTCATGGAGGAGGTGCATGTTTCAATCACCCCTTGATATTCAAGTTGATCTAAGATCTCCCTGACCTCCTTTTTAGCTTCTTGCTTAATCGGATACTGCCTCTGTGCAGTTGGTTCATGTTTCAGATTTATTTTATGGTGAGGTGAGTCCTCATCCCATCCTACATGATTTTTATATAATGCTGGAGCCTGGGCCACTGCCAATTTTCTGGCATATGTATATTTTAAGTGAATTGGAATGTGATTGGAGAAGGCAGGCATAATCATGTCCTCGCCGTGTGGGCACTCCCTGACAAATTGTGGTGGCCAGTCTTTTCTGCTAGAAGTATGTCATAACCCTTTGATAGTTTTTCCAAAAGAGTGCTTTAACCTGTCTAGGTTTGTCTCCCTCCATCCGGAGTGTTATATCATATAACTTTTGTGGAGCACTAACCCTGGTGTCTACAGTTTCTACTGTAATGTACTCATTCAAGTCCACTATCTCCAGAAGTTCCATCAGGTTCTGGCGAGCTATTGTGACTTCTGCTGCACTGTCCAGCATTGTCTGAGCCCATTCTCCGTTCTTGAGTTGCGTTCTCAGAATTCTCGGCATGTCTTACTATTAGACCGGCGACTTTCTTTTTGGAGAATTGAGGTTTTGCTTTAGTTTTTGGAGCGTGTTTGTCGTCTTTCGATTTCACGCGTTCTTCTCTATGTTCTGTTCATCCTCTTCTTTCCGATGTCTGTGACGATATCTGAAAGGTACGAGAGGAACGTGTATCAGTGTCTTGATACCTATCAGGTTTTCTCAAATTATCCCTATTCCTGAGGTTATACCTCCTTTCAGAGGGCTCCTTTTGAGGAGACCTACCTCGGGATTGAGACCTTTTCTCATTTGAATTTTGTTTATTAGTCTCCCACTTCTTTTTAGAAGATGTAGGAGTTTGTTTAATTGAGTCCTTCTCAGGACTTTCAGATAGTTTTGGTTTAACTGGTCTCCCACCCAAACTATCTCTGCCTAATTCTGCATAGGATTGTTCTATAATTCTGGGTAGCTCTGTTTGATGTCCTGTAACATCAAATTCCCTTAATTTTTGTCGGATCGCCACTGCTGCTGCCTCCCCTTTAATATTTGATAATATTATTGTTGAGACCTGGTCGAAATTTTTCAGTAATTTCATACCTAAATTTAAAGCAGGCTCTGCCCCGTATTCGTTTTGAATTTGTTTTAGGACATCAGGTATTACCGCAATTGACGGAATGCCGTGTGTTTTAGTGTAGATGGCAGCAAAGACTGAGCCCCAAGTGATGCAGTCTTCCAGTTGTGGTGTGATCCCCATTGGTAAACTAATGGTTAGTATTCTGTGTTTCTCATGTGGGCTAGTATTTGGAAATACTGCTTCGATTTGAATACTTTTTTGAGCTATCCAAAACGGGATTTGCTCACGCTTAGTGGGCATTTTACCCATGACTGCGTATAGAGTCTGTGGTGTAATTTTTAGAGTATTCCCCTGGTGAGGGGTTTGATTTGGAAGTGTTAATGATGATTGGACTGTAAAAGTCTGCATGACATATTGAACCAATTGTCTGTAGATTTTTATTAACTCTGTGAGTTGAGTAAGTAGTTCCTCATCTGACATTATTTCTATGTCGGGATGAGGTGTGTAGCCGGCTAGAATCGGCCATGTTGCTCCTGGTCTACCTAGTGGACCGAGCCTGGTTATATTTTTGTGATGTTTTAGGGCGCCTTTAAACCAGAGCTGATGCTCTTGGTATGTTAATGGAATTTCTATATCCTCGAAAGGAATGTATTCCTCTGGTGGTTCATCTTCTTTGTAGAAGTGAAACATGTGTGTTACTGAATTGGATTCAGGAAATATTACCCATAAATAGAATACCTCTGTCTGAAAGGATTCATGTGCCTCTATCACGAAAACTGCTCTACCTCCTCTCGGTGATAGGCCATGTTTTATAAGTTTTAGAGTAATGGCTCTTCTTAAGTTTGGAGCGATGTCGATGACACCCTCCTCGGTTTCATTTAAACCGGTGTTGTTAAAAAATGCTGGCTGGGCTGGATCAGCCGCAGCTCCACCGTTTCCGGCGGGATTGTCCCCGTTTAAGAACATTTTGTTTTATGAAAAATGTAGAACAAGTTTCAAGGAAACAAAGATAAGGTGCACAATATTGTGGAACACTGTATCCTTCAACGTTGAGCAAACCAAACAGCTAATATATAGGGTTCTGCCCTATGTAGCCGTGGCGGATACTTAACCCTGCCCACTCCAGACGTCTTTAGGAGTATATGGGTAGGGGTCTCTGAGAGAAAAAGAAGAGATGCACAGCTGAGTTACTCAGTATCTAACGTTGAATTACTGCCTTACCAAACCGTTGGGCGCCATGTAGTGTAGCTCCTATCTCCCTAATAGGCTCTGCGCATTGGAATAATATATCCTATAGGTTTGACATAGGACTAAGGTCGGTATGTCCCTATCGAGTATATTAAACTTAATTACTTGTGCCAGCTAGCTCAGAGGCCACTAGAAACTTCTTGACGACAAGAAGGGAGTAGTTTCTGGCAGCCGCAAAACATGACCACTGTGTTTCCCTTACAGAATCAGGACGTGTCCCAGAGTCGTAGAAACAATAGATAACTATTTCACTCAGCTCAGTCGTGCATGGTTCAGTTATTCTCAAAGTTACACAGAAATAACAGACGGGCGTTTCAATAAAAGGTTTATTGAACAGTCTTGTTTCTGTTGTAAGTTAGATGTGCTGTTACGATCACAAGACAATATGCGAGATAAATAATGTACAGAGTGAGCAGTAGAAATAAATAATACTGCGTTAGCATTATCTTTTTAGCATATATGCATTTACATAAAATGACACAGCCTAAAAATGCGAGTACTCATACGATGCGTTTCTAGCCTAGTTCTACCCCAGTGTTCCTAACCTATCCTAGGTGTAGGGAGAAGTAGAAGTAGGTGATGTATTCCTGACTAGAGTATACTAAGAGTATGTTACGCCTAGTATGCCAAGAGTCTAATATGCCAAGAGTCCCTCTAGGTTCTAGTCTGCTCCATACCTGAAGAATGAGAGAGGTAGGAATCTCTTTCCGGACTCGAACTCCAACACCCCGCAAGGGAAGTTAGATCACTGGAAGCTGGACTCTCTGCGTGCAGGAATGACAGCGTCTTCTCAGTGCGTCCGGCCGGGAATCGGGCTCCTCAGAAGTCGAGGTCTCCTCTGATTTACAGGGGTTTGGGAAGGTATATTTATACCTGAAAATGTTAGCATTGACGTGAGTTGGGCAGCGAAAGACGTCATGAATGAACCCCTAAGGAATAATGGTTCATGCATAATATATGAGTCCTTGAAGAAATCAATAGTCCTGGGCAAGGGAAACTCCCGCAGCCTAAGGGTCTGTTTTTTTCATGGACTCGTTGAGACGCTAGGGTGGACGGATGCCGGAATCCATGCCTGTATTTGGAGTGCATGGTTTATGCCTAAATAAGGTCAGGGATTTTATGCCTATATAAGGGCAAGGCGAATTGTGCCTATATAAGGACATGATTCTGGAAAAGCCCGTTTATGGACACCCTATAAAGTATACAACAATCCTTCTCCAGAAAGCCTTGTGGTACAGGCCTCCATCAGCCAGTTGAATCCCAATGCGTTTCTGACCAGACAGACTGAGAGTCGAAACACTTGGAGGCATTTATCAAAAGGATGTTCTCCTCATCCAGCCTTCTCCTGAGGTCAGTGAATACCGGTAGGCTCCTGGGGAGATATTCGAAAGCGTTATGGAACATGGTGTCGGACAACTTGCCACCCATCCCAGATGACATCAAACTTAACCTCCAATGCCTGATCCAAGATGGCCGGGACACTGCAAAGTACTCCATGTGCTCGGGTATGGACACCACCAACTGCCTGGGTAGGGCAGTCAGGACCAGTGTGGTGCTTCGGTGCCACACTTGAATTTGCTCCACCGGCTTCTCAAGAGATGTCCAATAGTCGCTCATGGACAGGCCATTTGGCACTTGTTTCTTTGGAGACAAGGCAGACTCCACCCTGGAATGTTTTAAGGACAGTAAAGCAACAGTGTGCTCTCTTGGCTTGGTCCTGCTGATGCAGCAGTTTTCCCGGTAGCTTGATCCTTTTCAAGGCTTCAGAGGGGGTTACCAGCAGAGGCAGCATCAAAAGTGCGTCAACAACAACAACAAGCCTCCCAAGGTTTTCTAGCAGCCAATGTCCAGGCCTCCAGGATCAACGTACTACCCAATACCCTACCCCCACCCCACCTGCCACAAAATCACTTTCCTCTGCCCTCAGGGGCACACAATGCCAGATAGGAGGTCGCATCACCTTTTAAGTCTTTGAGTGGTGGAGCTCCACGTCTGGCCAGTGGCTGTTCTAAATTGTGCAGAATGGCTATAACCTCCTCCACTTTCAGACACAACCCCCTGACATGCTCCCAAGAGGACCACTTATCCATGTTCCAAGGGGAAGTTCAGGCTCTCCTGGCTAAGCAACCAAACCAAAGAGTTCTACTTGTGCTGCCATCGTGTGTGGGTAGGACTCAGCTATTGTATCCGCAGGTGTGAGCAGTGTGTCCCTACCAACTACTGGTACTAAGTCCCATAGCAGTGTTTCCTAGTGTTGTGTGCCCATCTTTCTCATTCTGAGAGCTCTCTCATATAAGGGCAGTCACTTGTCTATGTCATCACCCTGGGCAGAACTAGGGACAATACCTTTGGGAAATCTGACACCCCCATCAGGCTCTTCAGCTGGGCTTTGGAGGTGTTATCTCCATGAGCAGGACACAGCAGGCACAGTCCTCTCTCCTGTCCTAGCCACCAGGTTCAGCAGGTGCAGTCCACGCCGGTACATCATCTCTTCACTGGGTCCGTGGTGCAGCAGGGCAGTCCTTCTTCGGTCCTTCTTCCAGTCCAGTCAAGATCTGAGATATGGATGTCAAGGGGTTCCTTTTTTATGCTCAGAAAGTACCTTCAGGTCAGACATGGTCAGTAGCCAATGGGCTACCAGGTTCCCTCTCTCTTGATAAGAACTTCCTAGGAAGTGTGGCATCTGGCTATCCCAAGATGCACCATTCTGCCCACGCCCATGGCAGAACCCTTCTCTCTGCGTCCAGTGCTCCCTAGCCCAAACCACAGGTGTGGCTACCAAGGGGGCTACACGCCCCTGAGAAACTAGTTTGGCAACTGGTTTCCCCTTCCCTGTCTCTAGTGTCAGCCTGTCTACCTACACAATGAAGCAGCCCCTCTCCTCCTGTTACACATTTGTCCTTCAAAGGCGGATTCTCCTTTGAAGCTCGCCTTTTCGGCCAACACCCATGTGGCTTCCTGCAGGAGGGACGTAACAACTTTCTCTAGTGCAGGCTTCTATTGTCTCATTTCCTGGGAGCCGTTAGGAAGTCTCCTCAGGAGAACAGAAAACTGCCTCAGGGACAGGCTCCTGGTACAACTGTTCAGGGCACAGGAGATAAAAGGCAACAATGTGAGAACTTTGTAAAAGATGTACACTGCGGAATGGGGAAGTTCGCCACGTTGGCGTTGTATGAATCAACAGTTAATCCTAGGGAACATAGGGATAGCACCTGGTGGGCAGCCACTTGGTGGGGGTGGGGGAGGGAGATGGGTATAGAAATGTTTAGAATGTTAAAAGATGCAGTTTTGCTAGTACAATTGACAGGCACGTGCACCATTAATGACTTACAGAGAAGGCATAGCATGCTAGAACAACAACAATGGCACACAAGGTAGAAATACGCCGTAGCACGAAAATCGCCCTACTGACATGGAATGTACGGGTCTTAACAATGAAAAGAAATGTAGATTAGTGCTTCAATATGCACAACATCATAACTCTGACATTGTTTACCTACAAGAAACACACTTATCACCTACCACACTGCCCAAGTTTGCGTCTGCTTGGGGCCCCCATAGGTTCTTCTCGAGCTACAGCTCATAGGCTCGAGGGGTAGCAATATTGATTAATAAACAATTGCCATTTGTACATACAGCCACGCTCACGGACCCGGAAGGGCGCTTCCTCTTAGTAACAGGGACTCTTGCGGGGCACAAGGTTTTATTGGCCAATATAGACTCACCAAATACAGATGACCCGGCCTTTTATGAACAACTACAGTCGCAGTTAAGACACTCTAGAGGCCGATCATGTTCTCTTGGGAGGGGACTTGAATATCCTGCTGGAACCCAGACTAGACAGTACCGCTGCTTCCCGTCAATAAACCCCGATCCCGCATGGTGCTGACAGAAATTTGCCGCAATTGGGAATTAAAGGATGCATAGCGACACCTTAACCCTCAAAGCACTGAATATACCCACTATGCACAACAATACAATACATGGACAAGGCTAGACTACTGGCTACTATCGCGATCGACAATCCCATGTGTTCAAACAGTGGTACACTTACCCCGCACCTTATCGGATCACTCCCCTGTGATCCTCTCACTACAATTACCGGGTGAAGGAGGGATTGAGAGGCAGTGGAGGTTCCCCGCCATGGCACTGAGAGATACAGTTTTTAGAGAGGAGCTGCGCACAGCAATAGTGGAATACTTCGCCCATAACACAGGGTCGGTCTCCATACAGAGTGTTCTATGGGACGCCTTTAAAGCATGTATCAGGGTGGTATGCATTTCCACGCACACGAGGGTGATAAGAGACCTGAGACGTAGCCTTGCTAGACTGGAGGAAGAACTAGCCAAACTAGACAGAGAGAACATGGCAGGGATACCCCGAGATAATGCACCATATATGAACCGAAGGACGGAATTATTAGCAGAATACACTAAAGCAGCAGAACGGGAAACGCATTACCTGGGGAAATATGCAAAGGCCCGAAGGTACGGAGAAGGGGAACGGCCGGGTCGCACGCTTGCGCGACTGCTTCGGCCACATTATAAGCAGAGTTATATCACCAAACTGCAGGAGCAGGACGGAACTGTGTCCGTGGGAACAACCGCCATTGGGCAGACATTACTGCAATACTATATAGACCTTTACACTGCAAGAGCATCTGCTAGCCCAGACGGGATCAAGGAGTACTTAGGTGAGATAGCTATGGTTTGGCTTCCTGACACACACAGACAATTTTTAAGTGAACCATTCTCAACCAAAGAGATAGAACAGGCTATTGAGGCCATGGATGGCTCCAAGGCCCCAGGCCTTGATGGCTTCTCCGGTGCCTTCTACAAAGCTTATAAGAGTCTATTGGCCCCTCACCTCCTCGAGGTATACGCAGAAGCGTTGGAGGAAGGAATACTCCCACCCTCGTTTAGAAAGGCAGTCCTGATCCTGTTACCGAAACCTGGCAAAGACCCCGAAAAGTGTGGCTCATACCGACCGCTTTCATTACTTAATTTTGATTACAAAATTTTAGCAAAGATGCTGGCGACTAGACTGTCCTTACTTATGGAACAGATCATGGCACCAGAGCAAACTGGATTTATAAGGCACAGGTCCACAGCATTAAACTTAAGGACCTTTTTTTCCGAAGTTAATAGAATAAACCCGGCCACCCCTGCGGTAGCTGCATTTTTAGACACTGAGAAGGCTTTTGACTCCGTGGAGTGGCCCTTCCTACATGCAGTACTGGCTAAGATGGGCGTTCCGAAGGACTTTGCAGACTTGATTAAGCAATTGTACACTGCACCTTCCGCCCGTATCCGATTCAACGGCACGATAACAGAGTCCTTTTCCATAACTAGAAGCACCAGGCAGGGATGCCCTTTGTCACCTTTACTTTTTATAATTGCAATGGACCCACTCATATGTTATTTCCAGAAGGACCACTTACTTAGAGGTCTCCAGTTTAAGCACGGTCCGGTACTAGTGACTTTGTACGCGGACGATGTGGTGCTGTACGTTAGAACACCAGAGGTTAACCTCCAGCCGCTATTAGTGGAGATAGTGCGATTTGGAGCCCTATCCGGCCTCCTCATTAATTGGGGCAAATCTGAAGTGTTCTCCCTGACGGATGTGAAGGACCGCTCGTGCGGAGAATTCCCACTACATTGGTGTGAAGCTGAGACAAAATATCTAGGAATTCACTTGCACAGAGACAAAGAACACGTGTTGTGCCTCAACTATGGCCCAGTGATGGACCGAAGAAAAGCACAGGTGGAGCGATGGGGCAAGTTACCGCTATCAATGGCTGGAAGGATAGCTATTATTAAAATGGTGGTACTATCCCGTCTGCTTTACCTGTTCTCGAACATACCCATTCCACTCACAAACGCTTTCTTTAAACAGGTCCGCACACATTTAACAAAATTGGTATTGGGGAAGCAGCCTAGAGTAAGCTGGGACACGCTCACTCTCCCCTATGATAGGGCGGGCTTTGGGGTACCAGATATGCAGCTATACTTCCTTGTGGCGCAGTGTGGATATGCTCGTCACTGGTACCACCCGGACGCGCGAATACCCTACGCTAAACCTGAACGGGACTTAGCTGACCCAACCCCATTGAATGCGCTCCTGCCCGTAGGGATCCCACGTGACCCACATGATATACAAACATTATCCACCACCTGCTGGGCATGGCAAAAACTCCTCAGGAAGACAGTTGGGGGCGACACTATACTCACCAGCATTGCCAATACTAGCTAACATATGGTTACCTCCGACACTAGAAGCTCTGACTAGGCGCACTCTAGTCCAATCAGGGTTAAACACCATAGGAGACTTGTTTCCAAATGGTCACGTATTCTCCCGATCTGAGGACCCCCGTTTCTCATCAGCCACATTTATGGATCAGTTTGTACTGGCCAGTATACAGAACACACTTACGGATGTAATTCCAACTTACCCTATAGAACCTAAAGAGTTCGCACCACTCACGTCAGTAATCACAGATAGCAGCGGGGAGCACATTACGTCCTGGCTGTACAAGGCATGCCTCGCACTAATGCCACAACACGACACCAAAGTTAGAGATGCCTGGACAACTGATATAGGGCAACCGCTCACTGACAAGATATGGAAAGGATGTTGTATGCAAACTAAGCTTGTCTCGTGTAACCACAGACACAAGCTACTTCATTTCAAGATACTAAGATGGGCTTATGTAACACCACAACAGATGGTCCGGATAAATAGCGCTAAATTCACGCGATGTCCTAAGTGCAACTCGCTAGCGGCATCTTTCATACATATGACATGGACATGCACTATAATAACTACCTATTGGCAGGATATATTTAGTACAATTCAACAGATGACTGGGTTGCAGCTGACCCCGTTCCCATTGCTAGCGCTGATGGGATATGTGGACACGTTGCCTAAAAGTAATCACAGATTTGTAGCAGTGGCAATGCTACTAGCGAAACGTGAAATAGTAATTCGTTGGGGCACCAGGCAGAAGCCCACAGTTAAAAGCTGGATTAGGAGCATGGCGTACTGCGACACCGCGAGTGAGCTATATGCTGAACTACAACCACTCACATCTCGCCCGAAAGACATTCTAAGGGAATATCTCCAACAGCAGAAGGAACGTAACATGCATCCTGGCCAGGAGAGCCAGATCTCAGAACAAGGTTCATAGATAATGAGTGGCAGCTTCAGGAATTAGATGAGAGGACAGTGCCTACAGGCGGAACTGGGGCTCGCGGCCAGGTGTAAAGTATAGAGGAGGTAAAGGGGGGATGATTAATGCAATGTGTAATTAATAAGCACTACAACGGCGAAATGATGATTGTCAAATGTGCCAAACGAATGTTGATTGTGGATTTGAGAAGACGATGTACCTGCATACCAATGTGCCTTATTTTTTGTGTGTAATGTTTAATAAAAACGATAAATAAATAAAAAAATTAAAAAAGATGCACACTGCAATTTTTTTACATTAATTTCAACTTGAAAATCAAGTCTACCTTAATGTAACAAGTTGTTTGGTACCTTGTAGTGTCAATATTGGTTGCATAGTTCCGAAGATAGCAAAGCTGAGGGGTCCGCTAGTAACTCTGTACTCGCTAATGGAGCAACCAAATCTTTCCACAGTAAAAATTATAGTTTCGCATTTTTACTGCCAGAACATGTAAAATATATGTTCTGCCTGTGAAATATGTTGCACCCGTCCTTAGGGCTTGGTAGGCCTGCCATGGGGTGACTTACACATATTACAGAGAGAGGTCTGGCTTTGCAATTGCTTTAAATACCAAAGTCGGGCTAGCAATTTAAACCTGCTCATCTAGTCGGCAATGGCAGACTAGAAGACTCGTTTTACTTGTGTCAACTAGTGCTGCAATCCCTGGGGTGACTCTCTAGCCTACTTGTCATAGGTACCCTGGGTACCATATACTAGTGACTTAGGAGTAAGTTAACCTAAGCCAATTGGGTATAGCCAATGCAATATACACATTTTTGGGTCAGGGCACTGGCACAGAAGTCTAATTAGCAGAGTTGAAAAACCTGCAGCACATCCGTACAAAAACCTGGGGGTGACTATACAAAAAATAGGCACTAACTATAACTACACAGTGACAACCGCGACGTTGAATGAGTCATAAGGCCCCTCCCTCATAACTGGCCACGATTGATTGCCACCATAGTGGCACATCTTTTTCTCTAGGATTGTACATCTTTTTCTTTGTCTATGTGGGAGGAGCCCATGTGTGATTGCCATGGCAGAGCCGGTGATTCCCCAAGACAAAGGCTTGGAGTAGCCTTATGTGTCCGGTATTTTTTGTCCAAGTAGATCAGATTACTGTCTCAATGGCTGACTTCCACCAGACCTCATGAGTCTTCTTAAGAACCTGGGTCTGGTGGGCCATTCCATGTTGATGACTTGTTTCTCCAGAAGGGAGACCAGTGTCTCAAATTGCAGTGCCTCCAGTGTCTTGGTAAGCATACAATAGTATTACTTAATTGGGTGCACATACTAATAGTGCCTGGGAATAGGATCAAGTTCTATGTCTGGATTGGTGTGAAGGAGGCCAGGGTAATGTTCTAAAAGGGCATTGCCCTCTTCTGATGGTCCTGGTATGGCATCTGGATTTAGAGCTTGCAGCTGAGACATGATTGGTAGTGCTGGAAGAGAAGGTGTCAGGTATGGCCATCAGGTGTACGCAACTGCACAGGGGTCAACAGCTGCACCAAGAACTTAAAGCTGAGGGTAAAAGTACAATACCAGATTCCCTATCCTTTAGCTTTATGCTGAAATTATCCAAAAAAGAGTAAAAACTGAGGACGGGACAACATGGAATACAGGCTCACATTTGTATCGTACGTCAGCTGAGATATCTGAGGCAGATTAAGATCCAGCTACTCAGTGATCTGACTGAGTGGATAACCCTGGGTTTTCACTGTGGACAACTCTCTTCTCTTGAATCCCCTCAAAATCTGATGGACTTCCATTCCCCTTCCTATCCTAGAAATTATATTTATTCCAACATTTTGCTGGAGGAAAATTCCAACTGTTTGCATGCTGGAAAAGGGATTGATAGGAGTTTGTGAATGCCCACAACCATAACATCATTTGTAGGAATTGAAACTCTTCCATGGCTAACCATGCCTTAGAATGCCCGGGAACCCCGACATTGCAAACCCTTCAGTGAGATTTACTGACATGGAGAATTCTACATTTGTGGCAGAGAACCCAACACTCATGAATGGGTTAACGCCTGCCAGGAATCCCCAAGACGATGCATGACAGGCCGAAGTAAGGTAAATTCGGTGGTAAACTTATTTTATAACCAATTTTCATTTGTAAAAGGGGACCATTTACAAAACATTTATGTATACAGGCACTTTTACTACAGGAGTGTTATGTTACATACTCTTCCATGCAGTTGTGAAGGATGCCTTAAAGCTCAAGTAGCATTTGATATGTACAGGTAGCAGTCGAATTTCCAGTAGCGAGGTACCCATGTGGACAGAGGGCAACTCAACAGACCAAGGTGACACAAGTAGCCACCGGCTATGTATTTAGGCTAGAACAATCATTCCTATGATTCCAGTTGTTCTAAATTAAGGATGACATCTAAACCTCATGCCTAGAGGGTGAAGATTGTCTGTTCATTGGTTCCTCTAGGGGTGACAAATCGTGAATGGAGGAAGCCTACACTTGCATCATGGGTAGGATACAATGCAGCCTCAACCGTTCCAAACCACTGTGAAGCTCCTCAACTGGGACGTTGGCCGTGCTACCCCTCAGCAGTTGGAATGGGGCTAACTCATGGCTTCTGAGCTGTATACGTCTGTCAAGCTGTTCACAGGCAGGTCCCTCTAGTCAGCTGGGTTCTGCGATCATCTTTATGGGGATCAGGTCTTTCCACCCGGTAGGCATTATCCAGCTCCTCACCAGGCAGGTAGGTATTTCTTCTATTAATAGCTACTGCAGCCGGCCCTTCTTGGATGGCTACTGCAGACTGCACCACCCATACCCTGCCAGCACTGCCATTGACCGTACCAACATAACACCTAAGCATCAACATATTACAATGGCATTTCAGACGATTTCCAGCCACACAAAGCTCTAATAATGGCATGAGAGGCTGGTATTGTTCGTTTTCATTGTTTATTGACTTAATAAACACAGTTGCTGTGCTCATCTCAAAATTAAATAAGAGAACCCCACCCTGTGGTGGGCTGTCACTAGAGCCCGTGCTGACAATTAAGTACCGGTGCCGAGCACCGGAAACCACCGGCACAAATTAAGCACTGAGGCACAGGCTGGAAGGATGCTAGAAATCCAACAAATATTCTACTCCTGGTCTTCGAGTGTTCCCTCTTTTATGGTGGGGAGTCGATGATGCTGAATAACGTACTGGCTGAAGGGTCCAGTACTTATACTCCGCTCGTGGTTTGGCAGGCGACCAGAACCAACCAAAAACGGTATCACTTTCAAGGTTTGTGGGATTCTCCAATCTCTGAGATGTATATTTTACAGACTTCATGCCCAGTGCTCATAGCCCAGTGGCCCAGGGTCCTTTCCAGAACAACTAATAATTATTCACGGAGGATTCCACAATTCTCATTCAAAATTGAAAACAGGAATTTGTTAGAACTATAAATATATGTTTTATAATATATGTATGAAATACAAACTTTTTTTTTTCCTAACATTTCGTGATTGTGTTCATGGCCTAAATTATTCTGTGTTCTTGATTTGAGTGAACAATCAATCAATCAATCAATCATGTCACTTATAAAGCGCACTACATACCCGCGAGGGTCTCAAGGCGCTGGGGGAAGAGGGGGGTGGTGCTGCTACTGATCGAAGAGCCAGGTCTTGAGGAGTCTTCTGAAGGCCAGTAGGTCTTGGGTCTGTCGGAGGTTGGTGGGGAGGGTGTTCCAGGTCTTGGCGGCGAGGTGGGAGAAGGATCTGCCGCCGGCGGTCGTTTTCCGGATGCGGGGGACTGTGGCGAGGGCGAGGCTGGTCGAGCGGAGCTGGCGGGTGGGGGTGTAGAAGCTGAGTCGTCTGTTGAGGTAGGCTGGTCCGGAGTTGTGGAGTGCTTTGTGTGCGTGGGTGAGGAGCTTGAAGGTTATCCTCTTGTTGACAGGGAGCCAGTGCAGGTCTCTCAGGTGGGGTGTGATGTGGCTGCGTCGGGGGATGTCGAGGATAAGACGTGCAGAGGCGTTCTGGATGCGTTGCAGCCGTCTCAGGAGCTTAGCCGTCGTTCCTGCGTAGAGGGCGTTTCCGTAGTCCAGCCTGCTGGTGACGAGGGCCTGGGTGACTGTTTTTCTTGTTTCGGTGGGGATCCACTTGAAGATCCTGCGGAGCATTCGGAGGATGTTGAAGCAGGATGAGGAAACGGCGTTGACCTGCTTAGTCATGGAGAGGGTGGGGTCGAGGATGACCCCTAGGTTGCGTACGTGGTCGGTGGGTGGCGGGGCTGTTCCCAGTGATGTCCAGGAGTCGTCCCAGGCTGAAGGGTTGGAACCAAGGATGAGGACCTCCGTCTTGTCCGAGTTCAGCTTCAGGCGGCTGGTCCTCATCCATTCGGCGACGGCCTTCATTCCTTCGTGGAGGTGGGCTTTGGCGGTGTGAGGGTCTTTGGTGAGGGAGAGGATCAGCTGGGTGTCGTCGGCGTAGGAGATGATGTTGAGGTTGTGCTGTCGGGCGACGTGGGCGAGGGGTGCCATGTAGATGTTGAACAGCGTTGGGCTGAGGGAGGAGCCTTGGAGTACGCCGCAGATGATCTTGGTGGCCTTGGATCGGAAGGGGGCGAGGCGGACGCTTTGTGTTCTGCCGGAAAGGAAGGATGTGGTCCAGTCCAGGGCCTTCTCTTGGATCCCGGCGTCGTGAAGGCGTGTTCGTAGTGTGTGGTGGCAGACCGTGTCGAAGGCGACTGATAGGTCCAGGAGGATGAGGGCTGCTGTTTCTCCATTGTCTAGCAGGGTCCTGATGTCATCGGTAGCGGCGATGAGGGCGGTTTCGGTGCTGTGGTTGCTGCGGAAGCCGGACTGGGAAGGGTCCAGGATGTTGTTCTCCTCGAGGTAGCGGGTCAGTTGTTTGTTGACGATTTTCTCGGTGACCTTCGCGGGGAACGGGAGCAGAGAGATGGGTCGGAAGTTCTTGAGGTCCTTGGGTCTGCCTTGGGTTTCTTGAGTAAGGCGGTGATCTCGGCGTGCTTCCAGCTTTCCGGGAAGGTTGCTGTCTCGAAGGAGATGTTGATTATTTTCCGGAGATGGGGCGCGATGGCTGTACTGGCTTTGTTGAAGATGTGGTGAGGGCACGGGTCTAGCGGTGAACCGGAGTGGATGGTGTTCATGATCTCGCTGGTGTCCTCGTCGTTGATGTTGGTCCAGGAGAGCAGGCGGTTGGTGGTTGTGGGGGCAGTGGTCTCGGTGGTTGCCGGGGCGGTCGTGGTGTTGAAGCTGTCGTGGATGTCGGCGATTTTGCGGTGGAAGAAGGTGGCCAGTGAGTCGCACAGGTCTCGCGACGGCTGGATGTCGTTGGTGTTGGAGCTGGGGTTGGAGAGTTCCTTCACGATGTTGAAGAGCTCTTTGCTGTTGTGTGCGTTGTTGTCTAGGCGGTCTTTGAGTGAGGCCCTTTTGGCGGATCTGATGAGGTGATGGTGACTGCGGATGGTGCTCTTGTGGGCGGCGTAGCTGTCCGCTGTCCGTTCGTGGAGCCAGATCTTCTCCAGTTTTCGGCATGTTCGTTTGGAGGCCTGGAGGTCTTCGGTGAACCAGGTGGCTTTCTTGCTGGTGTGGCTGTTGGGCGGATTCTTGAGCGGGGCGAGGGTGTTGGCGCAGTCGTCGATCCACTGTCTGAGGTTGCGGGCGGCGGTGTCGGGGTCGGAGTGTTCGGCGGGTGGGCTCAGGGCGAGGGTTGTGGTTAGCTGGTCTT